>OU744362.1:22989690-23598056 GCA_916610255.1 Lasioglossum lativentre | reverse complement strand
AGCATTGCTTAGGAGTAGGGTCAGCTGTTTCTCAGATTGTAATACATTGGAACTCCGTTTATATGAACTCCATTTATATGAACTCCATTTATATGAACTCCATTTATATGAACTCCATTTATATGAACTCCATTTATATGAACTCCATTTATATGAACTCCATTTATATGAACTCCATTTATCTGAACTCCATTTATATGAACTCCATTTATATGAACTCCATTTATATGAACTCCATTTATATGAACTCCATTTATATGAACTCAGTTTATACGAACTCCATTTATACGAATTCCATTTACACGAATTCCATTTACACGAACTCCATTTATACGAACTCCATTTATACGAACTCCATTTATACGAGCTCCATTTATACGAACTCCATTTATACGAACTCCATTTATATGAACTCTATTTATTTGAACTCCATTTATATGAACTCCATTTATATAAATGAAATTTCAGCAATGCCTGGTTAACTGAAATCTAGCCGAGCGAAATTCTCTTAAATGAACCAAAAATCATAGTCAGCAGTGTGAGACAGGTGTACTTCAATTATGTGAACCAACTTGTCTCCCGACAGGTTCATAGAAACGGAGTTCTCCTCTAGTTCGAATTTTGCGCCACTCGGGAACTTGCGAGATCCTTCGAACCTTGGAGAATTCTTTTTGAAAGATCTTCCGCGTTTCGTGTCTAAAGGGGTGGTTCCTCGCGAACTCTTTCCAGAGTGCAAGAACGTCGCTCCTTCCTTTATCGTGATTGATCGTACCGTAATTTGGATGTCATAAGAATGCGTCAATTTTTTCCACCGCGGTGATGAATCGTTCCATGGATCATTCCGTGGGCTCGGATCTAACGAGGATGAATTCGCCTCGGACAGGGTTGAACACGCGTCATTGTGCGTAACGAACCAGCAGCGATTCGAGGAAATCTTTCGTCTTCCGACACGCGAGTAAAATTACGCATGCGGCCGATTATCTCCGAGAGAGTTGCACACACACCGATTGCTGAAGAACTTGTTGTTCAGGAATCGATGTTTAATTCATGACGCTTATTAGTGTCAAATCGATGGATTGATTTGTGGTGTCACGACTGTATCCGTAACCGGGTCGAGTGTGTAATTTCTCAGGCGATATTAAACCGAATATTCCGAACGGTAATTGAAAATCGAGCGTTTTTTTACGGCCTACCGAGACGCTGAATCGTAGCGACGGAAGATCGACTTCGTAATGAAGCATAATCATCGTTTCTTCGGCTTCGTCCTTTCTTCAGCTTCATATACCGTGTCTTTTATTGCAATTTTTTGCTGTCTATTCTTTTTCGGAAATTCTGAAATCGTGTACTACACCTCCAGCATTTCACTATACGAATCCTTTGCTCCTCGTATAAGACTGATGGATAGCGCAGATACTCGAGCAAAACAGTTTTAGAGCGCCTATACATATGTATCCCAGAGGGTGACTCGAAGAAAAATATTGACATTGAAGGTGTTCTGTTTGACTTTGCGTTTGTGCTCGACATGATCATCGGCACCGATCGCCGGTGACGTTCTCCTAACAGGTCCTCTACATATAATAATAATCATAAAAATATTTTGAATTATTCGTCATGAAATAGTATCTCGTTTTAAAGCGAGTTCATCTGCGAACGATCCCCTGACATCAAAGTTGAGATATAATTCGCGAGGTTTCTTCTTCGGATCGAGCCAGATAAATCAGCAATTAATTATGAAAAAAACAGTTTCAACTCTAGTATACGAGACTCGTTTTTTCTCTTGTTCCGAACGTAACATCCCCTCGACGGGTCGTAAAGACACAGATGTAATTACGCAAGCAAGGACGCAATTCCTTTGTGACAGAGTAAATGTTCTTCGTTAATGCAAATCAGCTCCGTCTAGTATTTTTTTTTTTGCTCTTCACAGTCTGATCGAATATTTTCGGAGCGAATATAGTTCGAGGCGCGCACGACACCAGGATATAGTAAACACACCGGCGACTGTAATCAAATTTCTGCGCACGACTCTAAATAGAAATTCTCTTCAAATATGCTTTGTATCGTTTTCGAATCGTTATCGATCGGATAAAGCGGTTTCCGTAAAAGGTGGTGGCACGCGTCGCACGCTCCACGCCAAGAGAATTGGATTAATCGGAACCGTTTTACCGGACGGTCCAGGCATTCGTCTCACGTACACTTAATCCTAATCTGGTTCAGAGGATTCGAGGAAAGTTCACCTCTCTTCTTCTTCCCTTTTTCCGGATTTCGCTCGTGAAACTGGCCCGCGGTATCTGATTTTAAGAATGGAAGGTCAACCGTATTAGGGGATGCAGGATAGTTGGTTATCTGTCTTCATCTTTCGCACGGTCGAATTTATGCGAAAATTTCGGGCCAAGAGAGAGCATAATGAGAACTTTTTCTTGATGGGGACAGTTTAATAAATTATTCTAGAATTGAGGAATAATTTAATTTTAATTTACATAATCGTGATTACGTAGGTTGGTATATTATATAAAACGTGGAATTGATTAAACTTCTGTAAAAAAAAGTATAAATCGAGACATAATTTTTGTCCCAAGTGGAAACAATAAAATTTAGAAAACTTCCTCTGTCCGTTATAATATAAATCTCGGCAAGTTGAATAATGGCAACTGTACAAAGAATATGCTTGCAACACACGTACATTAGTTTGAATAATTTTTGCAGTCTGAACGAACTTTCTCCTGGATTACGTGTGTGTACGACGATATGCATTCTTCTTTGGATTTATAATGAAAAGTTATGTTAGCACAGGCAGATGTCGTAGCATAAATTTCGATATTTTCAGGTGTATGTAAAATGCGTACGCGTTCGAAAGAATCGCCATTGAAATGTATGTTGAGTTATTCGCGCGAGTTAAGCGCGCAGGTGTTATTCGGTGCATTCTCTCATGGCAGACTTTCTCGAAAATGGAATCCCGCATTGAGAAAGTTCAACGGCGGTTTTTTTTTTTCGTTTATTTTTTTTTTCGGACGGGAGATCGGGCGAGCGATAAATTTCCCGAGACACCCGATAGATTTTCTTTTTCGTGAAACACAGACTTTTCTTGGGAAGCCAATTTCGCCGGAGGAATTACTCGTAAGTCGATTTCGCGTGGAACGATTTAAATCTTGAGGTAACTGCGGGGTGGTTCGGGTCATGTCGACTCGCGTTCCTCCTTTTTCTTCTCGCCCTCCCGGCGAAACGGAGGGAGATGAGATGCGCAAGGTCAGACCTTAAGGGTGGGAGAAGGGTTGCTAGGTTGACAACCCTGCTAGCAGGGAGGAACTCTCCGCCCATTGGTGGAAACCGCGAAAAAAGAGAGGAGTGAACCCTAGAGGGTTCAGCAATGGCGAAAAAAGAAGTCGGAGATCGGGTGCGAGCGAGAGCCACGATACAGAAACCGAAAGAGAAAACCCGCAGGGAAAGGGAGGCGAAGAAAGCGTAGCTAAGGGCAATCTCAACAATGAGAACGTTTCGTAATTATCGGCGCGACTTCCGCGGTTCAAATATGTATTAATAAGATCAACATATAATTATTGACAATTAATGGATCTATGAGCGAACTAAATATGATTATACCAACTTTGTTAAGCTGTTTCTACAACTGCTCGTTGTAATTATTTACGTAGCTGCAAACCCGGGTGCGTGTTTTGTAATTGGGTCTGCTGAAATATTATACTAATTTATTTGAATCTCGTATACTCTACACGCAAACATTATTGAAACACTAAGCGAATATATTATGTAATGTAGACGGTTTTATTAGGTTTCATTCAATTTACCCAATTGGTAGTTTATTGTGTCCTAAATCTTCGCACGGAAAAGTTATCTGCTCCATTGTTTTGAATTTAGATTTAATATAACTGTATAATAACTGTAAAAAATACAATGAGGTGTATTATTCTACACATCAAATATGTATTAATTATTTGTTTTAATAAATTTGCTAGTTCGCGAGAGTGAAATTAAATACAGATTTAACATTTTTCATTAGAGAGGTGAAACGTACAAGATATTGCGCTTGCCAAGTATAATTCCTCTTTTCATCGCGAACTTCTTAAAAACATGAATTTCTGCAAACATTCGCAGTTTAATTACAAGAATGATTATTTTTTTTTTCACGAAAGTAATCTCCCGATTTAACACAAATTCCCATAAATCCGCGATTCTAGAAAGAAATTTTACATTTACCGACTTATTTTAGAATCGCCACGAATATGTAACATCGATATACTAGGACACCCTGTAGAGAAATGTGTACAGCAAAATTAAATCTAGTTCGGATAGATCGACGAAGAATTATTATCAGTTGATCGGAGCGTGTAATTTCAAGTGTTAATTTCGTGCATTTCTACGGGTGAAATTTTGCCCCGGGGTATTAAGTAACATTAGCATTCAACGTATCGATGCCCCTGTTTGTCCCTAATCGTTCGTGAAAACCCGATTGTTTTTCCGAGGTCTGCGCAGACACGGCTGGCTCGCCGTCAACAATGGAGGAAGTCGCGTCGTGTCGCGCTTTCGCTCTCGCGCCTCTCCGCCTCTCCGTTCGACTCGGTCAGTTCGGTAGGCTACCACGGTAATCAAACCGTTCGAGTTTACAAAAAGTCGGAGGACAATGCGCCGTTCGTTATGCACGTGCTACGGTGCGGCCCGGGATTTTCCTTCGAATCGGAATCTGACCGGTAATCGGGATTGTTTCAAATTCGATCGGCCGCACGTGCTCCGCTCGCGTTCGACCGGTACGGGTCTAATCGCTCAATTAGCCTATTCGCTCTATCGGTTATCGGCGTGTATCTCGCCGCGTAGAACCGGAACAAAAAAAATAAAAATAAAAATAAAGGAAACCGGCAGTTTTATTGAATCAACGTTAACAACGGAGTCGGCGGACGGAACGGAATTTTACCGGATCCCCCCCGTCCCGCGTGTTTCTCGTTTTATAATTACTTACACGGAAATCATAAAAATATTCTTGCGGGGGATTTGTTTAATAAATTCATTTATTCAAGCGCATAATACAATAAACGCACAAACAGACAGACGGCTGCGTACGCGTTCGCCCAGAATTTCCTCGATTTTCTCGTTCGTTTTCCGCGGTGGCGCGGCCGCGCATTTCAACGTGTGCACGAGAATTAAAACAGCTCGTCAAGTCGTGGCTGAGCTGCTGCCCCGCGTGTGCTGTGTTCTATCCTTTCTCGACGTTTCGCTTTTCAACCAATATTGATCAAGTGCACGCGCTTCGCCGAAAATACAAAACTGGCATGGTTGACGGTGGGAAAAGGAAGGAACAGAGGGGAAACAGAGGGGGAGGGGGGGACCGAAACGCGAGCATTTTACAGACTCGTATTTACCGGGTAACGAATCTCTCCCTCTCTCTCCCTCTCTCTCTCTCTCTCTCTCTCTCTCTCTCTCTCTCTCTCTCTCTCTCTCTCTCTCTCTCTCTCGGTCCCCTCCCCTCATTCCGTTCTGCCTCTCACAACTTTGAGTCCCGATTATTCAACGAATGCTCTCTTTCTTTTCGCAGCAGGGAGACGAGGTTTGGCGATGCTCCTGTCATGTGCAGGATGCGAGAAACCAATTATGGATCAGTACCTGCTGAATGTTTTGGACCGAGCTTGGCACATCGAGTGCGTCCGCTGCTTCGATTGCAGAACCGCGTTGCAGGACAAGTGTTTCTCCAGGGAGTCGAAACTCTTCTGCAGGGAGGACTTCTTCAGGTACTTGGAACCCATTGTTTGCGGTTTGACGAGGTCATCTTGACGCCGAGAGATGGCCTTGAAACTCTGCGATCCCACGTGGGACGACTACTGCTCGAGCGTTCGCGAGATTCACCACGTGGGATCGCCGGCAGTCTTCTATACTGTCTTCTTGTCTCTTCCGCGCTAATCGGAAGATCTTGCCTTTTTTTTTTACGAACAATTAAAGCGGATTCCGAGAACAGAATTGTTCTTTAGTGAGGTATTTCGGGAATGTTGGTAATCGTAATTGTTCCAAATAATAATTGTTTTGAAAGCTTTAGAGCGGATATTCGGAATATTGATCGTTGAAGCGTTCTAGTTGGAAAACGATTATTCGGTAAATAATTGATCATTTTCTACCTTTACTACCTTTACCTCTACAAATTTCTACCTTTGAAAAAGGTTCAAAACAGAACCGAAACGTTAGGAAAGAATTAAATAATTTTTTGCAAAATCGCTATTGGTATATTAACTGATCGAAACGGTAGCGCCGAAAGCATCTTCAAATTAGATATTCAGTAAATATCTTTAAATGCTTAGTCGACATTAATTTCGGAGCAATGTACTAAATGTAAAAAATTTAATTTTTAATGCTTAGATGTACTCATCCTCCATTCGTGCGATTTGCTAGACAGAAACTCGGTTTATTTTTAGAAAAATTGTATATTAAACACAGCAGTAAATACCTATCTAGGATTTAAATACCTATATAATCTCTTCGTACAGCGTAATTCTAACGCTACTTAGAAGACAATTTGTTGTCATTAATTCCAAGCGCTTGCCTATTTTAACCGCGGAAAATCGTCTTTGGCGGATCGATTATCGGCAATTCATCAACGACTGCAATTTCGCAAATCCCGAGGCAACCTTCGGCAACCCTCGGTCGCTATATTGGCTGTTTAAAAACTACTTATTGTAAATATATGGCAAAATAACCATTTACCAGCCGCGCCATACGTATTCAGAAATCTCCATACTCGGCCCATGAAAACAGTTCCGTTGGAATAATGAGACAGACACTATCGTCGATTTATCGGGTCGGGCCGGGCCGGTCCCCTCTCCGCTTGTCCGGATAATTGGCGTTCGAGTCGTTGACACATAACACAGGACATTAATCGATGGATCTTTGTTAAGAGAGGTTGTAGCCGCCGGAATTTTTTTTCCTTCGCATGTCCCTCGAAACAGCGGCGCTGCGGATTTTGCCATCGCGCGGCGGCGACTAACTATTTCCCGTTAGCATAATTAGATAAACTGTCGCGGTGCGAGCGCTACCTGGCCGCGTCAACGCCACCGGGAAATCGAAAGATTTACGATCGACGCATTAGCAGACAATCGCCGCGACATTTGTCGCTTGATTCTTTCTCGCGTGGCGCTGCGCGACGCGGCTGTTGTTCGCTCGCGAGAGAAAAACCATCCGCGACTAATGGAAAGGAGGCCTTGGCATTTTCTCGGACAAACCCGGCGTCGTTACTCCCTCTCTCCGGAGAGAGAAAATTTTTCGCAAAAATCCTGCTCGTTACAGTTGCCTGGCCCCTGGACCCATGCTTTGCTGACCGCCTATTCGTCGAGCCTCGTGTTTCTTGCAACGTTCCGGACAACAAGTAGAAAAACTTTGTGTCTCGATCTTGATTCCGGCGCTATACCCCCCAATCCGCGTCTCATTTTTGTCGGTACACCGGCGGCTATATTCAGAGAAAGCACATTTTATAACGGAGAACGCTACTGGCCTCTGCGTACAAGTCATTGGCCACATAAATTATTTTAATGGTTGGCGAAATTAGGAGTGAATTTATATCGACTGTTTCTCGGGGGAAGCGTATAATTCTTTGATCGGTAAAATGCATGATGAAAATAAAAAAGGTACTTTTCAATTTTTCTTCGGTGCTAAGTAGTGGAAGGAGTAGAACCTATATGAATTAATAATTATTTCCATGGTCCTTCATGATGCACACTATACTGTCTCGGGAAGCTCATAATTCTTTGATCAAAAAATTGTAAAAATAAAAAATGGCAGAGGCTTTTCAATTTTTCTTCGGTGATAAGTAATGGAGAGGCCTATACGAATTAATAATTATTTCCATGCTCCTTCGTGATGCACACTAATGTCTGTCCGTCGATTACAGTCATCTTTAGTATGCAACAAGTGTTCGACACAGTTGCGAGAGTGTCTTATTAAGCATCGTAAAAGAAACAAGTTATTAATTAGTGTAACAACGTTAAAAAACAGATCAGCACAGTTTCTTCGGAACCGAGATTTCCAATCGCTGTGATCGGGCAGTTTAAAAAAACCCCTCCATAGTCCGGTCAAAAAGGGAATGAAGCAAACGGAACTAATCGAGGAACAATCGATTTCTATTTGCTTCTTGCTGATCAGGGATGCGGTAAAAAAAAGTACAGGCCTTCGCAAGGAGACCACCGGACAGGTAGTCTAGGATAGGACATTGTTTGTCGACGTGACTTTATAAACTTGAACGGCATCGAATATTTATAACGCGGGGGAAATTGATGGTTCCGGTTTCAAATTGTGCCGCCGGCCAGTCGTTAAAAGCGTGTTGTTCGAGCGTAACAGATAATCGCGCAAAAAAATGTTGCACGGAGACCAGTTTTCGAGGTGTCCGGTTATCGAGGAGGAAACGCGGTCCTCCAGCGAGCTCTTTGTTGTTTTTTTTTTTTTTTTTGTCGAAAGAAAGTTCTAGGCCCCCGAGTACTCTGTATGCAAGAACCGCGATCTTCGCGGAGGAAACTTGCTTTTGGTTTTCAATTTTTCAGTTCGATGTGTTTTTCCTTTACTTTGGGCGGTTTTCACACTTTTTTTCACGCTACTTCTTAAGCTTTTAGTATCGGGCTTAATCGGAATACTCGACGTTACGTAAAAACGACGTTTTAAATCATTTTAATGAAAGTGATAGAGCGATACTTTCGAAATAAACCGCACTCGTTACGCATACGTAGAAAGAATCACGGTTGCGCACACAACAACCAAAATCCTCGGTGCATCGTATCCGAGACCTTGACATTCGCGCAAAAAACCGAATTCCAAAGCGTGAAAATCTTCTTCGGCGGTCGTGTCGCGTTCCGGCCGAAGACTTCTGCTGCGAACCGGGAGAAGAAGACGCGCGAAAAAGTAGCGGCAAGTCACTTACATTAATTACGGACATGCATCGAAGAAGCTGGGAACGTTTAACGCTCGGGTTACCTTCTCGCCCACTTTTTTTCGCTCTTTCATTCTCGGCTTCGCGTCGCTTTCTTCCGAGTACAATGCGATACGAGTTAGGACATTGTAACTGTTACCGATGCTGGACGAATGAAGTACAAGTGTATTCGTCGTTCCTTATGTAACTACTTGCAGGGAGCATCAATCGATAAATTGTGCTTGTATGCTTGTGAATATGAAGTTCAGCTCATTCTGTCGGGGTGTCAATTGGAAAATATCAAATTGCAAAAGTATCTTGGAACACATAGTATTTCCGGACTGCAATGGCACCCGGGACCTCGCATGACTGAAACGATATTTCTGTACATCAATTTTTCCAACATTTTTGGAAAATTTAAATTATATACATAGACGTGTTCTAGTCAATTTTGTGATACAGCCTTGTGCTCTAAGAAAAACGCTTGTGTCCGTGCTATTTCTTAGATCGTGTAGATCTACTATTATTTTGTGACCTCGCCGACCGTAGAGAAGGACCGCGCGGCCGATAACTTACTGCATACCGTCAATTAAACCAGGAAACCTATGACGTAGAATCGGCTAGCCCCGCTATAGCGCTCCGGTCGCCCGCTCCCGTCGGGACAGGTCCGGACAGGTATGCCCCGCAGTGGAGGGGATATTAGTTTTTCTTAGACCCTACGGTTTTTCTTCTCTCAGATTACTGTACTTTGTAGTTCGATAAAAAATGGTACCGCTCGAGGGTTAATTATAAAATGTATGCGATTCTAAAGCATATTTTGGAATTGAATGTATGAGATTAATTTTTTCATTCGTGGAATGGACTCTTTGAAAAACGAAATTATTTCCGGAGCAACCGAACGATTACCGACGAATAAAAATGTAAATCCGGATGTCTGAAAGCGAAGAAACATTTACAGCCGACTAAAGGTGTAGAGAACGATTCAAGTAGGAAAATGGCAGCGTGCTTCGAGGAGCCATTACGGTTTTATATCGACTGCGTCCGCCGCTAGCGGAGTAGTAATCCGTTCGCAGTCGAGGATTAATTCGAGCCGAGTTGTTCCAGTGTGGCCGATGTGTAGGAAGGGGTCGCCGCGCCGCGCGCCGTGCGTTCGGTTTCCTGCTAATAAAATCGTTCACCTTTTCCCCGGTTCGGTCGAAGGGAGAGACGACGACGCGGGGTTCATCTTTCCGCGAGTTCTGGAAGCGATGAACGATCCCCTTTGTGGCCCGAGGACCAGTGCACCGGCACGGAGCAGCAGCAAGCTTGTGCGGAGAGGCAGTCTGAAAAGGGGGGCCCTTTGATACTTACGCGAACGGGTGTATAACGAACGTGTTGTATACTTTACGAGCCACTTTGCATTTCATCCCGATGAAAAATTCATTAGATGTAAGACGAGCGCGCGGGGAGAGGCCACGCTCGATCGACGAAGAAAGGCTTTTCAAGTCAAAAATAACTCGACGACGTGACGTACCGTTAATTAGTGTTATCCTCTTTGCCTAACCGCTACACGCCAAACGACGCGCCGCGCCCCGCCGGGGCCACGACGGTAATTACTCTCCGGTTCGGATCAGCGGGAACACCGTTTCACCCGGGATTATTGTTAACGTAATTCCAAATTGTTTTTATGCCGAGCCGAACCCCACGCCGGTGCAATTTTTCCTTCTTGTTTACGAGACACCTGAGTAGATATTGGGTCAATTCTTGCAGTGACGACTGTATTACCACCCCCCCCACCCTCCACCCCATTCTCGCAACCGACGGATTTCGTTATTCCCCGTCGTTCCAATTTCGTGGCTTTAGCTTGCGTCTTATTGTATAATCGTTGACGAGGAATTTCGACGACGGAATAATTTCGCTTTTGCTCAATTAGAATATAACGAACATTTATTCGTGGCTTTAATCTGTGCGGAGACGAAGCAACGTAAAAGCTATCCGAGGTTCATATTATTTATACATTTGTCGATTGTCTTTGAGAAACTAATGAAAAAGTGCTTGCACGTATATAGTTGTATAGTTCACACGCTTATCGCATAGTATCATCTTGTGGATTAGAGTATATCTCTCCAATGAATACTCGAAGGTCGTAATTTTTTTAAACCGAAGCTAATTCTCGATCCCGTCACAATTTAGTTCGCGTCCGAAGAGCTGTTCCCGATTCCATCGGTCCGAGCCGCCGAAAGTTATGTCGTCCGAACGTCCATAATCGCAAAGTTATAGCGGAGAGTTCAACGAATGGGGAAAGAACTCGACTACGTAAATTTCCGACAAGCTCTCGGAACGAAGAAGTACATTAAAGTCCCGATAAGTAGTATTTTATTTCGGACAACTCTAATCAAGCAAAACGAATAAACGAACTCGGCGCGAAAATTGGCAGTAACGAAGCCGAGGCTCGAAATGAAAGCACGAAGGAGGAGTAGGAGAAGAAGGAGGAGGAGGAGGAGGAGGCATTGGCAGTCGTCGATTCCCACGACGCGATGACGACGCGACGAATCTATCGATATCCTTTCTCGATTCGGACGAGAACTCGCGTCTCTCCTCCCCCTTGTTCCCCCCTGGTTCTTCCAGCGAATCGCTGTTGGGAATACTGTAACACCTCCGGGAGGTCCGAGGAGGTATCGGCTCCGAGAGAGAAACGGTACGCGGTTATGGTAACCGGCTCTACGAGTCGCGCAGCAAGGTCCTTAAAGGTCGATAATGGCCCGTGGGGGCCCTGGAAGGGCCCAGGATCAAAAGGACCGATGTCCCCGTTTCGACGCGCCGCCTCAACTGCCGTAGCTTGCGGTCGATGGCCCGTTCGTTGTGTACCCGCCGAAAATTATTACCTTAAAATATGGTCTGCGCCGTCGTCGAAATATACCGATGAAAACATTAACTGGCGACCGAGGGGGATGATGACGGTGTCACCGTGACACTGAGCGCCGAGGCTAGCGCCTCGCTATACATATACACATGCTATACATACACACATACACATACTATACATATATTAGCTTACTACTTAAGGCTCCTTCCGTTAGAGTCCGTTTTTTACAAATTTCATTTTTCAGATCAGCTCGCATTCACGTCAAGCTATATATACTTCATTATTGTTTACGGCTCTGTCGATGTTCTGTTAGGCTGAAGCGGGCATACTAATCTTCGGATTTAGCAGAAAAAGAAAACTGATGCCAGGTTTTATGACTCCGGGAATTACCGTTGCTTTTTTCCATTTAAATTCTTTCACCGGGCACCGGAAAAGGCGGCTGTTTCCGCAAGAACCCTGTCCGCGAGGAATTCGTTTTTGTCGAATTTTTTTCCGATTGATTTTCGGACTGGTTGGTGGACAATCATTCTCTTCATTTTTTTCGCAAGGAGTTTTCTAGTATTAACAGTATACCAAACACGGTCAAATGACCGGCGTTCATTATTGCAATTATTGAAAGTATAAAAATTCATTTGTGGGAAAATAATGGAATAAAGGGCCTAGCCGATTAAGATGGTCAAAACTGCCCTTAGAGCTTTTTCAATGGCTATCGAACCATTCGAAAGCTCACCAAGAAAAACCCCTCTGAGCAAAGCTTGCCCGTTTCCTTCTCCAAGCATCTCTTTGATATTGATAATTATGGGAAATCTGAATAAATTTAGTGTTGCTATTTTTATAAGGCAACATTTACCGATACTTTTAATACTTGGTAGGTTTAGTGTTAAGCAAGTCGTGTTTATAATCGAGTGTCAACGTATTCTTTGCATATTTCACCCGTTTAACTCACGAAATCATATTTTCTAACCATAGAAATTGCAGTGCTGCAAAATGTGCGTTTGTACCTCGCAAACATCAATACCTTTTAGTGTAGCTAGACATACATTAATAAATTTATTGTTTCAACTTAAAATCGTCAACTTATTCCGGCGGTTCTAATAATTTGATCACATGTTAAATATTTTTCCAAGAAGTGTCATAGAAATTTCACCGTAAAATCGTCAACTTATTCCGGCGGTTCTAACAATTTGATCACATGTTAAATATTTTTCCAAGAAGTGTCATAACAATTTCGCCAAAATCGTTGTGTCTGGTATATGTTCTTTCGTACGATGATAAAATTAACTCGTAGGTAAAAATCACACGCTATAAAATTGACGGGTCTGCACGTTCGCCGAACAACATACCGTGGGTAGATGCCATAGCAAACCTCATAATGTTCGAGGTGTTCGTGGCACGACGCTCATCGTTTCTCCTGTCCTCAGACAGGAATCCTCGCGAAAATATTCACCGAATTACGTAGGGAATACCGTTACATCATCGGTAGTCAGCTGGAATATTAACGACGAGTCTTTGAAGTCTTGTCTTTGCGAGCGACCAAGATGATCGGTGGCTCGGCAGGGAATAAATCACGCGGCTGTTGCGATTGGATATATCGGACGTGAACGAAGAGAAGAGCAATGGGAAATTACGATAGGAACGGACTTGTATTCCGTGGATACTTCGGGTGAGAAATAGACTTGGAGTTTCCATTGTCAGTCAGGTTGGTCGCCTGAAAAGACGCGACTCAAAAACTCAAAACTCCAGATTCTGGGGAAAATAAATTCAACAGATTCCAATTACAAGAAGTTTGAGAAATGGGTGGTTGTGTTCCAAGTTCCCAATTCTTCAAAAATTTTCCAGCGAATTTTAATTTTTACTGCAAACACGTTCTAAAATACCAATATTGCACATCAAATTAGAGACTACAGTAAGTAGCTCAGAATTTTTCCCTAATTTTTCAAATTGTTGACATGTGCGCCCTGCGATTTGGCGATCCAACATCGAGAACCTTCACTATCGATAATTACTCCCATAGTCCCACTCTCCACGCGACTCTCGTATTGTGACGTTCCAGTTTACACGATTCGCTTAATCAATTAGTTTAATACAAATTATTAGTTTAGTTTAGTAAAATTTAGTTAAAATAGTATTAGTTTAACCCCTTGCCCTACGATTTATTTTACGGTTTCAGTGATTAGAACTTTTTTGTAGTCAGCAATTTCCTAAAAAAAAAGAGAAAATTTATATTTACATATTGTATGCCTATACAGTATTGAATTTATATAAAAATTAATTTCATAACAAAATTTAATATTATTGAGGGGTAAAATTGAATGTATACATGCTCTCCAATAACTGTACATTAACAAAACCAAAATAGATAAATTCATAACATACATATTTATTAGACTCTGTTCAGAATCTTCATCACGGAGTCTGACACGTTATTGTAGGGCAACGGGTTAACACAAATTATTCCTGTGAATGGAAGACACGCTACGTAGAGGAAGAGAGCAGCTAGCGCTGACTCCCGCGGAATTCCCATGTTAAAACTATCCTGCTCGCGAGAGTTAATCTCGGCCGAAGTTTCCCATCAAGTCATTCGTCGGCGGGCTCTAAAAAAAAAAAAAAATTAGGAATTAATTACGAATCGATAACCAGCGAGTCATTTCGACTCGTGTGTATCGCGATCGGCTGGTAGAAACGGAGTAGTGTTCGGGGCGCGGGGTAGCCTGGAAAACAGGAGAGCCTGTCCGGACGTGGAGCGACGTGGCACACGGCTAGAAATCAAAGGCGTAACGATCGAAGGTGATCATAGATCGGCGAGGCTTTTCTCAGCCGTCTCGAAAGGGCGCCGACGAGGGGTCCATTGTCCTTGCTTTCCACCCGCGGTGCTGCTGGCTGGCTGGCCTCCTCCAGAGTGGAGAGACCCGTCGAAACTTGAACGTGGAAACATTATAAATGCGGCGTGACGCCCGCCACGAACCGTAGGAGAAGTTTGTTGGGCGTGACGGGGCCGGCGCGGCGTGGCATGGCGCGGCGCGGCGCGGTGCGGCACGGCGCGGCGCAGCGCGGACCAAACAGAAAGAGAAACCAGCCGCGAACACGCAGAGAAACGGAGAAGATTTCGGCGCTGTTTCCCTTCCAGGAAGGTTCGGCAATAGCGTTGGATCGCCATCAGAGTGCCTCCTGCACACCGGCAGAACGTTTTTGCCAACCACTCGCTCGTCGATCTTGCGTCACACGCGAAACGGGAACCCCTCGTGCCTCGGCCATCTGCAGTAGGTCATGAAGAATTCGCTACTGAACTCGTTTCGAACAAACACATTCAGTGTCTCGACTAATCGATATACTGTGCTACTCCGTTCGATAAGTTCGTAGAATCAGAAAATTTTGTTTCAATTCTCTTCCAAGTCGATATGGGATCTTCTTCGCAACAGTCCTCCTCCTCTATTATTGCTCCAGCAGGGGTATTTAAATGGGGATTTAAATGACGAGATCAACAAATTTATATACGGTTACTTAACCCTTAGCACTTGGATGGCATGAGGCATCAGTGAAAATTGCTGTGCCATTCGTAAAAATATTGTTCACATTATTATTTTTGTTTGCATTTAGTGAACTACTAGACATTTACATATTACATGAGATATATTGTATCAGTTTCATATATGCAAGGAATGAAAAAATATTGTGTAGAATGGAACAATCTTTCGTTTTTGAGTGAAAATTGCTCCGAGTGCAAAGGGTTAAAATATCTTGAGCACTTATTTCAAATATCTTATGAGCACTTATTTCTGTGTTTAACTGCACGACACTTATGTCTAACTACATCGTACTTTCTAAAAAAACAAATATTTTTTAATCAGGAACTAAAATTCAAATTCTCCTTGTTATCACTTATACCTATTTAACACTCGTCAGCAATCAACAATATTTAAATAAATGAGTATACTTAGTTTTGACCGATCCTCTATCGATCTTTCGGTAATTAATGTTTACATTTACATGGTGTACGATAACCGAAAAAGTGAATAATTTTACAGCACAAAGGTGTATTAAATATACATATGCACGTCGGCGTCGTTGGAAAGTTCAATACAATATTTTTGTGATAATGACAAGCCAGATATGGTTAACATTTAAGGATAGTTGCATTAAGGAGTGTTGGTCTTTACAGTGTCCCCTCCTCGCAACAGGAATGCGGTTCTCATTGGACACGTTTAACCTTCGCGGATTCGTCGGAACGAATTTAGTGTCTCTCGAAATTGTTAATATGGTTAATAGTTAAATTAGAGATGCTCTAAATTTGATTTGTTTTTCGATCGTAATTTTTTTGATAAATGCGTGATGCTTTCGGCGCACAGGTTCGATCAATAACGTTTTTTTTTTCTTTTCTTTGTTAGAGATGCTCTACTCGCTTTGTTGCGGGTGTAGCAAGCAACTAATCAGCAATGATTAGGGTAGTAGGCGAGGATATTTACCCGCTTGTGTTTGTGAAACCGTAAGAAAACACACATGAGCAGGATTTGCAGGGAATTGTCTGCTTTGAGGGCAGACATCGTGTGAATTTGATCAACGCAAATGCATTGTTTACGAACATACAATTAGAATACCTGAACGCGGCATGCTCATCGCATATATATGGTAATGTTGATCTATGATCATGCGATGTTTCGTCGGCCGTGTTCATTGTCATAATATTTCTACGCATCCAGTAATTCGCGTAGTCTTTCATAAAACATGGCATATTCGATTTCCCATCACGATAATTGATTTATTCGATAAATCCGCTGACAATTTCTAGCTTCGCGCGGAATATTAGGCTATTGCGCGCCCGCGATGTGACTGAAGCGATCGATTAATATTATTTCTCAATGGAAATGATCAACAAAGCTCGCTGTTTCGGCGGTGAACCAAAGCCGGCGCTCTATTGTTCGCGGCACACTACTTTATCGGAATAATGGCGCCGGTGGAAGATTGTTTAAAGTTGAGCGAAACGAGATCATGAATGTGAACGAAATTCGACTAATTTCGTTCGACGATTATAATCAGAATTTCGCGGTCCGGCCGGCGGCGGGTTCGAAGAATTTAAAGACTTCTATACGCTCTTCGTCGTCGACCACCCTAGTTTACCCCGCGAATTCCAGTTAATCGATCATCGGCCCGCACAAACCGCCACCGTCTGGCGGCTGTAAATGGTAGCCCGAACAATGAAATCTCAAGTCATTCCTCCGTTTCCGATTTCGGAGGCGTGCCATTACGGTCATGCGTGTTAAACTGGTATTGGAAATTCCAGTGGCGAGGATGGAAATCGGTAATCTATACCCGAGCAGTCTCAGAAACGCAGCCTCGGGAACCATAATTAACCATTTCGAGCCCGGTCCACGTACGTCTCGGCTGCTCACGATTCTAGATCTATCTTGCACGAATTTACATAATCTTATACACGATATTCGTTTAATTACCGTGCTCTAACTACCCGCGAGTTCATCTTCATTCACGGGCAAGCATACAGGAGGAGGAGGGAAAGTGATAATGAACAAGCCACGAACGCCGAGAAAGTTGATCGACGAACAGGGACGAAAGAGCGGTCGGGACCGAAGCTGCGGCGGATCGTCACCGTTCCATGTGGTTTTATGTGTTTCACGGTGTTACGCGACCAACCGAGGACATTAGCATAACTGTTATGAATCGTTTCGCAAGCACGCGTTCACCCTCTCCGCCGTAATCGCCGATATTTCACGGATTAATCGGTCTTCCCTTCAAACTTGTCCCCGATCACCCGCGCCTCCGCCGCGATCTTCGAGATCTATGGAAATTAATTCAACCTCTGAAATATGTCGGAGACAGTAGTCGGGAGGTAGGGACGTTTTATACATCTCGTTTTATTCGTTACTTACAAGGTTGGCCATTAGCGAAATTGGTACATGCTCATCTTTTGATTTAAGACCGTAGCTGTAATTGTTAAGGATTCTACGACGTTGTATCGTAAAATTGCTAACGAGCCCTAATGAAAACGGCGATATCTATACTGTAATACATGTTGGAGCACGTAATCGCGACAACTATCTATTGAGAGATGTACAGTGAAGCGTTGATCTAAGAAAACTGGAACTGTACGATCTAAGAAAAACTGAAGCTGTACGATCTAAGAAAAACTGGAACTGTACAATCTAAGAAAAACGAATATTCTCTCCACTGACAAAATTGATTTTTATACATGTTCGAATAACCTCTGTGAAAAAGAGATAAACAGATGAACACTGAGAGGGTAACATATGTTTAGTCCATTTCTGGAGTTATAATGTACGCATTATGAAGTACCCTGTATCGCTTACTTCACCTTTACAAACACAGCAAGGAACGTAAAACACGACGAAATAATGTATGAGCAGCACAGAACTGCTCTCGAAAGGTTAATGAAAAAAGAAGTTCGAGGTGTAGGTAGACAAGTTCCCATAAACAATAAACCACACGTATAATTAGCTGGAAAGTAGATAATAAAGAGATACGTGATAACAAGGTGTAGGTAATAAAGTAGCACGGTTGATAAAAATGATCACGGGTTAGGTTGAAAACGACTCGGCGCCACTTTGTATCTGATTGTATGCATTCCGTCTTTCAACAACTAATCTGACGTTCGCGATCTAGTTCTACATTCCAAACTTCGTAGCACAAGCTTTTCGTAAATTAGTAAATGGAAAAAAGGGATTAACGCGGGCAATATCTCGACAGCAAAGCGTTTAGAACGATGCCAATCTTGATGACTGGAGTGTCCCAATATTTGTCCGCAACGGGTCAAATTGTTGGTCACTTCGGGAACGATTGGTGGGCAAGACTAATAGAAGAGCACAGAGAGAGAGAGAGAAAGAGAGAAATAGGCCGTGGCCAGCCGGCCGGCCGGCCGTGAAAGCACGTGCTCTCTCCTCGCTAATTGGATTCCGTTAATTAGACTCCCGCCTTGAGAATGATCGCGCGAGTGTTTATTCCCTTTATCGGTGTACCTATTCGAGACACCGGGCGCATGTGCGCCGTTGCTGCCGGGTAAACGCGAGGGAAGGCGAACGAGGTGGTTGACGGTGGCGGCACCGAGTGTTTACAGAGAAATAATGAATTGGACGGTAATTAAAGTTTCTGCAATAGGTCAAGGTGTGTGTTCACAGCGCCGCGCCGCGCCGCGCCATTTGACCCGCGAGCCGAGTCATCGCTCGACCGCAGGAACAACTTCTTGGGGAATCGTTTGCACGGTCAGTGGTCGACATTTCTATTTTACTCGGAATTGTTTCGCCTCTCCGCTGCGATCGCAGGATCGATTTGTTGTCCATGGAAACAGCGAGAATCGATCTCGCAGAGAATACTTGGAAGGACACTTTCTGAACTAATTCGCACACGGGATTCCGTATTAATACAGAAACTCGAGTAAACTCCTTAGTATCCGATCGAAATTACGAAGCTGCTTTTGTTGAGACTTTATTGTCACAGATAAATCGATTTACAATGGCTACAAAAAGTATTGGCACCTTAACACATTCGCAACGGGTCTGACACCAAACTCGTCACGAGTCTGACTCGATGTTATATAAACGTTCTATGAAAATCGGAAATTTAGTGTGAAAATATTTTTCGGAGTCATTGTGTGTTTCAATAAATCGCATAATATGCGGTTTTGTGATTCGAGTGAGTGTATAACAAATTTTCCGACGCCCTTTAATATTTTCAACTGACCCAGTGCATGTATAGATTCGATTATTCTTTTGTTAATTTTCGAAATTTGGGTATGCACTATCCTTACCACTCTGGAACAGATGGCAGTTGTTCATCAATTGTTTTCAAATATATTTTCAATGGAATTTTATCTAGATCCATCTTTTTATTACGTCCAATTGCACAACTTTTGATTGAAATTATCATCACCAGGAAATGAATGACAATCATTTAAAACACTGTGTCTAACTAAATATATAGATTATTAATTATAATAAACTGCATTTTATGTATATTAACGGAGTTTATTAATAAGCGAGAAAAGACACAGGCAGAAACACGTCTTCACGATTTAATAGAAACTTGTCAAGTGAGGATCATTCTGTCAAGATGACTGAGGTACGATCCCACGAACAAACTAACAACGGTTTTATAAACAATCTGAATTGAACCGACAGTTTCTTCTATTAGATATTAGATAATAGATTTTATTTCGTTTCTAATACACAGAAACATATTTCAACACTAAACGACTGTCTTTTCTAACTTAGAGGATAACGAAAACAGGATGCTAAGAATGATGTGCGTCGATCCCATCGCAGATTCCACCCTTTACAACGATAGACTTGCTAACAGAGATCTTCCGGTCTCCCGGAGCAATAACTCAGCAATAATTTAAACTCCGGCGATAATTTCGCACCCGTTGTAAACCGCAGACACGTAGTGCTTCTCATCAATCAATTCGCCGGTTATGCAACCGATTGTAAACACCCTCGAGTGTCCGGGGTTTAAAAAAACGATTCGCGTAGGAGCTGTAGCGAGGCTGAATGGTGGCGCATGGTGGCGCATGGTGCGCGCGTGCTAATAAATCTGGCGAAAACGATTCGTCTGCCCGATCCTCCCGCGGCCGTATTATTACGGAAGCATCGGAGCCGTATACTTCCAGCTAGCAATTCCGATCGCTTTAATTACAGGAATCACGCGATTAATTATAGCAATTACCACCGGTCCCTTAGGGCTGCCGGCTTTCGAAAGTAAATATATCTCAATTGATGCTCTCTCGCGCGTTCCTCTCCGGCTGCACTTCCGACGTCGCGGTGGCGCGGCGTCCGCGTCGCGTCGCGTCGCGTCGCGTCGGCCAACGTGCATTCAAATTCCCGCGGAAATTTTTCCCGGTGCCGTAACATGCCATGCCGTGCCGTGGAGTATCGCGTATCGGTCGACCCGATTCGCCACGACCCTCTTCGTTTCTCCATTATTTTATTGCTATCGCGGCAACCGACGGAACCGCGTGTCCGACGTGACCCGCGACCCACATTATTTCTACGCCGCGTGGAAACGGCAGCTTCCCGATGGAACTCCCCGCCGGAAAAGCCCGACGTTGAAACGAGCTGCCTTCTTCTTTATGGCTTGTTCGAAGCTTGACAAGACAGCGCTCCGCTAGTCCTATTCAATCGAGAACAGATTATTGCGGCAAAAATCGGTCGATTCAGCCTTTCTCCAATTTTGCGGATTTTTTTGCAACTTTTTTTTATAACGATAAATATGGACCTTTCAAGGCGGGATTCTCGCGTAAGTCCAAAAAATAAATTTTTTTAATTGTATTCTTTAAAAGCGTACATAGACACTTGAAAATGCTTTTCAACAATGTTATATATTCATTGCAATGACATAAATTTTATTTTTCTACTAGAAGATCATTAAGAAAGGGGGGGGGGGGGAGAAGTTGTACTCATTGTATAATCGTGTATTTAATCATGCACAAACTTTTCGAAAATGTAATAATTTGAATTGCCTAATAAAATTGTAACTTGCTCGTGAGGAACGGTTTAAAAAATTCATGGAACCCCATAGATAATAGGAAGCGGCACGACACTGGTATCGAACGTATGGCGACCTCGCCAATCAGTGATCCAATCAGTCGTGTTAGATAACGTGTTTTTGCATCGATCGTTCGCCCTATGCGTTCATCGGCAAACCTCGCTTGCTCGCGTATCGTTTCGGTCAAGTAGCCTTTTGTTTGCCATGAAAACAAGAAAAAGAGGCGTGACGGCCGAAACGAAGGAAACGAAACGAAAAGGAAAGAAAAGAGAGGAAGAGAGAGAGAGAGAGAAAAAAAATGCAACAACCTACAAGGATACCTTTTATCGATCGACGCAGTCATCTATAACTATTACGCGGCGTACTTACCGCGAAGCATCCTATAATCAGCCGGCACACTTTTTCAAACTATTCATCAACCTGTCCAAATTAGCAGTGGGTACGCGTAGTTCCTAACAATCTTCTCACGGAAGCAGAAGCCGGAGATATTTCTTGACCAGTGGTCATTACGCTGTCGGGACTGCAGAGGTCCAGCCTGTGCTGCTGGCCCCCGTCCTTCTCCTGGCTACTTTCGCTCGTCTCTCTGTCCCTCGGGTTTCTCTCGCCTCGCGTACCAATCCTCCCGGTTTAATTACAGGAATTGTTTAATTAATTACAGCAATTAGCCAGGCCCGTGTCAACCTCCGCGAATGCATACGTCACCGAACGCGAACAAGAAGGAGAAAGAGAAACAGAATGAGAGGGAGATAGGGAGTACCCTGAGGGCCACCCTTCGGACCAGCGATTTTCTCTTTTTATGGGGAGCGCGCGAGGCGCAGCAGGTCCTTTCTTCCTCGTAGAAGAAAAAGAAACGGAGGCTGGCCGTAAAAATCATTAATAGAAAGGCTTACGTGGTGTTTTCGTGGGGTCTCTCGGTTGTGTGAGAAAACGACGAACGAGAGGGGCAGGAGGGGGATGGGAGGAGCGCGGAGGAGGAAGGTTGAGGAGGTCGGGGAAGAAAGGGGGTGGGCAGCGGGCTCCCTTAAAGAGGAGAGCGTAAAGAGGCACGCTGGAATTCTGGCGTGTAGCAAGAAATATAGGACAGCCGGGACCCGGTAAAAAAAAGGGGGTGGATCCCGACCACGATTCGCCACGGACCCTGCAGTTTATGTATGTGGTGCGTGCTGGTTCCACGGGGTCCCGTAGACGAAGCCGTGCCGCGTCTACTTCACCGTCGAGGATCTCTGCAAGCACCGTCGCACCGGCGATCGTTTAGGGCCCCGGTGTTACTGTTTCATGGATTTTTGATCGGTTTTAGGGAGAATTGACGACGTGGAGAACATTCATACAGTGGGACTTCACTTATACGAACCGCCATTATCGGAACCCAGAACAGTAAATGCAATCGCACACGCGTTTTCCTCCTGTAATAGCACAAAATGCTTAATGTAGTATCTGAATGGTGCCAGGAAAATGGCCGAACCTCTTCGGTCAAGTTTACCATTTATCGTTTCGTTCGAGTGAGTAAATTCAATGAATTCACCTCGCTGAATTATTTATTGATCATTACGGTATGTAGCGCATAACTGATTTAAAGGAAATAAGAATTTTTTGGTGTCTCCCTGATTTATGTACTTGCCCGGGCAACTGCATAACATTATATCGTGTCGAGATTAGAAACTTGTAATTTAAAGTCTCGTAAAAGTGCATTTTACGCTCACACCTACATATATATGTATACTATAGAAAAAAGTAATAACATGCTGCGCTACGTCTTCCAGCAACGTGTTTATGGTATCGCCAGCACGATTGTGACGTAAAGTTTATATGTTGATCAGCTTCCTCAGAATGTTCTGGCTCGGGTCCACTGCTCTCAAAACATTATGCTCGTTTATTGGCCGCTCCTGTGTTGGCCAGACACGGTAAAGTCTTTTCAAACGAACCTAAAAGTCCTCAATTTTTGGCAGCGAACGTAGGCTCACATTCTTTTTTTGTTTTTAACTACGTTCAGTTACCTATTTATCCTATTGGTTATAGTTATTAATGAACTGCGGATATTTAGGCAAAATAAAAACTTTAACGTTAAACAAATACTTATTTCTTTTGTCAATAACATTAATGAGTGAGAATTAAAATGACAGTATTCTGAAAATCTTCTATTGTTTTTACTGCCCCGAGTTTCATCTGTTCATTCTAGTAGAAATTTTTATTGACGGTAAAAAATGGTAATTAATAATTTTATCGAAATTGAAGAAAATGTTACAAGTTCGGTAATTGCCACCACAAGATGGAATAATTTTTGTTTGCCGTCGAAGCCCCGAATTTTGCGTTGAGCGTAATCAATTGGCCATAAACGAAACTGTGGGAAGACTGACGTAAGAACGAACAGAGCTTCGAATAGCATTCCGAAGCGAGCGAATGTCTCGAAAATGAATGAAGCTTCTCCCTCGAAATCTGTTTCTGTCGGTTCCCTCGGGAGGCCGTCGAACGCTTTACGGCAAAGAAAGCGGACGGCCAGGGAAAAAGAAGAAGCGACTAATATGAAATTAACAAGTAGGACGCGTCCCGGTGAAAAAATCGACCGTTCGGCCGCCGCGCCGCGCCGCGCCGCGCCGGTAACCGCGAGACGCGCTTTTACGGCACCGAAGGGTTTTAACTTTTTATGCTCTATGAGGACGTTAAAGTCCCATCTCTTTAGAAGCGCCATATTTCTTTTATCGACGTTTGCGAGTCGCGCGGCTTAATGACAGGACCTGCAAGCACCGGGACCAATAAACGTCATTCCTCTCACAACATTGACTTTCCTTTTCGTTCTGTGTACGAGTTGACGGTACAAAGCGATCACGTGTACAGGGTGTCGCCGATGGCGGGAAAATGAAAATGTCGAAACGAATAAGTAGAAAAAGTGTCGCACTGTAAACGTGATGATCCTATGAGACTCAAAGTGTTGACAATGATTGAAGAAATATTCTCTTTAAACAAATATAGTTATACGTGTCTTTTAAATATTTTCATCGCATTTAATTGCATTAAAAATACAGTTAATACTCGATCTAAGAAAACGGGAACTGTACGATCTAAGAAAAACGGTCCTTTATGCGAAACTTTCTGCATCAAACTGTACAAAACAGCAGTGGAATAAGACGTGTGTCTCTTTTTAATAGAGAGCAACGTAACAATATCCTGAAATTCTAATATCTTTTCACTGTTGTATTTGCCTATTGATTTTTGTCACAAATGCATAAAACCTGCAGTCTACAAATTCCATTTGTACATGTCATTATTTAAAATTATAAAGCGCGACATTCGGGAAATTTATGTCTTTTTAGTGGTAATAAATTGTTTCATATTTCATGAGAGGGTGCGTTTCGTTTAATAAAATATTATAACTATGAAAGCCTTTCTGCCGCGGCGATGTAAACGTGTTAAATAGCGTGGAAGAATAATTTTTCTTGAAATTATATGACGAATAGCAATTCGGTTTCAACAAAATGATTCTTCGAATCAGAACGTGTCCGTTTCAGTCTGTATCAAGTATTAGCTTACCCGAAGACCTAGTTTTAACCTATTTCGTGACATGGAAATTTTTTAATTATGCCACCTATTTTATAGAAACGGCTCACTGTGCGCCGGGGGGACAAAGGGCTAAATCCGTGTTAACGCGGTCGTAATGCGGAGGAAAACGTGTTTTCGCGTTGATACGGGCGCGCAACTGGTTACCAAGAAAAAGAAAGCAGTGTTGGAGAAGTAGGAATCCGGGAGGAACTTGCGTCGGGAAACCGCGTTTAACGATTAATCATGGTCCGCCCAAAAGCCCGTGGAGACGCGTGCGCTCATTATCCGGCTTTTCAGCGCCGAAGAAATAAAAAAGCGTCGGCTGGTCGTGGATTCGAATAAGAATTCAAGATTTAACGGGTTTTGCCTCGCGAGGAACGGGACTGTGACATAATTTACTGTAACATTACAATATTCAATGCTCAGAACTACACTTGCGTAATATATTATTGTACAACATATTTAACGATTACTTCTTGCTAAGCAATCACGTTCCGCTGCTCGGATAATCGAGATTCTATTGTATTGTAGATTAGACAAGCAAATATCATGCAAATAGTGTCGTGTTTGGTGTCATTTTGATCAGAAAATTATCTCTAATGTGCTGTTAGAAAAAGTTTCGAAGATGTGCTGTTAGAAGATTTTTATGCAAAATAAAAATTCCCACACCGGGTCCCTTTTTGTAACAAATGCGGGCACATCTTTTCGTCGCATGTTTAGCTATTAACTAAATCTACAAATTTCAAATTGGAAAAATAAAAGCGACGAAGTTACCTAACGTACCGAATAACATCGTCCTTTACGTGAAAAATACGTTAGATTGACGCGAGGGACGGATGGGGGTTAAGCACTTTAAAATTTTGACAATTTTTATCCGACGCATATACTTTTAAGACGCCGACCTGATCATTTGATGGTTCTCGCAGACCTCTAATGATCTTCTCATCCGAGCGCCATTGACTTCGGTCTAGTCCCTAAAAGCCGTGACTTGTTTTCGGTTATTTACGGTGGTGGTTGTTGTTCGGGCCTGTTGCAGGCGATACGGTACGAAATGCGGCGGTTGCCTCCAAGGGATAAGCCCACAGGACCTCGTGAGGAAGGCGAGGGACAAGGTTTTCCACCTGAATTGCTTCACCTGCCTGGTGTGTCGGAAGCAGATGAGCACCGGAGAGGAGCTCTACGTCCTGGACGACAACAAGTTCGTCTGCAAGCAGGACTACCTGTCGGGCAAGCCGCTGCCGGACACGCATCACGTGCACGGTCATCATGGTGAGTTACAAGTGTCATTGTCCCTCGTTATCCACCGCTGGGGTTGGGATTACACGCGCACAGAAACAGGGAGCAAGAGAGAAAGAGAGAAAGGCGACACGGAAAGGTACAATCGTCCCCTCTTTGTTTCTATCGTTCGTTTGAATCGGATTTGCGGGACCGCTTGTGGGATGATATCGATTCCCACTCCGACCCTTCTTCTCCTTCTCTCTCTCTCTCTCTCTCTCTCTCTCTCTCTCTCTCTCTCTCTCTCTTTTTCTCCCTTTCTCTCCACGGGATTTAAAACGATCGGAATTTTAAGCAGAGCAACGACTCCGCCAGAAGCTTGTCGACGAACTCCTCCGTCGACTTCGAGCTCGTAACTATTTCATAATTATTGTCGTTTTATAGCGAAACTGGCGTGCAATGGTGCTTCGCGCGAGTGCAGAAATCTATATAAAATGTCGGCTCTGGACTATTCAGAATTAAATATGTCTTATGAACAGCAATTTCTATGAAAATTACTATTATTACGACTAGACTGCGGATTTGATGCGTTCACGGTAAAAACGGTGGAAAGATAAAAGTAATTTAAGACCATCGATATACAGTAAAGCCTTGATCTAAGAAAACTGAAACCGTAGGATCTCCGAAAAATTATTATCCCTTCCGCTGCGTTCTTCTGATTAAAATGACACTAAACACGATGTTATTTGAACTGTATTTAGTGGTTCAACTCAGGCCTGGGCAACTCCGAGAGTCGATGACGTAGAATCGATTACCCCCACCTGGCTGGCCAGAGCGAGTCTTGTCCGGACCTGTCCCCACGGGCGACCGGAGCGCGATAGTGGGGCTAGCCGATTCGTCATCGACTCTCGGATCAGTTGCTCGGGCCTGGTTTACACGATCTAAGAAACAGCACGGGCCTAAGGGTTTGTCTTAGATCGAGGCTTAACTGTATTACTTGCAACTCTATTAATATCCTTGAAAGAACAAATTTCTATTCAGCTCATGTTCCATAATGTCAGTACACGAAATTGTTATTTTGCATAAAGATCCGCAGTATAATTGTGGAAGAACGATACTTCTAAAAATAAAAAAATTGTATGTATTACTTGGGGTTTAGTTTTATGCTAAACGAAAAAACTGTACTCTTTGAAATTCAACGGGAACATTACATAAAAATCTTTAATTATGTAGTACAGAGAAAGATGAAATTATAGTTATGTAGAAGTATAAATAAATATTTCGTCTCGTTGTCTCTTTTGAGTCACGTTCTTTCCAACTTGTAATTGTGTTTTATGAAGAGTAGAATTTTTAACTATTTTAAATAAAAACTTTTCAAACGTTGATAAGAAGATTTCTGTAGAACTCTTTCTACTTGCAACCAGAACAATTACTCGGATGATTTTGTAAAAGTTTTTACACTCGTTTCGGAACACGCTTTAGAAGTTTCACGAAATATCATCTTAAGAACATGGAAAGTTCCATTGAGTGGATGAAAATGATTATCAAATATTCATGCACTGGTACCAGGAACATTTCTTCGAATAAGTTC
Organism: Lasioglossum lativentre; assembly: GCA_916610255.1. Classification (NCBI taxonomy): domain Eukaryota; kingdom Metazoa; phylum Arthropoda; class Insecta; order Hymenoptera; family Halictidae; genus Lasioglossum; species Lasioglossum lativentre. The sequence continues at coordinate 23,570,480 of OU744362.1, read as the reverse complement.
TTAACACTCAACGGATGTAAAGGAGTCTATATAGAAGGGCTTATGCAAGCATGTGGTAGTGTGATAATAAGGATTACAGTGAATAACGTTATTTCTCGCTTTGGAAAATGTAAATGAAATATTAACGTAACACCATAATGCGACATGCGTGTATAAAGAAGACTAGGCCGCGTTTATACAGCGAAGGATAAAAGCATTCTTACATTTTACATAACATACGTAGTATAATCTTATACACATGCGTACATTAATATTGTAATATGTATGAGTTACTACCACAATATACAATATGGTTTTGCAGACTAACTTTTCGACACTAAACGTAAAGAAACTCTGTTCTACTGTGTTAAATATTTTATTAATAACGAAATAAAATATAATAGTGTACAAAGAACACCACAAAACGAAGAGAATATATAATTGAGATAATCATTTGTCTCCATTGAAATATATTTCTACATTTTAGAGATCAATATTCATATTTTACGAAAATTTGTGTTTCTTGTTTGCACAATAATTCTAGTGGGCTACTTCCAAGCAGCTCCACCGTTGCATCAATGAACCGCTTGCAGCGTTTCTAAAGATCTTCGAAACAGTCTTGATAAACAGTTTGCAACATTACGCTACTAAAGCTACTATTGTTTGAATACCGTCATCGTCAATACTAGCTACACTGTCGGGTCTTTCTTACTCCTTTCTAACTTGGAAATAAGACGAACTTGCAAGATCCTCCATCTTGTGGATACTTAAGAATTCAAGGAATTCGTATTTCAACAAAGTTATCAACACCTCGTAACCAATGCTACAAAAACTTATGCAAGTCTTAAATACTTTTGAATTTACTTTGCAAAATAATGCATAGGAGATGTTAAAATTGGTTGGGGAGTGTATTTAGTAGAACCATTGCAATCCAAAATTATAGGCAAACATACACGACGCCGAGTCAATATTGCTTACTCCCAATAGTGCAAATGGTTCGAATGGTATAATTTTATTTTCATATACTACCAGTATACGACAAATATGCTGCGAAATGTTACTATTTCGAAGAAGTTTAGAAATTACAAAAACAGTACGTTTAAAAAGGAATGCAATGTACACTTAACAGATGTAAAACGATTTACAAATATCAGAAAATCATAATCTTGATAAATAACGTGGGAAAATATTATCCAAGCTAATACAGTCGATAGTTAAACGTAAAATTTCGCATTAACTGAACAATATCCATCGAGGATATTCTTACGTTACAAATTAGTAGACGCATTGTTGCTTAATCGACCATTTGATCGTGAGAGTAATCAGACACTTCAACGTCACTCTAACGAAGCCGGTCGCGCAGGGCGTCATCGGTCAAGCGCAGTCTCTCGCTGTTTAACAGAATAAATCCAGCGAGGCGAAGAAAAATAAACTCGAGGGCGTACAAATTTTTATTTCTCCTTATTTGAAAAGGAGGGGGCTACGGGGATAGGGGGCTCTCGGTTGGGTCGGGGGATCACAGTTGAACGCGTCCGACGCCCGAGATTTCACGGAGTCAGGCTCGTTCTAAAAAAGAGGGGCCGGGGGTAGGTTTTTCACGGGGGTTTTAGCCCGGTCGAACGGCAAGCTGTGAAAACACCATGCGTGTACCGCGCGCCGTCAGCCACCAGCCTAACGAGAAACAAAGAGAGAGAGAGAGAGAGAGAGAAAAGGGAGAAGAAGGAGAGAAAGGGAGGAGGAGGAGAGAAAGGGAGGAGAGAGAGAGCTCGGTTTCACGAGGGCCTAGCTCGTGTGTAAGCCCGTGAAACGAAAACCGAAAGGTCGATAGGCAGGGGCGAACCTTTTGTCGCTTCGATGCCGACGTCGAAACCGCAAAACGTCCGACAACCCGTCTCTTTTTCTCGTTTTCTCGCGGCGGGGAACACGGGATCGTTCCGTCTTTGGGACGCGCGTCTACGCGCGCGTCAGACCGACGCGTCATAATCGTCCTGGCATGGCGTCTCGATCGCCAAACCTCCGCCGATTATCGAGCCGAACCGCTTTCGTCGAAGTCCCGAATCGTTGCGGTTCGGGGAATATCAATTTTCTAGGGAAGATTCCGTGCGCCGTCCTATTAACCCTTATATCAACATCCGAAACTTTTCCACGACGATCAACAACATTGTCCACTCAACCCTCCCACAACACGGTACGGTGGAACCTCGATTGTCAATACTAAACAGGGAAACACGACTGCTCGAATATTAGATCAGTTACTGCAGTTATAATGCTATATTCAATTTTTATTAATTTGTTCAAATAAATAATGTTGCATGCTTGGATACTGAACACTTCAGACATCGGAAGTTCTTTAATTGAGGTCCTACTGTACTCTGGAAACACAGTTTCGATGTACAGTAGAGCGTTCATCTAAGAATATCCACCGGGCCCGTGTTGTTTCTTAGATCGTGTAGTTCTACATTTTTTGTCACCTCGGCTGCCGCGCCGAACGTAGAAAACATCCTGCTATAACACGATATGTTTAGAACTAAATTGCGGATTTTTCATGCATTTATGATAAAACCGAGTAGATCGAATGCAAGACATTAACGTTGTTTGGAGAATTAAAAAATACTGTCTGTTTCAATTCTTTAAAATGATTGCTAACACTAGCTGCACGAAACCCGATGCGACTTTCATAGCGATCAGTTAACAAATGAACGAATTTAATTGATAATTGTTTATGAAGGCGCATTAATATTAAGTTGTGCAATACGAACTGTCAGTCGACCCATTTGCAATGATTAAATTGCAACGCATGGGTGAACGTTCATTTTGATAACTGTTGGTACTAAAACAGCAGACATAGTGGCGAATTGTATAAACTTTTCAGCGATAGAATGAGACATACATACAACTAGTCCGTCTCTGTAACTTTTTTCCCTCGATTCGTGCTCCCTCATCCGGCGACTCTGCTCGCTATCAACAAATATCGCTACCGTGTCGTTTTTACACTTTTTATCGATGTTATTTTTCCCGAGTCTAACATAAACGAAACTGATCGCGGTACTGATAAAACGTCAATATTGTACCGTTCAGAGAAGATACAACCAACAGCCGGAAGGCTTGCGCGGCTAGAGGTCCCGCGTTTCTGCGCGGTGTCCTCGGGGCTTCGTTACCCGGGAAAAGTGTTCGCCATCGGGACGACGAATTGCCGGTTTTCGATGATCAAACATCGTGACGTCTGGATGTGCCGAGCGGGTTTCCGACATTAATCTCTATCATCGGCCGGCCATTTGTCAGTTGTCGAATTCGCGGTGATCGTCTGTGCGGCGCGCGCGTGAAAAGCGCAGCAATTACGCGGGGTCCGGTCGATCAATCAGGAAAGTTTATCCGATAACTTTTACCTAACCTATACCTTCACCTAGTCTTTTGTCGCTGATCACGCGAAATTATAACGCCGGTGTTGGTATCCGGGATTGGCCTGTGGCAAATTGTTACTCTTCGAAAAACTGGACGATCATGCGGCGCACTCGGTCGCACGCGCGCGATCGCATTATTCAAAAGGGAATAATTGTAATCGCGTTTAATTGGTAATTCCGTACACACAGCGTGCCGACAAATTTACTCGTGTCGTTGATAAATGATGTGCTCTCTCCCTTCCGGTTTCGTTGTCGCGTTTCGAGGCTTTTGTTCGTCGAAATTTGACGTTGATCGACATCATTTCGAGACGGGATCGAATTTAGTGAAGACACTCTGGAAATCATATTCCGGGTAACTGTTAATTTTTGACGGTGTTATCGGCGTTGTTCGGCGCCGATGTTTCGACGTATACACACGAGTTTGTCCCCCTTTCACACGTCCGACGTATAAATGGAAATGAACTTTCATCGTTATCAGACTACTATACCGATTTTACGCATTTATAATGTGCACCGTTCACTGCTTGATATCGGGGAAAGTTTGTTAAAATTGAACTGGGCTTTCATTCTACTTCTAAACCACATTTGTAAAAAAGGTTTCTGTAAAGTGATCGATCAAAATCTGTATTTGCATAAATGACCGAATTGAGGTGTAAGTAGATTACCATATATAAGTTGTAGGATAAATGTTTTTTACTCTTAATAATAATGCTAGAACATTTAACCCTTAAGTAATCTGTACAGACCAACTTTGGGACCACTCACAATGTGTGTTTCAATTTTAATAATAATTGAGTATTACAAATTTTTCGATTGAATTTTTATATGTGTGTAACAATGTAAGTTTCAATGTCTACAATGCTTAACCCTTTGCACTCGGAGCTATTTTAACTAAAAAACGAAAGATTTTTCCATTTTAGAATATTTCCACTCTATACAATTTTTTTCATATGAAAATGATATAATATCTCATGTAATATGTAAATGTCTAGTAGAGTGCTAAGGGTTAAGGGTTAATGCAACATAATACGACTAATAAAATTACAATAAAGAAAGGAGACACTCGGGGACTTGAATGCAATGCAGAAAGTTCTCCAATCTCGACGATCGAATCACTGATTTCGAGGGAAATTCAATTTCTACCGTTGAAATCTGTGGCTTTTCTTTATTTTCTGCATTATTGGAAAATTGAACGTTATTCGTTTACTTTTGCTACGAAAGTGCTCGAATCGCGTCCGACTCGCACCGACGACCGATCATTGAACAGAAAAGTGACTGGCGCTCTTTTCGAACTCAATGATTCGATGATTGAAGTGGTTATAAACATACGGTTTGAATCGTTTACGAGCAGAATCGTCCAACCTTTCGGCAGGAGGCGACTCATTGATGGGTTCGGGATCGGAGGACGAGGACGAGGACGGTAGTGCTCACCATCATCACAGTGGTGTCGGTGGCCCCCACCTGGGGTCCCATAATCTAGGCCCGGGTGGTCCTGGTGACCAGACGGTTAGCCATGCTGGCGATCTACCTCTTGGAAACGATCCTTGCAAGCAGGAAGACTCGGAGGATCAAGGTAAGCCTATAGTTCGATCTTTTCATCAATTTTTTGCGGGTGGGGTTTGCGACCTTCAGAATTTTCTTTGAATCTTTATACAGTGTATCCGAAGATCAAGGTCAGACGAATGTACACAATGTCTTTTTTAATAGACACTCAGGCGAGTTTCGCTAGAATGTTGATCTGATTCTTCTAATTTTTCCGAATGAGTTCAGATGGGAGTGTTTAATTGCCTTGGAGCAGCTTTGTCTACTTGGAAGTTTGCATAACATTCTTCTCTTTTGCTCGCAAGTTCAGCAACTTCTTAACGGCGTAACTTTTAAATAGACTGGAATAGAGTAATTTTTCAAAGTTCTGTCTAGTATATTCAGCTCCAGTCCGTTTCTTCATCGTTCATTCTGTCTGGGTTATGCACATCTCTTTCACATGTCTGTGGTTGTAAGGAAAAACGCCGCATGTCGTAATTTCAAAAAATTTGTGTTTATGCATCTAGTTTTGACGTATTTACCAGAAAAAAAGTCACAAGAACAAATTCGAAAGGCTCAAAAAAATAATGCAATTTAACCGATGTCCTATACAATAAAGAAGTGATGAAAACATTAACACTAGAACTACCGAGCCGGTCAAAATATGACTGGTTTCCGGTTTTTTCATTAACGATCCGTGAAGTTACAGATGTATTTTCTTGAGAAATTTTTTCGTATGCTTCTGTATTCAAGTACACGTTACCATAAAAATCCAACGAAATCTAAATAAACTCAATTCTGTTATTATTATAAAAGAATATTATACATCAGTCTCGTTTAGGGCTAGGTAGTTCTAGTGATAAATGTCAATATGTATATCTCGAAAGTGAAAGTATGCGACATGCGGCGTTCTTCCTTGTAACCACAGATGTATCGAGACGTTGCTCGTAGCACACCTGCAACTAACATATACATATGTTAGAGTCTAACGGTTAAGCCGTTCCCAATCTTCGGCCAGCCCCCGCAAGACAGGAAGGGTTGTTGGACTGGAGAGTCGTTCGCATTGCGACAAATTCGATTTCCAAAGGACGATTGACTGGGACCGACTAACGACTTAATCGAGACTCGGTCCGGAGCCCCTCCTCGAGCGAGGGAGGAAATTCAGTGGCTTGACCTGGAGCGTCAGCACGAATTACTAACCGCGTCAGGTCTTCCCGGTCTATTATTCGCTTCTGCTCTTTTATCGGGACCGAGGGCAACAATGAGCCGCCCTCTCCCCCCCACTTTGAGCAGTGCTCGAACCCGGTACAAGCATCTCCTCTCTCTCTGCGATTGGCGGCCTATGCAGAAGAGAGGGCTGTCTTCGCGAAGGGTGGCCACCCCGTAGCGCAGTGTGACACTGTCCAAACATTTTCTTTGTCCCGTGGTTAAGACCTTATACCTCCCCGGGTATATAGATTATCGCGAAGAGTTGGACCCCTATTTTACTCGTACGCGTCCATACACATTGTCCCGACAGAAACACGCACACGCACGTACACGCACGCACGCACGCGCTTACGAGTATTCGAGTATAGCTTTCAACTGAAGAACAGCCACGATAATCCGACGGGGGTTTCGCATCGCTTCCGGGGGATTGGCTTCGATTGTTGTTACCTCGATCCAGCTGATCAAGATTCCGAGATATGTATATCGTGTACGAGTACATGTATCGTGATACACCGAGAATCCGAAGGCAGGAAAAATTGTTATTGTTTGCTCAGCCGATAACCCGCGTTGCTGGGAATCCACTTAGGAAGTCGGGGAGAGGATATGGACCCTTTGTTGCACACCTTGCGATCTGTTTTCAGGTTGATCGATCCTGTGATCATTTTGGATCTTGTTGTTTGACGCCTCGGTATACGATGCAGAGTCATTTAAATATATATTGATGATTTTTAATGAAAACATATATATATATATATCTAATTATTTTTCTTATGAAATATCAATATGAGATTGTTAATGGTGAATACGTTTAGAATGAATGGAGAACTGTGAATCGATCATCCATTCTTGTCTGACGGTACTGTTCCATATTTGAGTATCTATGTTATATAAATGTTTATAATGTTAAAAATACAATACTGTTTTTAAATTGAGCGCAAATATCCGAGTATGCTTGCCCATAATAATCGTTTATTTGTTGCGACTAATTTGTAAATGAATAACATTCGAAAAATGGTACTCCACATTTGACCATTTTCTCTCATTTTGTAAATTTCACCAAGATTGATAACCGGGCGGTGTACGCCAGACGTACGTTTTATAGTTTACCGTAAATCGATAATTAAACGGGTTCTCCTCTGCGTTACTCCAAGGTTCTTTGGATGGAGATCCCGAGACGAGGGATAGTCAAACGGAGAACAAAAGTCCTGATGGCGGTGCTGGCGGTGGTAGCGGTGACGGAGGTGCTGGCTCGAAGAGGCGAGGCCCGAGAACGACCATAAAGGCGAAACAGTTGGAGATTCTGAAATCGGCCTTTTCGTCGACTCCGAAACCCACCAGGCACATCAGGGAACAGTTAGCGAAAGAGACTGGGTTGCCCATGAGAGTGATACAGGTTCATACCGTTTCCTTGTTTCTCTTTAGATTTCATCGAATCGTCTATTTAGAAAGTTATTTCGCTCTAGAGAAACTTATTTTTAAGTCTACCCGTGGGATAAATTATATTTTCCTTTTTGTAATTCGAAAAAGATTTTCTAATTCAGGAAAATGTTCGTATTACATTTTTATGGTAAAATTTTATGCATTCGTCGCAAGAACTGTAACTTTGGGAACTACTTTGGTGGATTCTACACATGGAAACAATTAAAGATGTTTATATATATATAACTCTATTATATATATATATATATATCTATGCCCTGGTTGATCTCGTGTTTTAGTTGCAGCACGTTTTGTGCTGTAATAAATCTATCGAAGAATTGAAGTAGTCGAATTATTACTACCTATTTGCAAACAAAATTCAATATTTTACCTTGGACTCTAATTAAGTAATAAATTTTGCAACTTGTGGTATTTGTTCATATCCATCGTGTAACAAAATTAAACACGACATCTAGAAAATCGGTAAAATACCTGGAAAATGAAGAGGGTAAGACGTAATTAATGGGGAAAACGTTTCCAGGCTTGTGTTCAAGTTCAACAGAGTGGTTTTGAACACTTCTTGTGAAAGTAACCTAGATATCTAACCTTTCGTAAAAATGACGATCGAAACGTTTAAATATTGCGATATCGGTGATCCGTCGAACGTTTCAATTAATAAATTCAATACCGAACATAATTTTTTCATTTCATGTATCCTGTTTCTTTATAAGGTAACATATTGTTGTTGAATAAAAACGGTTCAATTATATTCGTGTTTTTATTTGGTGTCGTCATTTCCACGCATGATAGCTTAGTTACTTACAATTAGAGATAAAAAAAAAGGAAATATGAACTCTTTTAATTGTTTTCATGTGTAGAATCTGTCGTCGAAATGGTTCCCGGAAGTTATGGGACACCGTGTACACAACGGGTTAATAACAAATTGGAAAATTAAAATATTCTGACAATTATTTCGGCATAGACCAGCGATGTTCGGAATTTTTTAAAAATTGTTCATAGCTAACAAATTCATTAAACCTCCTACGGCTCCTCGGACGGAAATTCGCCCATTTTCTGTTTTAGATACTCTAAAATTGTTTCTCTGTTATCGCGATATTTTCAGTCCGCGCGAAGCTCCGCAGTCTAGTGATCATTCGCGTAATTTCGATCATCCATCGTCCCGCAAGAAAAACGGAAAATTAGCGAATCTTTGGCAAAGGTGAATCGAACGATCGCGGCTGATCGGTGGTGTCCCTTTTGCGTAGGTCTGGTTTCAAAATAAAAGAAGCAAGGAGCGGAGGTTAAAACAACTGACGTCGATGGGCAGGAGCCCGTTCTTCGGCGGCTCCAGAAAGATGAGGGGCTTCCCTCTGAACCTGAATCCCGGTGCTCTGGGCGGCGAAGACGGACCGCCGCCCGGTTTTCCATATTTCGGCGCAGAGAAGTTCGAATTCGGTTACGGCGGGCCCGTGGCGTTTCACCATGAATTTTTCGGCGCCCATCCGCCCCCTCATCCGCACGGACCGCCCTTCAGCGGACCCGGCAATCCAGGTGAGTTCTGGAATTCCAACTAAACGAACTTGTTCGATATGTTTCGTGGTGTCTCGCTGCTATTCTATTACGTTGTTGCATACGAATAAAAGTTTTAGTCTCGCTTTCAATTTTCTTTTATTTATACACGACATACGGACTACGTTACCAGTCCACAACTTGATTATCTGATAGAGGAATACTAAAACTTTTGTGTTCACAGAATACGTTCTTTTTATATAATTACGAGTAATATTTATGCGATAACAGTTCATTAGGCTGAACTTCACCTCGGGAAACCAAAAGGTTTTTACTTTTTTTAAATGTTATCCTGTAGATTTTGACGAGAGAATGCCGAAAATCCAAGTTTTAATGTTAGGAATTTACTGGTTCAAAAGTTATGCGTGTGTAAAGTTGAGCGATTTTAAGCGTTTTTCACAGGTAAGAGCGCCGCTATATTGGTATGTAATCGGACATCGTCCAATGAGCGCAGCCGCTACGCTTGCAAATCTACGTTATCGACATCACTGAGTTGTTGTGGCGCTCGTTGGACGACGCGTGAAGCTTGCTACATACCAACCTGGCGGCGGCGCTCTTACCTCTCATAAACACTGAAAATCGCTGAACTTCAAACACGCATAACTTCTGAACCAGTGGATACCTAACAATGAAACTTGGATTTTCGACATTTCCTCGCCAAAATCTATAAAGATTCCACAAAAAAGTTAAAAATTTTTGGTTTCCGGAGGTGAAGTTTAACCGTATCTTAAATAGTAAAACATATATGTAAACTGACGTAAAAGCCACCACGAAACACCAAAGTAACCATTACTAGACTGCGGATGTTTATGCGAATATAGATCTTCACGAATTAACCTCGAGGTAAAAATATTTCTTCTAGAAACCGAGACGGAACATTTCTTACTTGTATCATCTTAATACTTATTTGTAAATTTTGTGAAATTTCAAACGTGGGCTTAGAAATCTCCTGTCCGTGATGTATCAGCGTTCTTAAATCCCTTCGTGATTGCGGACGAGATATCGCGCAGCCTGACACTGTATATACGTGATTTCGCGCACACATGCTTAATATATTTCACGTTACTGTGAATCAAGGTGTTAAGATCTCTATCAGGTATGAACTGAACCAAACGCCGCGTTTAAGAACCTTATTTTCTCGCTTACGAGTCACCAACACGAATGCACAGCTGTTCTGAACGCATAAAATCTGACGGTCTAATCATTAGACTGCGGATGTTTATGCAAATTTACGTATCCGCAGTCGGTAATCACGAAACTGGGGTAAAATCAAATTACTTTCCATGCAATAATATTTTTCATATTTCGCAATTAAACGTGAATGCGATGGAGATTCTCTAGAGAAGCCGAAACTTTTGCTATAATACGATTTTGTATTGCACAATTTTTTCAACATTTACGGCCACTAGAAATGCATACGGATCCGCAGTCTAATAATCATTATTTACCCGCTACGAGAGCGATCGTAAACGCGAGTGGCACACGCTCCGAGTATAATCGATCGGTCCGCGTATCGTTCCATCGCTCTCAGACAATCGTACCTGGGGAATGGTGGCAACACGCGAAACGCGTAGGTCGTTTCACGTTGGCCGGTTTACATTGGCGGCTGGGGCCGATCAACTTGCGATCCCGAGATCGTAACAGTCTCTCGTCGGGATTCCATCGTTACTGTAGTAAACATCGTAGCGGGTAGGTAGGTCGCGATAATTATGACAGCCGGGTTCGGAGATAGCCGGCCGGATACGATCCTCCCTGAATAGTGCGTAATCTGTTCCTGACAGGTTTGGACCCGGCGAGTTTAGCGGGTATGGCGGCCGCAGTGGCGGTGACAGGGGAATATCCACCACCGGGTGCGGGAGGCGGCCCTCCGGAATTTCTCACGGGCCCTCCTGGACAGGGGCCCCCTGCACCTCCTGGCGGTAGCCCCGGCGAGTTCCTAGCACCTACAGGTACGGCCAGATACTTTTACAAGCCTATAATCACTGGACCAATCTATTAGCTCGTCTCGCAGACTGATGTCGCAATCCTTTCTTCACATACTTTTTTTCTACTTCACGGAACGGCCGCTTTTTTTCATTAAAATTTACTGCCGGACAAACGAGTCTCCATTCACTGTTTAACCCCTTGGCCTACTATAGGGCAGTCGGAATAGAAGCTAATAAATATGTTAACCCTTAGCATTGTTAACTTTTATTTTTGTTCGTATTTAATAACCTACTAGATATTTACATAATTACATGAGCAGAGTTGGGCAAAATTTTCATCCGAATAAAAATTTCGAATAACGAATAAAAAATTTAAAAAATTTTATTCATTATTCGATGGTTTGCGTTTATCAGAGTTGGCAGTAGTTGTGGAAAGATTTATTCGAAGGCTTCGAATAAAAGATACATATAAAAGATGAAAAAATTATTCGAAGTTCGAGTAAAGCCACCACTTCGTATAAGAAAAATTATCTTTATTCGTCGGATAAATTCTCGTCGAATATAATTATTTATCGTCGTTATTTTTTATTCGTTATCCGAAACTTTTATTTAGATGAAAATTTTGCCCAACTCTGTACATGAGATATTATATCAGTTTCATATGCAAAAACTGATATAGAATGGAAAAATCTGTCGTTTTTTAGTTAAAATAGCTCCGAGTGCAAAGGGTTAATTTCCTTAAAATTACTGAAACCGTAAAATAAATGGCGGTTCAAGGGTTTAAGCAGGTCTTCCGGTCTAGAACCTTGAAAAAGTTGATTTTTCTGTTTTACTTGTGAAAACATATTACCCTCTTCTATCACGGATTTATATAGGGATGAGATTTTGATGAATATACAGGGTGTTGAAAAGGTCCCCATGTTGCGTTATTAGTGGTTGGTCAGTCGCTTGAACTCGGTGTTTATATCGATATTTTATTAGGCCCTGGTACAAGAGGAATGGTGGTCAATTATATCTCGTGCGTTCTGCATTAGGCCCTTAATCCTTCGTGACTACCTTACCTTTTGAACCAGAGAGCGTTATATTAATGAATTTTTCTCGCGAAGTCGAATAAGGAAAAAGAAGATTAACGCTGAGAACGACGGAGATGAGTATTACCGCATTTTTATTGTTATGAAAAATACGGGAACTCTCCAAATGAAGATTGCATTATGTGCTACGATTATAGCTAGCGGGCACACGAAAAGCGCAGTGATGGACGAAGCACATCCGAAGGCTATTTGTGCGATTTTTGTGAAATATAGGCATAATTAATATCGCGTTCGTGATTGCCTCACTCTATGTTCGTGATTATCCCTCGGTAGTTAGGACATCGTGAGCATCAAGGAATTTGTCTTTGATGTCAAAACTTGATTTTTATTTAAAATCTTACCAAAGCGATGGTGCATTATACAAATAGATAAAATTTCTTTCAATATAAGTAATGAAGAAATGATCAGGGTCCGTTTTTCGTATAAACCATTAACATTAACTTCTGAATATTTTTTTAAAACCGCTCCATTCTTCCGCTACTGTAAAAAATTGAGTTTTTACTTAACCTACTGGTAATAAGATCGTTAAATAATCTTCTAAATAGCGAATCAAGCAAGATAATCGTGTAAAGCTACCAGAGCAAAGGTAAAGCTATTCCACGCGACGGCAACCTTCTATTACCGTCTGTTTCGAACGGTCGATCTTTTCAATACATTATAAAGTTACGTAATTTGACGTTAGCAACCGGTTGTGTAGTGTGCGCGAAGGTTGCAATCAGGATAACAATTTGCTCTCCACTTTATCGCAGGATAAAGATAAGTGTAAGCCGATCGATAAGGAGAGGGTTAAACAATTACCTAATCCACTCGGTAAACGATAATAGCGCGACTGTAGGATAGGAGGAGGAGGAGGAGGAGGAGGAGGAGGAGGAGGCAGAAGAGGGATGGGGACCGCTTCAGCATCCTGTAGTTAAAGCTAGAACATGGTGGCAGGCAGGTTATCCCGCGAGTTCGGATCCCACGATTCCCTCGATAGATCGAGGCTGCGAACGGCACACCGCACCGATTCGATGGGTTTGATGTTTCTCAGGTGGAGGACAGGGTAATCCCAGCGCCGGCGGGAATGGCGGCGGTCCAGGTGGCGGTGGCAGCGGGGGTGGGTTCCTCGAGCCGCACCAGATGCAGAGCGAAGGGCTGGCCTGGTAGTACGAGTTTTAATTGACGTTATTTTCGAACGGATTTCGTTGCGTTCCGTCGTCGCCAGCCCGAAAATATCGATCGTCTCGTGGATAAGTCGACTGGTCCCGGCGTTCGGCCGATGGGAGGCCTTCTGACTTTGTTTCAAAGGCAGCTCGAGAGAGACTTTTGTCCACGGAGAAGGACCGAAAGTTCCTCGACGCCCCGGAGATTCGAGCTTGCAACCTTGTACGTTACGTTTCTTCCTTTTGTAAGATATTAGTATGATAAGACGATCGACCATTAAATCCTCGTTTCTATCACGGTTGTCGGTGGAACTGCGCAACGGCCACCTGATGATTTTTATGTAGAGGGTGTTCGAGTACGGGTGGGAGAAAATTTAAGGAGTGCTTCTCCGTGATAATATAAGTCGAAAATGAAGAATAAAAAAATTCCGGCTTCGTTATTTAGTTATTTACCCGTAGCACTCGAGTGGCGACTATGCGGCGCCACTAAAAATTGCTGTGCCATTATTCAAAATATTGTTTACATTATTAAATATGTTGGTATCTAATCAATTACTAAACATCTAAGTATTCTATGAGGTATTATATATCAATTTCATATAAATCAAATTTAAAAAATCAAAGGGAATATCTAGGTCGGAAGAAATGTTTAACTTTCGAATTAAAATAGCTCCAAGTGCAAAGGGTTAACAATTGAAAATTCACCTAAAATACGCTGCAACCCATAACTAAATAACGAAGTCGAAATCGCAATTTTTTTTATTCTTCATTTTCGACTTATATCGTCACGGAGAACCACCCCTTAAATTTTCTCCCACCTGTAGTCGAACACCCTGTATATTGGAAAAATCGAATATTTTCAACAACTTTTTCCATAGTAAGAATACATGTATCGATGCCACTGCATGGAATTCTGCCTAGGTTAGAGCGAGCATAAGGGTCCCGTCCACAACTGCACATACGAGACCGCACGAAATGTCTGTTGTAACTTAATTAAAAGTATTTGTTCGGATTAGGTCCGACCGCAAGACGGCCGGCAACGCTTGCGTGAAATAATTATAACAGACTCAGGCCCGTTCGATCCACGTGTCTAAACAGATAATACGTGTCCGCCAATACTTGCGCTGCCGCGTGCGCACGAGTATTAGACAGAATTCACTGTAGTTGTGTGCCCCAATGGTTAGATAGGAAAAAGTTGTTCGAAATGTTGAGATTTATAACGTATGAGAAAATCATTGATATCGGAGGATAGGTAGCTGTTCTGCAGTTCCACCCGGTTATCATTATTGACATGATTATCTATTATTACTATTTTTATTATTATGATTATTATTATGGTCGTCGGTGAATAGCCGGCGGTGCTATTTTATTATTATTATTATTATTATTATTATTATTAATATTATTATTATTGAAAGGAGAAATGATTAAATATTATTGATAATATTATTGTGTATAAAATTTTCGAATGTCCTATCGTGTAATATTATACCCTCCCTGTTGATTACTTTTCGACGTTACTTTAAGGAACACCCTGTAGATATCTGCTGTTATACATTCGAAAAATCGTACGCGAGAACACGCATGCACATAATATACATACATACATACATACGTACATCCATGCATACAGACATACATACATATACACACGTATATACACTGACACGTGAATTACACGATGTATGTACACCTGCGTGTACCGTGCCCGGACACATACACGCGCTGTAACAGTTAAAGACGCTGTATTAATTATCATTAAAATTATAAATATAAATAGGAATGTGTAACCCGTAACTGTTAAGGCGGCGATCGATGTAAATAAATTGTCTTTTCGCGGGTATATATATACATACAAACGAAACGAAAACGATGGAAAAAGCGCGCGAGCGAACTTGTTTTAGTAGCTGGACTCTATCACCGAATTAACCGTCTGTAATTGTAATTGCAATGCAAGGAAACACGCGAGGGAAACACGCCGCCGCGATGCATAATGATTATAAATATTATTATAATAAACCACCTCGTATTTCCGTATACGTGTCTGTGTCACTTTCTTTCCATTTATTTAGTTAACGTTTACTAGATTCTTTAAGTTTGCAGACGAACATTTTGAACACAGGTTTGAGGAAGTTTCATCGAAGTAGTAAGTACATGTCTTCAGCATTTGTTTCCCGTGCACTTGCATATTAATTAGAATGAAAATAGTCAGCCTTCCTAGAAACAAATTGCTTAAAAATAAATGCCTACTAACAAATTATTAGCCTCATGTCCCCACATCGTACAACATTTTGAAAACAGTAGATTAATGATAACATAACCCTTAAGATGGCCGAGTACTGGCCTTAAATGGCTGACTACCGAAGCAATTGCTCTACTTGAAAATAAAATTATTGAGCTTGTAACATCCAGATAAAATACAGTAAAGAACATTACGTTGCAACGCTGTACAGGGTATAAAGAAATGTTTGGTCTTGGCTGTCATAGGCGTATTCTACATCTTTTGGATCGATGAAGATCTGTAAAAAAAATGTTGCCGCAAAATTGTCCTTGATCTTGAATTTTAAGGTCAACCTTTTTTTTATTGCATTGTATTCTATGCATCGTGCAATAAAAAAAATATTTGACCTTGAAATTCAAGGTCTGGGTTAGGTTTAACGATCTCAAGACGTAGAATACGCCTATGGCAGCCAAGACCAAACATTTCTTTGCACCCTGTACATAAAACTTCCTTAAAACCAAGAACACCAATTTTCCTTCTCCCCAACTATATCAGACGGTAACCAATTTCAGGAAAGCTGCAGCTTAATTTTTCTTAAACCGCCCCACTGTTAAAGCAGCCCGAAATCTAGGCACATTTAATTCCCAACGAAATCACAGTTTCTTTCGCGAGTCCCAGTGGGGCAAACACCTGAGACTATCGACGGCGACAGTAAAATCCTTTCGGCCCCCCTAAATCGTCGTCCGCAAAACGCATCTGCGCCTTGGGGGTGGTTGCGCTGCCCTAACGTCGTTAGTGGGTGCAACGTCGTTTTCCACGCGGAAAGGGACGGAACGGAACGGAACGGGAGATTCGTTTTCCTGGACATCTGGTGAATTCGATTTTGATGTGTTTCTGCCCTCCGGGGGTTGAACGGTTCTTCAGGGCCGCGTTCTCGTATCCCTGACAGTCCCGCTGGGGACAGAAACGATGCTGTTACATCCCCGCGCGCGACCCAGCTACAAACCTGTGTACACACACGCTATATCGACCCCCTGCGACCTCTCGAACGAGAGTGTATCTCTCTTCCTCGTTTTCTTCTTTTTCTTGCGTAAGTATAATGTACACGGAGCTCGTGACCCGCTGTGACAGTTTACTGTCGCGTTCCCAGGTAGCCCTCTATTTTTCAGTAACGCGAGGACGTGCCACGCGGGACGCTCGGACACCTTTTAATATTGTAGCCACCATTTTCTTCCTTGACGCCGTTTTAAGCCCGCTTCACAATTTTTATTTTCATGGTGTTAGAGACTAAAAATGTCTGCGCCTCTAATTTTTGATATTATATCTGCGCCTCTAACTAGTCGGAAGATAGTTGTTGGGTCTGTTTAAGATGTCCTGGAATTATACAGGGTGTTCGACTGGGAGAAAATTAAAGGGGTGGTTCTCCCAATATATAAGTCGAAAATGAAGAATAAAAAATTGCGATTCCGGCTTCGTATTCCGGCATTATTCAAAATTTACATTATTAAATATGTTGGTATCTAATCAATTACTAAACATTTCAGTATGAAGTATTACATCAATTTCATATCCATCAAATTTAAAAAATCAGAGAGAATATCTAGGTTGGAAGAATTGTTTAACTTTCGAGTTAAAATAGCTCCGAGTGCAAAGGGTTAGCAATTAAAAATCCACCTAAAATACGGCAACCCGTAACTAAATAACGAAGTCGAAATCGCAATTTTTCTATTCTTCATTTTCGACTTATATTGTCATGGAGAACCACCCCTTAAATTTTCTCCCAATCGAACACCCTGTATAATAGGCCACCTTTTTTAAATGCCTGCCATGGTAGTCCTTTTTATTACAAATTCAGTGACTGTAAGTGTGTACCTATGGACTATTCGGATGTCGCTTAACCCTTAAGTGGTGTGTACAGTGTTTTTCCGATCGTATCAATATATCTGTGTGTTTACTGTTCGGACGTTGTTGGAAGAAACAAATTCACGAGTTCGAAAGGCGTTTCTCGAATTTTGTGGTGTATCTTCAGCGAAGCAAGGGTTGAGTTGTGGAAGAATGTTCTCGCCCCCATCGGCCGTCAAATTACTAAATACTTTCAACGCGATCGTCGCTCGGAAGGGGGTGGCTCGCGGAAGGATTCCCTCCTCCTTGACAAGAGGGTAACAAAAACGATACTACGGGGTGTACGCGTGCCCGCTGGGACGGTTTGTCTCTGCAAGACTCCCGCGGGACCCCCGTGGTAGTTCCTGGGGCGCGGAGGCGGGCACGCATCTGTCGAATCTCCCGGTGGATCTTCTGCAAGAGATCCGCCAGGACACGCATTACACGCTACGCTGACGCTGTTCGCCCTCCGAATCGCTGTTACAATGTACACACGGTGTACACCGGCCGCCACTCGATCTAGTTAAATTCCACGTTAAACTCCCGCGAGGACCGGCAACGATCGGGGGGGGGAGATGATGAAGAGGTTTAGAGGACGTTTTCAAGAAACACGCGCTCGTCCAGCCGCTCGTCAACTTGCTAACGTCTGTTCGATTTTACAATATGCGCTCCCGTTGCGAACTCTGCACTTTAAAATTACAACAGCACTCCCTAGAACGCGAGAGGAGATACATAGCGATTCCCACTAATATTCGGACACTATTAAAAAGACGATCACTTTTTTAATATTCGACCATACAACTTGGATTTTTTTTTCCGAAGTTAGAACAATCGGTTTTGTTACGTAACGTGAAAAGAATTTTTGAAAAAATTTCAATTCAACCGCGCATTGCGCATCAACCGATTTCGACGAAACTTTCACAATGTATATTAATTGACGCAGATTTACAAAACATGTTTTTTAAATTTTCAATATAGACTCGTATAAAAAAGTTATAAAATGCAACTTTTAGTATTTTGTCTACGTAGATATATAGTCTATGTAGTAAATTAATTGCTGTAACTTCTAAAAAAAAAATTCAAATCGTATATGGTGCAATATCAAAAAAGTTATCGTTCTTTTAAAAGCGTCTGCATATTAATTGGGAGTCACTCTACGTTCCGCGTTCTATTATATTACATATATGTGTTATATTATAAGTAGACTCTGGATTTTATTAATTTATGACAAAAATAGAGTAGGTGCAATGTAAAACAGTGAAAAGATTTAAAAACTTTAACAGTATTAATATATTATATTCACTAGATTAAAATTATTAGTGAAAATATAGATTCAGCTCATGTGTCTTGCAATTGATACGTAAATTATTTATTTTGCACGAAGATCCGTAGTCTAATTATATGCGACTATATATTACGAGGAATGTTTACAGATAGACGAGGAATTATGTCACCCACATATGACCGATGTGACGTGGCAGTCAACGTGTTAATGAGGCAAACTATTCGTTGTTGTAGTTAAGCTAGTTTGTTACAGAATACCCGACCGTATAAGTAAAGTGTATATGTCTTGATTATACCGAGACGCTAAATAATTTTCGGTATAATAAATATTTCTCTTGCGAACTACTGTTTCGTTAAAGGACATGACCATAAATTTTTCGTGAACGTAGGTGCGGACTACCGACAGCCGTGTTTAACGTAGTATTTCGTAAACCGGAGACTCCCGTTAGGTCGCGGAGAAACTAGAAGGGATCAATTATTCATGAGCATTAAATTTTTGGGAAGGACGAGTCTCGCTCGGAGGCATGGTGGCGTCGAGAAGGGCTCGCAAGACGCAGGGGCTGATATGCGTGTCACAGTCGAAAGCGTTCGGAGCGCTCACGTGTCCGAGCACGTGTCGGGGAACAAGCCCCTGTCGCGCAAAACCCTTCGTCCTTCTTCTGTCATTATGCAAGGAGCCCGTACAAATCACAGCCTGCTTACAGTGCACGCTCCAAAACCCCACCAATCGTCACCGGCTCGAATTAACCTGCCAAACCTTGCCAGCTAATTGGAATTAATTAATTAACTGTTGCCGTTTGATCCCCTTCACTTCCACGACTTCGATTTGTCCTTTAAACCAGAGATTCAAAGAGTTACGGAATTTTTTAATACGTTCCATTCGGAACGTGGAAACTTTTTAAAGAAAAAAAAACGCTTTCGTGGGACCTGTTTCAATGAGAACGGATAAAGAATAAAAGTGTTCTTGAAAGCAAGAGTTTTCATTTGAATAGAAGTTGGGGAATATAAAAATCTTATTGTAACGAGGACAGATATTTTTTTCATTGCTAGTAACAAATTTCTCAATCATTGTCAGAAATACTAAATACCATTCGATGAATATGCAACGTTTATACCTCTACGAAGATCATATTTATAAATATGTTTGTGACTTCGATGTTGAATTAAGATAAATTTTAAATGCAGAAGTTTAGAGTCAAAATATCTTGTACCATGAGAATATATTATTAATTATTCCCAGAAAAATTACATAGATCCAGATATTTTCTTAAACGAGACAAGTTCAAACAGAATATTTAGAAAACGGCAGAATGACTGTTCATAAATCGATTTTTACTTTAAACAATTTTGAATATTTTTGTTTAAACTTTGCTGATTATCGCGTTTACAATAAATTGATTCACTTATCGAACAAATTAGTTTCCAAACAGGTAAACCTTTGATACACCATACGACAGGTATGCACGGTTGGAAAGCTGAACGCGGTAGCGAATAACGATTTAGGAAATCAGAACCGGCAGTCTGTAACAAGCTTTCGACGACAAAAGATCGATAAAAAAATATCCCGCCTCTCACAATGGGTGTTTTTCATGCATGAATTTCACGCATGAAGTACGGGCTAGAAAGATTTAAATAAGCAATCATCCGGGGTTCAGGAACGGAAAGTGAACAGCCTTTAAAGACCGAATTATGTTCGAGATTCGATGTTTTACTGCATATATCTAACCCGGACACCTACGACCTACCACTTTAAAATACCATATTTAAAAATCGAAACAAAACGTCTCAATATTCACGGGCTGATCAAAAAGATTACGTCTTTCCGTGGTGAATTCGAAAAACGTGATCTCCGGCACGGTTTCGTGAAGCGTGGCGGTTCTAGGAACCGGTATGAATTCATCGAGCAAGATCGGGACACAATAGGAACGTCGAGTGGTCGTTGTCACCAATCGAGAACGGAGTCGAATGAAACGTGTCTTTTCGCTGGCCAGCGTAGACCGACTTATTTTCGTCTCGGTCCGAGTCGAACGGACAGACAGACAGCCAGCAAACCAGCGAGCCGATGGTATACAGACACGGGACAGAAGTGTCCAGAACGACCTCCTGGTGTTCAGGCTGGCTTAGGCTAATCCGAAATCCGGATTACTTATGCCTCAGCTGGTCAAGTCTTACCGAGCGACGTCGTCGTAACACCGATAGCCGTTCTCTTTTTCTGGGCCGTTAGTCGTCGTGGATCTCGCGATGTCGCGCGACAATTTCGTCGAGGCGAAACCCCGTCCGCTTTTCCGAACTTATTCTCGAAACCGATCTGCATAAATATACTTATGCTAATTGCACCGGATTGTCCGCGGCGATCCCCGGATCTGCTGAATCACGCGAGCACACACGGTTCCACCGCGCGCACCGGCCGGGCCGGGCCGGGTCGGGTCGGGCCGGGCCTGTTGCGGTTGCGGCCAGCGACGGAAGTTCTTAGGACGCGGCGTGGCGTTCGTATTAACGGGGACACACAGCAC
The DNA here is from genome assembly GCA_916610255.1 of Lasioglossum lativentre. NCBI lineage: Eukaryota > Metazoa > Arthropoda > Insecta > Hymenoptera > Halictidae > Lasioglossum > Lasioglossum lativentre. The sequence goes on along the minus strand of OU744362.1, from coordinate 23,549,325 downwards.
CGTACGGAAATAACCGTGTCGTACATAGATCGTTTTATTCCGCGTGTAAATTATACGCAGTTTATTTTATATATACAGCACCGCGCGTAGCTGGGGACGAGGGCCCCCGAGGCGCGTGTAAATTTTAAGCGTGCGAGGAATCTTCCTTGAGCTGATTGCCTCCCTCGAGCTCTCTTGCTACGCGAGAGCCCACCGCTGACTTTTATTAACATAGAACGTCATCGAGTCTGATTTACATCGGTTGCCGTGATTCATGTCGATTCGCTCGAATTACTCGATGAAAACAGCGAATTATATTGAAAAACGCGATCAATTTGTTCGGCAGAGGCGAATGAAGTCGAACTACCACGTCGATCCCTTATGTCTGAATCAGATGTAGAATCTCCGTTTAGATTTCATTAAATTTTATAAGATATCAAAACCGATAATAATATCTTGTCCCCATCTACATATCTATCGCGTGCTTTTATAATCGCTTTTACCAGTCGTGGCATCCTGGCTATTAATTGTTTCATTCTAATTGTTTGCATTTAATGCCACGAATTCATTGGAAGAAGAAAGTCGTATAAACTAGTTGACGATTTTAATATATCACCTGAGGATTATTCAAATTATTAAGATTGCGTGTCCATGCAGTTCCTGCTACTTGCAACTAGAAACTTTTTATTTTGCACGAAGATCAAGATACCAGAACAGATCGAAGTACTATTTTCAAAGTCGAAACTAGATCCGCCAACTTGCGCGCGCCCGATTCGTTGCATTGTTTCGACGCATTTCGCGGCGCAAGTTTCACACCCCCCCCCTCCCCCAGTTCATGACCGCCCCTATCGTTCCGTCCACCGTTTCGTGCGAGTGGCACGCCTCAAGAAGCATCTCCCGGTTGTTGTAGTTCTTCGCCTTAAATTTCCCGCCCTTGTCGCGTGAATACATATCTACCCTCTCGACCTGCTTATCGGTGCGCTCCCCCTTCCCTGAGATAAGTATTTGCTATTTAAAATACCGGTCCCGGTCGCGCGGGCCCCAAGATAAACTGTTCATGCGTCGGTCGAGGGTCGAAGCTGTGAACAAGAAGGGCGAGAGAGAGAGAGAGAGAGAAAGAAGAGAGTGAGAGAGAGGGCGAGAGAAAAGAGGGGTTGATTATAAACCGAAGGCAGCGCGCGGGGTGAAGGATGGGGGTGGAGGGTGGCGGAGTGTGCAGCAACAGCAACAGCAGCCACGGCGGTCCACCGTGAGGGTGGTTTATGGGGGGTTGTACCGGGTATTGTTGTATAAATAGGTTTGGCGAGTTAGGGGTTGCTACCCCCGAGGGAACTGCACATGTCCGCATCGATTATACCACCCCTTCCTGACCCCCCAGCGTGTTCGCGTCTCGCTCCGCCGTTCGTTTCTCTCTCTCCTTACGGGCCTCTTCTCGATTCTCTGCCACCGGTGGGTGGTTTCGACCAACCACCCCTCGCCCCATCCCCCTGTCCTACAACCGGTCTCTCTATCTCTCTCGGTTACTATGTCTCTCTCCCTTGACCACCCTCGTATGCCCATCGAATGCTTTCTCCCTGCGGAGCCCACGGGGCACACCGCTCGGTTATTTTCAAGCCATTTGCTTTGTAAACGCACGCAATCTCGACCAGTCACCCTCTCCCCCGGCATTCTTCTTCGCCGCTAGACTTTCGGCTCCCCCTACTCTCGCGCCCGAACTGCGAATATTCGGGTTGTCTAGCTGCCACCGATTCCAAATGGAACGAGCGAACAGGTGGCAAAGGTTCGTCGCGAACCGATGCTGTTCGACCTCTTTTTCGACCGGATAAACCATCGGGAACCGCGAGGACACCGCGAATATAGGGAGAACGCCGCGAGAGAGGGAGAGATATTCTTTTGTCTCCCGGCTTTTAAGTGGTCACAAATTGAGGTTATTACTTGATAGTGAACACGCTGGCTACCGAATACGAATTCTAAGATATTCCACGAGCTCGAAATATTTTTTTGAGCAAGTCGAAACTGGGAAAGTGAAAATTTATCACAGCTACTACTAATTTAATATTTTTTTTAAGAACCCTTATAGGATTGATTTTATTCAAATATGTGTTAACAAATTTTTCGATTTTCTCGTCAGAAATACTATTCATAAAAATCCTAATAAACTGTACTAATAATGTCTTAATTTTATCTTCTATAATTTCTTTCTTCGAAGGTTAGAAAAATAGCATATCAAAGTTTTCCCTTTCCGATGTCGTAAAATAAAGTTTTAAGTATCCCTCTTCTTAAATGATTCAGGTTCGAAACAGTCGACATTATTAACAGTTTCATTTTCACAAACCGTACTCGTCGTGCATATCGCATCGCAATACATCACACAGAACGAAACTACGTCGCTGTCTTCAAGTTAGCAAGTCAGGTCGTCGATTACCGAAACTTTCCAGTAGCTTCTGTCTTGGTGCCCTAGGACCGAGCCTGGAAACTCCGTTTGCAGTCGGAATTATTTATTCGAGGCACCCGGTTGTACACAGCCGTGTTTACATACCGGCTCGTATTAATATTACATTCGCGCGTTCCCGCTAAACCGTACAAGGGGGTTGCTCCGTTCTCCTCTCTTTTTCTTTATCGTCTCTGCGCATTCATAAAATATCTCCGTTCATATTTCTTCTTAAGTCCACCCTGGCAGGCTGCTGGTTCCGATCCGGGTCGACGCCGGGCCACCAGTCGAATCCACGGGGCAAAGGGGTCGTAAACGGGTCGAGGGAGAAAAACCGAGAGAGAAAGAGTTTCAACCCCCTACGCTGCCAAAGTCTTTCTCAACTTGTGACCCTAGAGAAAGATAATCGAATTAAAAATTTTGTGAAAACTCTACACTCGAAAATTTCTCTCGCGATCATTTATTCTCTACAGCTACATGTCTTAATTTGTTACAGTTAGAAGAACAGGTTCTTTTCGTTAATGCCCACGTAGAAGATCTGTTAAAAGTCGCGAAAAAATAAATAAAAAGTGATTAAAAAAAATATATAAAAGTCAATAAATCGGACTTGAAGCATCGCGTGAAACTCGTGTAAAAATTATTTATGTAAAATCACGCCATGCGAAAAAAGAATCAGGTATGTGGAGTAATGTAGACAGCAACAGTGTAATTAATTGAAACTTTTGGATTTGATCAGAATCCTATGGAAACCGTCCCATATTGTTTTGTCAACATTGCAGCCGGCTTCATTAGAATCTATCGACGCACCGATACCGCTGTGTACGTTCTGTGATGATCGTCTATTTGGAGCACTACGGCCATATCACGGATCACTGACTGCCAAACACATGCTTTTTAATTGATCTGTCCTTTCGATCTCAATTGCGTTTACATAGACGAATGACCTTGTACCTCCTTTAATGGGATATTCAACCGTTACTAAATCTATGAGACAAGGTCTCGCAACAAATTGAAGGACAAATATTATTAAACCCTCGTAGGCTCCTCAGAAATTGCTCAACAGATCCTGCCACAGTTTTCACCCATTTTCGTTTTATAATTTATGTTTATCGCCATATACAATTATCATCATATACAGTCCTCGACAAAATAATAAGACACCTAGCATATTTTTTAATTTCTTATATTTAAAGGTGGAAAGTGTACACTCCGTTATATCCCGAATACTACATATTATCTCCAAAGTAAACACGCAAAATCTTAGGATTGTATCGCATACCATAGCAAAATTAAAGAAAGATATGTGAACACGGACTGACATTGCTTCGACAAAAGTATAAGACACCAACAGAAAAACGTTTGTTTAAGCCAATAAAAATACAAAATTAATACTTTGTGATACCTCCCTTGAATTGCATTACATCTAGTAATCGCTTTCGGATAGTTTTATATAACTTTTTCATTCGTTTTTGTTCGAAATGTGTCCAAGTGTGATTTATACTTTCTTTTAGTTCATTTACGTTATTATATTGCCTCCCATTCGCGTAGACTCGTCCCGACAAATCTCCCCACACATTTTCTATAATATTTAAATCGGGAGAACGAGCGGGCCATTCCAAAATATTAATATTTTTTGAAGAAAAGAATTGTTTCACAGATTTTGCAGTATGGATTGCTGCATTATCCTGTTGAAAAATATAGTCACCGTGCGTGATATAAGCTGCATGCTTGTTTAACTGATCTGCTATTAGTTGAATATATTTATTACTATTCATCCGACCTGATAAAAAGTTCTAGGTATCTTATTATTTTGTCGAGGACTGTACAATCCTATCATATACAATTTTTGTCGATCTATAATTCATAATGCTATATAATATAATACTATCAAATACAATTTTTGTCGATCTATAATTTATAATACTATATAATATAATACTGTCATATACAATTTTTGTCGATCACTATAATTTAGTTTAAGATATTTAGTTTAGTATAAGATATAAAATCAACTAAACATTATTTGCGTACAGATGGGGAGGGCAAGAGATAGCTGTGAGATCTTGGTGTATCACGATTTTCCTATTGACATCGCGCAGTTGACGGAGGGATGAACGGGGCTCGAAAATAACCAAGTAGCACACCTCTAGCTACAAGTGGCGCAACCCCCTAACGAAAGCTCCACTTGACTCCTCGCGATCCACCGTGAACCTCGGCAACACCCGTTAGAAGTTCTAGCGTCGCGATCAGCACCGCCCTCGGCGTTCCACCCCATGGACACGAGAATCCTCCGGCACCTGGCGCATGACAGAGTACACTCCAGTGAAATCGCACTTCGCTCCCATCCGTGTGCCTGCCCCCCCTCCTCCCAACCCCTGGACCGGGATCCTACCCTCGCCGCTGATGTTACGGCACGTTTGACCTCGTGTTTTTATTAACAACAGGTACTATTACGGTCCATCGGCGATGACGACGCGATTCCGCGCGACGAACGACGCCCCAAGGCTCCCGACAGCCGGCCCGAAAATCACCGACCTCCAATGCAGATTTCGCAACGGGACAATGATTTCCCGTTTGACGGAAGGTAGCCGCCGCGCTTTGATCCCGCACACTTTACATTTTCCTAAATTTGTCGTTTCCATCTTACCGATCGTCGGGGAGAATGGCGGCCACTTAACACTAGTTTGCCCAAGGAAGTCATTTTGACTGCTTTTTAATTTCAATTAGAAAAATAATTATGTATATAATGACACAATTTCTTAGAATTTTGTGACTTTTTGTACAACATATAAATGCGTTTATTAATAATTGTAGTTACCTCCCCTCTCCTTCATTTCCGGTATATTATATATATATATATGTGTGTTATACCTATATTGCCCAAAAGCAGTCATTTTGACTGCTTGGGAAATTTTAAATAATCAAATGACTTATTATTGAATTGAGTAAATTTCTTATACTATGACCAGTTCGGCTCTGTATTGAAATAACAGTTTTCATTTTTTTTCAATATTTTAAATTTGGCTGCTATAAATGCTTGGATTCTTTACAAAGAAACGACAGGAATACAAATACAACGAAAACAGTTCTTGTTTCAATTAGCAGAACAGCTTTCCACCGAATACAGAGCTGTAAGACAGAAAAATTCATCAGAACATGAAGACCCACAAAGATCAAATGCAACCCATTCTAACAAACGCAAAATTTGTCAAGTACGACTTTGCCACAACAACAAAACAAATAATATACGTGAAAAATGTCAAAAGTATGTTTTCGGAAGATGTACACATGAAAAGATTTCCACTTTCATTTGCATAAAATGTACAAATAATAATGCATAAATTATTTTCTTTTCCAAGTGAAGTAAATTTTTTTTATTGTTAATATTTACTAATAACTTGTTATATAACTGTAAATAATATAAAAAATATTAAAAATTAATTTTAAACAAATTTCTTTACACATTAGTTATTCTTTCACAGTGCAGTCATTTTGACTGCTTTTGGGCAATATAGGTATATACTAAGTTTCAGGCATTCTAGTGTTAAGCAATAATTATAGTTAGGCTGTATTGTGCATTCATGACACGAGTGAGCAGATTATGGTATGTTTAAAATAGCGAAGAGATTCAGAAAATTGAATTATTAAAATTCTGTCTCTTGTAATCGCAGCAGATCATTTCTATTTATAAAAATTCGCAGTCTAATTATCATAAAATGAAAATAGGGGGTGAAATACATATTTCGTTCAAGATACATTGAGTAAACTTAAACTATGCATTTATTGGTGCAATCAAAAATTCATAACATGGTGAATACCTATAATTCTTTGTGTTTTATTTTACCTACTGTTTAATTTATCACGAACTCTCGTTCCAAGTCGCCTAATTTTTCAGGAGATATTTCACGTGCCGGAACTTCAAATGCAGCCTCCAATTTTATCAATCCAGAGATCAGATCCTTCAAATTAATTAGTTTGCAATTCTCCGTGTCAGCATTTTGAAATATTTGATTAATTTCAACGTTTCTTTCTGTCGAAGCTTGATTGAATTTTCATCGGTGCGATCAGATTGTATTCTAATTCTAGCCTCCGTGAATTATTCTGGAACTGTCTGTACGCTAATTATGAATCATGGCGAACAGAACGTATTCTGATTTGTGTCTATGATTCACCCATTCCTGCGCAATTTATAATTTCCCCGAGGTATTCGAGCATCGATTATCAACCGATTTCTAAAATTTCAACGAAAAATAACTGTTGATGGGAATTTGACGTGACCCGAGCGCAAACGTTACTGTATCGTGGTGTTTCGATTCGATGCGACGGATATAAACGAAATCAGTGAAATATCTACAAGGTCTCGCGGCACTGTCTTAGAGCGTGTTTATCCTCTACCTTTCTCCCGATTTTCTCTTTCCCTTGTTCGCCCGCGTTCCGTCGATTCGTAATTCCAGGATGCTGCGCCACAGGGTGACTCCGTCTAGGATAATTGTGTTCCGTGCTGTCCTAATTGTGTTAGCGGGTCTTACAGGGGGATTAACACAGTTAGCCCGAAGTTTGGTATGCAATTTTACGGTAGCTGCCGGAAAAATATTTCATCAAGCGTGACCCGAGGACAATAGAAATTGAAATTCGATCGGCGAGCTCAGTTACGAAATCATTTTCGGGGAAATGCTGTGTACCATGAAACAATTTGTTTCACACTTGTTGGAAGTGATATCAGTGTCTTTGAAAATAATTCGCAGATTGCCACGAATTAATTTGTACGCCGAATACTTGTTATTTTTCTATCTGTTCGTACATTTCTATCGTAAACAAATCGTATCAGATTCGGTCGAAGCCCACATGGCAAACCGCGAAACAAGTAACACGCATTAATCTTCCGCGCCATCGACAGATTACTGATGACCGCTGATCGTCCCTAAAAAGGATGTTAAAGCGGCAGTAACAGTGGCTGGCATACGATAAACCAATTTTTACGGGCAGAACGCCGGTCGCGGCGCAATAACAGCCAATACATCAGCAGCCCCCGCCCCCCATGGAATCAGCAACATCGACTCTTCGACAATTACCTACCCAGCCGCGACACGGGGCACCAGTTTATTACAATAATTTTTCCCTTAGACGGCTCCCCCTCTCGAGGGGTGTGTACCCGCGGCACGCACAGAATGAATCGTCGCATAAGGAAGACACCGGTCATAGAGGCACTTACCGGGCTCACGGGGGCGGAAAACCGTTGCACAGATATGTAGACGCGTCCATCGAGATACACGCCCCCCATCTGTCCACCCTCCGCGACCTCGGTTCATCCCTCTGTCGATTGTAACACTCCACCCATCCTTTGCAACCCCTGGACGGGCGGAGGCACGCGTTTTCGAGAAGGGTGAACGGGGTCACGCTGTACGGGGTGTCTCTCCGCGGGGGGGGGGGGGGGGGGGGGGCACGGTTCTTTCAGAAATTCTAACTCGTTTAATGCGAACACGCCGACGACGAGTTGTTTCGTGGAGCAAAAAAAAAAAAAGAAAGAAGAAACAGGTGTCCGGTGAAAAGTGGGTGGTCCGACGCGAATGTCGAAGGGTGAATATCATATCGCCACTTTACGTCGCGTTATGGCAGCGTCGCGTCGTCACCGGGGGATGAAACGTGTCGGAGCCTTGACGTGGCGCCATGGTCTAATCGCGTTTCCGCGTGGCAATTAAGAGGAGGCTGGCTGCTGCCACGAAAACGTGATGGGGATCCTTTAAACTGATAGGGTTAGAGTTAGGGTTTCTTGGTTGGCGGAAGAATATTGGTAGTCGTTTGTGGAGCAAAGTCATTTTATCCATGTCAATTTCTGCAATATTCTCGAAACAGCGTGTATTCGGTGAGTCGGTCAAATATTAACCAGATTTTGTATTATGCAGCATAGTTGTTCTTGTGTAGATTAGACCAAGTGGAAGTTGAACGTTCCATCATCCTGAAAATTATTTTTGATTTCAATTATGCTCGATTGAAATTTAATTTCAATGAGGTAGCTGAAACCTAACAAATCTACTGTAAACTAATTGTAAGTTAGACACTAAGGCATTATTGTAATGTAATCGTGTGACGTATGATTTGTATTGTATCTGCTGTAAAAGCCTTATATGGTTTAAAGCAATAAATAAATAATAATAATAAATTAATATATTTAGTAGCAACCTAAACACGAACTTTCAAGCAATAGAAATAAAATAATTGATCCAGTAGTGAACCATCTTAAGCGTTTTTATTATTAATATACTATATCATCTAAACGTTTTATACGGGATCATGATAAACGAGAAATAGGCTGGCCATTGTGTTCATGCAAATGTGTAAGATTTTATTAGTACATATTTTTAAGCAATTTATTTTCAGGGAGGTAGTGGTCCGACATACGACACATGTATCCTTAATTTGTCTTAATATAAAATCTTGGAATAAAATCGTGAGGAGCGAATACAAACGACGCAACGTCGTCGTTCGCGAAGTTAACAAGGTAATGCAATTGAAACGAGAGGGATGTGGAAGAAAAGCGAAGCCAATTTCGATTCGCGTAGCGGCCATTAAAAAAACTTTTCACCGCATTTCCACTCTAAAGCGGTAGCGAAGGGCCGCGGTGCCCATTATCAATGTTCGCCGTGGTCCTCTATCGGCGGCCGGCTGCAGAAACTCGTGAAAAGGTTATTGATATGTCTCTTTCGAGGGGATTTCACCGGAACAGACATTCCAGCGCGCCTCGTGGCTGGACGAAACTTTTCAAACTGGAAACTCGTATATCCACGGAGAGCGAGAGAAGGAAGAGGAACGAACGTGGAAGGGGTGGAGTGGCCGGGAAAACAAAAGAAAGAGAGGAAAGAATGGGACGGAGTCTCTGAAGGGAGTATGTTATGCGATATCCCGCGTTGCAGTCGGAAAGGTGGGGTCGCGAAAGGTGTACGGAGCGAAACGAAGAAAAAGTCTACATGAAAGGGTGCAGAGAGGGGGAGGGGTGGGGTGGGGCTGGGAAACGGGGGTCCTGGATGACCCCGTGGCCCGGCACGTATGGGGCCCCCAGACTGCTGGGCCCGACTCCTGACTCCCAGCTTCTACCAGAAGGCTAACCCTGAAGAAGCGAAGTCTCGGGTCCCCCTTTCTTCTCGTTTCTCCTCCGTCCACCTCAACCCACTTGGCTTCTCACAGCCTATACTTATCCTCCTACTAATACCACCACCACCACCTCCACCACCACCATCACCACCACCACCACCACCACCACCACTACCGCCAGCTCACCTCCCCTCCTACTCCTTCGTTGCTTCTCCTTCGGGTTACCTTATACTTATTGCCTCTGGTGGGCTCCGGGGCCTGCCCCTACAGGGTGTGTTATTATTATCTGACATTATCTATAATTCTGAAACGGGCAGGAAGCCCACTTAGGGATTGTGATAGCCCCCGTGATTAAACCACCCTCCCCCGACCTTTACCCCCCCCCCCCCCTCCCCACCTCTTCCGATTCGAGCGTACACCTACACGGCTAACCGTCGGTGGATGCGGTTAGAAGCCGGTACAGGGCCTTTCAAAGCGGTCGCCGATTTTTCTTCCTAGCGGCAACAATGTCGTCGAATGTAACGCCGAGCTGTTGCCGGATCGTACCTGGGAACGAGACTTTACAGCATGAAATTACCGTCTACAACGAAGAGGTAAAATTAAATTACTATTGAATTTGATTAAAACTCATTTATCTCTTCCTGTTCTCTGGAATCATCCGGTAACAGAATACAAGCGGGGATTTCTAACGAGAATTCCTAGAACGACGTTTCGCCTTTGTGTCCAACGGAGTTTGACGTGTCCCCAATAAGCAATAGCAAATTTCGGGGGGGGGGGGGGGGTGGGCACACCTTCCCAATATTTCTCCCTGATCCTGACCGATTTATCAGGGCCGGAGCTGTCGGAAGTGTCGCTGTTCCCGAATGAAGATAAAGAATCAGGTGGGTGTCCAGGCACGCTCGTATCTGATCATCGCTGAAGGAGCCTGTATAGGAAAGCTACGCCTCTAATCGTACACCCCCGTCGGGCCTGACCGCGGGGAAAGAGGATGGAGGAGAGTCCAACAGTAGGCACCCAGGGACCGGCCCCAGGACGCTACTTCGGTAATCGCTGGTCGATTATAAACCGAAAAAGCCGGAAACCACTTACGCCAGAACCGCGTGGCGTTTATATGGCAGTTATGTCGGTGAAACCACACCTTGCCAACGTCGGAGGAATTGTCTTGTCCGGGGGAGAGCCACGCGAAATGTATGTGTGTCAATAATCTCCTCGATTGAATACGCATCTCGAGTTCTTTCGCAATATTCCTTTCCATTTCTTTGCGTTAAACAATCGTCTCTGATAAACGAAACGAAGGTGGCTACGTTTGCCTGATAGTTAATAATTGTAAGGAAGAGCTTTGAGATAAAACGGATTTATTAATGAAATTGGGCACACGATCTGCCTTCTTTTTTTTGTAATCCGTTTGGCGATTGCAATTTTGCAACTCTTCTGTCATTATCGATTATCCATTTTTATATATCTATAGACATATTATACAGGGTGTTCGACTACAGGTGGGAGAAAATTTAATGGGTGGTTCGCCATGACAATATAAGTCGAGAATGAAGAATAAAAAAATTGCAATTTCGACTTCGTTATTTAGTTACGGGTTGCCGCATTTTAGGTGGATTTTTAATTGTTAACCCTTTGCACTCGGAGCTATTTTAACTCGTTAAACATTTCTTCCGATCTAGAATATTTCCATTCTCTCTGATTTTTTAATTTGGTGGATATGAACTTTGATCTAATATCTCATAGAATACTTACATGTGTAGTATTCGATACCAATATATTTAATATAATGTAAACAATATTTTGAATAATGGTGGAGCAAGTTTTAGTGGCGACTCTGTGTCCAGTGCTAAGGGTTAAAGCAAAGACTTTCATCTTCAAATGTACGTAAGATTTGTCAAAAAATGTTTCAATGTTTTTAGGTAGACAGAGTGCGCGTGCGTGCAGCAAAAACGAAATCCCCTTAAATTCCTGCAACGGACTTCCTGGATTCGAACCGTATCCTCTATTTTTACCCCGTCTGTCCTTGACTCATAAAAGGTGCTAATTTAGCAGACGATGTCTGATCCATAAAGATCGCGGCCGGACTGTAGGCCCGCGGAGGGCAGAGGAACGGGTAATAATCGAACATCCCCTCGGGGGCCGAAAGGCTCAACAGTAGGCGGCCAGGGGTCCAGCCCCAGAACGCTACCTCGGGTAATCGCTGACCGATTATAAATCGAAAAAAGCCGGAAACCACTTAAAGGCCGAGGCGGTTTGCGGCGCGGCGCGGCTTCGGCGGCCGTTTCTGTCGAGCAGGTTGCGTCCCTGGAACCACACCTTGTCGCCACCGCGCGGGGACAAGTTCCCGGTGCCCGCTGGAAATTCGACTTGGTGTCGAAGGAGTGGGTGTCGATGCGTATCTTGTGTCGTGGACCCCCGCGGCGTAGGAGGCCCCTGAATGTCTCGTCGAGGACCACTTATGGTGATCCTCCGGAGCCCGAGGTGGTGCTACCGTGCACGTGTGTATCGGCCGGGAATCTACCGGGACATAATCGATCGGCCCGATACAGAAAACGTCAGGCTCTCGGCGTGGTCGCTGCGCCGCGCCGCGCCGCGCCGCGCCGCGTCGATTGACATACTTCCTCGCGACGTTTCGCGAGAAACCAGCCCTTTCTCGGTAAACCTTCTTCTACCTGGAATAGACGTTCCTTCGAGAACGTCGTTGATAAATCGGGTGAAATTAGTCTTCGGTATTCGACGCGAGATCGAACATCTATCTTGATTGCTGCTTGTGTGGCATCCGCTACGAAAACGAACGGTAGAGATTGGATTATTCGGCATGAAAACTATATGTAGACTCTATTTGGAACATAGAAAATAGAATTTATTTAATTTTATATATTTGAGAACACGCAGAGAGGCACGGTCTTTACACTTTGACGAAAAGCACGCGAATCGTTATGTAATAAACGAACGACGATCTAAGAAACAATTGAGAGTTGAGGGTCCCATGACAATATCCAAAAGCAATAGAATATTCTACTAAATAATAGTAGATCGATGTTCGTCAATTTGTTTCTTAAATAAATTCCAACAGAGCCTGCTCTCGGGGACTTCTCTGACGGGGGGCCACGGAGAAAGGAGTGCAAGGACGCGAAGGGAATAGGGGATGGCGAGGCAGGGTGGCTCGGTGCGCGGATACGTCTCCGAAATCATCGAGGTAACGTCGAAAACACGCGAGCCTCACGGGTACCCATGTGGAAACATCATCGGCAGCTGGGATCGCGAGGGCCCTTTCAGGGTGTATTTTTGGCGCAGTTAGACGGGGGTAGGAAGGAAAGGGAGTAACGGCAGTCAGTCGTTCCAGGCGAGTGTGTAGGCGCCCCTAAGCCGCCCCAAAGCGCGACCACCAAAACCCTGCGGAGCTTATTTCACGAACGACCGGCCACCCTACTCGACTCTGTGTCTCTGCACACACTTTCTCCGCTTTCTCTCTCTCTCTCTCTCTCTCTCTCTCTCTCTCTCTCTCTCTCTCTCTCTCTCTCTCTCTCTCTCTATCTCTCTCTCCCGTCTGCGATCAGCCCCCTCTCGCAGCAGCGCGAGAAAAAGAGACGGAGTGGGTGGCTTATCTTGGCCCTGCCAGTGCCGAAGACCCTGTACACAAGTGAAACTCGATCATTCTATACTGGGTGCGTCTTGGCGAATCGCACGACCTTACTCCCGAACGTTCGAGGATCCGCGAGATCTCGAAGAGCGAGGACCGATTTCACGCGGTGACCGGATCCGTCGAAATCTCTCAACAATGGCGTCCCTGAAGCGCGACAACGCGGCGCGTCGTCGTCTATCGTTCTTCCCATCGAGGCTGCTATCGTTTCGATGTTTCCCGGCAGACGCGCGCCGGTCATCCGCCGCGCGTCGCGTCGCGTCGCCGTACGTATATGAATGGTCCTCGATATTATACCCCGTGGCAAGAAAGGAAAAAATGGTTGACGGTGATTCACGTCGGATTTTTCCTTGTTGTTCTTTTTATCTGCGCGGAGCAGCGCGAAAAAGCGCGCAGTCGATTCGACGACTTCGACACCCAGTATAGGGGCGGCGGGGGTGTAGCACGGGACGGGGAAACGTTATCTGCTGGGTCCCAGGCTGACGGGGTTCGCCCTTCGGGAATAACGCGGAGATAAGCACCCCCGTAGCCCACTCGCCACCCCCTACCCCGCGTAGCCCGCCTAGCCAGAGATGCAAAGAGATCTTGATACGGGCTACATCGAGGCCCTCTTGCTCTTCTCTCCTCTCTTTTCCTCTCTTGCTCGGCATTACCGTAGATAGGGTCACCCCTGGCCTACGGGAGCTACCCCGGTGTAACTTATGAGTCAGATTTATCTCGCCGACTGGTGACTGATCGCCCCCACGAATTTCCAAAGTTCGAGGTTCGACTAGCCTGCGCGAGGGTCAGGGACGCGGATCGAGGAAACGCGCGGTGTGTGCCAGTGAAGAGGAACAAGCAAAAGAAGAAGAAGAAGAAGAAGAAGAGAGAGAGTCTCGATCCATGATGCAGTCGACGGATCTCCTATGTCTTGAAATGCTGCCTGCTGTCGCTGCCTTTCGAACCAGACACCGCCGCCTGCTCGCGTTCCCGTGGATGCGATCGTTCTTCGCGTTTACGAGGGCAACGCCTGGCTGCGGCTAATGGCACAGAACGAAGTAATGGGTTCGTTTCGACAGATCGCGAGCCGGTCGCGTTCAATCATGCACCAATGACGTCTCAGTGACTCGAGCGGTTCAGCTTTCGATGGGAGGAACCCCGGCCACGAGAGACAGCAGAGTTATTTAGAGACTGGAAAATGCTAACGCGAGAGTTAATCAGCGGTGAGGAACGAGCGTTCAGCGCTCTCGCCGAACTAGGAATGCATATCGTTTCATTGAAAATGACACCTGAAACGGGACCTAAGGAATAATTCAGAGATTTCGTATTACATACCACGTGTTCGACGATTTCGCAGCACGTTCTTCAACTATAGCCGTAATTACAGTTCGCCCTGCTTAATTCCGACTTAATTCAGACCGAAAAAAATTTTAAGTGATTTCGTGCTGCGATGTGTTTGATAGATTCGATGCTGCTTTTTGCAGCCGGTTGCACTAACTGTTCACCCTTTCTCATGCAATCTTGAAATTTTTACCACATATTTACTGACAATTTTGATAGTCTCTAAGAATTTTTTCAAACCAAAATAACGAGTTGGATCGACTTTACACCGTTTGGAAGACACTCATGTGTAAAGAAAGATATCAAAAAATCAAACGGCATTTTAATTTGTAGACCTGCGGCTATCGCCGCCGGTACCAAAATAATATAAAAATATCGAAAATTAAATTTTTGGCACGGTTTTGAACGTTAAGTTCCAAGTTACGTCATTTTTTTTCGTCTTTTTCAGCTTAAAAAAAAAAACTATAGCAGATATCATAAATATTTTTGTACGGGCGAGAACTATAGATGTGCTGACTATACCATAAAAATTTGAGCGAAATCTTTATTTGTCAAAACATCTTTATTTGTCAACGAAAATCGAAAATCTCTGGGGTCTGTGAAACCCCACCTAACTAACGCCTGGTTAAAGATTTTCTGGAAAAAACATACACCTTTGCACAGTGCTTCATTCTTAATTGTATCGTTCGTTGACATTCTCATCCGACATCTACGTTTTATATGTTAAAAATAATATAGCTACATTGTTGAACTGTTTTGAATTGCACTCGGTTTTGCCATAAAGTCCGCGGGTACAATATATCCGACATTCGTTGACATTGAGACCGCCTGTTTTTCAATGGATCATATTGTACCCAGAGATTGAAATCAGAAGGCAATATTCCTCTCAAAGAGAAAACGGATAGAACGCACTCACAAAAGCTTCGATCTCGATTTCACGGTTTGGACAAAAAAAAAAAATTAGTAAAATCCAGTCTATTGAGTGCACGAAAACGATATCGTAAAAGAAAGTCAGGTTTCCCGATGGGAGAACATATTGGAAGAAAAACGATGTATCAATGACGTCTCCGTGACTCGGATGTTTCACTTTTCGAAGGGAGAAATCATCGCTGTCGGATAGACAGGAGAGTAATTTGGACACGGCCGGCCGAAAGACTAGACCCGAGGATTAACGAGCCGAATACTATAAAAGTGATTTCGACGATATAAATAATAAGTTCTGTTTCAGGGGACGCGTACCTGCAGTCGTGGTCCCGAGTGTAATTTCTCGTTGAGATGCAACACCGGTCGCGGAGTTAGTGATGCAGAGCAGTGAAACGGGCCAAGGTATGCACTGTATAGAAGAGACAGTAAGGATTTCCATCGATTTCGCAAAAGAAGAATGTATGTACTTTGTTGACGACTTTCCGGCAGGATCATTTAGGGAAACGGTGTTCGTAATAAAGCGATCTTGTACCATGTTTCGAATAAACAGATCGTGTTTGAAATAAATAACATTTTAGCCGCACACAGTTTTGTCTGTTGAATTTGTTTTAGAAAGGAACGCTCCTGAATTGTATTTAAGTGGCCTCCCTACTTTGATATGCTCTGACTATGGGGCAATTTTTAAAATTCGAAACTTGGACCGCTTATCCACACTTTGAAAATTTACCGCTTTTTGTAGGTAATAATAATAATAATTTTTTCATAGTTATAATGGTGGTAGTAAGACCTTTAAAGACCTTCAAACATGATTTTCACTGTGTAGTCACCTGACACATAGAATGCAGATATTGCACGACCTAAAATGGATAAAAAATATTGAAAAACAAACGAGCAGTATCATTTCGAAAATTTGTATTTTTCAAGTGAACACTTCAACCGAATTATGCTATTTAGTTAACTGGTTTTTGAGCTTACATTTGCCGAGAAAAGAAACTGTTCTAAGAAAACATATTTAAAGTTTCAAGTACTGTTTCAGAGTGCATATATCCACTAATTACGATTAATCGACTATTCCAAGGCCATAAAGGATGATATATTCCATGTAATGCATCTAAAGACGCATAACAGGAGGGCACCATGTGGTATTATGATACAATGGTCGGCCTTTACCAGCACTCCGATTTAATTAATAGGCGGCAGCCATAAAACTGGTGGCAAATTCGACAACCAACGAGTTGTTTATTTATTAAACTTGAACTGAATTTTTCGTCACGAGTAGTTACCGCAAGACAGGGGGTTAACACGTAGCAGGCCGCCATTTAATAAGTGACAGTTCCCGGCGATTTCTGTGCACACAGAGCGTTAAATGACACGTAGGTGTAAAACGCGCATTCGCGTTTCCGGTCTTTCATGTTCCGCGACTCTTTACGCAAATCTGCGTCTCCTGTCGGCGATGTGTTAATGTTCTTCAACCCTTTCACGATCGTCAACGAGATATCTCGCGACCCGGAGCTGCAGACGAGACGTAGCTGTGTTTACTGGATTGCCAGCTATTTCGAGAATAATCTACGTAATAACGCGAGTGCTTTAAATGTTTGATGCAAATGCCAGAATCCTATTGCAGTATCCCGCATAACGCGATCAAAAATTGTTTCAAAATCCGGTGGGAAATGATATAGCTAGATCTTTGAGTAACGAGTAAGATGTATTTATTTATTTATTCATGCCCTAAACCGTGTATGGTTTATATACCATTGACAATTGACAATGAGGTGTATATCGTTATACTAAGTTAAATTAACATAAGCGCGGTAAACGCTAAATGCGAATATCTTAAATTTTTTTGAGAAAATTGGAAATTAAAATTAACGCTGTAATGTCTCGCACGCTTAGAAAGAAATTAATAATATAGGGAGGGTAACATTTTCGATTGAGGAGCAGTTCGATTAAATGCCCTCGTTCTGAATCATATTCTGGACATTGCCAAATAACATGGTTAAGGTCTTGAGCCTCTGCCCCGCATTCACAGGAACCATACTGTACAAAATCATAGAAAAAATAATGAACCATCAAAATTTGCGACGCAAAGAAAGAGAGCGTATGGTAAATGCTATGAACTATGTCTCTTTTTTTCCCATACAAATAATAATTAAAAAAAAAATTATTATTTAAATAACCACGTTTCTAAAATGGACTAAAAAGTATAATAATTTGAAAATGAAATACTTGTAAGATTTAAAACGAACCGTTTAAATTTTCACGCCACTCGACTTCCTACATCCCCACCACTTCCGTTACACATTTTCGTGTCGCGATTTCCGTGACGCGAATAGGATTACACCCCGGCAAAAGAAGTTTCACATCGAAAATCTGTTTCTATAATCTGTATATATTATAAAAAATTAACAATTAAATCTGTAAACGGTCCTAATAAGTACCATCAATTATACAGTTACAAAAATCAGGTCCGCGGCTGGAGGGTTAAAAAGAGCTCGGAATAATTTAATGCCACTTTGATCCACGGCGTCCGTGTATAACGATAAAGCAGCTTTCCTTCGCGAACACAGATTCAGCCGTAGAGATAAGATTCTCCTTGAAAAGAACACGGCCGAAGCGTACATTTCAGGAAATCCGACGTCACGGTAAGACAGCGCATAATTCGTACATACAGTACACGGGACACAGTGTCTGAAATGGGAAGCAGGTTGTCCGGTGGGAAAACAAATTGGAAGAAGGTTCGAGGATCCCGGCCGCCGCCGTGGAGCCGACGCGCGACGGGCTCGATTTCAACGAGAGGCGGATTATGTACGGCCGCCGTAGGATCTCCCTTTTGTTTTCGTAACACCCGGTGCGTGTCGGTGGTCGGTCACCGGCAAACGAGCGTAAAACTCGTGCGGGACAATGCGGTCCCGGTGCCGTGCTGTATTTTGGCGGCACCGCCTCGTCGCGCACCCGTGTATATATAAGTGCACATCATTTGTGCGCAACAGTGGTCTCGATCGTGCATCATAGGGCGTAGAAGGTAGGCTGCGCCGCGCCGAGCCGAGCCGAGCCGAGCCGAGCCGCGCCGCGCGGCGGTGCGGTGTCTGCGTCGGCCCCGTTGCACGCATGAATCGGGTTAATCAAGTGGAACTGTCTGTCGGCTATTGCGAAGGGTGCGGAAGACAGACTGGCTGCGTGACCGACGCCCGACAGCACCTACTCCGATGCCGGGCAGGTGCCATCGTACCTCGTCTTCGGTTATTTCGGCTTTCGACTGAAAACTTTCGACCATCAACATTTTTCCAGCAGGCTTTATTCAACATCCACGGGAACGAGTCGAAAAATTTGACGAGAAAGTAACGGGGTATCTCCGAGACTTTCTAGCTTCGTAGGGATTACGGGGCCGTCGGGATGCATCTGGAATGTTTCGGACAGTCCCATAAATAAAATGTAGGCGGAAGCAAATAGACGGTATAGTAGAGGAATATGAAACTCATCTTTTTTGAAATCAGAACACTCTACTTGCAGGGTTTACGAAAATGTCTGGTACGACTGATCTCACGATTTCTGGCCTCCCTGTAACTGCAATCCCTTTGACCATTACATGTGGGGCGTAGTCGACGGAAAGGTAAATGCAAAGCATCGCTGCGTCAAAGGTACCCTAAAGCCCGTCATCATGGAGGTGGTGAGAAAAATGGACAAGGTGAAGCGAACTTGTGGAGTTCGCTAGTGGACGGTACATCCAGTTATTCTTTATACCTTTCATTACTTTTGTACAAATTGGCGAAAGAATGTACTGACATATTCCTGGAATTTGATCTTCTTTATGAATTTTCCTGACCCACCTTGAAGACCTTGTATGGGCTCTGGAGAAACGACGGGACATTTTACCGCTCTGTTTCAGTCTTCCAGTTGTTTTCCAGTCTTCCAGTCGTCTTCCAGTGTTCCAGTCTACCAGTCTTCCAGTCTTCCAATATTCCAGTCTTCCAGTCGTCTTACAGTCGTCTTACAGTTGTCTTCCAGTCCTCCATTCGTCTTCCAGTCGTCTTCCAGTCTTCCAATCTTCCAATCTTCCAGTCTTCCAATATTCCAGTTTTCCAGTAGGCTTCCAGTCCTCCAGTCGTCTTCCAATCTTCCATTCTTCCAGTCGAAATACTTGTAACGCGTCGTAGGGACATAAGGTAATGGGTCATAGTTGCTCTGTGCCTTCTTCTCGTGGACGAACGATACATACGCCCCTGCTCCTGCACTCGAAGCGATTGCCGAATACTTGATCGCTCTAGGGGATGCTTGATCCGAATTCTCGACCCTCCGATATGAGTCGAGTGTTTACCTTCGGAATTGTACGGGTAGCTCTTCGCCACGAGGTTACACCCCCGAATTAAATGATTTGTAAACGATTGAGTCTCTCTCGACTGTCGGATAAGTTCTCTCTTCCGCGGGGAGGGTAGAGATCGATCATGCGACCGTCACCGGTGAATGCATTATGCCGTGAACTTGGGGAATGCTCCAAGTGTCGGGCAAGTTTCGATCTTCGACGAAGGACGTCGTCTGCCCCGCCTGCCCTTCGACCGAACTTCCCGGACGAGAGAGACCTCTCTGTTAGTCCCGGAGCGCGAAGACCTTCGCCATCCGGGAAGGAGGAAAATTACCGCAGACTGTCGATACTCGCGAATGAAGACAGATGGTGGAGCGAGAGAGGGTGTGCCGGGAAGGGCTGTTCGGCGTGTGCCGGGTTGGGAACCGGCACGGAAGGGTCTGGCCGGCCAGAAGAAAGAAGCAGCGGCTCGTCGGCCACCAGATGACAGAGCCATGACCTAGGAAATCCCACGAAAAAGAAGGAGGAGAAGGAGAGGAGAAGGAGGAGGCTAGAAGAGGAGAGAGAGGGCGTGCGTCGGACGAGGCACTGAAAAATTGATGTTCGCCGTGCCGGTTCCACCCCTCTCGAACGAAGGGAGAGGAAGAATAAAAAAGAAGGGAGGAAGCCACGAAGGGGTGGTGGAAAGCAATGGGCAGCTCTCCTCGAGAAGGGAAGAGAACTACGAAGGTGATGGTGAAACACGATGACTGGCGATCTGTTTTTTCGAGATCAGGGCGGCGAAACTTCAAGGACCATCACGAAGGCCAGAAACACTCGCTTGGCCCCCTAATTATCACTACGGGGGTTCCCCTTTCGGGCGCAGGGCCTCTTCTGGTACAAAACTGCGCAGCAGGGGTCCCGCGCGAAGGCCCCCGTCCGCCCCCACCACGTCCCTGCTGCCCTCCTTTAACATCCTCGCGCACCTCTTGTCCCCCTGCCAGCCTCGTCGATCGACCCACAAAATATCTTCTTCCCCTTTCCCACCATCCGTCTCGATCTCCGCCGGTTTACTAATATTTTCGTTGCAGCGCCGAGCAGCAAGTGTAGCTCCGGGACATAAAGGGGGGGGGGGGGGCTCCGTCTTGATAATTGAGAACGCGTCGCTCGCCGATACGCGCGCTGAATCGAGAGGGCGAGTCAATCGATTGCTCGGTTCACCGTGGCTCTCTGTTTCGGGATCGAGAGCGCCCACTTGTTGGCGCGAACTACTTCATTAAGGATCCCGAGCCCCGGCAATAGTCCCCCGGGCAAGATCGTTGAAAATCGAATTCTGATTCTTCCTCGAACACGAACACATTCGAAACCGAACGTCTTCGATTGTACCGCGACAGGGAACCGCTCTAATTGGTCGCTCGTCGAGGATACATCCACTCGATCCCGATGAAACACCTCTCGGGCAAATCGTCGCGCGCGCGCTTCATTCCGGTGAACATCCCCGGGACGCACTCCACGTCACGATTACGGGGGGTCAGGGCGAAGAGCCATCGACAAACACCGTAAGACCATTCCTGCGGCCCGGGGAGAACAACCCCTAACGCAAACCGAGGAATGCGTCCTGTCCCGTACATGCATCCACCACCACCACCACCCCCCGGATCCGACACTTGGCCGGCTCGCACAAGCAGTTACACGCTTCTGGCCGTTCCTAGTGGCGAGGGGTGGCTCCGTGTTCGCTTTAGGGTGGTTAGCTTGATCGTTGATGTTTCGACCCCCGCGGAAGGCGTCGAACACGGAGGAGAACCGAAGACGAGGGAAGACGCGTGCAGCCCGATAGACGAATGGCCAGGAGCATGCTGATGCGGGCTGGTGGGAGCAGGATGGAAAATAGTAGGAAGACTGGGGCGGCTGGTTAAGTGCGAAAGGGAAGAAAGAAGGAGAAAGCAAGCATCGCGGAGAGAGAGAGAGAGAGGGAGAAAGAGGGGGGACACGGCCGCACACTTCGTGTTTCCCACGTGCTGCTCGGTGCAAACGTCGTGCATCGCGTGCTCACCTATACGTGCAACCGTCACTCTCAAAAGGGAATGGGATTAGTCAGGGGGTTGGCTACAATGGGGAGGACGAGAAGAGGGCGATAGAGTCGGGGGTGGTGGATCCGTGGATGATTGCTGGGACGACCGCGTGACGGTAACTACTGGGGCTTGCCGTGACGGACAGCCCCCGACGGCACACGGCTGCACACACGACGGTCACGCGGCCGTCTCTTTCGCAAAACTTTTGCACACCCTCCCCCCTATCCACCATCTCGCCCTCCGTCTTCCATCAGCGGGATAACCACCCACTGTCTCGCGCGATCGTTTTGTGACGTGACACCTTACACGCTCGATGCTATTTGTTTGCATGTCGTTAGGGCGGGCCCGCCCCGTCGGCCGTCGTCGACGGCAACTCGGATTTATGGCTCGCGAGGATCGCCGAGTTCATTTTTACCAATCACGGAAAAACACACGCAAGCTTATCTGCCACGTAGCGATTTTCGGACACGACATCGCGCGACCAAATCTTTTGGGAACCGCGATCAAGGGAAGGGTTGTATTACAGCCGCGGCTCCTTTCGGCTCCCGTGGGATAGGGTAATGCAAGGGATGGTTTAATCGCGGTGAACTGTGTGCCGTTCGAAAGGTAGTCATTACGTAGTTAACGCGAATTCGTAAGAACTTCGTCCCGAGTTGCGGAAACTTCAAAGATTGATCGTCCCGAGACGAAGATGATTTTGCCTGTCACACTTACGCTTATATACAGGGTGTGTACTTTCTATTAGATTGTTAACGTTAAACAAACACATTTTTTTGGAAAAATAACACTTTTTCATGAGAACCACTTTCATCAACATAGTCGGCGATTTCTCTTAATTCTATTATTATTAACGTTCATTATTTCTGAGACTGTCATCTACTTAGTTGTTTTTAACTTCGATAAATATTACCTAATACTTTGGTTTTAGTCTTTCGAATGATAATTATATGAAATTTCATAGAATTCTGACCGAATTAGTTTCAGGTCGTATCAACAGTTTTAAAAAGCTTCTGGTTTCAATTGGAAACCTAACTCACAATCAGTTTTGTACGTATTCTTATTGTTCTAGCTTACTTTTCGAAAGCGAACGCCCGAGGAATTTCGACGATTACAATACATCGCTACACTCCTGCTATAACGCATATTACGAACCTGAAATAACTCGAGCGGAATGGACAGCTTGCATGACAATTGATGTGCTTCAGCTTTCATGCTCTATAACACAGGTTGTAGTTTCATACGATGGAGCAATTTTAAAGAAATCAACTACCGTCTTATACAGAAATTCCGCTTCTGGCAAGAAGCATTCAATTAAACAAATGTACGGACCACCATTATAATTGTTCATGTATATATTTAGTGTAGAACATTTCTTCTTCAACGATAATGGCAAATGTAGCCGTTGAGGCTAAACGTTGATTGTTTTCCCTATGCTGAAGGTTAAAACGCGAAAGTTATTAACTTGCATTGTATATTTAGTGATCTGTATGTACAGGGTGTAAAGAAATGTTTGGTCTGGGTTGCCATATGCGTATTCTACATCTTCGGATCGATGAAGATCTGTGAAAAAACGTTGCCGCAAAATTGTCGTTGATATTGAATTTGAAGGTCAAATTTTTTTATCGCATTGTATTCTACACATTATGCAATTATAAAAATATTTGACGTTCAAATTTAAAGTCAAGGACAATTTTGCGGCAACTTTTTTTCACAGATCTTCATCGATCCGAAGATATAGAATACGCCTATGGCAACCCAGACCAAACATTTCTTTACACCCTGTACATCATTATAGCGTTTATATAAGAGAAATTTAATACAAATTACCTCATAGGGTAACTGCACCAGTGAATGAACATTTAAGAAATTGTTCAGGAAGATATTTTATTTTTTAAAAAATATGTGAATTAAAGGAATCTCATATATGCCAAATGGCTCTCTATACTTCATTTGTCAAAAATAAATGAACACAAATAAAATGAAATTATTATTATTTGTCTTTATTAAACGTTAAATAAAAAATATAAGAATACCAGTCAATGAACACTACGTTCTAGTAATTGAACAATGATGGAAAAGCAAAAAATACAAAAATACAAAAGCGTTCATTTACTGGTGCCCGTTTATTCACTGGTGCAGTTACCCTACTTTGGTAATAAAATTCTTAACTGTCTGTCGCAAAAAATGTAATAAAATCGAACTGAATATAAACAACAGGTAGAATATTTATATAAGTATATTTTTACACAAAGCCGTGGCTATTTTTTTTAAACATACTCCCACGCGCGTGTTCGTTATTCGACTCGGAAGGAAATGGTTGCGATCGGTTCAGTTATAAATCGTGCTTTTTCAAAGTGACGTACGTAGACAGGTGGACAGCGAACACGAAACGAACCCGTTAACGTCCGTACACCAGGAATCGATGAATAAATCGTCAATTATTATCAATTATCGCGTCAGCATCGACGCGATACCTTGCTCTAGCCGATCCTATCTGTTCGTTTTACGAAACAGATATTTCATGGAACAATAATGATGGCCGTGGGTCGTGATGCATGATTCTCGTGCGATTTCCGAACGAACTATAGATAATAGATTTACCCCCCGCCAAGATTTCATCATCGGCGTCGCGATCATCGTGTCGTGATCGTCGCCGTCTGCCGAGCCGAGCGGCTGCTGCGACGGGGCCGCGATCGCTTCTAACACCTTCCACGCATTGCGATAAATTGAATTTCCCGTAATACGATAATGTTTATCGCTACTTGGATGTAAGGATGACGAATGATACCATTAATCAGGGGAATCGGGGACCAGTCGCTTCTCCACCGTCCGCCTAACGTAATTTTGTTCGCGTATTAACATAAGCGTGGTGATCTTTTTCGGTGCCACACACCTGGCTGATAGTTGCGTGATTTATACGGGATGGCGCGTGAACTTTATCTTTTTATATCTCGACACACGCGAGGATGAAAGTCTTCTATTCTTCTGCTCGATCACCGTGTGCTGCGATTATGCTGCGTCAAAAGATGATGCTGAAGAGCGGTAATATACAGCAAACCAGAATCTGGAATCTGGTTTATTCTATTTCCGCAATTGATCGAGAAAATTGGCACTTATTTTGCACATGAAACAAATAAGAAATTCGGAAACAGAAGTTTGATGAAAAAGATATGTAATTATAAAACTGTGAAATTGGTTAAGACAAATTGTTATTTCAATATGTTTCCGTGTTATAAATCTGAACTTCTCAGTTTCCGTTTCACGAAATAGATTCCTTTGATTTCATCCAATTTTCGTGGTTAATAAATTTAGATGGAATAGCAATGCGATTCTTATAAATAAGCAATTCTAAAATAAAAGGGTAGATTAACCCTTAGCACTCGGATGGCGACTCTGAAAATTGCTATTCCATTCTTAAAAATATTGTTCGCATTATTATTTTTGTATTTAATAAACTACTTTTACATATTATATGAGAAGAAGGAGAGAAAAGAAGGCAGAAAGCTAACCAAATGATAGAGAATGGTGCAATAATTTAGAATAAGAATAGAGAACGATAGAGTACGAATGAGTGTGTCAGTGAGAGAGAGAGAGAGAAGGCATGACGAATGGACGGATAAGATATGTAAAGATAGTATACTGTAAACCAAGTCCAATTTCTTAGGATGAAAAATAAAGCATTAATAATAATAAAATAAAAACGAAAAATTTTTCTATTCTGGAATATTTCCATTCTGTAAAATTTATTTTTAATTTTTTGGATATGAAACTAATATTATTATGGAACGGAAATATTCCAGAATAGAAAAATCTTTCGTTTTTCTAACTAAAATAGCTCCCAGTGCAAAGGGTTAATTATATTTGTTCGTTCAATGGGAGGTGTTCGTTCACCGAACAGGTCATCCCATTTTGAATTGTTTTCTCGGCGCAAGACACCATAGTAGGGGGACAACGATATCGATCGCAAAAGTAATAATTAGACAATTTGTTGGTTGGTTGGCGAGTTGTTAACGGTGCAGGGAACACGGCGAGTGAATATATATCTGGTGTATCGCGACGCGACTGCACACGACGATGTTCGCGAGCGCGCTCGTTCCACGCGCAAAAACAGTACAAGACTTTAGACACATCCCCTTGTCGGTCAACGATTGCCTGGGCGCAATTTGTTAAAGGCGGTTAAGGATGAGCGTTCTTGTACGTCCCAGCCTCCAGCACCGTTCGCTGCTTCCCCATTAAGATTCCACGGGGATCGACGGAACTTCGTCTTCGGCCTTCTTGTATACGCACTCCCGGGTACACACATATACACGATGACGAAGGTCTAGGTGCTCCTTCGAAACCGATTACACCCGAATTGAGCCTTCGATCCGGCCAAGGTCGGACATAATAATTCGAGTAAATTAGCATCGACCCGTTCGATCGGTCCACGGGAACAGGATCACCGACCATGTATCATGGCCGTTGACATTTTCGTTGCTGAAAACCACTTGACGTACGCTTCCAGTGAAAATTAAAAATAATGCCTGTTATCGATAGCCTAACGCCAGAATTATTGCTTTCTCGATTCTCAGTGGTCGTTGCTAGTGATTTGTAGTGCAACATTGTGAGCATCTTATTGGCGAAACGTTTTTTTTTTACGGGACACGTTGATGTTTATCCAACTACACGAAAATTTATTGTATGTAGAGCAATCAATGAATATAAAACCCATGGTAGCATTAAATTAGTTTAATACGAATTAACACTAAACCTACCATATGGTCAAATGACCAGTTTCATATTTTCCAATTATTGGAATTATAAAAATCCATTTATGAAAAGTATCTATTAATCTATATTATATTGAAAATTACAGGCAATCTCAATAAATTTAGTGTTACCATTTTTATGTGGCAATATTTACTAGATACTTTTAATACTTGGTACGTGTTTAGTGTTAAATACTGAACGAATATTATTATACAGTAGACGACATTGAACAAGGAAAGCGTCGAGGATTTGTCGCTATTTTGCAAAGAGAATAATTTACATACAGAGTGTCCCAAAATTCCTTCAACTCCTTGAAATGGACGGTTCCCGAGGTCATTAGAAGCAAAATTTTCCTTTTCCGAAATGTCCGCAGCGGGTTTGTTTAGAAGTTATTAACGAAAAACATGGACCAATCGGAGCGCGACCTAGACGCGTGTTGAAAAAAATGGTCCGACAAGCCAGCAGTCGTCTGGGTCTGTAAGTTCTTGATACGGGGACTTTCGTCATCGCAGATACGCGGAAGCCGTTCGTGTTGATCCACACATCATCGTGACGTATCAGTCATAAAAACACTAGTGTAAACAGTACAGAAATTTTCGATACACCGCGATGGTTCGGAGGACGGCTGTCGTCGTATTTCGGCTCTGCCAGCGCGCCGGACCATATTTGCCAACACGCGTGTAGGTCGCGCTCTGATTGGTCCGTGTTTTTCGTTAATAACTCCTAAACAAAGCGGCAGCGGACATTTTGGAAAAGGAAAATGTTGCTTCGAATGACCTCAGGAACAGCTCATTTCACTTCTTATTAGTGTACAATTAGTAAATATTTTCTCCATAGCTATAAATGAAAAATTACGAAAGTACATATTCTAACGATACAATGATAATGACTTTCTCATACATATATTTTCAGGAAAATGCACGTTCCGTCCGTGAAAGAATCGCGGAGATCGAAAATGATTTTCCAGCGATGTTTTATTGTCGTCGCGGATAACGTACATATTATCGAAGAGCACGACGAACAGATCAGATCGGTAGTCCGTTAGAAGGGATTGATTGAGCGCAGGAAATTCGTTAGGGAAATTAAGACCGCGGCGAAGAAGCACGCCGGGTAATTTACGACAGTATATTGCATATTGCAGCTTAAGATTGATAGGGATAAATATCAGTGTTCGACTTCCCTCTTCGTTCATCGTGCGCCGGCCACGCGAAACAAGAATGAAGAAACCGTACGCCTCTTCATCGGAGTTAATCCCGTCGGAATAACCCTTCTGATCGAGTCAAGGTCGTGCGTAATTCGCGTATATTAGTCTCGAATTCGGCGATCGATGACCGGGATCGGGTTGCGAAGTGTGTTGACGTGGCATAGATTTCCCACTGCCAACGAACTTCCAATTTATGCGGACAGTTCACTATTTAAGGGATGACGCGCTATTTCCTAGTTCAGCATCAATTTCAGCAAACAGGATCGATGAAATGAAACTTCTTGCTTTTTTTTTGTCAATCAAGGGGGCATATACGTGCACCTAGCAGGGTCAAAAAAATCGATTTTTCAATGTTCACATTTTCTGAAAGTTTGATATGTTAAGAATATCTGGTGAAAAATTTCAAGTAAAAATACCAAAAATTGACGAAGTTATAGCTGAAAGAGTACACCTGTTTGTGCAAATCAAGCCGCTTTCAAGCAACTTTCAAACGCGTTTATTTCATTAAAGACAATTCCGAAGAGCGAGACACACACAAAAAAATTTTTATAACAAGACCTCAAAAACACTGCAAAATACCAACGGATTATCGGTAATTGTAATCATTAACATTCAATATGAAGAAAGACAAAGAAACCTGAAGAGGTTAAACAGAGAAAAGATGTTATTTTTAACCAATTGTGACAGATAAAAATGTAAATTTGGAAAGGACCTTGAAAAATAAGTAAATAAATAAATAAATAGGTATATACAATGACAAAAAATGATAAGGCGAGAGGTCGAAAGTTTCTGCAGTATTGTTGCGGTGCTCCAATTCTATTAGAGAACATTTTTCCTGCCACGCAGCTCTCTAACGTCGGCATCAGGCCAGAACCGCGATGATCCAACAATTCTATGGCCAGATTTGTTTTCGCGTGTTTGCAATCTAGCAATCTGCGATCGAAAGGTTAACGCACCCCTGCTGCACGTCTGATTACTTACTGGAATTGTGCGTGCAGGCATCACGACCAGCACGTGCGTTTTCCACGCGTGTGCACAAGCGCGCGCGCACACGTGTGCGCCCCGCTGGTAAATTTTTTAGTGGCCCATTGGTTCGGCTCGATTCAAGAATCGCCAGTCGATACCTTCGATTTCGGGGGAATCCTGGCGTGCCTGATCCTATCATTTCGCGTAATCTCGGCGTCGGTTTTCTTAATCCTTTTGCGCCTCTTTCAACTTTAATTGGAAATCAAATCTGCCCGTAGGGGAGTCTGTTGTGCGTTATGAATGGTCGGCCAAAATTTCGCACCAGATCCGAAGAGAATTAAACGTAACCAAAAGCACGAGCTTGCAAAATTATTCATTTGAAAAATACAATTAACCCTTAGCACTCGGTTCGCGACTCTGAGGCACCACTGAAAATTGCTGTGCCATTCTTAAAAATATTGTTCACAATTTTGTTCGTATTTAATAAACTACTAGACATTTACATATTATACGAGATATTATATATATCAGTTTCATATGCTAAAAATGAAAAAAAATTGTATAAAATGGAAATATTCTAGAATGTAAAAATCGTTCGTTTTTTAGTTAAAATAGCTCCGAGTGCAAAGGGTTAAACAGTAATATTAACAAAATGATATTCGACGAATAGAATCTACCTAATATTAATAAAATGAGACGAAT
Organism: Lasioglossum lativentre; assembly: GCA_916610255.1. NCBI lineage: Eukaryota > Metazoa > Arthropoda > Insecta > Hymenoptera > Halictidae > Lasioglossum > Lasioglossum lativentre. The sequence goes on along the minus strand of OU744362.1, from coordinate 23,519,970 downwards.
AGAATCTACCTAACAGCGATTCGTGTCGCAACAAACGCAATGTAGTTTACACCAACACAAATAGGTATTTGCGTGGAGACCGCAAAAGTCACGTAAAGGTGAGATCGAATGCAAACGACGAGTTAACCCGTCTCCGATTCGCGGATCAAGCAAAATGGTATTCGTATTTATTAAATTCCATGTCAAGCATACGTCACGCGGACTGTCTGGATCTTGTAAAACGAGGTGTTAAGTGTTAAAGAGCTACAAGGTATTGGGTTTCTGCGAAAATAAAAGAAACGCGAAGCTAATCCGACAGTATTATACAAATTTTCTATGGTAAATTGTCTAACGAGTCAGTGTGTTTTCATCTCGCGACATCGATGATTCCCTTTGAATTGATCGTGTACGCGCGCGTGCAAGCGAGCGTCGCGTCGCGAGAAAGTCCGCAAAATGGTGGAACACGATTGTCTTGTACTTCTTACGAGGAACATCGTGGGATTAGGTACTCGGAGGACGACCGCGGTGGTCGTAATTGCGCCGACGATTTACCGTGTACCACGGAACATCTTTTCTGGTGCCGACGTATCAGGCGGGGCATCGAACATCCTTTCGAGAGATTCTGAAACGGCGGAACGGCGCGGCGGCGCTCCGGAGGAGAATTGGACGAGCGAGGCAAGTCGAAAATATACAAAGAAAACGAACGGAAACCGCGACAAATCGTGTGAAAAGCAACCCTGCTCGGGAATAATCGTACCCCGAAGAAGAATCATCCCCTGAAACATTGTTCGAGTACAATAGAAACGCCCGACTTGGGGCGAAAATGATCGCTTGGTAGAAAAACTTTCAGAATTGAGACTTTTGCTGATCCAACTACCTTTAACCCCTTGCACTACGATTCATTTTACGGTTACAGTGATTAGAACTTATTTGTCGTTTCTAATTTCTTAGAAAAAAAATAAAGTTTGTATGTAATTTATACCTATGCAGTCTCCAATGGTTTCAACAACAAGAAAATATAATTTTATTTCAATTTAAAGTTTAAAGGAAATTAGTAGCATGAATATTTAGTAGACTATCTTCGAAATCTTCGTCACGAGTCCGAATCGGTATTATAGTGCAAGGGGTTAACTCTTTGCACTTGCAGCTATTTTAACTCAAAAACGAAAGATTTCTGTCCATTCTAGAATATATTTCTATTCTATACAATTTTTTTTCATTTGTTCCATATGAGACTGATATAATATCTCGTGTAAATGTCTAGTACTTTATTAAATACGAACAAAAATAATAATGTGAACAATATTTTTAAGAATAGCATAGCAATTTTCAGTGGTGCCTCAGAGTCGCCATCCGAGTGCTAATGGTTAAAAAATAAAACTGTCCTCTAATTCTCCTAGTCTTGTCACTGTTTCCTCATATAAACTCCGCCGTCTATTAACAAGTAGCTTAAAAAATAAAACTGTGCTGATCCAAGTATTTTAATGAAATCTCAGCTTTAACCATAACTCATTAAGAAAAATGACACGATACAATCTTTATCATACAAACATATGCAATCTTTCACGAATTATGGAATGCTAAATACGCTATGTGGATTCTGCAGAAGATTAGATGACAGAAGTAAGAGTACAGTATGCTTGACGAAGAAGCAATGGCAAGGTTCACTTAGAAACTGTCACCAACTCGGCTTCCATAAGTCTATATCCAGAATTTCTAACCGCTGTCTAACCCGAATCGCAATCCCGGTTTCCCGAGAGAGCGAATTAACCCGGTTACGCTGAGCTATCAGCGATATAATACAAAGCTACAATCACGAAATACTAAAAGAGATTTCTCTGGATGATAAACGTGTTGGACGGGTCGGATGCTCGAATATTTTTGGATTCTGGAATTTATCAGGAATCCCGACATATTTGGGGAGACTAATGTGCTCGAGAATCCCTAATATTCAGCGGAATCCCGGTACATTCGAGATTCCCAAAATTTTCGGATTCTGGTATATATCGGGAATCCTGATATATTTGGGGACCCTAATGTGCTCGAGAATCCCTAATATTCTTGGGAATCCCGGTACATTCGAGAATCCCGAAGTTTTCGTATTTTTAAATATATTTGGAGACTCTAATGTGTGCTCGAGAATCCCGATATATTTAGGGACCCTAATGTACTCGAGAATCCCGGTACATTCGAGATTCCGAAAATTTTCGGATTCTGGAATATATCGGGAATCCTGATATATTTGGGGACCCTAATGTGCTCCAGAATCCCGATATATTTGGGGACCCTAATGTGCTCGAGAATCCCAAATATTCTCAGTAATCCCGGTGCATTTTAGAATCCGGAAATTTTCGAATTCTGGCACACCTTTACTAGATGACTATAATTCCCGGTGCCCCGGCTTCGGCAAGGCCAATTTTGCCGGGATAAACGAATTTCGGCGTATCTCTAGACACCGGTGCGGTGCTGCGGCGTGTGCAGAAGTTCTGAAAATCTAAGTGGCCCGGGGAAAAGAGTGCGAGAGGACGCCGGAGCGACTGTAATTGCATCGACGATTTAACACGTACGCGGCGAGGAACATCTCGTCCGGTGTCGGCGTGATAAGTAGGATGCTGCAGTTCGGTGGTTGCAGCCGGTGCGGTGGACGCGTAGCGTTGCGCCCGGGTACGGGTACAGGTTACGGGTACTACGGGTACGGGTACAACGGGTATGGGTACGGGTACGGGTACGCAAAGAGGAGAGCGTGTGTTGCGGGTTTCCATAGGGTCGTCCGGTGGCGGGTCGGAGGCTGGCCGTCACGAGGGAACGACCGGGCCACCGAGGAGGGGGTTACTCGGCCAGAAGAGGGGGTGAGAGGGGTGGACCGTGGGGCTTTAATGAACCAATTTAAATGCATGCGATGATCAGTTGGCCTCTGAGCCCTCTTCTTCTTCTTCTGCGGGCTCTTTCGACGACGACCGGCTACCTTTACACACGATAGGCCACGCCACACGACACACGCTGCCTCCTAGGACTCACTCCCACCCACCCTCTCTACCGTCGCGCGTTTTCGCTTCTCTATTGCCTACGGATCGCTCTGTTTCACCTTTACCTCTACTCGCTCTCTCTCTCTCTCTCTCCTCTACCTTGCCTCTTTGTTTCTCCACAATTCGTTTCTCCACCTGGAAGCTCCATCTCCATTTTTTAATGAAATCGGAATTGCGGCTCGAAAGCAGCACGCCGCGGTTCCCCCGAGGAAGAAAGACGGCGGCGTCTGGCTCGCGCGGCCTCCTCTTCGTCTTCTTCTTCTTCTTCTCCTCGTTTTTCTTCCGATCCTCTGTCCTGGTGGACACCAAGCGTCGACGGAGAGCAAATCTCCGTGGTTCGCGGCCGCACCGCGTGGCCCGCAGCGACAAACCGGGGAATCGCCTTCGCTGATAAAGCGAGACGATCGCGGCAGAACCTTCTGGGAATCGAGTCTCGGGATTTTATCAATGGCCACTACGGTTCCCTTTGCACTTGGACGATCAACGACCGACCAGATTTGCTTGACCTTCTGGCGTGTTGGTTCGAGGACACGACACGAGTCCTCGCGACCCCTTTCCGTTCTAATTGAATTAGGCGCGTTGCGGTCGTTTTATGGAAACGATAATCGCGTTCGTCTCGGAGCATCAAGACGGCTCGCGGAACCTCCGAGTCCAAGGATCGCGCTCGCAAACGTCGCCGGTGAGTTTATATGCGCGATATTTAAGAATGAACGGGAACGGGAGAAGTATAAAACGAAGAAGCGGATAAACGGGAGAGGATGTGGCGGGAGGAAAGGAAGGGACCCCTGTGCACCTGCCCAGGTCCCATACGAGGCAACGATTGCAACGACAAGACGTCTTGACACCCCATAAAAAGAACGATACGCGTCACCGTCTGTCGACCCCCTACGTCGCATCCGCACCCACGTTCGCGTTTGTCATCGTCACTGCCTTCGGATTGACGCGTTTTATTGGTGATTAATGTCGGCCGACCGCGTAATAATAATTTTATGGTATACCTCGGGGGGCTTTCGCTACGGTCCAACGCGATGAAGGGGTTCGACGGGACTTCCTGTGCGAAGGATTCGGCCAATTTCTTGTTTGATTTCTTTTTTGGGGGGGGGGGGATTATGGCAGAATGAAAGAAACAGGAATTAAATTTTTATAGGAAGACATCGTGTCTCTCTGTATAACTTTACAATTAGTCAAAAATTAAAACACCATGATCTTCGAACAAATTGTAAATACCTAACTCGCTCGTAGATATATCAAAATGCATTGCAGATGATAAAAACTGAAATGAATGTGTTGTCGGCGCTACTTATTCCACTATATTCCCATTTCTACAATAAATTTCATGTTTTTCGCAACTTCAGCGTCAATGAGGCACGCCTTCCCCTTATCCGATCAACTTCAACTTTTGCAGGAATTATTTTCTTATCCAATAGCACAATTTTGGCGTTGAAAAAAATCTCGCAAGAAAATTATTTTACTTAGTGCAGCAGAAATAGATCTTAAATAAAAAAAAAAAATATTCCAGATTAATCATTTGATTTCGGGTCATGTACGAAGAAGAAACGGCAGTTACGCATCGATAGTAAATTTTCATTAATTTTCCACGCACGGAACGCATTCAGCCGACGCGACGCGACGCGACGCGACGGCCGATCTGAAAACACGGGCAAAGGTGAAGTTTCTTTGGACAACATTTCACCGGAGATTAAAATAGCCGGTGGTACGGTCGGTCGGTCGCGCAACTTCATTTATCGTGAAGTCGCGCGACGCGTCGGCACCCACGGAAATACGTAAACACACGTATAGTGCCGCTCGTCATCGTCAGGGGCTGTCGAATCGACGTGTTTTGTCGATAATCAACGTCTATCGAACGCGTAATCGAGTGCAAACGCGATCGCCCACGCTCCTTCTCCACCTCCACCTCCGGCCTCCGCCGCGCCACTTTCATTTCAAGCGAACGAAAACGCTTCCATGAAAATTCGTTCCTCGTCGTCGGCTGTGTCGTCGAGTCGTCGTACTCGTCGTTTCCGCGACGCTGTCCTTTCACTCTTCGGCCGTTGATTAACTTTCGTTCCTTCCCTCCACCCTCCGCGTTTTCCTATTTTCCTTCGGCCCCCGCCCCAACCCCCGGCGATCAAAAATTCGTGGCGAGAGCACATCAACGAAAAAATGTCGACAAGAAAGATCCTTTTATCCTGCATATTCCGAGATCCTTCGCGAACCGAATATCTTTAGAATTCTTCCCCATTCGTAAGGGTGGCACAGATGCTTGCGCCTCTCCTTGCAGAAATTAACCTCAATGGTTAATCGCGTATGTAATACTGGATTTTATGCATTTATGACAAAAATTAGTGGATGTAATATGTAGAACAGTGAAAACGTTTTAAGAACATATATGTTATTTTCAATGTATTAGAATTGTTGATGATAGGAAAAAATTTTTAGTAATTGACGAAGAAAATTTTTTATTTTGCATAAATATCCGCAGTCTAGTAGTAATAAAGCTTTCCCAACGTTCTATTAATAGCCCCATTATAGAAGAACGGATTACTTACGTTTTCCCCGTTGGTATTAAAAGATAATAACATGTTTTCTCGGCAACTAATAAGGAGTAATGAACGTTACTTACAATCATTCAACAGATTTATCGTAAACGCCTGATTACTATCCATCTCGGTTACAGATTTTCATTAATGCTACGAATTCTCATTAAATGGTAAAAAACCGAGGATATTTTTCTGTATTGTGGTCAAGTGGTCAAGTGGTCAAGTGGTCAAGTGGTCAAGTGGTCAAGTGGTCAAGTGGTCAGTGGTCAAGTGGTCAAGTGGTCAATGGTCAAGTGGTCAAGTGGTCAAGAGTGGTCAAGTGGTCAAGTGGTCAAGTGGTCAAGTGGTCAAGTGGTCAATGGTCAAGTGGTCAATGGTCAAGTGGTCAGTGGTCAAGTGGTCAAGTGGTCAAGTGGTCAGTGGTCAAGTGGTCAAGTGGACAAGTGGTCAGTGGTCAAGTGGTCAAGTGGTGAAGTGATAAGTGTTCAAGTGGTCAAGTGGTCAAGTGGTCAAGTGGTCAAGTGGTCAAGTGGTCAAGTGGTCAGTGGTCAAGTGGTCAAGTGGTCAAGTGGTCAAGTGGACAAGTGGTCAATGGTCAAGTGGTCAAGTGGTCAAGTGGTCAAGTGGTCAAGTGGTCAAGTGGTCAAGTGGTCAAGTGGTCAAGTGGTCAAGTGGTCAAGTGGTCAAGTGGTCAAGTGGTCAAGTGGTCAAGTGGTCAGTGGTCAAGTGGTCAAGTGGTCAAGTGGTCAAGTGGTCAGTGGTCAAGTAGTCAAGTGGTCAAGTGGTCAAGTGGTCAAGTGGTCAAGTGGTCAATGGTCAAGTGGTCAAGTGGTCAAGTGGTCAGTGGTCAAGTGGTCAAGTGGTCAAGTGGTCAGTGGTCAAGTGGTCAAGTGGTCAAGTGGACAAGTGGTCAAGTGGACAAGTGGTCAGTGGTCAAGTGGTCAAGTGGTCAAGTGGTCAAGTGGTCAGTGGTCAAGTGGTCAAGTGGTCAAGTGGTCAAGTGGTCAGTGGTCAAGTGGTCAAGTGGTCAAGTGGTCAAGTGGTCAAGTGGTCAAGTGGTCAAGTGGACTAGTGGTCAAGTGGACAAGTGGTCAGTGGTCAAGTGGTCAAGTGGTCAAGTGGTCAAGTGGTCAGTGGTCAAGTGGTCAAGTGGTCAAGTGGTCAAGTGGTCAAGTGGTCAAGTGGTCAATGGTCAAGTGGTCAAGTGGTCAAGTGGTCAGTGGTCAAGTGGTCAAGTGGTCAAGTGGTCAGTGGTCAAGTGGTCAAGGGGTCAAGTGGACAAGTGGTCAAGTGGTCAGTGGTCAAGTGGTCAAGTGGTCAAGTGATAAGTGTTCAAGTGGTCAAGTGGTCAAGTGGTCAAGTGGTCAAGTGGTCAAGTGGTCAGTGGTCAAGTGGTCAAGTGGTCAAGTGGTCAGTGGTCAGTGGTCAAGTGGTCAAGTGGTCAATGGTCAAGTGATCAGTGGTCAAGTGGTCAAGTGGTCAAGTGGTCAAGTGGTCAAGTGGTCAGTGGTCAAGTGGTCAAGTGGTCAAGTGGTCAAGTGGTCAAGTGGTCAAGTGGTCAAGTGGTCAATGGTCAAGTGGTCAAGTGGTCAAGTGGTCAGTGGTCAAGTGGTCAAGTGGTCAAGTGGTCAGTGGTCAAGTGGTCAAGTGGTCAAGTGGACAAGTGGTCAAGTGGACAAGTGGTCAGTGGTCAAGTGGTCAAGTGGTCAAGTGGTCAAGTGGTCAAGTGGTCAAGTGGTCAAGTGGTCAAGTGGTCAATGGTCAAGTGGTCAAGTGGTCAAGTGGTCAGTGGTCAAGTGGTCAAGTGGTCAATGGTCAAGTGGTCAAGTGGTCAAGTGGGCAGTGGTCAAGTGGTCAAGTGGTCAAGTGGTCAGTGGTCAAGTGGTCAAGTGGTCAAGTGGACAAGTGATAAGTGTTCAAGTGGTCAAGTGGTCAAGTGGTCAAGTGGTCAAGTGGTCAAGTGGTCAAGTGGTCAAGTGGTCAAGTGGTCAAGTGGTCAGTGGTCAAGTGGTCAAGTGGTCAAGTGGTCAAGTGGTCAAGTGGACTAGTGGTCAAGTGGACAAGTGGTCAGTGGTCAAGTGGTCAAGTGGTCAAGTGGTCAAGTGGTCAGTGGTCAAGTGGTCAAGTGGTCAAGTGGTCAAGTGGTCAAGTGGTCAAGTGGTCAATGGTCAAGTGGTCAAGTGGTCAAGTGGTCAGTGGTCAAGTGGTCAAGTGGTCAAGTGGTCAGTGGTCAAGTGGTCAAGGGGTCAAGTGGACAAGTGGTCAAGTGGTCAGTGGTCAAGTGGTCAGTGGTCAAGTGGTCAAGTGGTCAAGTGGTCAGTGGTCAAGTGGTCAAGGGGTCAAGTGGACAAGTGGTCAAGTGGTCAGTGGTCAAGTGGTCAAGTGGTCAAGTGATAAGTGTTCAAGTGGTCAAGTGGTCAAGTGGTCAAGTGGTCAAGTGGTCAAGTGGTCAGTGGTCAAGTGGTCAAGTGGTCAAGTGGTCAAGTGGTCAAGTGGTCAGTGGTCAAGTGGTCAAGTGGTCAAGTGGTCAGTGGTCAAGTGGTCAAGTGGTCAAGTGGTCAGTGGTCAAGTGGTCAAGTGGTCAAGTGGTCAGTGGTCAAGTGGTCAAGTGGTCAAGTGGTCAGTGGTCAAGTAGTCAAGTGGTCAAGTGGTCAAGTGGTCAAGTGGTCAGTGATCAGTGGTCAAGTGGTCAAGTGGTCAAGTGGTCAAGTGGTCAAGTGGTCAAGTGGTCAAGTGGTCAGTGGTCAAGTGGTCAAGTGGTCAGTGGTCAAGTGGTCAAGTGGTCAAGTGGTCAGTGGTCAAGTAGTCAAGTGGTCAAGTGGTCAAGTGGTCAAGTGGTCAGTGATCAGTGGTCAAGTGGTCAAGTGGTCAAGTGGTCAAGTGGTCAAGTGGTCAGTGGTCAAGTGGTCAAGTGGTCAGTGGTCAAGTGGTCAAGTGGTCAATGGTCAAGTGGTCAAGTGGTCAGTGGTCAAGTGGTCAAGTGGTCAATGGTCAAGTGGTCAAGTGGTCAAGTGGTCAAGTGGTCAGTGGTCAAGTGGTCAAGTGGTCAAGTGGTCAGTGGTCAGTGGTCAAGTGGTCAAGTGGTCAATGGTCAAGTGATCAGTGGTCAAGTGGTCAAGTGGTCAAGTGGTCAAGTGGTCAAGTGGTCAGTGGTCAAGTGGTCAAGTGGTCAAGTGGTCAAGTGGTCAAGTGGTCAAGTGGTCAAGTGGTCAAGTGGTCAATGGTCAAGTGGTCAAGTGGTCAAGTGGTCAGTGGTCAAGTGGTCAAGTGGTCAAGTGGTCAGTGGTCAAGTGGTCAAGTGGTCAAGTGGACAAGTGGTCAAGTGGACAAGTGGTCAGTGGTCAAGTGGTCAAGTGGTCAAGTGGTCAAGTGGTCAAGTGGTCAAGTGGTCAAGTGGTCAAGTGGTCAATGGTCAAGTGGTCAAGTGGTCAAGTGGTCAGTGGTCAAGTGGTCAAGTGGTCAATGGTCAAGTGGTCAAGTGGTCAAGTGGTCAGTGGTCAAGTGGTCAAGTGGTCAAGTGGTCAGTGGTCAAGTGGTCAAGTGGTCAAGTGGACAAGTGATAAGTGTTCAAGTGGTCAAGTGGTCAAGTGGTCAAGTGGTCAAGTGGTCAAGTGGTCAAGTGGTCAAGTGGTCAAGTGGTCAGTGGTCAAGTGGTCAAGTGGTCAAGTGGTCAAGTGGTCAAGTGGTCAAGTGGTCAAGTGGTCAGTGGTCAAGTGGTCAAGTGGTCAAGTGGTCAGTGGTCAAGTGGTCAAGTGGTCAAGTGGTCAGTGGTCAAGTGGTCAAGTGGTCAAGTGGTCAAGTGGTCAAGTGGTCAAGTGGTCAAGTGGTCAGTCGTCAAGTGGTCAAGTGGTCAGTGGTCAAGTGGTCAAGTGGTCAAGTGGTCAAGTGGTCAAGTGGTCAAGTGGTCAAGTGGTCAAGTGGTCAAGTGGTCAAGTGGTCAATGGTCAAGTGGTCAAGTGGTCAGTGGTCAAGTGGTCAAGTGGTCAATGGTCAAGTGGTCAAGTGGTCAAGTGGTCAAGTGGTCAGTGGTCAAGTGGTCAAGTGGTCAAGTGGTCAGTGGTCAGTGGTCAAGTGGTCAAGTGGTCAATGGTCAAGTGATCAGTGGTCAAGTGGTCAAGTGGTCAAGTGGTCAAGTGGTCAAGTGGTCAAGTGGTCAAGTGGTCAAGTGATCAGTGGTCAAGTGGTCAAGTGGTCAAGTGGTCAAGTGGTCAAGTGGTCAAGTGGTCAGTGGTCAAGTGGTCAAGTGGTCAGTGGTCAAGTGGTCAAGTGGTCAATGGTCAAGTGGTCAAGTGGTCAAGTGGTCAAGTGGTCAAATGGTCAAGTGGTCAAGTGGTCAAGTGGTCAAGTGGTCAAGTGGTCAATGGTCAAGTGGTCAAGTGGTCAAGTGGTCAGTGGTCAAGTGGTCAATATTTTTACTGTATTCCTACGAATAAACTAAATTATTATTTGTTTGAATGCAGCGATCACAGAGAACTTGTTACGTAGATCATAAATAATCGGATTTTACGTATGTATGACAACGATGAGTCGGTAAAATGCAAAATAGAGAATATTTAAGAATTCGAGAGTACATTATTTTCAACTCATTTAAGTTATTTAAAAGTGCAAGAAATTGTAGAAATGTGTTTCTGTATATTAGAAAGAAAATAAAGATCCATTATCAAATAGCAGAAACTGTCGGTTAAATTCAGATTGTTTATAAAACCGTTGTTAATTTGTTCATGGGATCGTTCCTCAGCTATCTTGCCAGAATGATCCTCGCTTGACAAGTTTCCTTTGAATCGCGAAGACGTGTTTTCGCTTGTGGCCTTTATCGCTTTATAATAAACTTCGTTAAAACATAAAGTGCAGTTTATTAAATAATTAATAATCTAATACAAATGTCTATGCAACTTCTATATCTTACAATTAATACGCCGGTCTCGCCCAATATATTAAGGATCCAGAAATGTATAAGTTATTGTAAGTACCATGTTGGCTAACGACCTTTGACGTTGAAGCAACATTACATGAATAATTAAATTAAATTAACAAAAACAAAAAATTTTACTATCTAAACCAGACCAGTAAGGAAATGTACCATGTTGCTAACGACCTTTGACGTTGAAGCAACATTGAATAATTAAATAAACAAAAAAAAAAATTTTACTATCTAAACCAGACCTCCGACGAGGAAAGAAGTCGCGGAGGTAATTCGGAAGTTGTCTACGCGGAACCATAACACGGATTTCTTGCGCTGTGCTCGCAACAGTTAATAAATTCCATAAAATCCTCCGCTGTCCTTAGTCGGCCTCTCATGAATGTATATCACAGGCGTGAAAAATTCCGCGCGACATCTTCAGCCACTCGGAGCTGAATGAATATCTTTCTTAGGAGGAAGAAGTTCATGCGAACTTCCAGTTTCCGTGGCGCGGCGCGCAGCGGTAGCAGAAGTAAGACGAGGAGGAGGAGGAGGAGGAGGAGAGCGATAGACGAAGAGGAGGGAAGAAAGAGAGTTTAAGAGTAGGAACTAGAAAAATCGTATAAACTGGCGATGATTTATGTCATCGGGTTGCCTTTCATTTACCGGCCCGTAGACCGTAAACTATGTAATTAGTCAAAAAATGTGCAAGTCTCTCGCATAGATCGTTCTGCGGAGACCCTCCGCGGTCTAGAAGGCCGCCGATAGGGGAACGAGGGGAATAGAGGAGGACAAAACCGAGGTGTGGGGGGGGAGGAGGAGGACGGGGATTTTTCGCCCGGTGGCTCTCTCGCCCTGCAGCGAGCATCGCCTCCTGCAAAGTCACGGCAGTGAAATTTAGTGGCGGGGCACTAAATTTCTCAGGTATTCCAATATATTCCGCGGTGCGTATCTACCTGTTCCGCGCCTCCTCTCTCTCTTACCGTTTTCTTCTTCTTTTCTTTTAGCTTGCGTCTCTCGCATCGTCCCTTCCTCGTCCCCTCCGCTCTGTCCCCCTCTTGTACGCATACAACGCACACCTACCCCTGTGCTCCCAGTGCTTCTTCCCTTTCTCTTTTTCTCTCTTTCTGAAGCTCGCTAGCGAGCGAACGAGCGAGCGAGCGAAGCGCGTTCACGTGAGACGAGCGTTTGTTGCACACGCTCGACTTTAAAAGAAAAGGCACGAGATGAGGATGGGCGTTCCCACCGGAGTTATTAATGGCTTTGACTTCGTTGCTATGGATATCCATAAGTCTTTGGCCAGCAAGAAAACGAGGGAGAGAGCGAGAACGGTCGCCGGCTGGTAGAGAGAGAAAGACGAGACCGCCGCCACGGTCTTCTTCTTCGCCGCTTGGACCTCGGACCGCTGCCGCTGCCGCTGCCGCTGCCGCGCCGGGCCGAAGGACGTTGAAACACGAGAAAAAGGCAGAAAGACGAGAAAGGACACAGACGGGGTAGGTGGTGCACGCGCGTATCGTGGATTCGTCAATTTCTCGGGAACCTGGCACACCGGCCACGATCAAAGATGACCGACATTTACATCGAAATCACCGGGTTTCGATCTTGATAGCTACCATTCTGTCGGGAGCAGAAGGTTACCGCATTAATTCGTTGCGCTGGTTAATCGCGCGCGCGCGATAATGAAATACCAACGAGCGACGACTTTATTTTCGGATGTTATATCAATACATAGTATATGTATATACGCCTCTGCCAAAATACTCGGTCAGTTCCCTGATCGCCTCTGTCGCTACTATGGACACTGCAGGAAATAATTAATGCTCGTATACAGGGCGTTTCATGTATGCATATGTCAATACTTCGGGGGGTAAATTTACACACAGAAACCAGTAAAAAATGTCATAGGAAGATATATGTCCGATATACCTTTGCCACAGAAATCTCATGGAAGATTTCCTAATCAAATAACAAGTCTATAATAGAAACTATCGCGGTGGTTCTTAACCTTTCTGAAGTCAGAGAACACTTTTATGAAAAATTGCTGAACACAAAAATTAATGATCCAAATAAACAAACCAAAACATCCGGCGTAGAAATAAATATATTATTAAAAACATTCGGCTTTCTTATTTTCGCTTGCAATAAAAGCTCGCGGAACACTGGTTAAGAACCAGTGAACTTATCGTCTTCAAGATCGCTTGTAAACTCCTAAGATTTCGTGTAGTTTTTAATCTATGAAAATTATTATTTTATAAAATCCTAAACATCGAAATGTAGCAAATAAAACATTCACCAATCCATAATTGCATCTCAATGTCCAAAAAATAAGTTACACAAATTACAATATCGACTCGACCAAAGTATTGGGGTTAATGTAATTGATAAAAATTTCCCTGAACTATGTGGCACAGGGAAACGGTCGCCGCACGACCGGTGACGGCTAGAACTTTCCGGCAAGCCTAATTTAGGAGGGGTAAAGAGCTAGAGCAGCTTGAAATCGAAGAAACCGATAAGAGGTTGCGTGGACGATGCAGCGGCGTTAGATATATATTGGATGGAAAGGATCTTTACGAACCGAGGAGAATCGAGAACCCGTTCCGAAGATGATCGAGACGAGTTTCCTGGTCGCGCGGGTCTCGGCGCTCTTCGGCGGCGTGGCGCGGCGCGGCGCGGCGCGGCGCGGTGTGTATCCGAGAAAACGGGATTGCTCGTAACGCCTCCATCGCGGCGCGGCCACGTGAACAGAGCCCAGCGCGCGGAGAGAAGAATAAGTGTGAGTAAACATAATGGCAGAAATAACGTCCGCGAGAGGCGATGCCTCGGGGTACGCGGTGTGCTCTCTCCGTTCCTTTTTATTGCGGCCGCGGACGCGCAGGTATTGGTGGACTCGGACGGTGCGCGGGCGATTTCACGTGTGAGTAGTCGCGTTGATCGCGGCGAAAAAAGAAAGCAAAACGTGGACAAAACGTAATAGCAGAAACGCGCCGCGGAACACCACCGCCCCTCTGCTGCCGAAAGATCCGGATCAACCGTTCCACCGTATCCGCCGCGATAAACGCGATCGAGACGCGACGACGATATAAACAGCGCGGAGTTTATCGCGAATACACGCCGCGAGCTCGGCAAAGGCGTGTATCGTCGATTCAAACGTCCCACATTGTGTTTGTACGCGCGACCAACATGGAAAAAACAACATTCTTGTTGATGCTCCTCAATGGGAACCGAAACTAACGGTTGTCCGATAAATATTTCAGAAAGAGATCGGTAGCAGACATTTTTTTGTGCTGTAACCCTTGTGTTGCGACATCCAAAGTGACGATTAAGGGAGATCGTGGTCGAAAGTAACTATTTCACTTTGGACTATGATTACGCAATAATTCTTAAGGGGGAACGGACGTCGCGAGACTCTCCCTAGAATACCCTAGAATACCCTACAAAGTTTTCGTTCTTATACGAGCAAATTTTGAACTGTATAAAGGCTCATTTGATAGAGGAAGGTACAGCGGAGAGCTTATCCAAAATAGGTAAAACAGTCTAGAAAACACCCGCAGAATCCAATGTATTATTCTGTTACAAAAAGAATTTTTGACTGATACCATGACCAGAGTGCTCTGCGCTGAACCTTCCTCTTTAGATTGAGCCCTCGCCCAGCCCAAAATCTGCTCGTATAAGGACGAAAACCGTATGCCCACAAACCCAAGTTTCGGCCAGATTTCTAGTGTATTTTAGGGTATTCTAGGGTATTCTAGAGAATTCCAAGGTATTCTAAAGTATTCTAGAGTATTCTAGGGTATTCTAGGGTATTTTCTACGGAAAGTCTCGCGGGGCGTCCGTACCCCTTAAACAATGTCCACACTGGAGCAACAACTTTCTGTCGCCTCTATTATTCGGTAGAAAAAGAAGAAGGCAACAAGAGGCGAAGAAAAGTTGACGCTGCTTCAACGTGGACACAGCTTTACATTTATAAGGTTTTATAAATGTTAGATCGAAAAAACGATGAAGCTATCAAAGAGAGAAAAATAAAGTAGTGCAAACTGAACCAATGAAAAGTCAAAAGATTATTATACATATATTGTATCTTGCTCCCCAGGGTCATATCTTTCGATTGTAAACACAGTAAACACAGTCGCGTACAATATTCCATATTTTCGTTTTGTTCTTCCATGTTGTACCCAAAGGACAAAGGGAACACGGCTTCCAGGTTCACTCTTTGTATATGTCGAACGCAGCATTCTCTGTGTTCGCAATTTTTGCAATAAAGTTGTACAAAGCATGGTATAATTAAAATGTCCGGTTACACTCGCTGTATAATAAGACCGCTCAAAAACCTTTGACGCTTTTCTCTAGAGTAATACACATTCACGTTGTACAATATTGCTTGTCAAACTTCCGTAAATAGAACATTTTTGTACTAACAATAAGAAGCAATTCATAGCTATGGCAAATTGCTTAGCCGAACAAGTAACGCGGTGATTGACATGTAAATTTAGTGTGCTGTGCCCTGGACGCCATGATTGAATTTTCATCAAATTTATTTCACCTAACATTATTTTCATGTCAAATGTCCGAAATTAGTTATATATTTAAAAAACGACAGGAATAAGTCCGTCATATATTTATCTTCCTCTTTCGAGTGGATGATTCAAAACATATTGGGTACCATTATTTAAAGACGTATATTATAAAACATTTTACGTTGCACAGTTATAAGAATCGTTAGTCGTTATAATCGTATATTGATTGAGATAAAATTGATGTACAAGTAAAATTAGACATCCGAATTAAAATAGAGGATAAGCTACATTATTAATTTCTTTCGAAGCGTGCGTGACATTACAGCGTTAATTTTTATTTTTAACTTTCTCAAAAAATGTAAGATTCGCATTCAGCGTTTTCCGTTTATGTTAATTTAGTTTAGAATAACGATGTATACACCTCTCTGTCAATTGTAAAGTGTTATACTAATGTATGCTGTACATATAAACCATACACTGTTTAGGGCATTAATAAATAAATAAATAAATAGCTCAATATAAACCTGTATTCTTGATCGATAATATAGTTTCATTCTAAAATCGGATATTTCATGTGTGCAACAACCTAAAACATAAAAATGATTCCAAACTGACAACAACAGGAATGGAATGGACAGGTATTATGACAATGAGCGTGTATTTCGGTCGTCGCATCGTCTTCCGAAAAAACGGACCGTAGCAGAGAGTACCGTATAGCACAAGTCGAGTAGCAGCAGTCTCGCAATTGTCGAAGGTACGATTTTTCCATCTTGGAATTCCGCGAGATTTCCGTTCTCGGCGTGAGACCGGTGGAAAGGAAACTTCCGGCGCCAGGCGAACGGTGCCGGGGTGTTATCGGCGAGACGGGACGCTACATTAAGGAATCCTTTGAAAAGGTGGCGATAATAAAAAGAGCCGTTCCTTCCGGCGTATTGTAATAATGAGGATGAAGTTCGAGCGTGTCGCTCGACGCGGAAGAAAGGAAAATTCAAGGGCGGAGCAAATGACTCGCAGCGGGGTCGGTAAGTAGACGGGGGGGGGGTGGAAACGGGAGAGACTGCGAGAGAAGCATGCTCTTCCCGCGGCGGGATTAACGGAATTATGGTCGACGGGATTTTTTTTAAAGCGGCAGAAGTTTCATAGCTTATCGGCCAGTTAGGATCTCGTTCCACGCGTCGCTACGATTCTTTTTCATCCGTGGCTGCACGAGCGACGCGTTGCTTCTTTTCTTCTGCCGCATGCCGGCGAGATTGAGCGCTCGGCGAAGGGTTTTTGCGCGTTTCGCGTCGAACAAATTTATTTCCAATCGACTCGGAAGGGCATAGGGAGCATCTCCCCGCGGGAAAATCGAGGCGAAGGACGATCGGGCCGGGCCGGGCCGGGTCGGACCGGGCTGGCGCGGCGCGGCGCGCGCTCGATCATCGACGAAACTCAATCATCTCGCGCGGGATCTGGAACGCTGCGGAGAGGAATCCATTTCTAGCCGCTGCTGGTCCGTCGGTTGCAATCACTATGCTACACGTGGTCGGGGATTGTGCCGCGTGTTTCCGCGCGTTCGGAAAAAATCCTGGGAAAATCGAGTGGGCACGGAGAGCTACGCTACTGGACGAACTGATAGCACATACGTGGTGTTTCTCATTTCTCCAAAACTGTAGGTGTTCCGGTTAACTTCGAGGGAGTTTTTGCATGAGAAACACACGTTAAATTGCATTTTATTCACAATGTTAATTTTCGTGATAACACGATTTTGAGATAACACGGTTCAACAAAAAGATACGTATGCATGCATATACAGGGTGAGGCAGTACAAATTGCCACCTGATGTAACCCATTATTTATTGACTTTATCAAAAAATGTTTGAAATTAAATTTATCGATTTTTTCTGGCCTTATATTTTCCGCGATATCAAGGTGACCTTGAGTATTTCTAATGACACTATATTTTTTTGTGTTGCTCCATTGTAGTCCTTAGATTGACGAAGACCTAACCCAGACCTATAACAAAGTACCTTCAATTGACCTTAAATTTCAATACGAAACATTGAAAATAATTGACCCCGTTTTGTGGGTCAAGATCAATTGACGGTACTTTGTTATAGGTCGTTGAATTCGCATTTTCAAGAACTACAACGTAGAAACAATAAAAATATACGGTGTCATTTGAAAAACCCAAGGTCACCTCGATATCTCGGAAAACATAAGGCCTCAAAAAATCGACCTGCGATTTTCTAATGGGCCCCCTCGAATACAATAAATTTCATTTCAAACATTTTTTTATCAATCCAATAAATAATACATTATTTCTGGTGGCAATTTTTACTGCCTCACCCTGTAGTTAATTTCAGAATCAATCCTACACCGGCAGCAAGTATGAATTTTAATTTTTATTACAAAAGAGTTGAAAGATCTACAATAATAAGTACCTCGTCAGAACTTCTCCAAATAATTCAAAAAAGCATTGTACCATTTTTAGAAAATCGAATCGAGACTTTTGCAATGACCCAATAGTCCTCGAGAAACCGAAGACAACAGCGCTATCATTTTCTCCAGGAGTGTAACTACGAGATAGAGGGGAAAAGAGCGAGAGGGAGGAGAGAGAAGCCGAAAAATGATGGGGAGGGGGGGGGAGGGGCGGTAGGGAAAGAAAGAGAGAAGAGTCCCGCGGTCGAGAGTTTGGCGTAATGAAAGAAAAAGAGGGAGAAAAAAGGAGCAGCAAATTGACCGGTGCCAGCGGGAAGTCGAACGCGACGGGGAGTCGTCTTTGCCCGAAAAATCGTCCGTCCTTCTCGGTCCAGGTTCCTCGCTCCGAGCGCCGTCTATCTTCATCCCTTTCGCACGGACCGCGAACCGTATACACCTCTCCTCTCCCTCTCCCTCCACCACGGCGTGGTTCTTCTCGTCGCTCATCTCGAAGCGAGACAAATGAGCGGCATCCGTCTGCGTCACCTGTCCGTCAGCCCGTTCGTAACTTTTGACTCGAGGCAAATCGTCGAGAGGGAGAAAGGAACGAAAACCAACTTTTTATCGTAGTACGTCGCCGGTGACCCGCGGACGTAACAACGTGCCCGGCCGGAGCCAGCCTCCTTCTGCCCCGCTCTGTACCTCGCGCTTCTTTTCTTTTTCTTTCATTCTCCCTGGTTTTTTTTTCTTTTCCTTTCTTTTTTTTTTTCGTCGAACCCGCCGGCCTTTCGCGATCGCGTCTACTCCCCTTCGGGACTTGATAACGTAATAAATGAGCCGGGAGAATAATATCGTTGAAAGTCAGCCGTCGATGTAGTTTGCGCGAGAGATAGCTGCGAAATTTGCCGAGGAACGACCAGTGCGGTTCCGGTTCGGAAAACGCGGCCTTTTGCCAACGGGATCGGAGGATTTACAGTGGCTCCAGAAAATAGGTGAAATTTTCAATTTTTGGAAAATAGTTGTCACATCGATTGGTGAACCGATAGAGGAGAGGGTAGGAATATGAAATACCCATTTTATTTTTTAATTCGGCATATGTGCTACATAAACATAAATATCGTGAATCTTACAGAGTCCTTTCGACCTTTTTTCTTTTTTTTTTTTTTCATTGAGGAAATCTCATAAACCTCAGAAACCTATATGAACAAAAAAAATAAGGGTATATCGCTTCTTTTTCCCTACTTGCCTTTTCTTGTTACCTTTTTTTTAAACGAAAGTAAATCCGACTTTGTAGAAAATTGTGTAACCATCCGAGGCGGTGTTACTTTTCAGGGAAATATGTGAACTGCACTTAAGTTTATATACATTTCTTATCGAGGCCCCGTTTCGTTGTCGGAAGGTAGAATTTAATATATTGTATCTACGTACAACTTATATTCAACAATGCTATCACCAACAGCTCCAACGTTTACATTACCGTTTTCGCAAAAAGACAAACTTCGCAATCGTCGATTCAACATCTGCGTCGGCCAAAAAAAAAAAAAAAGAAAAACTTAGGTGGATTCTACCGAACAAGCAACGAGAAGAGATTTCCAGGAATCGCATTAGGCAAACGAGTGCTCGGATTATATTATTATAGTGTTGCATAAATACGATACTGGATATCAGATAGAGACACGGATCGCGGCAACGTGTTGCTCCGATCTAAAACACAGTACACATGTAGAATGCACGCAATAATAGCGCGAATTGGGCCGGGCGGAGTCCGGGCCGAGTCGGGTCGAGTCGGGCCGGGCCCGTCACTCAAACGAGTCGATTACAGCCGGCGCTGCGCGGCGTGGCGTGGCGCGGCGATCGCGATCGAGTCGATTTTTCCATCGATGGGAAAAAGCTGCGATCGGTGCGAACGAACGGTGCCCCTTATCTGCCAGTTGTATCTTTCAATATACGCGCGAACAGCTTTGTAATATATTTTACAAGTGTTACTTCCTCGAAGCGTTCCGATAAGAAACAAAGTGGCGCGCGTTTATCAGGTTTTATCTTTACGCCGGCGGACTATAAGCGTAATGAGAAATTATTTACACGAAACGGTTGGAACGACTCGATAATCCTTTAACCGCTCGAAGCGGGCTCGCCCGCGGAGCTCGGAGATCTCTCGGGTGCGCCGAGAGAGAGAAAGTGAGAGAGAGAGATAGAGAGAGAGAGAGAGAGAGAGAGAGAGAGAGAGAGAGAGAGAGAGAGAGAGAGAGAGAGAGAGAGAGAGAGAGAGAGAGAGAGAGAGAGAGAGAGAGAGAGAGAGAGAGAGAGAGAGAGAGAGAGAGCACCACCGTGGGCATCTCTCCCGGTGGAAGTTTATCTGCGCTGTCGCCGCTTAATGTTAAATTAATTAAATCGAATCCGGCGATGGCGCCAATAAAGAACGGTAATCTTATCGGGCGACGGGGCGGCTCGCGCAGCCCCGCGTTCCTGAGATTGCTTCGAGCGCTACCGGCCACGGACGACCACGTTCCGTTTCACACGGATTCATTAAGATAACGAAACATTTCTCCCTTTCTGGCGAAGCCCGCGAAACGGCCGCGCGGTTTTCCTGGCCGCCACGCATCAACGGTATCTATCGCGAGGCCTCTGAATCCCGCTCGTCCCGGCTGAATGGAATGCGAAGTGACGATTCGTCGTCTTCGTCGTCGTCGTCGTCGTCGTCGTCGTCGCTTCGCGAAATTATACTGGGTGGCCGACGCGGACAGCCTCGCCGTTTGAAAGGATATAATTTCGGTGCCATTACCCGCCGCTGCGCCGCGCCGCGCCGCGCCGCGCCGCGGAGGAGGAATCGCTCGGCCCTGGAATGAATGGTAGCCAGAGATTCGTTCAGGAAGCGCGGATTACAGTGTCCCAGGGTGCCCACGGCCACTCGCCACCGACCACTTCCTAGTCCGATCCGATGTCCACAGGTGCGCACATTTTTCACGCCGCTTCTGCACGCGATGTTTGCTCTTGCTCCGACTAACCGTGGTTAAGGGGTTGTGTTCTTTTTTCTCGGGACAGTGGAACTCCGTTTGTTTCAGTGGATTGGTGGATGCTATACATACAGGACGTTCTACTACGGGTGGGAGAAAATTTAAGGGGTGGTTCTCCGTGATAATATACATTTTTATATAAATGATAATTTTTTATTTCTATAATAGGTACCTTTTTTGTAAAAATTGCTCTTTATATTATTACATAGTATACATTAATTGAATGCAATACTGTAAATGTATTAAGGATATTTAAGAATGTTGTTATATTATTTTCGACTTCTCAAAATTAGATGAGAATGTAATTCATCTTTCAATTTTAATAAGTCGAGAATAATAAAATAACATGCTTAACACTAAACCTACCATCACGAAAAATAAGTGAAACACCTTATAGCAGTGAGAGAAGATTGAATTCACTTAAAATTTGTACGATTTTCATTATAATATGTGCTTAAATGAAGAAGTCAATTCAGGCCTTATGAAAGCGTTTTTATAATTTCAATAACCGTAAAATAGAAAACCGGTCATTTGATCGTGGTAAATTTAGTGTTTTAAATTCTTTTAATATTTTAGAAATTACAATATGTATTTCTTCGTTTTTATTTCGCATAGAGATCCAGAATTCTACTTATATAATTCTTTCTACGGGCCCTATAATGTTAATACAGTTGTACAGCCCTGGGACCCAAATATGGCAGTAATTGATAGGCATTTTAATAAGATCTTTAGATTTATTTAATTGTGTTTATATCGATGTTTGCATACCGAGGACACGTGAATACGCTTTAGGTTCCCTTAAATCGTCGGCGATGGCAATTTGGTAGTTGAACGGCGCGTCATAATTCATCGACACGGTGAAACCCATGCCTAAGGTAACACGCATAAATCCAGCCCACGTGATCACCGAACCAGGATACCATTCAAAGTGGCCGAATATAAGACGAGTGGTTCACGATGGTTCTCGAGATTAGAATCGGAACGACTGTTAGGTGTGTCGCCTCGCTCGTTCTGAAACGCATCCGGAATTCGTAGCAGCTTCTGTATGTCCACGTGTACCACGGAATCTGGACGAAATAGTTGTACGACAGCGAACGAGATCGTTCTGATATCTCTTTCCACGGATATTAGTTACATAAATGTCCTTTCTTTATCATGAACATACAAGGATGGAAAGCAACGACCACGAGAAAACACGCGGGCGACACCGTCGCGACAATCTGTTTCCAATTTTACACACTAATGAACTTTACTTCTTTACGATAGTAAATGTTATTCGAGCGGCCGGACTGCGAAAATGTTGCATACGAAGATAATATTTAATGTGGCAACAGCTGTCGCGTAAAAAGACAAAGAAGGAACAAAGGAAAAAGATTTGAAGGCCGACTTCGTTTTTCTTTTGTGTTTCGATACCAGAGAAAGTTTGCTATGTGTCGCGATCGTTCTTTTAATTGCCTAGCAATAAATTCCCATGTGAAAAATTTTACTGTTTTCGTTTATCAAATTCTTTTCTGTTTGAAAAAACAAACAAATAGAAATTATTAGTTATTGAGGGTGACTGGTTGGTTCACAATTAAAATTGCTGTTCAGCCATGAAACATTGTATACTTTTAAAAATCATGCAACAATCGCCGGTCGGTAATGTGTCAAATGTAAGTTAACCATTTGCACTCCGGAGCTACTTTAACTAAAAAATGAAAGATTTTTCCATTCTAGAATATTTCGATTCTATACCATTTTTTTTCATTTTTAGCATATGAAACTGATATAATATCTCATGTAATATGTAAATGTCTAGTAGTTTATTAAATACGAACAAAATTGTGAACAATGTTTTTAAGAATGGCATAGCATTTTCCAGTGGGGCCTCAGAGTCGCCATCCGAGATGCTAAGGGTTAAAAACAGTTTTAATTTTTGTCGAATTTTCGAAATCTGGTTTTTCACATCCCCCAATGAAATTTTATGATTTTTTTCAGTAACTCGATATCGCATTAAGCAGTCTGAAGTAGATACGAAGCTGTGGATTTCTAGAGCGACACATCAAAGAGCTTCGTTATGTAGCAGGAAAGCAATATGTCGCCGGATCTCGGCAGCTCGGGAGCAGCTTTTGAAAAACGTATCAAAGGGATCTCGCTAAACATAAAAAAAAGCTTGTGCGGTTAGCGATGCGACGGGAGCTGCATCAGGAATCGATACACGTGTCAAATATACTTATCGCAATACCATAAACAGATCATAAATCACCGGGAACGCATTTCAGAGCGAGATGCTCGCGCTTCTAGCGACCTCGTAACGATCGTGGCGGCACAGAAACTGGGAGCGACGAGCGAACGAGGGCGCGCGAAATGCGCGAAGAAATATCGAGATTTATTCGCGAATGCTTGGCATTATTCAGTCGAGGCGTTCGTAACGAGCTAGGGAAGCGATCTCGAGTGCAGGATGTCCTTTTTCGGGCAGCCACGAAGTTCGCTCGGAAAAACATCTGGGGAATAGAAGGGAACGGTTTCGCCTTGCCAGGAGAGGTGGAAAAATGCATTCGCATTGCCACGGAGTTTTTAGCGCAATTATGTATCTTTGTTTCGGATCGAGACGATTTTAATAGAGACGCCGGAATTTTTTGCTGCTATATCTCCTTCCGTTAGAAAAATTAATATTCCAGCGGTCTTGTTTTTTTAACGATAGATCTTACAATCATAACATTTTGTCAACTGGAATTTTTAAACAACGTGAAATATAAAAAAAAATACCGTCACAGAAAAGTTGTCGGTTCTCTGGATATATCATAGTGTGCGTTATAAACAACGACGCGCTGAGAATTAATTTGTTTTTCTGTGCGTGAAATATAATATCGTGCTCGTCACGTATGTTTGACACCGGCAGCGAGCATGTTAAACTACAAAAATTGAAATAGCTCTATAAACGCGATTCTTGGTTTTTAGAGCGTTCAGCTAATACAGTTTCGTTTAAGTTGGATACTAATTATCTAAATTTTCACTGATAATATTGTTATAGAAACTATCTGAAAATTGGCATCGTCGCGCGCGATGTACCAGTGTCGGGAGAAATTTTAAGAAAAACGGTAGAAATTGTATTCGATTTTTCTCGTTTAAAAATACCTGTGAATTTCACATGCGCGCGAGCCGATATAAAAAGTCATAATCAAAATGATTGATAGCTAATTAAATCAGCAGAACTGAAAGCTCGCATTTCGCTATAAATAAGGATTTGACGGGGCAAACGATGCTGCCATAATTTAATAATGTCAGTCACTATGACCCAGATGCACATACCGAATTTCAAACATTTTATACAAAGCGCAAAAGAGCTTTCAACTTTCCATTGACATTCGCTGATTTGATACTTGAAGTTAGATGGATTTTGTAGAAATAAACAATACAATTGTCAAAATCTCCTGTTACTCTTAAGATAATGAGTATTGTTCTTATAATAATTATAATCAATGTAATAACAAATTTTACAGATACCACAATTTTGCCAGAATTCCTCCAATTTCTAATAATTGAAACTAACACTAGAACTACCGAGCCCTAAACGAGAGTGATGTATATTCTTTTATAATAATAACAGAATTGAGTTTATTTAGATTTCGTAGGATTTTTATGGTAACATGTACTTGAATACAGAAGCATACTAAAAAATTTCTCAAGAAAATACATCTGCAACTTCACGAATCGTAAAAGAAAAAACCGGAAACCAGTCATATTTTGACTGGCTCGGTAGTTCTAGTGCTAATGTCCATGAAATCTTCTTTTTCTTTAAATATTTCTAATTTAGTAGATATACCTTTCCATGGCAGCCCCTATACCGTCCCAAATCATAACTTATTAAATGGTTTATTATACCGCCTAAATATCTCCTCTAACTCTGAAAATACAGAAAATGTTTCTGACGTAATCTATTAAATGGTTTCAAAAGATGAATTAGACGGATCAATCGTTTTTTATAAATTATAACGTTTTAATGGTTTATTCAAGATCACTCGTGTTTTTTACGTATATTTTGTTGTTGTTGTATGTTATAGCATACATTATTGCGCATTCATCCATGTTGACTAGCACGACCTTGAAATGGCCGTGGACTCTAAAGTTTGCTAATTAACGCAAAATTGACTTTCAGCGATGTAACCTGATCTCTGAAAGAGGACGAAATGGGAAAAATTGGCGTTCAGAAATCAGGGAATGATTAGGATACATCTGGAATTCGTAATCGGGCATGCAGGGGGAGGGACGGTTAATAATGCATCAGGAACGCGAGGCGTGTTCGTTGTTTGCGTTTGCGCGACGTTAGCCGGTTGCGCAGGAGGCCCGGCCGCGGCCGGAGGGATCGCGAACCCGGAACAATGCGTCGCAACGGGAGAAACAAAAATTTCCGTCGGGGCCGGCGGAGTCGCCGCGGGAAAGCGTTTCGTGCAGAAAACAAATTGGTCACGATCATTAACGCCCTCTCCGCGTTCCGTGCGCCGCGCCGGACCTATGGCGGTTACAAAACGATATTTCACGTGGCACCGCGTACGCCGGGTTTTCGGACGAATTAAATAACGTTCGGTACACTTGTTGCCAGTGTCGTCGAAATCTGTTAGAGACTCTGGGAACTTTGACACTTTCCGCTACTGTGTCACACCCTAGCGCGTTTCATGACCCTTTTTGTCCTTTTCGGGTTTTATTCCGTTCGTAGCTGAACATCGATTTTTATGGAGGAACCGCGAAAACAATTTCAATTCGGCTACCTGAAACACGAAAAACTTGTAGGAATAACTATCGCGGTTAGGGCTGTTGCCTTTGATTATTTTTAAAGATATTACACCGTTATTCCATTATTTGTTCCATTTCTAAATTCTTCAAAAAATCACTATACGCATTTTGTCATCGCGCGTACAAACGCCAGAATCTCAAATGGAAATATTAGTTTTCTACTCTCTTATTTTAATTATTTCGATTCCACTGGCACGCAAATTAGTTTACCAACAGATGTTCAATTCGTTGATGCAATTATTAACACTCTAATTAAGACATGCAATTCGATAGCCGTTTTATTTTTTTTTTATTCCTGCGTGTATATCATTGCATTTTACTTTGGTTCGTAGAATAGCTACAAATATATCGAATATGGATTAAAATATGTGTACCTGCATATTGAATCCTGTACCAACACACAAGTCAATGTTTGACGAATGAATAAATATGAACGAAAACGTTTAATTCCTCGTTAAACAGAAGTACGATGTATGTATTATTGTCTATACTACGACACGATTAAGCGTATTAATCCTTTAACACATCAATAAAAATATATAATTATGTATATGTGCAAAAAATTATTGGCAATTGTGAAATACACGCTTCAACACCATTAATAGCCTGGTTGATGTTTAAACGCCTGAAACATTGTTTCGACCGGTACGAATAATTTCCCAATGCGAATAAAAATAATAGTTATTCTCTCGGATAAACGGGTATACATATAATATCTTCATAAAATTCTGTACGGAACGGTGCACGACTCATCGAGCGACGCATCGTTCCGGCTAAACAAGGGGTTGATAACTC
This sequence comes from Lasioglossum lativentre, assembly GCA_916610255.1. Lineage (NCBI taxonomy): Eukaryota > Metazoa > Arthropoda > Insecta > Hymenoptera > Halictidae > Lasioglossum > Lasioglossum lativentre. Next base: position 23,494,029 of record OU744362.1, on the reverse strand, counting down.
GCAATATAGGAGAAATAACACCGTTTGTTTATTTTTTCTTTCTCGGCGGGAATATGAATTTCCTTTACAAACGTACCAACCAATTACGTTTCTTCGAGTGGATATTTATCGACTAACCACGGATATACATATACAATATTTGTGGCGAGCCGAAACGCGCGACGTGCAGCCGTTACACAGCCGTATCTATTTCACGTACGGAACTATGGAAAACTGTAGCCGGGCATTTCGGATACGGTATTAACCGTACAGGAATATTAATAACCTTCTCCCTTCCCCTGCCGCAAGCCCCTCGTCTGTGTTGCGTAACAGATTCGGAAGCTTTTGGCAGGTACAAAGCCGGCTCTCGTTTTATGCGGTTACACACGGGCACGCTTCGTATGTATTAAATATCATTTAACGCGCCCGCTGTAATATCGTTGAAATAATTAAAATGGTAAACCAGCCGCGGCCGGTTTCACCGGAAAAATACATAGGCGAGCGGCGCGGCGTTCAAACAAATCCCGGGATCCGGAAGTAACGCGACCATGTGTCGCGCGTCCCGTCGCGCGTCGCCTTCCCGTCTCATTTCGCCTCGTTTCGGTTTGTTTGACAGGGTTTCCTACGATACGCGCGGCCAGTGGCAGCGCGGCCGCGAATTGATTCTAATTATTGAATAAATTAATGTAACGAAGGATCGATCGCCGGGCTGAAACGAGAGCCGAGTTGCCGCGTTTCATTGGACGTTACGCGGCCGATTATTCGCCGCCGGAGGAAAAAGTTGTGCTGCCGCCGCCGCCGCCGCCGCCGCCGCCGCCGCGCCATGTCCCGATTGATCATCGATGTTGACAAGTGGCGACGGGGAGCACCGTTGATACCACGGACATACATTATATCGTCCTTTTTGATTGATCGATGAAATCTCCGCGGTGTCGATGTGGTTCTACGGCTTGGTTCTCTGTCTCTGTTGTGTATATGTATATATATATATATATTTCATTTCTACCTGGTTTAATGAACGCCACTCGGGCAGAAGCTCGCAATTAATGCTCGCGGTCCCTGATGTTTCAATTACGAGTAACCCTTCGAAGAAGTCGCTCTCGAAGTCCTCGTCCGGAAAATCATGCTCGTAACAGGGCGTATCTCGTGAAAAATCATCCGTCAGCCGCCGCCGTCGCCGCCGCGCCGCGCCGCCGCCGCTGCACAGCGAATACCACACTCTCCGTCTGTCTCGCGTTTGTCTTTCCTTCCTTGCGCGGCGACGTCATTATCATAATTACGGCAACGGTGTGTCCGGAGGCGTTCCATACAGAAAACAAATTGACCACGATCATTATCGCCCCTTCTCGATCACTGAGAAAGCGGAGCCCTCGTGCCCTCTCGCTGTCCATGTATGCGCGTTACTACTACACTATGTGTTCGTAGTGTCTCGAAGACAGTTTCATGTGAGCTACAAGAATATGTAAAAGAAATACGGCAGAGTGAAGTAATTATCATCATTATACGTCTCCCTTGACACCGTACAACATTCTAATAATATTTTGGAAATTCATACCGTGTATTATATTTATTTTATGCTTCAGAAACTTTCAATCGAGTTTTCTGTGAATCAAAGCACTACAGCGAATGCTTGGTCTAAGAAAAAGGGGAACTTGTACGATATAAGAGAAACGAGTGTCCCCTCCACTGCGCGAGTTGGCCCGTCGCGACAGGTTCGGACAGGCACCGGAGCGCGGTAGTGGTAGCCGCTTCTGCGTCATCGACTCTGGGAGCACTAGTTGCCCAGGCCCGCTGTAATTGATTCTTAGATTATCAATTCTTCGTATTTTGCAACCAGTGTAAATAATGCTCGGCCTCGACTACTGTGCATAATCTGTCCACCATTTTTATTTCAGACGTACCACAGCTGAGAAATTTTGCCTTGTTTATAGAAGAATCACTTTCGGCACATGTCACTTCAAAGCCAAAGTTTTTCATAGAAACAATTAAACGCGCGTTCAAGTTCCATTTGGAAAGATCCGACAGATTTCTTGCAAAAAATTCAAATATTTTTGCGCACCTAAAAACGCCAATCCTCCTGAGTCTCGTCATGCTACGCGATTCGTGTGCCTGGAAGTTTTCTGGGTGCAGGGAAGTTATGTCACCAAATTATGTTAAGCGAGTATCGTGCCTCGCGGCCGTCGATCTTTCACCTAGGAGATAGACTGTGCTACATGCAAATCAATTTCACCGATCAACGCGTTCGCGGGTAATTAGCAGTAATAAGATCACCTGTCGCGGTCGGAACTCGTTAGGCGTAGTTCAGCTGCAAGCTCGGAGAAGTTGTTACTGTGTGATACATTTTAAATTGCCAAGCAACGGTGACCAGATACATTCGAGCCGCAGTCATTGATTGAATTTAATTGAACTGGGATGAGTTATAATGTACAGGGACACACAGTGCTATCGCGGAGCTTAACACTGTGTCACCTGCAACTGGACCTGCTCTGTCATAGTCCTTTGAGAAATGAGAGCCAGTTTTCAAAGTAACGAAAATAAAACCAAAATTACAAATTAAATTTTCTCGCGATAATATGTGTTTTAATGCGTCGCGCGTAGTTGCTAATTCTTATTAGGGAATGAATTTGTTGATATTGAAAGTGAACAGCTTGAACAGAAATGTTATCATTGGGATTTTATGCGTGTGTAACAAAAATGGATATATGAAAGAGGAAATCAATTTTCTTATTAGCTTCTTTTTCTTACATCTTATTTTGCATAAAGTCTAGTTATCATAATTGAGTAAACAATTTCTAGAATTCTTACTCGGCAGAAAATAAATGTACAGCACGTCTTTCAGTTTCGTATTCTGGATTCGGTATATGAAAATTGAGAAATTCTGAAAATGCGTTATTGAGAAATATTTAATATAATTTTCATTTCAAATTCGCGAACATTTTGAGCTGTCGGAAAACTGCGCATTTTTATGGACTAATATGTAAAGATTAAAACTTTACTCCTTTTAGATTTTACTCTTGTAATAATAATATGAGAACTATTTCACGTTTCAGTAAAATTATTTACCTTATTGCCTTTTATGCGCTTGCGAATGCCATCACTGCATAAAACCCACAGTCTAATGTTCATAAACTGCGAGGCACTATAGCGCAAACCCAAATAGTGGGAGTTCAGTCTCGTTACAACGCAGAATCTCGCCTTCTCCTCTCGTGCGTTGCTGATCCGCCTTATCCCTCTTCTGAAACGATTTTCTAATTTTCCCCGATCCGGTATGCGGAAAATCCGGGAAATATATTTCGTGTGTAATCGCGCGGCGAGAGTGTTTCACGGCATCGTTAAAAAATCAACGATACTTGCCCCGTCCGAATGTAAAACCCCGAGCCGAGTTTCCCGAAGCTCCCGAAAAATCAACATTGCCCTCAACGAAAAGAATTAATCGCGAGTGTGACCCCGCGTTTTTATGATAATTTCGTGAAAAATTTTTAATCAAGCCGCTCGCGTTCCTTTCAATCAAAGGTAAATTCCGTAAATATTCCAAGTCCGAGTCTGATCCTTTTTTTCCGCAGACAGCTATGCTACTCTTCATCCTACTACCACCTCGCTCTTCCTGTTCCTCCTGAACGTTCCAGCCGCGTTACAAATCGACACGGTGGTCTGACCAGGGGATAATATTTAACATTATTACCGTGCCGCGCCTTTCGGCCTCAAACAACCGTCTCGGCTTTATGCAATACCGGAAATCGACCCTCCGCGAACAGGAAGCGGCGGTTATCCGTTGCATAAATATCATGCCTTTGTAAACTTCCACTCTTCCCGAAGCAATCAGTGTTCGCAGAAAAAATTCCGATCATTATGTATAGAGTGGTCCAAAAAAGTCTCACCGAACTTCACAGCACAAACTGATTTTATTAATGTATCATTATTAATTATTATACGCTTCAAGACAAATTTTATTCAAATTCTTTATTATTTTTTCTTCGAATGGTAGATTTAGAGATGTAGAACTGGGCGAAGTATTACCATATGATATAAATAATTACATTAGAAATAAAGGAAGATTTATTTTTTTTTTTCTTTGAATGGAAGCTGTAGAACTGTCTAAAGTGTGACCATATGTAATAAATAATTACATTAGAAATAAAAGAAGATTTATTTTTTTTTCATTGAAGTAGAACTGTGCAAAGTGTTTCCATATGATATAAATAATGACATTAGAAATAAAGGAAGTTTTTTTTTATTTTCTTCGAATGGTAGATTTATAGAACCTGTAGAACTGTGCAAAGTGTTGCCATATATTATATAAAGTGTTGCCATATATAAAGAAAGAAAAAAAATACTAGAATACAGTTTTTATTGAATTTTTTGCGTGTCTTGTAGTTTGGTATGGGCGTAACAGTTTTGAAGCTCTGCTATGTATAATAGAAACGCATCCCGATCGAACAGCTGCGTTCAGTGACCGCCCCGCGCGCACGCATCCCTATCCTTCATTAAAATTTTCAGAATATCCCGCCCAGTCGATTCCAGCGAACTCGGTCGCAAAATCCAGCCGCGGCCAATTAGCGAGAGTGAAACAGCCGGCAACGCTTTCCCAGTTCCTAATTCTAATCAAATCAGCCGTGGAATCTTACGATCGCAGCTATCGATGCCGTCGATACCGATGATTTTTCGGCAATTAGCGAATACCGAATATAACCGGCGCGGACAACACGGGATTCCATCGGGTCGTTGCGGCGAGTCGCAAGGGGTTCGCGATATCTCGTGGCATCCTCTACGGGTCGCGTCGCGTCGGTTTTACCGTTCGGTGCCACGGTGGTCCGACCTGCTGCTAACGATTATCATTATCGCCTCGCCGCCTTTAACTTTCCGAACGACCGTCTTACGCAATGCTTAAAATTGGTGCCGGGGGCAACACGGGGGCTGGGCTTCGGCAGGAACAACCACAAAGACGACAAGGAGGATGCCTCGCCGCGACGAGCTTTACGATTTTCATCGGCGACCTCCGTCACCTCCGAACCCCGTCGCCGTTCGGAAACGAAGCTTTCGATTTCTCGAAACGATGCCGTAAACTTCGCACCATTGTTGCATCGAGGAACGCACATTTTTCTATCGGATTAACACACCGCTGGCTGGTGAGAGTGTTCAGTATCCAATGCACGGATTGGGTCGGTGAATTGAATTTTTACTGTTTTAATTTTCTTTTAATCATCTTGGAATTCCTCGATGAATTATTGTCATTTTCTGCAATATTGCGACAATAGACTTGTGTAAGACAAGCTCTGAGTTTCTGGAAGAAATGTCGACTAGTTACAGAACTTGAAGAAGTGACAAGTCGTTCTCTTTTTGACACCTTCATCACAACTGTCGAAAAATGTCCTCAATAACCTCACAGTTTACTCGAAGACGTTGATTCGAGTCAGTACACAGGATAATAGTCAGTACTCGTGATGCGATTCTGCTAAATTGTTTTAATATTTCATGAGGAAGGTACACGTTGTATTTGATAAAACATTTTAATAAGAGAGATAAAGCTGGTAGTAAACGTGTTAATGACCGAGTCGCAGGATTCTGATCTCTGAGCGCAACGGACAATAATTTCTATCTGCGGATCTTTATAGAAAATAAATATTTTCTAGGTTAATGTATTCCCCGTCCCGATCGTATCAACGTATCAAAAATAATACAAAAACATTCCTAAATTATTCTTTTTCATGTCATAAATGGATAAAAATCCGCAAACAAGCTACGTGTAAATGAACGAGCCGCAGGATTTCGATTCTGTTTGGCTGGGAACGACAAAAATGATTCCGGCACGTGGTTCGGGGACAGGGTCGATCGAGGGAAAAGACAAATACACCGCGGTACTCCGTGGAACGTGAACTTTTTTAGGTCAGAGGCGATGAATTTTTCAGGAACAAATCATCGGAGGAACGAGATGCTGGTTTCTATAGAGTTCGATAAGAGCGACGTTATTTGCTTTCCTCGGCGGCAGCCGCCTCGTCATCGTGGCAACCGACGATCTCGCGTCTCGGGGCCCCGCGCGATCGGTACGACCGAGACGCGACGTATCGGCCGAAGGATCGAGGGCGTTTTGATCGTTCGAGGTTCGTTCCTGGTGCTCGTTTTTATTTCTCGTTCCCCCGGGCCCGTCGCGTCGCCGGTTCGGTTCGTTCCTCGCGTTCCTGCGTGTCGTACGTGCGTACGAATTCGATTTCACGCGATTTCGCTCGATCGGTTGCCACGTATAAACTATTCTCAGCCGTCGATCCCCGCCGATACACCCGCTTTCGACGTTCCTTTTTTTTTTTCTCTCCATCGGCCGCCTCCTACGTCGCGTTCACGAAACAAAACAGAGAGAAAAAAATAAAAAAAGGAACGAGCGAAGACAATTAACGTTCTCCCCCTCCCTTGAGATTGTCCGAGTTTCAGCGGCCGTCGTACGTAAGATCGATTCGATCAGACGTCTCGTTTCCAACGGCGCTCGATCCGATCAACCGTTTAGAGGACGCCGGACTCCGTCGTGAACGAATGCTGTCGGATCCTCGGGGCACGATTCAGTTTCAATTCGTTCGTCGAATAGCCTCGAGAGGAGATCGACCCCCTAATGTTAACGAACTTGTATCTAATTCGAAACTTAAATTGTATAGTTCGGACAAGCGGGGGACACTGCTGTTCGATTAACAGCGAGGAGAAACAACCGGCGAACTTCCCGGTGGATCGCGCGCGATCGAAAAAATTCAAGATCCGACGGAGAAGCTGGAACGAGAACTTTCCTGGGACTTGGCCGGGAACTTCCTCCACGGGATTTCTTGAATAACATCGACACCCAATGAGGGAGAATTGAGAATAGGAAATACCGAGAAAGAGAAGCAAAGATGGAGATTCCGTGAGAAAACAGCCCTTCCTGATTGTCTCTGTACAATGTTGTTTCGACACTAGAATTATCAGGTAAGTCGAATGACCTATTTCGATTCTCCTGTTTCAAGCAGTGATAACACACAGGCGCTTTACAATTCGTGAAATTGTTAATAAATGTACTCTTGCAATTTATATGAATATTGCGGTACTTGCTACCCTTAACCTTCTGCGGACAAGGAGTTTTGAGAACGAAATTATTATGCCGATCTCTTATTATGTACATAATAGATAAAGGGTTAATTTTTATATTTCAAGTTTAGTAGACTTTATTTTGGTACATCTTCTTGTACACTTCATTTTCAGAGTTTTCGATATTTTTGTCACTCAAAATCAAGTTTTTAGAATGTGCTTCATACAGTATTTCGTTTAAATGAATACAGATTGTACCTTCTGCGGGCAAGGATTTTTGAGACCAAAATTATTATACTGATCTCTCATTATGTACATAATAGATAAAGGGTTAATTTTTATATTTCAAGTTTAGTAGACTTTATTTTGGTACATCTTCTTGTACACTTCATTTTCAGAGTTTTCGATATTTTAGTCACTCAAAATGAATTTTTGTTTTATTGTATCTTCTCCGGATTTAATTGAGTTCCAAACTCAGAGTTTTTGAGGAAATAATTTACAGTGCCATTGAAACTTGCCAAAGACACTGTCACTTGAACCGCGGATAATAATCGAAGGACTTCGCGGCAGTAAGAGCAAAAAGTGAACTTCAGAATTACGGTTTATAAAAATAAGATAATAGTAGCAGTAGCTCTTTTAGTCCTGGCTACTTCAATCGCAATATTATTTCAACCACTAAGTACTTCGCAATTCTCGCACTAACAACGTTCGAACGTGACTTGATAGTATCCCGTGACCTTTGATTCGCACTTCTTAACTTCGTTCCATCACGTTTTTACGGGCGGTTTTTATCTGGGTTATTATATAAGAACCAAACTTCGCGAAAGATAATCACGAGAAAATAGAGGCTTCTCGTAATCAAAGAAACCGGAGGCGAAGCGTGCGGGTCGAACGATGATAAAGATAAGAAAAAAAAAAAAGGATCGCCGCGAGCAGATCGTTGGGATTTAAGTGGATGCGGAATGTCTGACAGCGAGTAAAATTCCGAGCCAGGTGCAAGTAGAATCAACCGCAGCGCGCGGCCAAAAAAGGAGGCCGTAATAAAGTTCGCGCGCGTTCGAATCGCGTTGTCCTCGATATCGTGACGGACGAGATTAGAGTATCGATAAAAACGACATCTTGGCACCGGCCGGGCATACGAATGAAGTCGAGGAAGGGACAGGGTCGCTCGAAATCGGGAAGAAAATACGCGTTTCCTCGAACGGAAAATCGTTCGCCGGCTGCCATGCCGCAACGATTTCTGCGCTGCGCAAATCGCCGATGCGACTCAACGAAAATCCCTTATTACCCAAATCGTTCGTTAAACAGATATAATTATATATTCTTCTTGTCTTGCTTTTTGATGGTTTTTCTGTAGCCTACATCGTTTCCATGCAAAACGGAGTGAGAAAGTTACATTTTCGTTTTGAAATTTCACAAATTCAGCAAACTCTACAGAGTTGAAACAATTTTTCCCCCAAGGTAATTTCATTTTGGTTTTTTCAAAGGAAGTTTCCCCTCGACAATGCACGCTCAAAAGTTTCACCGAACACCGTAAACCCAAGTCGATTTCTTGACCGTAAAGTTGAAATGAAATAAATTAAATATTACTGTTACAATAACGGAATTAGTTCTAGTTCGACGTTCCTGCAGGCAAACTTTGAAAAATTTCATCCATTCCGGATAGCACAGAGCCGCGGCAAGGGACTGGCAACCTTCGTGGTACAATCCCCGCGGAGATTTTTCATTTTCGGTCGACCTTATCGAGCATTTCGACTCTGTGCAGGGTCTGGCGGCGTTATACCGGGGGTGGATCCTTAGGCGTTGTTTTCCCGGCGAAAAATTCCACGGGGCGCGGAAGATGGGTGGATCGCGGCGAACGAGATTTTAAAGGGCGGCGGAGGAGGGGTGGGGGGGGGGGGGTGGGATGCGAAGGAAGCGGCGAAAAAGCGACGCAAAGCCAGCTAAAAACGGGAAGGAGATGAGGCAGGAAGCCCGGGGAACGCGAATTCAATCTCGAAAGAACGGATATCCACCAGTTCCACGGGTGGAATTTAAAAGCTTTGAAGCTGCGGAACTGGAGGACGGAGGCGCGAAAAAAGGAACGGGAGCGAAAGAGAAACGAAAGAGCGCTGCGGAAAGGGGTGGGTGGTGGGGCAGCTGTGGCGCGGGGGCCGTGCCGCGCCGCGCCGCGCCGCGCCGCGCCGCGAAACTTCCGCGGAAGAATCTTCCCGCGAAGTGAATTGAATTTTCCGAAGCAGGGCTATTCAAATTCTGTTCGGGGAATTTGAAAGTTTCGGCTACGAACGGCAGAGGCAAATGGAGGGAGGAAGAAGCGGGGAAAAGGGCGCGCAAGGGCCCGGCCCGGCCCTGCCCGGCTCGGCAAGGCAGGCCGGCACGATATAAAGACGCGAAAGTCCGTCGCGAACGATGAATAAACCGCGAGAAACAGGAAGAAAAGAAGAGAGGGGTAGAGAGAGAGAGAGAGAGAGAGAGAGGACGAAGAAGGAGAAGAAGGAGAGTGGAAGATTGTTCGCGGCGAAGAAGGAAGAAGCGCGTCAGGAAGGAAGGAAGGAAGGAAGGAAGGAAGGGATCCTGGAAGGCGGATTCACTGCAGGATCGCAGGTAGTAGCAGGGTACGGTAGGACGATTTCTACGTGGCCCATCCCTCCGTTCGTTTTCTTCTCTTTCCTCTGGAGCGGCCGTACACACCACCTCATCCTCTCTCCACCCTTCGTTGGGTTTCGTGCCGAGCGAAAGCCGAGGTAAAGCCGGAGCCGAACGAAACGAAACACGGTTCTCTCTTATTCGCTCCACCTCCTGCCTCTCTTGCATATATACACGTGCAGGCCTGATACACACCTACGCGCGATCACGGACCGACACACGCTCGACTGCCACTCTTTCTCGGCGTCTCTCTCGCGCGTCCACCTTTTTCCTTCGCCGCTAACACCCTCTCTTTCCGATCCTCGAATCACCGGTGAGGCGAAGATGCCTCCGTCTCTTTCTAATTCTATCTGGTTGCTCGACCGCCTATCTCGCTCCACTCTCTCTCACTCTCTCTCTCTCTCTCTCTCTGTCTCTCGCTCAGTCTCTCCTGATGGGCCCGGCTCCGCGCTCGCCGGTCTCTCACCCTCTGCGATCGTCTCTCTCACCCACGCGGCATCCACGCTCCTCTTTCTCCCTCTATCGCGAGCCACCCTTCGTCTCGCTCGAACCTTCGCTCGTTCTTCCTCTCTCGCTCGAACAACCTATCAACTCGGTGGGTAGACGCGAGGTCCGGACGACGATTCTCTCTCTCTCATCCCATCGACCGACCGTTCTTACACCGATATAGTCCGCGGCCTGGCGAGGCTGTGTTCGTGGACGGGAACACGGGTCGGTCTATACCGGGTGGCTACCAGAGAACCGCGTGCCGATCGCCGATCCGTGCCGTTAAGGGGCTGTTCCCGCTCGAAACCATCGATTTTAGATGATTTAGGGGATTAACTGTTTTTCGGTTGACGGCGATCAGACCGTTTCCGAGCTTTCAGACGCGATTCGTCTTGTTTCGGGATATTGTTGTTTATCGATACCGCGTTTGTTGCTTGCGGACCTCGAGGGGGTTGGTTTGTGCATTCCGAACACTAGATCTACGAATCATTTAAAATTAGTACAGTAGGTATAGCACGATCAACTCTTTGAAAGATTGTACGTGTGTATGGTTTGCGACAGTGTGCAGTCTTTTTAAACAGTTTCTTGTACGTTCACTGCTACGTAAAATATTGTATACAATCTTTTTAAAATAATTTTTTAATCGCGTTGTACGGCCGTCTACTGTGTTTTACATTCGCATTTTCAACGATTTTTGTCGTTACACATGTCCAAAGAAATAAGTTTTTGTTGAATATAGATTCCCTATATGAATGCGACTGTGAAATCTGAATAATCTATTTTATTATATCTATTCCGATTTACCCAATATACGTGATTTACTGTAATTTAACGCCAATGTAAACTCCAATATTTGCAATAATATACAGGAGAGTTTATGTGGTGTTTCAAGATAATTCAATGTAATTTTTTTGTAATTAGCCTTGTTGTTCGATATAAATTCTGACCATGATTGAGGTTCTTTTATACATCTGCTAAAATCGCAAGTGACACGAATCTGTATGGATGTTGTTATTTTGTGAACTGGGATGAAGCAGAACAACATTATTTAACGAAATACATCAAACTTGACATAATTCTGGTTCGTCATTTGTCATTTCAATGAATTTGAGCGAAGAAAGGATTGTTTCGTTTTGTACAATATTAGAAATTGCTTATCTCGAATAAGTGGCAGAAAACTGTACGAAAACTCGAAAGATGGTTCACCAATTCACCTGCTCATATATGTATGTCTGAATAAATACACTCGTACGATAATTTCCTACTGAAGCATTTTTTGTAATTTCAATAATTCTAAAGTAAAAAGTTGAAAACGAATTTAAATGGTACTTACGACGGAACAAAATTGTGAACTTTGTCGTGTGATCCTCGGTTTTTGTGGATCCTCTCGTGCGAGGTCACAGCCTGATCGATATGGGAACGAGCGCGACAAACGAATGGGGAAAATAGGAGTTTGGTTAATTGGTTTCTTCGATGGTGGAGTAATCGGCTAGACGATTATTTACGCGGGATCTATAATGCACGAGCTGGATTTTTATTTATAGGGTCGCGGGGGAAACCGCACGTTACCCGCTCTCGGGCTCTGTTTACGGATGCACGATGCTCCCTTTTCTATTTCAGCATGGTTTTCTGTACCGCGGAGAGTCTGTTCGACGAACGCGGGGGAACAGCCGGGAACAATAACGCGACGGTTAGGAGAACAATAAACTGGTTTTCGGTGTAATATCTTCAGACGGACAGCCGTCGGTCCCGTCTCCGGGCCGAGATTCGAATTACCACGCTGCCCTCCGTATTTCCATTTCGGATTTAAAATACCACATTCCGCGGCCGTACGCCTCTGGTCACGAGCGGTAGTTGATAACACCGGACCTGTGTAATGTCGAATAGTGCGGAACCACTGATAACAGGTGTTTAGCTGGTGGCCTTCGGCGGAAACGCAAGCCGCGATCCATGGAATATTAGATTTCGCATAAATCACGTATCATAATAATGGGAGGGCAGACCCACGCGCCATGGGACGGTCATAAATTTTTAATGCATTTTCTAATTTACGCGAGCGGAATTCTGGCTGCCGGGTCCGCTAATAAATTGGAGCTCTATATAAAAATGCTAACGAGGCTCCGTGTGCAATGTTGTAATCCGTGTAAACGGGAGTCGTTTTCGCTCGCATGCCTATTGTCGCCGCAATTTTTATATGTCCTTCAAAAAAACACTCCATTAATTAATTCGTATTAATATCTTTTTGTTTCGACGCGATACATATTAGATCGATTCGTAAAAAATTTGTATATTCTCCGCTTTAATATTTCTTCTTCTCTAACGTAACTTAACCCTTAGCACTCGAATGGCGACTCAGAGTCTCCACAAAGATTGCTGTGCTGTTATTCAAAATATTGTTTACATTATTAAACAAGTTGGTAGCTAATCAATTACTGAACATTTAAGTATCGTATGAGGTGTTATATTAATTTCATATTCATAAAATAAAAAGAAATCATATGGAATGGAATTACTCTAGGTCGGAAGAAATGTTTAATTTTCGAGTTAAAATAGCTCCGAGTGCAAAGGGTTAATGCATTAGATACATATTTAAAACTATGATGGTGTACAAAAATTACTATTGTGAAACAGTCCAAACACATTTCGTCAAATGTATAGAATAAAGAAGCCTTATCGAATATGTTTCCAAATCATGAGGAGAAACATAAAACTTCGAAAGCATGCGTTTTAATAACACATTAATGCATCGCAAACATCTTCAATCTGCTATAATGTATTTTATAATAATACTTTCGAAAGCAGACTGTTGCATAACTCTTCGTGTATTCTTTCTGTGCGCTCCAAAAGAAGATACAAGGCGGTGTGTGATTTTTAGATACAAAAATGTTCGTACTAGATAAAAAGTGGTCGAAGCTCCGAACGAAAGTGACTAATAAAGGAGAAGGTTCGGCAATACAAGTTCGAAATTGTGGCGTGTAAATGAAACGTGGTGGTTGTTTCCTTGCCTAGCGGAGGCAAGCAAGCCCCGTAGTTCGTTGTTCGAGATAATTGTTTCGAATTCTGGAACGCCGAAGGGTGAAGTCAGCATCGCGGGAATAACCGAGAATGCAAAATCGAGGTGCACGCGCGGCCAGGTCGGCGATGAGTTTCTACTAATCACCGTCGAGTTCTCGGCTTGGGGAAAGAGAAAAGGCTTCTCGGCGCAGCGCGGCGCGGCGCGACGCCGCGCCGCGTCCTGACGTTGTGGTGGTCGGATCAGATGCGAAGGACTCGATACATCGCGTTGGATGACTCGGAATGTCGTCACCGCGATACGCACGTGTCTGACTCATGATAAAAGGAAAAGGATCCAGCGGGTATTGTGCAAGCGTTTAATTGTTCGTCGATGCGGCTGCGGCTGCACAAGAAGATTCTACTGGCTAATTGAAACGGTCTTATTCTGCTAGCTGGCACCCGGAGGCACATTCCGGTTCAAACTCTGACCTTTTTTGACGATTGACTTTAACGTTGTTTTACTTTCACTATTGTTAACTAACTTTTCCGATACTCTGTTTTTCCTGAAAATGGCAAATGTACTTTCCACATGTTAATTACGCTATTTAATGTTATTTAACACTAGAACTACCGCGAGCCCTAAACGAGAGCGATGTATATATTCTTTTATAATAATAACAGAATTGAATTTATTTAGATTTCGTAGGATTTTTATGGTAACGCGTGCACTTGAATACAGAAGCATACTAAAAAATTTCTCAAGAAAATACATCTGTAACTTCACGAATCGTGAAAAAAACCAGAAACCAGTCATTTTGATTGGCTCGGTATAGTTCTAGCGTTAACCTGTGACATCATGCCTCGCAACTTACGGAATATTATAATTTTTATTTGGCCGATTTTGTCATTGCGTAAACTGAGAGAAGAGATCGTGAGACTCCAGAGACAGGGACTATTTTTGCTTCTGTTTAGACATCACATATATATCTAAATTCTAACAATACCCAGAAGTCAGCGCTATTGTTTTCCGGTAAATAGATATTTCACAATTCTGTCGGTCGTTCAAAACCGTTGTTCTGATAAATTTTTATTAAAATTTTTCAAGACGCGTTTTAAGCTCGAGCAGAAGATATCTCATTTCTCATGCATACGCGATACAAATCATTTTTCAAGAATTATGACAATGGCGTTCAGCTGGGCTTGAACAAATGAGAAAATGTCTTTTTAAATTCAAACAAAATATCGGGAATGAAAGGTATACCGCACGCTTTAATTAAAAATGAAAATTGCACGAAAGCATAAACTCGTATAACAGCTTGAAATTGAAACTGTTAAGCGAGGAATATTCTTAAATAGATTTTCACCCCAAAAATTATGTATTCCAAAGAAATAAGAATTCTCAAACATATACTCGAAATTCTCAACTATTTTAGAAATCTGTATATATTCTTTTTTCTTTGCGTTCTCGCTTCTTCGCGAGGGAGCGAAACCGTTAAACAAACCAATAATTATCAATGAGGGTGAGGGCAAAAGAGAACCCCCCGATCGATTCGAATCACTAAAGCGATCCTGCTACGCGAAGATCGGTCGACTAGATTAATCCAACTTCGACTTCGTCTCCTCGGTTTGCTGCGAGAAAACCCTGCTGCATGACTGGCACGTGCGTGAAGAATGGCGACAACGTTGGCTCCACCAAAGACTTTCTGGGGCTTCGCGACGAAATGTACGACTTCGCAAATATCGCGAACGAATTATCGACGTCCGACGCGACGCGGCCCGCAAATCGGTTCCACGAACTTGAAACGTTCGATACATCGACTCGCGGAATCTTTCACGCCGAAAGTTCTTCGGATGTTTCTGCAAACATAGATAATTATGATTTACGAGTACCAGAGAGGACACAGACGTTTTATTAAAATCAGGCTCCGAACTAAATAAAAACGCTTTTTACAACTTGCATCACGCAGTATTTTCTGTATTGCAGTATGCGAGCAGGTGATAATTTTATTTTGTTGTTTATTGTACTACTATATGCGATTGATATAATTGTTATATGATTAGTTAAAATTTGTCTGCATCGGTTGCAAGAAATAATCGCCATGTTAAAATTTCTTTCTTTCTTTATAATGATCTTAATAAGTTCAAAATAATATTTCTAGCATTTTAAATTTCATCAATTGTCACGAATGCGTATAGAGATTAGATTTAATCTTTTATTTACATGATATATAAAAAATCTTCTTACGATTCTAATAATTCCGAAATGAAATCGGAGACAATTAATTCCGAGCGTTCCGGTGGGTCCAGCGTTGAATTTTCATGCGAACGCACACGCGGGTCGCGGATATTTATTTGTCTCAGCAGCACAATCCAATTTAGAGATAATTTTCATCCACCCAGTAGATGACTTTTTTGAAATGCTCCTCCTACTCCATTTTCGTCGAGTTATCGCGTCCGCGTTATCACGCGATGCGCCTCTCGGTCTGCTCCTGAATTATCGCCAATCGTACGGCGGGAAAATATGAAATTTCGTGCAACCGTAGCAATTTTTCCAGCCGCCCTCTGCCCCCCTCGCTCCCGACCCCTTCGCCGCCGTCGCTCGATTTCGATTTGCGAACAAAATGCACTCAACAGCCGGCGGCGCGATTGAAAAAGCGCGGCGAGTGAATACGGTTAAAGCAACGATAATAGTCCGCGATACAGAAAATTTTTCATCTGTGACCGCGATGTACACCGAAACGACTTTACAACATTTTGTAACATTCTATCCCTCCCCTCTCTCTCTCTCTCTCTCAGTCTCTCACTCTATTTCCCCTCTCCCGCTCTCCCTACCACAACCGTGTTTTTCATCCCCTTGAAAAATGCGTTTCAACGTCCAGCGATAAACTATCAATTTTAACGGCTTTACAAATTCGGCCTGGAAATATTTTTCCGTCCCCTATTTGAGCTTCTAAAGCGAATTTCCAGCGGCGGATACGCTGTATCGCAAAAAAAATTACGTTTTCACGAGCCAGTCGGACGCGAAATTTCATTCGAAATCTCGTTTGAAAGAAACGCAGCGCGCGGCCGCTGTCGCTTGGAACCACCGGGAGGTTTCCGGGGCTGCGCTTTGAAGGCAATTTGAAATGTCACAATGTCCCACATTTTAACTGCGCCCGTAGGTGGGTCTCTCGAAAATTTTCATCGTTCGAACGAGTCCACCTACCATGGAAACGGAAGCTTAACAATATCCTGCCGAACAAAACCCGCAACTGCGGTCTTACCGGCATGTCCTGAACGTCGCATTCGGGATGGATCCTTCGGGAAAAATCATCCTAAGTGTTCGGACGTGTTCCCAACTTGTTTCTCCCAGCGAATAAAACGCGTATGCGTCGTTACCGTCGATTCGCGGACCGACGCGATTTTTATTTGACGTGCGATCGCGCGATCGGGATGTAAAAAAAATGTGCGGGTTTCAAGATCACCCGGTACGTGCGGTGGCACATACAGCCCCGCGGTAGACGAAGCTTTGGGTCGCCGCTAGCTGCAGGCGTCCGGACCTCGCGTCTACCCTCTCATTTACCATTTGGTACCTATAGATAGGTACCTATATATACGTGCAGGTACCTAATGTACGTGCACGCAGACAGAGGTGCGAGCTGGGCGACGAAGACGAGCGTACGGAGCCACTAACATGAAACACGTAGGTATACATGTACACGCGGCGAGCGAAACGCACACGTACACGTCCGACGGCAGAGAGGACACACGGAAAATAAGTGAGGGAAAGGGAATGAGAAAAACGGAGATATAGAGGGAGAAGGAGAACGGTGGTGAACGGGCCGAGAGTGCAGGACTCGCGGTTCGTGTCTCGTTCTTTCGCGTTCCCTTCGCGGCCGTGTCCCTTTT
This sequence comes from Lasioglossum lativentre, assembly GCA_916610255.1. NCBI lineage: Eukaryota > Metazoa > Arthropoda > Insecta > Hymenoptera > Halictidae > Lasioglossum > Lasioglossum lativentre. The sequence goes on along the minus strand of OU744362.1, from coordinate 23,476,995 downwards.
TCTCTGTTTTCTCCCTCTGTTCATCGCGGTGCTCCGCGCTGCTCTGCGCTGCGCTGCGCTCGGTGCCTAGGTGGCTCCGTGTACTTATTTTTCTACATAACAGGCTCGCGCGGCAGATAGAGAAGAAGAGAGGGAGGTAAAAGAGAAACTTGTGTACGCGTACGTGCGCGTTCTGTCCGCTGCATCCGTATTTACGGTCTAGCGTTACCACCGCGCCGGACCGCGCCGCGCCGCACCGTGATGCGAGCAGAGCAAGCGAGAAAGAGATCTACGTGGCTGCGGCACCGTCTTCGTTTCATCGAGTGACATGTGTGCATACACGCGAGCCGATATTGCTCCCTGTGTGCACAGAGGCGAGAGAGGAAGAGAGAGAGAGAGAGAGCGAGAGAGTGAGAGAGAAAGAGAAGAGAGAGAGAGAGAGAGTAGTAACAGCTCCTCGTAGTTTTGCACACGGGCATAGAATCGTTCATTCGCTCGCAAGCCCGCCAGCCTAGTCGCTCGCTAGCTAGCTCGCTTGCTTACTAGCTCGCCTCCTTGCTCGCTCGCGTGTCTTCGACAGAAAAGGCTGAGCCGAGAGAAAAGGTTGGAGGTGGCGGCATTGACGCAGGGGATCCGGGCCGAAGCGGAGGCGGGAACGCAGTGAGCATCTCGGAACGACGGAAGCTACCAGAGAGAGAGAGAGAGAGAGAGAGAGTTCTGCCCGAAGGGGTATTTTTTTTTTGGCAACTCGAAAAAGGAGGGACGAAGAGATAGACGCGAGATGGGAGTCGCAGCCACCAGGGAGAGAGAAGGAGAGAAGGGGTGGGCCAGCTAGGGGGAGGACAGAGGCGGTGATGAAGAGGGTGAAGGTGGAATAGGGAGGTTTCGGAGGGCGCATCGCTCCTCTCTCTAGGCGAAATTGATCAACGTCCTCGGGAAACCGATTAACCGAGGCAGACGTCTGCTATGAATTTTATAAATATATTTTCTTTTGAGCCACGGTGGTCGCTAGCTCGCTCGCTCGCTAGCTAGCTCGCTAGCTCCCTCGCACGTTCGCTCGTTCGTTCCGGCGCGGTGTTCTCTCGAACGCTGCGAGCTCCTGTCGCACCCGACTTTTTCGACGATTTTCTGTTGATGAGATTGCATGCGCCGCGGTTTTCGCTACGTATTGGGGTGGAACACGTACTGGCTGACCGCACGGAGATAGTTCCGCCGCTGCTGTTTGTGTGCACTTTGCTACCTTTCACCACACTTGCGCTACCTTTCTCTTCGTACTCTATATATGCAGATGAAATATAGGTAGAAATTTTCGGGATTGATGGAACCCGCCGGAGGAAATAGCGGGGTCGAATATAGACGCAGCCTGGACCTAATAATTTTAGAACTCTTCATCTGATTGCTCCCGTCCACGAATTTACATTTTTATGGGCGAGTTTGGAGTTTGGAGGTGTACCGATGTTCGACGAAATTCGATTTCCTTTATTAGCACGATCAGCGTGCAAAATGTAGAATGCATTTGGTTTAATTCGATCAGTGTTGTATTGTGTTCACTCGTTGGGCTCCTGATTCGTGAATTCGCAATGTGATACGCGTGTAACGCGGAGTAATTCTTCCGTGAAAGCTGTTTCGTTTCTTTCAATTAATATCAACTCTCAAAACAAGGACGAAAAACGCTAATTTGCAAATTCATATCAGACTACTTGTAGTACATTCGTATCAATTTAATCCGATGGTTTCTTAACACTAGAATTACCAAGTACTAAATGCAATTACTTTTTATTAACTGTGCTTCAAGGAGCAGAGCTTCAAATTTCATTTTTAGTTAGAGAAATATCGAAAGACGTCTTTAATACGTCTTTGTGCTATCTGGGTTGATGCAGGGTATGAGGCATGATGAAAATAAGCTAAGCAAAAATGCCAAAAAATTATACATTTCATTAAAATTTTAACACAACAAGACCTTTAACAGACCTTCTATTTTATTATCAACATGTTGAACAATACAAACGATAAAGTCGGTATTTTTTAGTTTGCACTTCCACAAAATAATCCCCGAAGCCGCGAATTTATGTAAATATTACGAGCCTAGTAATAATATGATAATTTATGTGACCGAATATCGAGTATATCTGGTACAAACGTGTTAAAACCGATAAAACGAATATTCATGCTCTCGCATAAAATTGTCATTACGACGTTTTTTTCTTAGCTCGTAATCCCTATATAGGCACGAAATTAAATGGCGGTATATGCTGGATATGCTAGGTACCGTTTAGCCCTTTGTCTATTTTAATTAATCTCCGTCCACCTTCGGGTATTACATTCGAATCTACGATCGCTCGTTCCAGATACCACCACTTTCCGATTTATGTTATTACAAAATTATGTAACCGGCACGCGCGGTTTAATCGAACGCGCCTTTTGGCTGGCAAAATAACTCAGCCGCGGCGGGTTGCGTTGCATCGGTGACCGGCGGCCGGGCCTTTATCTGAAAATTGAAAAAGAGTTTCAAAAACACGGCTAACCGTCCTTCACCCGTAATTACACAGCGCGTCGCCGAGGAAGATGTTACCGGTGAAGTATCGTTAGATGCGACAATGAATCATTATCGACGCGGTAATTAATCATAATCCACGGCCTGCAATTAATGTCCCTTATGCTCGCAAGCTGTAATTATGATCTCCGCTCGAAAATACCGGATTTTCTTTCGTCCATTAGCCATTACTTTTTCCGAGGACCGTGGACAGAATGGGGAGGGAAAAAAAAAGACAAGATACATTCAACAAAGACAAAAATCGACGAAAAAGCTGTCTTCGCGTAGGGGAATACGAAAGAGACGGCCTTCGTTTGAAACGTCACGAAATAATATCCAAAACTCATTGGCCGGAAAATAATCACGATCTCGGCGGCGAGAAACGTGGCCGGCAAACAATTTTCTAAATAATAACGAACGGGCAGAAAAAAGAACAAGTTCCCGGCTCATTTGAGTTTAAAAGTGCGCACCGACCGTGCCCGACCACAAACTGTTTCGCGAAAATCACGTTGCGTGCATTTCCATTCCGTTCCGTTCCGTTCCGTCCTCAAAGACACGCTTTAATTATCTCGGCATGAACATCGTGAGAAAATTGTTTTCAGTCGGCAACGGAGAGAAAATATCGTGACTTTTTGCTTTTCGCCGTTTCTCCGGTTCTCTTTCTACCTTTCTCCCCTTCTTTATCCTTGTTTTAGGTCCGCCGAACAAGAGATCGAAGCGCTAATCTGTTTTAATCCCCCCGGAACCAACGAACCTTGTTCTTTTCCGTCGAGAAATCAACGAATTCAAACGAACTCGGTAACACGTCCGACTTTAAGTTCGTCGATAATCGTGCGCTCATGATTTTTGAAATCTACTGTAGAATCGGTTCTACGAGATACTAGAAATCTAGGACTCGATGTCTAAAATTTTCTACGACCTTCGTTAACACTACACTTCGGAGTTTTAACGCGTATTTTTACGGCCCAGCGTAAATGAATTTCTAATTATCCAAGGAAATAGAAATCTAGCAATTTTGCTATTTCTCAACAAGAATATTTGACAAATTTTAAAAACGAAAAGTTACCTTACTCGTATGAAGATAGATCAGAATTAAATAAAACAAAAATGAATGAAAACAACTATATAAACTAACAATTAGTGTGCAGATATAAGGATATTAATATCGAATGTGGAACTAAAATTAAATTATCACGCATGTCGGTAGCATCCTTGAAGAGATTGAGCAAAAAGTGCTACGTGTCAACGTCTATTTTTATAATTGCATAAAAATCCAATACTATTCAACATAGTAATCAATCTTGCAATGACAATTTACACAATTTTGTACTTTCATAATTGCACAAGTTGGTGAATGTGCGAGCACGAATGTACTCGTGACCGGTCAATAATGTGTTGACACAGGACAGTGAAAATGAAGGAACGAATGTATCGATAATGGATTTCTATAATGTATAATCTTATAAATTAATAATAATATAAAAACTTGAAATATTTAAAAAAAAAAGTATCGAAAGGAATGCTATATATCCCATTTAATATAAAAGTCATTCAGAAATACGTACAAGCTTCGATGAATAATACGTAGGTGTAACAAAAAAGTTGCCAGCAAAATTACTGCCATAAACAATATAACATATCAGATTTTTGCAATACTTAAGTCAAGACCACGAAAAAACTTGACGATGTTTCTGTTCTTGTTTCAGCTTATACACACTATAGCGAAGAGGATGCGCGATCAACGTTCAAGGCCGGCGCGAAACTTCGCGATAACGAAGGGAATAAATTTTCGGCGGGCTCGGCGCACGCGAAGTTTCCCTACGAAGATTTATCGTCTTGCTTCGGTCTCGGGCAACGATTCGGGAACTTCCGAACGAAACTGCTTGGTCGGTCACGTTGCGTGAACGAAAAATAAAAAAAAACAAAAAAAAACCACGCGGAGAACGAAGGAAATCCCATATCGCGTTTCTTCCGGAATCAAGCATCGAAATCAGTATTGCGCAAGGGGTACCCGGCAGACAGCGGGGCCGGTTTTCGCTTTGTTTTCTATTAATTTCGCCGGATTCGTCGGGCGCATTCAATTATCGGGCCGATAACGCGATTAAAATTTCCTGCCACTGTGACACCGTAAAATACTAATTATAATACATTATTTTATTTAACGGTTATTTAATACCGCGCGCACAATAATCACGACTCACCGCACCCGCTCGCATTTCCCCGGAGCTTCATAGAGTGTATAATGAACTCTCACTGGGCAGAAACGCGAGACGCACAAGAATTTACATAATACCGATGTTTACTTCGGTTTCATCGAGAATAATTGAATCAATTAATTCCCCCTCCACCCGATCACCGATCATACACCGCCGCCAATAAGAAAGAATTAAGTTGACGTATCGCCGATGGTACAGGACCCGTTTCGAGTGTTGAACTCGTTACCGCGAGCGGACCAAGTAAGTAAGTTAGGCTTAAAAATGATCGAAATTACTGGTATACGAAATTTCCTTTTAAACATTCGCCGATCCGCGCCGGGGCCCCCGTGTGTAATTTGCATTTTAATTCTGTTTCGTGAGTTTATGCTTGATTGCGAGCCGTGTTCGTCGTCCGGTTTCTCGGAAATGTTCGATGGAAGGTTTGAAACGACTACGACGCGACGCGACGGACGGACGGACGGGGAGAATCATGGGTCCCGAAACGAACGGTATCAGACCCCGGAAGCGTTGAAAACGGGGGTGTGAAACGCATCGCGTTAGATTCGAACGCGGCTAATCTGCCCGGCCCGGCTCGGCCCGGCGCGACGCTGCGCGGCGCGCGGCGACAGAGAATTTTCCCTGATGATTAAGCGCTTGTCAGACATATGCCGTCTCCATTGGCTCCCTTCGTAGGCAGCCACGTGGTTCGGCCCGCGTTTCCATGAAACACAGTCCTGCCCCTCGAACGCGACGCGCACCCGCCGTAGCCCCGGCTAATTTGTCGGCAAGTAACTTCAGCCCGGTCCTTTAAAGCATCCATTCCTTTTTTTTTTTGTTTTGTTTTTACACGGCTTTTTTCCCCCGGACCACGTTTTTGTGGTAGCGTCAAGCCGGAACGCGCGTAATTTCCGCGTAAAGTGGTCTTCATAATTACCGCGGTGATACAGAAATCTCCGCGAGCACACGATCCCGCCGACGGAGAGCGAAATTTTCCGTCACGAGTTCGTCGGCGCTCCTTTTCCGAACGTTTTTCACGATCGATGCAGTTTTTATTACATTCGCGGTTTTCGCTGAGAAACATATATAGCGAAGTTGTTACTTTTGCGGATAATTAGAAATTCATTTTTTGCGTACCAGTGTACCACGATTAATAATTTCTTAATTATTCTGTTTCTGATTAATCATTCTGTGATTATAGACCGCGGATCTTTATGCAAAATAAAAAATGTCTGCGTCGATTGCTAGGAATAGAAACAAAATAGAATGTCATTTCTTCCCTTAATAATTTTCACCCTTAGCGCTCGGATGGCTTCTCTGAGGCACCACAGAAAATTGCTATGCCATTCTTAAAAATATTGTTCACATTAATTACTGTTGTTCGTATTTAATAAACTACTAGACATTTACATATTACATGAGATACTATATATCAGTTTCATATGCTAAAAATGAAAAAAAAATCCTATAGAATGGAAATAGTTTAGAATGGAAAATCCTTTCGATTTTTAGTTACAATAGCTCCGAGTGCAAATAACATGTTCACGGGGATTTTCTAAATTACTTTCATATTACATACGGCCCCGTATAAAAAGAATTGTACAAAGAATTTCAAGCAGAATTGATCGAAAACTCCTTCCTACCTGCAACCTCTCCGAAGAACACAAAATTCCTTAGAAGCTACTGTACAGTGGATTCCAAGGAGATATAATAATCGGACAAACAATTTTCCAATTTCCCTTCTAAATCCCGCTAATCATTTCCTCCGATACTTTCTGGATCCGGAAAGTTTCGGAGGAGCGTGTGCGGTTGGACGGCGAGAAAGGTGACCGTAGGTCTATCCAGAAATGCAGAAGACAGTTTGCTGGAACTCTTACGACATTCTTCCAGCGTCGAGAAGACAAGTGAGGGCCGTGGACAAAAAAGAATTGCGCCGGGAGAAGAAGAAACGGTGGAGGGAGGAGCACGGTGGTGGAGTCGGAGTAGAGGAAGAGGAGAAAGAGAGGAGGAGGAGAAGGAAGAAGAAGAAGAAGAAGAAGAAGAAGACGGGCGTGTGGCGTGCGTTCGTCGTACGGGACGTGTTATTAGCCGGCACCCTCTTTCACGTTGCCCCATTCCTGCTCGAGCACCGCTCGTCTCGTCTCCTTTTTTCTCTGATTTCCTATGCGGGGGCTAGAAACGCGTTTAATTAACATAGCTGGCGTGGCTGCATCCCTCTTCTCCTGGGTGTCGAGCAGCCAGTCAGCTTTCACGGGCCATCGCACGCACGATACACATATTACAAACTATATTTCTCTTCCTCTTCCTCCCACAGACTGCCCTCGGCCACTGTCTCCGTTCCACGGCCCGGATGTACCGAGTGGGTGTGATTTAAATGTTAACACGAAATTCCGAGATCGATGGCCCACTGAAATATACGATTCGGCTCCTCCTTGTCGGATAGTTAGGGTAACGCCGAGGACACGGGATTGCTGCTCCGTGTTCTACGGACTTTTGCTCTACAAATCGGCCAATCGTACTTGTACTATAAATATTCTTGCATGTATAATATCTTTCAGATTAACCCTCGCATAGTGGACCTTTCTACAACTACACAGTTGCTTGTTCACAACTTCATTCATCAATTTTTTAAAATTTACTTTTCAATGCACTACTTACGGAACATTCTTTTGTTTCTAATATGTAACAGCTGTTCATTCAATTTGATAATTAAATGACGATTTGTGTATCCTGGGTAAAAAAATTAACCCAGGCCCTAACGTTGAAGAGTTTTTATTGAAGCGTAACTTGATAATCGTACTCCGAAAATCGCCCAACATTTTCACCGTTTAAAGATCAAGAATAATCTTCTTTTTTATTGCCGCACAGGGCCAGCTTTCGTCCGCAAAATATTAGTTTATCTCCTTTACTGTAATCAGAAAAATATATTTCCGGAAAAATCATCCCTAGTGTTAATTGCTCGAATAATTACAGAGCAAGTCGAGCACGGTTGTAAAATCGGTAAAAACCGTGAAAGTTTGTGAGTATAGATCTACAACGTTTATTTAACTGGGAAAATTTTTTGTAAAATGTTTGTGTAGCAGATAAAAAAGAACTGATATTTATACGCTAGCGCTTAAATCACACTACGTGTACATGCATACGTGTAGTTATACGTCGGAGGGTGACTGGATGACGCGACTGCGCGCGGAGTAGCATGTGGCGAATATAATGCACGTCTACCACGGAAATGCTCTTTTTGACGGATCGCCCGACTAATTTGGTCGTTGTCACCCGGTATGCCCGAGGATTAATGGCGACCACCTAGCCTACCCCTCTGCGGATTCCTTGGAAAATTCTTTCGCGACCCAACGCGCACAAACGGCGAACCCCTTAATTAACAGTTCCGAATAGGAACAATAATATACTGCCAACGTTCGCTACCCTCGGTTTGTTCTCCAGACTTCTGACTACTCATGTGTGAAACAAGCAGGTCTATTCTGATCTATTTCGCAGGCTTCAAGTTGACATCGCTGGCTTTGCGTTATTTGGAACTATTTGGGAAACCGATACATCTTAAGATAACGACGAGTGATAATAAATTACCATTTAGTTTAATGTTGCAATTAGCACGTCCATTGTTAAATGTAGCGCCTTGTACATAGGGTGTCCCATTTGAAGATTCAAGTGCGTTTATTTCCCAAAATAGAGTTCATTAAAAAAAAATGTTTCTATGTGCATTTATTTAGGTATGCGTGGAACCCATTCCAAGACTCCAGTTCGTTTCATTGACTTATAATATGTTGAGCTTTGAAGGTCATTCAAGATCATTCATTTCATTGGAGCGCCCTGCACTACGCTATACATAGTGTTCTTACGAATTGTAATGTTCGATCAAGTAATTTTCAAAAATTTAATGTATAATCTAGTAACTTTCAATTTTTTTTATCGAAAGTGTTATTAAGGTGAAATGAAAATATCATGAAAGTTTTAATTAAAAATAGCCTCAATATTTATTGGGAATCATAAATTTGCCAACCCCAGCTTTTGAACACAGAGACTTTGAAACACCGTTACCACGCGCCGTTTACCGCCAATCTATTGTCAACCCTGTTGCGCCATCTAGGGGACTGTAAAGAAAATGTTGCACGTTATCGGCTGGGAACAACATCTGCCGGGAATTTTAAATATATGAATTAACTATTGGATAGCAATAGTAAAATGGAAAAGAAGAAAATATCAGATTGCCAAAAATCTAAATAGACAAATTTTTGGGGGGATTAATCAAAACTGCACAATAAACGTGAATAATTTATTTCTGAAGTCTGTAATACAATTAAAAGTGGTCTCGTTAAAAAATACTCGTGACGTAATTAAATAAAGTTTGCAAACATGAAAGTGAAAGTAATAGCATTAAAACAATACGATAGTTTATATGGAAACGACTAGAATAACGAAGTACCCAATAAATTCAGTCGAATACGAACATAGCATGCATCCAGTATGCTTGTCTCTGGCACAAAATTCCTTAATCATACGCTTAAAACATGACAATAATTAATTGTATGAATTAATCTGGAACGGCATCTGTATCACATTCGATAAAGTGGTCTAGGACGTCGTAGTACCTATTTTGATTGGATCGTATTATTTGTTTAAACGTGACTTTCCGTCTATATTTCGTTGCGGCTACCACGTATCGATAAATTTGCTTGCAATGCACGCAACAATAGGAACTACTGCTGGCCAAAGTGCTGTTCAAACGTTCAAATACAAATTTCTACTTAGCTTGGCACAGTGTAAACAAGCTTCGTAAATGTTTTAATACTAGTCCACTGTTTATTTCAAGGAACTTGGATAGGATTTCATTCGGGACTGGTTGATGGCCGCAGCCAGCTTGTGCTCCTCTTGCAGAGCCGAGTCCGACATCACGTTTTGATAGGTTCGACTGATCCTGTCCTTGTCACGGATAGCCAGATCCTGCCATTCCTTCTCGAGATTGCTCATCATCGTCTCTCGCTGCATCCGAGCGTCCTTGATCACGGACCTATCGTCTTCGTGCACCCACTTCTTCCACATGTCCTTCGCGTCCTGACTGCAAACATTATAAATAAATTATTGGAACCACTTTAATACTGGATAAACAGATCTAAATACAGCTTCAAAATTATTTCTAGCTAAAGACGTGTAGGAGATAAAGGACAGATTTGAGGTGTGAAGGATAAAGAATAATATAATTTTAATAGGACGAAACTACAGCGAGTATCTAGCTATCACCTAAATTTTTTGCGGACTTTTGCTTACACCTATTTAAACATCGTGCAGATATGGATATGACTACACGAAACTTGACAAGCTCCCAAATTTTATAGGATTGGAGGGTCTAACTGATGATTAATCAATTAAAGTAATCAGCACGTCGTTTGCCATCAACATAAATCTTGCTCTCTATCCCTCGCTCTTTAGGAAAAACGATATAAACGCTAAGTGTAATAGAACTGTCTTCAAAGACAAGTTATAATAAAAGATCAATTTTCACGAATATGTCGAAGGCTGATCCAATTGCGGATCGTCATCCTACTTGAGATCAGTCAAGGAACGAATGTAGGGCGTATAGAATGACGAACGTCTTGGCAAGCATTTACGAAATGCGCGTAGCGAACAACGTGTATCGTGAGGCGTGAATGACTCACGGTATACGGTTGCAACATCAACGGACTTCGACTAATTTGAGAAGCAGGAGGTGCCATTCGTCGTCCTAGACCCTTACCATCGCTCACGGTCACGTGCCGCAATTGCAACAAATCAAATCGCTGGTTCGACGTCATAAAGAACCAACAACATGCCTGACGACTGATATCTATCGATTTGATTGAGTCATATTTAATATTATATCATGATCTAAATATTTTTGTACAGTAGATCGCGACGCTGACATGATCGAACGTGGCAGAATGTTCTCGGGAAGGAAGTAAGATAATTTACTGGTGAATACTGGTAAGCGATCAGATCAATGTTATTGGCAATAGTTTAAATTATTCGGCTGCTGCACACGAAATGACTGATCCTACCGATAGGCGTATTTAATTCTAATAAAAATTATAGATGAAGTTGTTCTCGAATGCGCTAGCGTTTTGTATCCCTGACTGTACAACATTCAGCACTACTAAAAGATACATTTCGAGTGCAACAACTTAATACAATAATATCTTGATACATGTGGATACTTTGGGACCGAAATGTTACTTAAATCGTGTATGGCCCCTCAATGAGTACATCCTGCGGTAGCAAAGATAAATTTTCACAAATATCTTGCAACATCTCTTTCACATTTATCGAGGACATTATTGTAGCATTATCAGAGTTCCAGTTCAGCTTACCTGTACATCGTCGAATCGCTGCAGACACTCTCGCGCTCGGCCAGTTCCTCTTCCCTCTTCCTAATATTGATCAATGCCATCTTCCTCACCTCTTCATCCAAGTCTAAATTGTCAATATTGTAAAGTTGTTTTTCGCGAATCAATTCCAGTCTATTCCTCATGTCCCGAAGCCTCAGGGCCTCGTCCCAGCTCTGCTTGTTGCAAGCGTGCAACTCCCGCCTCGCGAGGTCTTCGATCTTGGTCTTTAGCTCGGTGTGAGTTAAGTAGAGGAACATCTGCTTCGAGAGGTTCTTGTCGCCGGGATCCATTCGCAGCCAAGGCATGCTTTTCTCGACCTCGAATTGTCGATTGTCCTTCCTCTTCCCATCTTCCCTGCCTTGATCCTCTTTCTTGTTATATTTGTCTGCGCTATCTTTCTCGCGGCGAGCCGAGCCTTCCGAAGACGTTTCTTCCATTTGACCTACGTCCTCGTTGGATCTTACGAGTGGAGATTTATCCGAGCGATCTGTCTCTAAAATTCCAGATTGAGCTTCCCGGAAATCAGGCACGTCTGTCGAGGTGACTAGACCATCCTCCGTTAAATTCTGAGAACGATTTCCGACCACTCTGCCATCTTCCCGATAGCTATTCAATTGCAAGTCGGCCTTCCTATTTTCTTTATTGTCTCCGTCCACAAGACCCTCGCCTCCTCCAAGGGGAAGGCTTGCAGACATGGAAGCCTCGGAGCCCCTGTCTGGAACGTATTCCTCCGGATCGTCGATCCTCACATTCGTGTTCTCCAAACTCTTACGCGAATATCGAGCTGAAAATTTTCGATTAGGATACTCAGGAGTGTCCTCATCTATGGAACTTTTACTCTCGTTCTCGCTCATTTTATTGTTCTTGCGATACGAGCTATTACCGATCTGAACGAAGTTCGTCGAATCTCTGCAGACGCGTGTATACCCGAGATTCGTGTCTCTCAGAGTGCTGCAACGGGCACTGGACGAATTTGTGGGGCAAACAAAGTAAGACTGGAACCTTCGACAGGTTCTAGGCAGGTAGAGACTCTGTTCCGCTCGTTTCTCTTTCAATTTTTGCGCCAAGGCTTCCAACGAATGCTCATCGGGTCTCGATTGCAACCTCTTCCGTTCTTCCAACTCTCTTTTGTACGTTTCGTCCTCCTCTTTGAACAAACGTCTCAATTTATTTCTTCTGCTTAAAAGTCGCTCGGCTTTCCTCGCTTTCTCTAGTTCACCTTTCGGATCTATGGTCCTGTAATTCCACGAGTCGTAGTGTCTGGCGATTCTACACTCTCGTTCGAAGTATCTCGCGGTTTGCTGATAATAGTTGTACTTCTGGTACGCCTCGTTGTGTTTCTGCGCGGCCAATTGGTACTGCTTCTCGCGATATCTTCCTACCCTTTAACAGAACAAGCCTCGTTGGTCTTGGGAATATGCATGAATAGATAAAAGCTAATAATTTTGCGAATGCTGATAAATATACTGTGGATTTGATGGAGTTGTAAGAAAAATTGGTAGGTGAAATTTAAGACAGCAGACAGAATTAAAAGAATTAAAGGATATTGATGTGAAATTTTCGATCTTCAAAAATTCTTAAGCGACTCCTGTGCCTTTCAATTGATGTAGACAATTTTTATTTTGCACAGAGTTCCGCAGTCTTCTAATAAAGTGCACCAGAAGTTAAATGTTCGAGCTTCGTCTTTTTTTCAAAAGGAGAAGCTGTTTGTATGCGAATTATATTCATTTATACATTCAAAAAACGAATAACTTGACAAAGTTTCTTCCGATCGAGAGTATCAAAATGCGAAGACATTCTTCGCCGCTGACGTAATATTACGTCTCCGAATGAAATAGCCGGACAGCATTGACGTACTAGTACGTCTTTTTATAATCTCTATTCGACGGCTCGTCAATCTTCTCTTCAAATTTATAGTGCTCGTAATTTAGAAATTGTACTTCCCCAAAATCATCGTTACATTGCTGACGACAACATTCCGATGTACATCTTCGAAAGAGAGACCAAGTGCCGGCCGTAAAGGCGATACTAGGCCAAAGAGATTCGCAGAATCGATCTTCAGTCGACGACCCTGAAGATCGATCGACCTTCGTGTCGATCGGCACCCGGTGCATCGTAAACAGACGCGGGGGTACGTGGTAGGATCAAGAGAAGAGGCGTTTCAACCGAGAGAGTCACCGAAAGCATCCTAGAAGAAGAGGACTGTCTTCTATTTCGAGCTTGCGTCTTTCTGTGACGTCACGTCGACAAAAATATCGCGCGGTTAGGGAGGTGCAGTCGTGGCCCTGATGTGTGGTCCAGGTCTCAATCTTTCCCAGACTCCCAAAAATTCTCAGCCGCTGCGCTCTTCGAGATTTTCCGCTGGCGATCGGCAGACGTTCGCGAGCCACCGATAACCTCTATCCTCCCTCGATTCACCGGTAAATTTTCCTTGCGTATGACGGGATCAGTGAACCGCGTGAAGAAGCCGGAAGATTTCCCCGATCGCGAAACACGCCTCGAGATAAGTGGGTCGTAATTCTCCCACGTAAAACCACGATCCCCACCTTGCCGTCCCCGACGTCCAGGAGTCCGTCAGTGGCGCATCGTACACGTCCTACAGAGGATCCTCGACGTCCACCGCAGCTCTCGCGATCCTCGAGAGCTGAAACCCCGAGTGCCGTCATCGGGTGGACCCGATCGAGAACGAAAGGCGAACGTGATCGGAAGAACCCTGTGACAAGACTAAAGAAGAATGCCCGGCGCCGGTGGTCAACCACCGCAAAGGACCACCTTCAGACCGCCATGGGTCAAGGATGGTCCCAACCCTCTGCCCATGCCGGCTGCACCCTGGACCCTCAACTCCAGAAGAGACTCGAAAACCAAAGCCGATGAACCACCGCCGTTCTCACAAGTCACCCTCAAAGTGAGTATCAATTTTTTCTATCGTTCTCCCTATAATAATAAATTAGCTACAGTTCAATATTCCCCTAAAAACGGTAACAAATCAACAGGGACCGTGAAACTTTGCAGTGCTACAGAAATAAAAACTTGATCGAGAATAACTCGATAACTGCACCAACATTTCTCTCCCAATCGATGTAAAAACATTTATCTTTATTTTCTTGTTACGAAATAAACTGTTTATGCCATTCTTGGTCTAACAAAAAGAGGATGCAAGGTTCGGTATTAATTATTTTGGTATTAGACAATGCTAGACCTACATTAAAATGGTATTGTCTGACCTCAGATGCGCACATTCTACTAGAAACATGAACGGCCGGAGGATGGCGACCGTCTTCTGCACTATTTTTTCATTCAGATATTAGGTTTCAAAGTCACCGGACTTGGGCTATTAATAGTTCGCGTGGGTGTCAAGTAGCAAGTTTGCGTTATAAACATTTTGACGGATCAAAATTTACAAGGGTGGTGCATCGTAACCGTTTGCACCCAATGAATTAACAAAATCATTGTAATGTACTGGATCGTGAAGAAACATAATCCACCGTACTATCCAATCTGCTTACAATATTGTTCGTTTACTTGGAATACAATCGTTTCGAACATGAATCGATGAAAATTTGACTGTTTATCTGTACTATTTTTTATCAAGAGGATACGAATCCCAGAACGCATATTTCCGATAATTTGGCGTCGAGCCACGCGAGATCGTTGAAGGTGAACGGATCCCCTATCCATCAAGAGAAAACACGAAAAACGTGGATGCCCGATGTTTCGTGGACACGTGGCCAAGCCGTAGACATTAACGTCATACTATTGTTTACAACTGTCGTGACTACTTAAAACATCGACAAGCCGGATCGGGTTTCGGCAATAATATGCAATGTTCATCGAAATCACTGTACCGTGGAAATCTCGGTTGAAAGTTTTCCAACATATGCGCGATTCACGAGAAATCCAAAAATATCGATTTATTCATTTCGCACACGTTCGCGAATTCACGTATCCGCAAACGCTAAATGTTATTACGATGAAGCATCGTTTTCTTGATTCGAATAGGTAAAACTGTAGATTTTTAATTACTGGATTAATTTGAACCCACGGAATGAAGTGACGTAGCGGGAGCTGCACGGGGGAAACGTTCGAATGTTATGAATTGGAATTGATGGTGATTCATACGCGAATTCCGTGGATCAAAGAGTCTAATCAATTCCCTTTCACGATACGAGAGAGATCGGAGAGAAGGCTAGCCCCACGGGTTCTCGCGTATAAGCCTCTGGGTCACGATTATTTAAAGAACACGCGTTTCTATTTCAAATGTCTTGCCAGCTACGTCTTCCGCCAGTTTCTTAACGAGTTTATATCACGCTTTCGCGCAAATGTCTCGATCAGTTAAGGGAATTTCCGGAATTTTACTGTGAACGGATCTTTTCTTTCATCGACTGGCGGTCGACGAGACATTTTTTCCAGCAGAAACATAATGATCGAGATCACGATTGAATCCGCTAGAAACGATAGAGAAGGAAACGCGATTCGGATTATTTAAAGACCACCGAACAAACTTCGATACTTGCCAACAGAATTTTCGAGACTTTCTTCCTTTAGGATAGAAGAGCGGTGAATGAGGGTGGGCGCATTTTCTTCTATTTTTTTTTTTTTCGGCACAACTACCTCTCACGTTTTACCGAGAGCTTCCCTTTTGTTCTAAATCGTCGAGACTTACGAGCAGTCGTAACGGGTTGATCGGAGATAGAAGACGGAAGCAAGCGTTCGGCCGTGAACAATAGGCCGGTTGTGTTCGACAAATTAAGGACACGATGACTAACAACTGGCGTGCAAATGTTGCTCGTACAGAAGAATAGAATATTTATCGGTGTCGACAGTTTGAATAAAGCAGGCTGCAACTACCAGCACTAAACGAATACAATAAATAACATCCCCAATATTGCTCCTACTGCTATTCCTGCAGCTACTGTACTTCCAACTTAAAGTTTCATTGTAAGCTAAATAAAATAAAACGAACTATTGATATTGGGTATCGGTTTCGAATTTAAAAAAGAAATCTGAACACTTGACCGGGATTTAAGCTGCTTCGGTTGACGCGTAAAGGATCAATAAAATATGAAATATTGTAGCGAGCATCGCAAAATTTATTATGTTTAAGCAAAAGTATGCAATGCGTGTATCAGCTTGATTATTTTCGGTTTCCAGAGCGTACCGAAGCCGGAAGCAAAGCCTGCGGCGGAACCGCAGCCCCGTAAACAGAGCAAAATCACAATAATCCCGTCACAGCCGAAAAGCGAGAAGACCACGACAAGCAAACCGGCGCCGAAGCTACGCGAGAATGGACGGCAAGAGCCAAATTCGAGGCCACAGCTCGAACGGCAGGTTCGAATCGAGAAGTCTCGATCTCGTGGTGACACTATACCTCTTTCCAAGAGTGAGAGCACCACAGGTAACAGCACTATATAGATATCCCTTTCTCTCGGTCTTGTTTTCACGTGTTCTCCAGATTCACCCTAGAAAGGAGAAACAATGAAATCGGTATTCAAAAACTTGGAAACACTATCGATCTAACAATTACAACTAGCTCTAATTGCATTTCAATCAGCTGCGATCTCTACTTCAATATTCGCTACTTGCAATCGACACTCTAAATTGCCACTTTTGCTTCACATTTATTCCGATTAAAACACAACTGTAGACCTGTGCTAGAACATTTCAATAATAAAGGCTCGGAGACACCATTCACGAGTTCCTAACTACGAGCTACAAAAAATTGTCGTAGATTTTCTGATCTATGTCCATAAGACAACAGTCTTGGCACACACATCGGTAGTACAATTCGAGAGAAGAAATTCCTTTTCAATGGGACGAAATTGTGGCTGGAGTTTGCGAGACGATCGACTGTTTCCAAGTGGTTCCAGTAACTTATTGTCCCCCTTCCCCTCGGGAAAGATACTATGCTATCGGACATGCGGCACGAAATGTTCACGGCACAGTTTGCCACGGTAAAAATAAGATTTCCTTATAAATAGGCGCACCGACGCTGTCGAAGAGCTCTTCGAGGGCAGCGATCCCGCCGCCACCGCCGCCGCGACCACCGCCACCGCCTCCCAGCAGAATAGTCCTAAAGGACCTTGCACCGCTCAGCGAGACGCAGCAAGAGAAACTGGAGATGTTGAAGTCGAGGCCACGGAAACGTCCGGACTGGGCGAGCATGATGAAGGAGGTTGAGAGCGGAAAACGATTGAGACACGTCAAGTGCAACGACAGGAGCGCGCCCCTGATCGAGAGGGTGAACAAGGTCATGGCTGATCCAGCAGGTGATCGTCAATCGAACTTCGATCCTACTAAGATCCTTCTTGGTCGATTTTCCTAGGAGGAACCTATTTCACCGTGTTCGTTCATTAGTCGCGGCTAGAAACCCTACCCCCTTGTGCTGTTACCCCGGCAAACACCCTATTGAACACCACTCCACCCGCCCATGTAAGCAGCGACTCGGAGAGGTGTTATTAATTAAACTGTTAATAAACCGGTTCAATCAGCTTTTGTCCCTGGGCTACGTTTGTAGTACAACCTAGTCGTTATTGTTCCCGTTCCCCTGCACGGGAGCCCTTTCATTTTGTTGTTGAATAATATTATTATTCGTTAAATTAACTGATGTTTTCATGTTCTGCGGGTTTTACCACCTTCTCCCGTTATCCCGATTGTCCTAGCGCAAATGAATCTCCGGATGCATTGCGATTATTGGTACTGTCCCGTTGTCCAGAACGATGCTTCAAATTGATACGATCATCATGAAGAGATTCGTTCAGACATCGTCCTCCTCTGATTTGAATATGTTTATTCGATGTCTGTTGTACTGACTCGGTGTTTCTGATTAGGGAAGACACAATTTGTGTTCGAATCCGAAAAATCGAACATGCATAACGAATTGCTGAAGCAGATTCAGTCGGGCGTGAAACTGAAGAGCGTAAAGACGAACGACCGATCGAGGCCGATACTGGAGGGACTGAGAAAATTCAGAAGGCAACTGACGATAGAGGAGCAAATGCAAAAGGCTGACGAGCCTACGGACGACTCTGTGTCGGACGAGATGGATGACATCGACGCGGTCAGAGACGACTTGCAGAGCACGAAGCAAATGCTCGCGTTCGAGCTTAGAAACAAAGAGGCTTTGGAAAGGGAGAACAAGAGATTGCAAGTAAGCTAATCTTTGATACAGAGATGCTCGAAGACGCGTCTGTTTGTCTACTAATTTTGCTGTTCGCATCGTTCGCAGGCAAGGCTCCTGAATCTCGAATCTGAGGTCGACAGAGAAAAGTCTGCAAAGAACGTGCAAGAACACAGGAAGCAGGACGAGAAACTCACGGAATCCTTGAAACGGGAAGCTCAGCAGGCCAGAAAAGATGCTGACAGGTTTGAAAAGGAATTTATCACTGTCGCTGAGGAAAGGGATAAAATGAAAAACGAGTTGGAGGAGATGAAGAGAATGTACGCTACTTTGGAGAGGCGCATGAAAGCTGGTACTGATGATTTAAATTTGTTGGTACTGAACAATCAGTATCATTTATCCGTACCTTCAACTGTGACTCACTTATTGTAACATACACTTGGGCTAGCAGCAGCTACTAATTTATTAACAATGCAGTTAATGAACACAAACACAACTTTGAATGAAATATTACCTAACGTTTGTACCGTTCCATTAATTGTACCGAATGGCTTTCGCTTATTCTAATATTGCTCTTTTATTTTACGCTTTTGGGATCAGAGCTAGAGCTTGACGCTGAACCGGTAATAGATCTAGCAGACGATAGCGACGACGCAACATGGTACAATGTTTCAGGAATGGCACTGGCCGGTTGTCCAAGTGCAAAAGATGTAGCGAAAATTGCTTCTCAGAAGAGTATAGATAAGAAAGAGCCAAGCGAGAGTGAGGAAGAGGAAGAAGAGAGCTCGGAAGAAGAAGAGGAAGAAGATGATCCAAAGGCCGCAGCTGAAAAAAGATTGCAGAGAGAGATTAAGCTTCTGACAACAAAAATCAGAAATTCCAAGTAAGTATTGTGGCAGTAATGCTTGCGAGTGTTAATGCAAGGGTCTGTAAATGCGATGAAAAATAATATTTTGTTCAAACAGAGACAAAGCTGGCAACGCAAGAAAAGAGCGACACGCATTGAAAGATCAGATTAAACAGCAGCATAAGCTGTTAAAAGAAGAGAATAAGAAATTCAAGCACCTTCAAAAAGAAGTTGACAAAATGGCAAAGTTAATGTCAGAAACTGATGATGAGAAAGATGAAGAAGAAGAGGAGGAGGAGGAGGAAACAGAGTCTGAAGAAGAATCCGAATCAGAGGAATCTGAGGAAGAAGAGTCTGAGCCGGAAGATGAAGATGACACGCTAGAAGGTCAAAGAGATTCGTTGCAGGTAACTGTAAAATGTTATACTATATCGGTTCAAAGTAAAATTATGAAACACGCCAACAGTGAGTATAGATATTTATAATACGAATATTTTTACAGAAACAAGCTAAAAAGCATGAAGGACGCTTAGCTGCATTAAAGAAGGGTAACTATTTACTGAAAGCACAAGTTGATAGACTTAAAGATGATTTATCAAAACAACGAGAACAAAGTCTCTCCCTACAAGAAGATCTAGACTCTGTCTTGGCGGAATTAGGTTAAGTTAATTTAAGGATCAGTGAAAACTTACTATGGACAATTGTATACATACACATATAAGTATTACATATGAAAATATAGAAAATTTTCTGCCTGAAAAACCAGACACGCAAACTAATACACGCACTCACCAAAATGTTTTTCACAGGAAACCCTACACTCAAATTAAATGTTCTCTCGAATTCATCCGCAGATTATGAAAGCACTTTCTACTATCGATTGGCAAATGAAATAATTTGTTTTCTTTAGTATCTATGGAAAATGTATTAGAAACGTATCGAATCAAAAGAGAAACATTTATGCGCGGCAATCGATCAAAACAAAAGACAGGAGACGATATGCGAATTTTCTGTACATCGCATGGCTCAACGTATTTCGCGAACAAAATACGCAGATATTTGTATTGAAATATCGAAACTGCTCTTACTTTTTTGTTATCACGTTGTAAGATATTTTATAATAAAGATAATCGTTAGTCGGCGATGAAACTCTTTGATAGGTTATGACAAACAAAAATCAGCAACACTCACATGCTTATGTGTATAACTGAAATACGACGAGCAGGTTTTCTAGAATTTAAAAACTTTATTTTCGTTTAACGACAACTTCTCTTTTATTTAGAATAGATGAGGACATAAATGTGCTTATCATATACTTTACTAACTACAAAAAGGAAGCCTACAACCACACGTTAGATTAGTGTGAAAAGACGCACACACTGGTACATACACATATGACGTAAGATAAAATCCCTAGCATACTCTTCGAATGCATTGGCGTCGTAAAGTAAACATTTGATCGACTTATACATATAAATATATTTACATGTTTGGTTGTTTTCATTCATTAAATCTATAGACTTCTCTTTTTTATAATCGTGTGATAAGACAATTCTTGACCTTCATCATTATTATTCTAGTAATATAATCGCTGACGATAGAAAAATAATCACGGAATAAGCGATAGTTAGTAAACGAACAGGTAGAGACGATGTCAATGTTTTTAAAATTCAAAATTATATTTGAAAATCAGAATATTGCTATAGTTCTCTGTAGGTTACATATTCCATACACTGGTGTTGTAGTTTTAGAACATTAGCCGTACCTTAAGTATTTTTAAGCATTATTGAATTATAAAAATCTATTCGCATTTGAACAGTTTCGTGTCAACAAGTGTGATGACAACATTGCACTTGGAGCTAAGATGAAAAAATAAGCAGAACTTTTAATCCGAACAGTTCGTACCTTTTTTCTGGTGACACAATTTTAAGAAGATATTTTCGACAAACGCGCGTAGTACTTTGATCGCAAGATCAAGTTCGTAAAGCAACAATAGTGTCAAAATGTAAGTATTTAAATTCTTATTGCTCTGTATCATTATTATCACTCTGAAATTACGGACTTAACACGCACAACAAAAAGTAAAACTGAAAATTAAATAAAAATTATAAAAAATTGAGTTGTATGTACATTTGATTACATAAAAACATTTAAGTTCAATACAACATCTAGGTCGAAAATTAAAATATTCGTGTAATGTACATGTTTCCTTTTCAACGTAATACTAATCGCCTATCTAATATTATAAAATGGTATAGATGAATATGTTTCATTGCGCGCGTTCGTTTCTCTATAATACGAGTTTTTATGGTCAGTAAGTTGTTTCAGTTTTGTGACTTTCATGTCACTTAGTGACCTTTGCGTTCGAAATTTATTCAAACACACATACAAATAAATATACCTCTTTCTTTCTGTTTTTATTTATATAAGT
Organism: Lasioglossum lativentre; assembly: GCA_916610255.1. Lineage (NCBI taxonomy): Eukaryota > Metazoa > Arthropoda > Insecta > Hymenoptera > Halictidae > Lasioglossum > Lasioglossum lativentre. Next base: position 23,455,519 of record OU744362.1, on the reverse strand, counting down.
ATCGGCGATTAGTAGCGTCGATATGATAATCTGCCGAGTATTCGTCACAAGAGTACAGGCATAAACGTTTGTTTTCGTATTAGTTGCAGTCGTACTTTTTTTTGCATCCATATGGAATTGTAAACCAATACTGTCCGCTCGCCCATTCGACAGCGACAGTAAAATATTCTAAATATTAATGAAAACATCTCGTTTCGATTTAGTAGAATACTGAATATTAAGCGAGTAATGACTAACTTTTGTTACATAATCAATGTAAATCATTGTCCATTTAGATTGATTTGTTTTTAATTTCAGTAGCTAAAAAAGCTAGAAATCGCCAGGTTGCAACACATTCCGGATGAAATTAATATATTTTTTGTAATCGGTATCGTTTAGTATTCGCATTACTTATTTAATATCCTGTAGTTGTGAAACTATTTGAGTATACGCACAAACTATTCAGGCATAAAGGAAGACAACGTCTACATGAATAAAAGTAAATCAAATAAAACATTCCTTAGTTATTTCAAATCATTTACACAGGTACAGTGGGTGTACAAAGTATTCGTACACCTTTTCAAAACGAATAACTTTTTCAAAACTCGACCCAACAGCTTGAGTTTTTTGGAGACGTTGGAAGGATTAGTTTACTAGCTAATGTTGAAATAATTTTTTTAAAATTGTTATGGGTCGCAATTGCGCAGGAGAAAGTAAAGGAATGTAATGAAACTTTCAAACATGTATTTTGTAGCTAGTAAACTAATTATCTGATAGTCACAATAGCTAGTAAACTAATCCTTCTAACGTCTCAAAAAAACTCAAGCTGTTGGGTCGAATTTTGAAAAAGTTATTCGTTTTTAAAAGGTGTACGAATACTTTTTACACCCACTGTAGCATATAGTTAGACTGCACGATAGTGATAGAGAAACTGAACGTAAAAGTAGTTCTATGCTAGTCAGGTCCATCATTTTGCGTTATGAAGATAGAATACGGTGCTGATGAATGTGGATTAATAAATTATTGCCAGCCAACATTCTAGTTTTCGTTTTCTATGCAGCAAAACAAATATAGTCTTTCATGTAGCTTTAACTTCCGTCTTAATTTTCTTCTCTTCCACTAACTTAACGTCTGTTACGTGCAGATTATGAATACTTTTCGCAGCGAACTTAATTACAGACTGTGTCGAAACTTGAGTCGTGTGTCTGAGATCCAAACGTTTAAGCACTTTACATCTCGTTAAGTGATCTAATGTTGCTTCTGTGAGTAATCTACAATTCGACAAGTTAAGCGACGCTAGATTTGATACCGATTGCGCTGGCAGAGTCGCTAACTGTGCTACGCCAGCGTCAGTAACTCTGCCACAAGACGACAGATCTAACGTTTCGACGTAAGGTAAGTGTTGAACAATATACCTTAAAGCTACATCAGTGATATCACACCCAGCCAGAGATAAATTTTTAAGATGTTTCAATCTCGATGTCTTATCAATTAAACCAGGTCTCGAATCTGTAGGTGGACTGAGAACTTCTCTCAAACTCGAGTCATTCAATCCAGATACATGACTCAAATTTAAGGTAACGAGTGGCGGACATGTACAAGTTCTTAAAGCACAAAGCCCAGCCCATGTGCAGCCTTGTACAGATAACGTTCTTAGTTGCGGTAATCTACTTAGCAGCCACGCTAATTGTCTCTTAGTGACACTTGTCCAGTCAAGGGACAGATGTTCCGGTTGGCGGCGTATAATACCAGTTAAATGTAAAGCTGTTAGATGAGAATGTGACATGTCCAATTTTCTCCACAAACTAGGATCTATGCTATATCTGGCCCATGTACGGCAAACCAAGGCACAATTCGCTAGATCCTTTGTATTTAAAAATCTAAAAATCGCAAGTAATGCTGTCTTGTCATACGCTAAAGATTGTCCATTAAAATCGGGCCCTGGTCTTTGAACAGGCGGAAGCGGAACAGGTCTAACAACCACATGGGGCCTCTTCATTGACTTACTACTTGAACCTGTTAATTGTACTGCTAATTGTGTACGCAAAGCTGTTCGCTGTTCACCCTCAGCCGGTTCTCTGTCATTCCATGCCTGGAATTTTTTGTATAGAAACCATGTATATTTCGTATTCTTAGACCGTGTCAGATTCCATGTGGGGACTTACATCGCTGGGATCGGGTCTTGAACGTTTACTTGGTGTAGTAGCACGTTCAGAGTCTGTTGTCGGTGCTGACGAAGCAGCACTAGATACAGACAGTTTTCGTGTACGAGCCTTTGGTTGGCGTGGCCTGCAGTCTAGATTTCGACCGCTTTCACAACACGACGGACATTCCCAGCTGTTTGGTAAATCTTCGCTGACAGTTATACCTTGCTGGTCCATTCCTATGCATTCTGGATGAACAATATCAAAGCATATTGAACATTCTACTAAACTTGATGATGCTGTTGGCGTTTGTTTGCCTGTATTAAATATTGAAAATTAAAATTACATCAATTTATTATTTTAATCAAACAAAATCGAATAATGAAAAGTATATACCTGTTAAAGGTGCAGGTGGCTGTCCCCAACCATCTAACCTACAAACTTTACAAGCTGCTGTAACTGGGAGCATAGGCCTCAGACATTGTCTCATTAAACATGTTTGTTTAGCACGACCACTTCCACCAAACTTCACCATGTCTTGACAATACATGCACTCCCCACAATCAGTCCTCGTACACGCTTCACATTTTTTACACCTAGTACGTCTTCGTCGCGGGAAAGCTCTTTCAGACTTTTCCTGTGAGTGATGCCTCTGAATCTTTGCAAAACTTTTCTTAGTTACTCTCAAGCGCTCCTGTTACGTAATGCAACAAGATATTTGTGAATATTGAAAAAGCAATAGACACTTTTAATGTACACATTACTTTTACTTACCCTTTCTGCAATTGTTAATGGTGGTGGAGGTGGTAACACTGGATTTCCTGTTACAGCTGCCTCTGGATTATCGTGCCTGTGCTGTTCTACTAAACATCGTACATCATGAATTAAGGCAACAGGATCGCGGATCAGATCAGGCACATTCTTCTTAGTAGAAGGTAGCGAATGTAAATACATAACTATTGCTTTTAAACCATGTAATTCAAACGGTGTTAAATGAATATGTTGATGGTGTTGTGGAATTGCATGTTGACGATGCGATTCAGAAATATCCAAGTGACCTCTGCCTAACAGCACATGTACATATCGTTCCAAGACATACCTAAAATAAATGTATAGAAATTAATATACACTTTGCTTTAAGAATCTATCATGATTTAAGCAGTTTTTTTAATCATACCATAACATTTCAGTGAAAAATGGATATCTGAATTTTTGTGGAACTTTTGTATGTTCTTCTACTTGTGCAACTTTTAATTGTTTTTCGATACCAAAACTGTGTAAAAAGTTGCCACCAAAAACTAATGAATCTTGAGGTGTATAGACAGCGTGAATCCACCCAGTCGGGATAAATAACGTCATACCAGCGGTTAAACTTATTCTACCACATCTGTCCACCATATCCCCAAAGAATACATCTGATTGTTTGCCACTCAATACCCACTCTTGGTAAAGGACTAGGTTCTTTTCCGTGGGAGGAATAAGCCAAAATATTTTTCCACCTTGTAAGATATGATACCAAACACTAGTTCCACCAAAATCAACATGAAAGTCTGTATAACAACCTTTCACAGACATTAAACAATACTTTTGCACTTTTGGATACATCATGTCTTCCAACAGATTTGTCGATTCCACTTGAGCTTCTTTTAAATGCCTTGGCCAGACAACGTCTACCCAATCGACTTGTCTTACTAACGCGGGCGATTGTACATAATTCTCTAACTTAGTATGGCTAAATTCTAAAGAGATGACATTTAATAAACGTTCCTTGTTGGCATCTTCGTAATACTTCTGCCACTCTTTCATTGTCATATCTTCATTTTTCTGAGTGTTTACATCCATTACATCTAACACTCTTTTCGAACCTGATAAACATACATAATACATTTTAATATACGCGAATATTGACTATTCATTTTTTTATAAATGTACACGAAACATACCAACACATGTTCTGACATCATTGACAGAAAAATTTGAACTGGGTACACGTAATCCCAGTCCAGATTTGTCTCGAAAGAGCAATGGTATGCTAAGACCATGTTTTTGAAGATATGCTAAAGTTAATTCTGAACCATTCATCTCACGGAACAGTCCAGAAAAATTACCAAGGTTGTATCTTTCACATTCAATCTTTTCATCGAGCTGAAAAGTCCTACGACCCTCGATTTCCTCGTCGCCAATGGCCCAGTCATCTGTATACAACTTTCTCGTCCTTTCTCGCTATAATAAAATTTACGAAAAATGTAACATTTACAGAAAAATTTCGATAAATACCACAAAAAAATAAGCAACACGTGTTAAAGAACAAAATTATGATTAGTTTGTTTACCAATTGACGCCTTTTAGGCAGCGGAGTAGAGTCATCGGCCATTGCGAACACGCTGTCAGAAACGTATCACCGAAAACTCATCGAATATTCAAAGTATTGGGTTTAACAATGATCGAAGTGGTTCCTTCAATATTAAATAAACGAAATTTCGATTATTATTTACATGTCACATACGATAGCCTGATATTAACATCGAGCTTTTCTTGAATTTTACTTTTCCAGTAAAACGAGGTCGCCATTTTGCTGCCGGTCAATGTTACCAATAAGTACCATAAAAACTTAAATTCATTCCGAGCACGTAGCGTGTCGTATAACATATACCATATCATTTTTTATTTAAAAAGTTCGGTCTTGCCATTACATATCGATATAAAAGCATGCACATTTTTATGGTATACGGAATATACAATTTTGTATTATAAAAAAACTTGATGGTGAAAATCTAGAGATTTTACGTGACTTCATCGGCTACAGGCTATAGTATGCACCAGTATGTACATATATATATATTGATGTGGCCTATATTGCACACAGCCAGAATTGCAAGAAAAAGTCTGTACGCTTCCCTCTCCATCATCAGATTCCCCTCTAACACACTAATGTATACAGGGTGACCCAAAAATATTGTACTTCATTGAAATGGGTGATTCTTGGGGTCATTTGAAGTTTGAAGTAACTTTTTCCCTTGCGGAAATGTTCTTTGCGACTACGAGAACACGGACCAATTGGAGCGCGGCTACAGCGGACGAATTTCGGCAGGTTCAATGCCAAGGCCACACTCATTGTCAGCGGGACCTGTCGCCGAACCGGAATCTCTCCGCCGTAGCCGCGCTCTAATTGGTCCGTCGTGGAGAACATTTTTGCAAAGAAAAAAGTTACTTCAAATACCTCAGGATCCACATCTTTCAAGAAAGTACAACAGTTTTGGGACACCCTGTATAGATCAGTGCTCTAACGACTCTCGGCACGAGGAGAATATGCGATTGCAGTTGGCTAGCAGAGAGTCGCTAGAGGAGAATCGAGCCATATTTAGTGGTAGAGGGGGAAGCGTTAAGCGGGGAATACACATACACATCGTCTAGTAACACTGCTCATATCAAATATGACGTTCAGTGGCTTATGCTTCGTGGGTACGTTTTTATAATTCATAGTTAAAAGTCGAATGTTGACATATTGTGGGTTATGGTATTTTCCACGTTATACTACTATTGTATGTAGCCGTGAAATTATACATACAACATTTCTTAAAACTTTTTATATCGATAAAAATCAAAACATTCACGATAGTAAAGAAATATATTTGACAAGGCCTAGGCAAACGAGTCAATTATGATGAGCCTACGTGACAGGCAAATAACTGCCTTAAAACAAATGTTAAATTTAAATCAACCTGAACAAAAATCGGAAGAAGCTGTACCAACGTGGAAGGTTTTAATTTATGACCGTCTTGGACAGGATATTATTTCACCATTGATCTCTGTGAAGGAACTTAGGGAGCTTGGCATCACGCTCCATATGCAGTTGCATTCTGACAGAGATTCTATTCCTGAGGTACCAGCAATTTACTTTTGCGCTCCAACAGATGAAAATCTCGATAGAATTGGCCATGATTTACAAAATGGTTTATATGACATATATCATTTAAATTTTATATCGCCAATATCTCGGCAAAAAATGGAAGATCTCGCAGCAGCAGCGTTACTTGGTGGTGTGGTATCAAGTATTCACAAAGTCTTTGACCAATATTTAAATTTTATATCATTGGAAGATGATCTCTTCATTCTGAGGCATCAAAATAGCGATGTCATATCGTACCATGCAATTAATAGAGGAGAGGTGAAAGACACTGAAATGGAATCAGTGATGGGAATTGTAGTTGACTGTCTATTTTCTGTTTTTGTTACATTGGGAACTGTTCCAATCATACGGTGTCCAAGGGGAAATGCTGCAGAAATGGTGGCCAAAATGATAGACAAAAAGTTGAGGGAGAATGTCTGGGACACAAGGAATAATTTATTTGAAAGCGAAACTACTGGTCACTATAGTTTTCAGAGACCGCTTCTTATAATCTTGGATCGTAATGTCGATATGGCTACACCATTGCATCATACATGGACATACCAAGCGTTGGCGCATGACGTATTGGAAATGGCATTAAATAGACTTGTAGTTGAAGAAAATGTGGGAAGATCTCCTGCTGGTGGGACACGTTCAAAGACTAGAGCATACGAATTAGACAATAAAGACAGATTTTGGTGTCAACACAAGGGTAGTCCATTTCCTAGAGTAGCTGAAGCTATACAGGAAGAGTTAGAACAATATCGTGGTTTTGAAGAAGATGTAAAAAAACTTAAAACTTCTATGGGTATTGATAATGACAGTGACGTAGCAGTGTCGATGGTTTCCAACAATACAACTCGTTTGACAAATGCTGTAAATTCTCTACCACAACTCTTAGAAATGAAACGATTGATAGACATGCATACATCAATTGCAACTGGTATTTTAAATTCCATAAAATCTAGACGACTGGACACATTCTTTGAGTTGGAAGAGAAAATAATGAGCAAGCAAACATTGGATAGAAGTGTATACGATACAATAAGCGATCCAGATTGCGGTACACCAGAGGACAAGTTACGTCTTGCTATTATATATTATATTTGTACAAATATTTCTGATGCTGACTACACCAAGCTGGAGGCAGCATTATCTGCTGCTGGATGTGAATTAAGTCCCTTACTTTATATTAAAAGATTGAGAAGCTACACTAGAATAGCTGAGATTCAAAATACCTACGAAGGTGGTGGAACTAAGACAGTTAGTATGTTCTCCAAGCTCATGAATCAAGGATCATCTTTTGTAATGGAAGGAGTAAAGAATTTAGTTGTTAAGAAGCACAATTTGCCTGTAACAAAAATAGTCGATGAACTAATGGAATCCAGGCAGTCTTCTCAAACGGATGATTATTGTTATCTCGACCCAAAGCAGTTGAAACACACAGAACAAATGCCAAAGAATCGGCCAACATTCCAAGATGTAATCGTTTTTATTGTCGGCGGCGGTAATTATATAGAGTATCAAAATCTAGTGGATTATGTTAAACAGAAAAGTGGGGCAGGTGTTAATAAACGTATCACATATGGTTCAACAACATTTATTAACGCGAAACAGTTGCTTAAACAACTTTCTATTCTAGGACAAGAAGTACACTGATAATTATGCCAGATTATATGCAATTGATATTGGAAAAACTGTATATTTATTATTTCCTTTTTTCTTATAGCGTACACTGAATTTTCCTATTGCTGTTATTGCCTTCTTGTAAAAATGTAAAATAAATAAAATATTATTAATTATTTTAGATAGAATTTTTCTAGGTATATTTACCTATCCCCATTCCCAGTCAGCGACGAGGCATGGAACGGGTTTCTTCGCGCATGTGCGGCGAATTTATCGCTGCCCCCAATTGTCCTGAAACTGTCCTGAAACATATTTAGTTACAAATTTTTTGAATGAAATCTCTAGCGTTCCCATCAGATTTGGGGAATTTTCAATGGTAAGAAAGCAAGCCTGCATTTTGAATTGTTTAATCAATAGATCATTCACGCATAAACAGTGCGTTGGGTTCTATTAAAAATTACACATTACTTGGAGAATTCATTTTCATTCAGTGCCGACATAAATATGTCGTTGATACAGGATCAGACGAAGAACTTTGTGAGACGTGCTGTGCTCACAACAGATGCGCAAAAAGCTGTCACGGAATATTTTTTGTCCAAGCAAGAGGATCTCAATATTAAGTAATGTCAAAAAAAGATTGGAATTAATTCTTATAATCGATATATGACAAGCTTCGTCTTAAGTATTCTTTTATTTTTAGCACTGTTGCGGGTAGAGGTAGAAAAACGATTATAGAATTTTATACATTAGAAATTCATAGATTTGTTTTTCGTTTATTACGTTTCTTTTATTGACGACCATGATGCATGTTTTCAAAATTTGATGTTAGGAAGTATCCAGAATGGGATAAACCAAGGAATTTCCCTGCGTCGGAAGTGGTGAGAGCACGATGTGACTTGGCAAAAGTAGACGAGAAATTACGGGGGAAATGGCTCGAGCAAGAGAACAAGCGAAAAATCATGGACGAGCAGTGGAAGCAGATGAGACACGATGAATTAATTCTTCGCGAGTCGTTTATAAAATTCAACCGATTTGTTCGGGAGAATCAGGAGAAGCGGGAACGCGCGGAAATCAAAATTAAAGAAGAACAAGAGCGCCAAGCGGGTCGGCGCGAAGAAGTAATAAACAATGAACAGAATACTTAATTTGCAACGACACTTTACCCAAAGAAGAAGATTAATATCTTTGGCTGACGTAAGATATATTTTTCAGATCGAGGATTTAACTAAAAAGTTAGATCACATGAAAAACATTCGGGACAAGATGAAGAAATACGTGCAAGATTATAAGAAATACCAAAATTATTTAGATAGAGTGATCAACGAGACAGGGGAGTTTCTTTCGATCTCCGAGGTCTTTAATCGTTACGAAACATTGATCGAAGCAAGGTCGATCTTGTCTGTGCATCAAGACAAAAATCTTCAAACGTTGGAGGAGACGGGAACGGAAATAGTAAGTGCTTTTCTGTTTGATTAAAAAATTCCATGATGTTTATTGCTCGTTTCGTTGTACGGTGAGATGAATTTTTGTTTGATTGCAGTATTATATGACGGAGTTAAGGTCGCAGAAATTTATGGGATTGAACAATAAGTTGGCACAGCTACACGCAGGACGCGACAAGGCGGAGGCGAAAGCCCTGAAATGGGAGACGATCGTAGCGAGCATAAAGGCGAGCGCTGCGGAGAACAATTTGAAGCACACACAGGTAAAAACGAGTTGCTGGAATTTGTACCAGCAAACCTGTAAGAGAAAGGATGTTCCCATCACCGTGAACAAGGATGACACGGAGCAGCAGCTCGAGCACATCAAACGCACCATTCTTGAATTGAAACGAATAATCAAGGTCGCGAAGAAACGAGCAGCGAAGCTAGACTAGATCATTTTTGAAACACGTGAACTGTTTGTAAATAAATATATATTTCTCTCGCAAATAAAATAAATCTTAACAAATACATTCTTACAGTTTTAAGGGTAAAGTAAAAGATAGGTTGCGGACGGGTTATACTTTCATATCTGATAGAAAATGTAATATTAAAGATCTACTATTGTCTATGAGAATCCACGATGAAATCGGTTTTATTGGATGCGTCGTAGCTCACATATATCCTTTCGTTACTTCATTGGTATCTTCTTTGAATGACTTTTCTAGCTGCCGGTAAGTGACAACCAGATATGTTATGCAGCAAGTCGGAGTAGTCTTCTTCGAGCCTTTCCTGCAATTTAGTAGTGGCTTCGTTGCGTGTTAATGGCTGCTCCATGCCTTCGGATACAATTTGTAATTCTTCCTTTTCAACGCATCTGTACCATTTAATCGTGGGTTATATTCGGTAGAAGACAGATGGGTTAAAGAACGTTTCAAGAAGAAGCGAAACTAATCGTGAACAAATTTCTCGGACTATATGATGTACGAAGGAGGAAGAAAGAATAGAAATGTAGGAGCAAGGAAGGATAACAATGGTGGAATCAAGGACTTACAGGGCGCAAGGTTGAGTGGGAGCAATGTATTTAATGGCGGGGACTTTCAATCGAGGACGTTTGTCTTCATCGAGTCGGAGCTGTTGAGATTTGGTAGCTCTGTCCACCCAATAAACCTTGTGGAACATTTGTGTGATACGTTTCTCAACGATTCCCAGGTACAGCATGATGTTACTTATCGTTATTTGTTCGTTGTCGCCTAATAATTCCAAAATCGGCGTGTTTTCGCACCGTATCGCTTTGAACAGGGAATCTATTCCTTTCAATAGTTTCTCCAGTATGTCGTCGCACTGAAACAGTCAACGCGTACGCATTCGTGTAAAGAAAAAAGGTAAATGATTCTAGCGAGCAAACTATCCACTTAATCGCGGTGTTCGACGTTCTAGGTTTTCAATGTTCGATAGGATTACTGGGGGTATCACCTGCAGCACTCTTTCCTCGGCCGCGTCGGCGAGAGCCGTCTGCTCTTCCAGTTCCTTCTTGAGCTTCTCCAATGTCTCGGTCTGCTCTTTGCTTCGGTGTTCGTTCAAAACATTTTCCTGTTGTGTCACCGCTGTCAGCTGAACCATCCTCGACTGTAGACTCTCCAGCTCGTCGTTTAATTCGTTCACGTAGCAGAAGAGGGCAAAATTTTCTTCCTCTTGCTTGATGAAGTGCGCCATCAGCTTATCGATCTCCTGCTGACCTAAAAGATGGAATAATTTCGCATAAAGATCGCCTACTGTTAGAAATTCGACGCGATCAGACGAGCTTAAGCACCAGTGAATTCTTTGATCGTTTGCAGAATCTGCTTGTAATTCGCAATCATGTTTTGCTTCTCTTCCGTCTTCGCCTTCTTCTCAGCCGCTCGTTTCGCATTTAAATCTGTCATTTCACGGTGCTGCCCCTTTATACCGAGGAACGCTTGCAGTTTCATTTCATTGTCCAGCGTTCTCCGAAGTTCGCACATCTCCGACACGTGGGTCTTCAGGTCTCTCATTCCCCTGTAAATAAACGAAATTTCGGTATACATACGAAGTTCACCGGAAGCAACGAAAGTGTGATTGGTCAATGACTTATCTAACAAAACTATAAAATAATTGATCGAAAGCCGAGATTACCGGATGCGACTACGCGCCATTGATCCCGGATCGTTGCTCTCAGTTCCGAGTTTCTAATTTGACGGCGGATAAGTCATTGTGCGCGAAGTACGAGGAACTTTCGGTCGTTAATGCGACTCTCAGAATTATGGTTGCAACGATCCAATCTTTTCCAGCTTTCGCAGGGAATGTCGCGAAATTCGTCACGGGAACAGAACGAACGATAATAAAAATGGTTTATTGTCGTTTCGCGCATACCTTTCACGAAGAGCTTGAATAGTGTTCAGCTCTTCGTCCCTCTGATTAAACGCGATGGTAGACTGCTCGATTAAATCGTTGATTATTTGCTTCCCCGTGTTTAATTGCCCGATCGATTTCTTCCAAAGCGTTGTGAACTGTGCCCTCTCCTTTAGCGACGATTCGATTTCGTTCCGTATCACCATGTTTGTAGCAATTACGGTGTTAAACCTCTTCGTCGTTACGTCTAAGCGATTCTCTAGCATCGTAATCGTCTTCTGTCGCTTCTCAGCAATGTCTCTCAACTGGGTGTCCGTATGGACTTTCATTTTCAAGCTTGTGACTTCTTTCGAGAGCTAAAGAAAAATTATTTGAAGTTCTTAACTCTTTTTTGCAATTTTTCGGTCCTTTAATTTAATAACATTTCCATCTTTTCAATCCTATTACGGTCTTCCAGTTAGTTTATCTGGGATTTAATTATGTTTCTCTATGTTCTTCGAAAATGTCTTTCGGAATAAGAAAAATATGAAATCGTTACTAACATGGGATTGTTTTTGTTCTTCAACATTATTATTACACGTACAGCTGAATTGAAGACCGTAGCAGAGTTGAATCACGATTAAGACAAGCCCAAGCGATTAGCAAACCTTGCCAATCTGTATATCAAGCTCCGTTATTTCTTCCTTTTCGGTTTTTATCATTTCGTTGTATTTGGTCTGCATTTCTAAGAGGCATTTCAGCTTCTCCTCCATATCCTGATCCTCGCGCAGGAATATTTTCGAGTTCGCAGTCTTGATGCGAAGCACAAGCTCCGCCTTTTCGTACTCCAAATGATTGATCATGTTCGTTTGACTGCGAAGCTGCAGCCTCGCGTCCTCGGCACAGGCTGCTCGGTCATTCTCCATTATTCTGTACTGCCTCTTCAGCCTTGTAAGTTCAGTTCGAGCCAAAATCTCGAGCTCATGTTCGTCCGGCGTGTGCTGCGTTCTGTACGCCATTGTTATGCCTCTAACTTCCGCTAATTATAATCTTGAAAAACCGTAAGAGTGTATAATTAGTGAGATACTCAATTACGGTATAGAAGGATTTAACTACTTTGCAGAATCGTATTCCTTTTAATCCCTGGCACTATAACATCGAGTCGGACTCGTGACGATCATATCGAACAGAATCTACTAAATATGTATGTTATTAATTTCCTATAAACCGAAATAAAATTCTACATTGTTGTTCTCGATATATAGTCATCGGAGAATACATAGAGATGCAATAAATATCAACTTCTTGCATCTTCGTACAAAAATTATGAACGACAATGAAGTTCTAATCGCTGTAACCGTAAAATTGTAGTGCAAGGGGTTAGAGATGTTTAGAACGCATTGAACACGACACAGGTATATTTAGAATCTGATTTATTGAACAGTTAGTTGCTATAAAATATTGTAAGTGGCATGCTGCTTGCTGTGTAAGGTTGTTTTTATTGATTTGCTACGGCCAAAAGGTTATTGCGACTCACTATTTATTTAACACTCGTAGATTGTCAACCGCGCTGCGTCAGAGATCACTGCAGATATTCCGGTTGTGTTCCACCGTATCCGCACCGCCATCCACGTCGATGATCCCGAGGATCCACGGTGGAGAGGAAAACACTTTCCAGACGTGATCCTCGATGACGTTCAACGGCGACATTTGAGAAAGACATCTGCCACCCTGTATAGCTCCGCCAGCTGTACGTGCGCCACTGTTGTTCTTGTTAGTGCTTCCGGTTGCCAAGCACCCTCTCAGGAGTGTATTGTGACGGGGGTCTCGATTTCGCGAACTTATGACGAATAATAAACCAGTAACCCGTATTCTAACGGATTTTCTACAGAATATAAATCGTGAAACGCGAACAAATTTATCCGAGTGACGATAGATGTAGCATATATTGACTTTTTTTTAATATTAATATCAATGTACCAAGTTGAAAACAATTTTATCCCTATTCTGGTAACACTTGTCATTTGCAGAATCACGAATTGGCGCAGGCAGCTTAATGATAATTAATGTTTTCGCGCATCTACAATTACTCTGCTAAGTAGAGCGCTCAATGACCAACACCTACCTATTGTATATGTACGTACATTGATGATCGAATGGTGTCATGCCCAGCACTCATATGCTTTTTCCTCGTTTATTGCTACGTCATTTGTAAAACACAATATGATTGGGCAAATGTTTCTCTTTCACGAGAACTCTTTGTTTTATAAATTCGTCACGACGGAATTGCAGTGAAATTGTCCGAGTCATCTCGCACGAACTGCATTTTCTAACACCTAGATTGACTCGGGCAGTCTGAAGAAACGTTGCGTCGGCAAAGTTCTATTTAAATTGTGACAATCTACTCTGTTCGTAAAACGGAGAATTTATGTTTCATAAACGCGCTATAAAAATTGTTTTCGATGTGAACAAGACGATAATGATAAGGAACCTGCTGATATAGAATTGCGATGCCATTGGTTCTGTGAATATTTCAAATTTACAGTTATCACACCTGTATCAATACCGGCGACCATTTCTACATGCAAATTTATATTTAAATTCAAATAAACTCGCTTCCCACATAAAATGTCCCACGTTAGTGAAATTCAATCAGAATCCTTTACAAACATTTTGCGTGTCAGCAATAATTTGTTCAACTTAGTTTCTTTTGTGTATAATCTTGTTAAATTATTGACGAAATATTCGTCTTTTATAGTTTAAAGGATATTAATTTTTATGAACGTACCGGTTCATAAATTTTTATATTAAAAAAGAATTCAATGTCAAACGAGAAAAATGACACCATCGATCAGTACTAGTATCAGTAGTATATCAGACTGTTATCTCCTGTATCTATAGTTATCTACTGCAAATTTTTTTTCAATATTCTTCGCGGAAGACAGCACGGTTAAAGAATGTGCGAATACTTTGATCCACCACTGTAGGAATTCCTTGTGAATCAAATTCTGGAGTCGACACAGAGAAGTGCCAAGAAAATCCTTAATTTTTCCTTAATCTTTCATTGAATGGAAGCACACCTGTCAAGTGTACGTACAAAAGAATACCGAAACATTTTCGACCGGTGTGACACGCAGGTAGAACGTAGGAGGATCGTGCATTAAACACGATCCATAGATTTCGTGAGATCGAGTCAGGTGGCGGTTCGACCAGGTGGGTTAAGTAGTGGGGGTAGGATTGGTGGCGGGTACGGGCGAGGGAGAGGTTAGTATGCCTCCGGAGGGGAAGGTCGACAGGTCGATTGTCTTGTGCATGGAACGTTAGGCTTCCACGCAACGTTCACCCGAGTCGCTGGTGCACGCGTCCTTCTACGATTAATCGAGTTACTACGATATTAACGGAAAGGCATCGGTGGATTACGTGCGATCGAGGAGTGCGCGGAATAACCGGAAGTTATTCGGCGGTTAAAACGAACTCTCGAGGAACCTGTTCGGCGGACGGAGCGCAGCGGGGGCAGCGCGCGGCTGCTGCGGCGCGGCGCGGCGGCGGCTGCTGCTCGAAAACAAAATTACGATAGCTGCAGCATTCGATCGAATTTCGCGGCGCAAGTGAACGTTTTCGCGGCGGAACCGAGACCGAGCGTGGAACGAATTACTTTCAGTCGGGGCCTCGGAAAGAGGTGGGAGGATCTCTACCTGGCCGAGGAGCACCGCGCGCACAATTCCGTAATATTTATTTTCCACTGGCGGCTAGTGAGTCACTACCTGGCCGGCCACGGTACGGCGAGCTAGTCGCCTCGCGTGTCCCGCGAGTACTTCTCCGCGCGTATCCTCGCCAACAGTGAGTTCACAGTGACGCTACCAGTCCTTCGAAGAGGTCACCTGTCGTCGATACAAAAATCAATCGGGGAAAATCCAGTGTGTCCGAAGATCGCGTTTGTTTGTCTACGATTCTCAGGATTCGCCTCGAAAGACGCTGCCTCTGTCTTAAATTATATCGATATCCCGTGGACATAACAACCATATCCAAGTGTAACGGTACAGTGTCCTGCGAAGGATTTCACTGACGTTTCGACAAAGTGTGATCTGCATATTTTTCAAGTTTATGTGCGACCGTACTGTGCTTTTTGGAATATACCTACGGTAGGAGAGGTAGAGGTAGAGGTATCTCTGCGCATTGTGCCGTTGTGTTTTGAAACGCGGTAACATTGTTGACTTTCTATCGGAGAAGCAGAAATATAGTTGCTCTTTCGTGGCTCGCGTGTGGTAACGGGGAAACGGAGCAGAACCATAGTATTAACCCCGTAACAGTTTACTACGTTTCTCGTACGCGAACCCGCCGACAGGTTCCATGGTACATACTGGCAGCGGAATACATATCGATCGTATTGTTGCGGGAATATTTTAAACGATTGTCGCGTACACGATCGATCGGGTTTAGTGCCGCGCGCGGTGCGCAAATCTATGGGAAAACGATCGCGAAACATGACATTCCTAACGGAGAACCGTGTCGGCGAGTATGATCACAGCTGATCGTTTCCGGTAGTGAAAGACCGACTCGTAGCATCGATCGGAGAGAACCTGTTTGGCATCCGATGTTACGCGGTGGCCCGAGGAAAAAGTGAACTTCACAGCCCGCTCGTTTACTATCGCTCGTGTCGCGCGATTTATTGACAACGCTCGAAGGTGAACGTCGCGAGTCCATGAGTCACGAGTCGATTATCGATCACTTCGTTGTTCCGTAACATTTTTTTTTTTTTACACGACCGTTCACCGTGTTGTATTATACGGATAACGTACAGGTATACAACAGTCCTCGCTGCAACGATATTTCAAATACGAAGAGGACATTAGCGGTGGATGCTGTTCCTGATGATCGATACCGTATCGGATACTATTCGATTTGTTGTACCGGGTTGGTGACTGCGCGGGAAAAACACCAACAGGGACATGTTTTTGTTTTTGAGCGTCGATCGATCGCGATACCGATCGCCGCGCGACGTAGAATCGACTAGCCACGAACTAGAACGGTTTTATTGACTGGCGTTTATTGTTAATTAGTCGAACGTTATAAATGTTTCTGACGTATGACCGGCCGGCCACCTGGTCTCGTGTCTGTCGTTATTACCAACGACATTAAAAGGTCACGGTTTCGCCGGGCACGCAACATTCGAGCGACAGTCGCGGGTGCGCGAGGACAAGCGGCTGACGAAATGCTGCCGAAAAAGGAAGGGCAACCGGAGCCCTACGCTCTGGAGGACATGATCTCCGATATACAGGCGCGACGGAATTCCTTGGACCACGAGGACCTCGAGGACCCCGTGGAACTTTTGAAGAAAAGGGACAGGGATTTAGTTCTGGCTGCCGAGCTCGGTAAAGCGTTGCTCGAGAGGAACCAGGAACTGACCAAGCAGAGCGAAGCCCTCATGGAAGAGTACTCGTCGAAGTTGGAGGTGAGCAGGTTTATTCAAAATTTATTCTGCCGATGCTATAGACGCCTACAATGGTTTTCAAACTTTGTCGACTCTACGTTAAGATTGTACATTTGTTTCAGACATCTTTATTATTTGATCAACTCTTTATAGCGGGAGTCGAGTCCATTTAAACAGCAGAGTTCGCTACATCTAAATCCGAACGTTTCAGCCTACAGCTATATTAACATATTCGAGTCTTTTGCACGATTAACCTATGAAAAAGTATGTAAATGTATGTAAATATGAACTGCACATAAGTTCCGAAACGGATATGTGATATTTGAAATTGTAAGCAATAATGAAAAAAGGTTTAGGCTAGCAATTGTTCGTTTTGTGGTGGAAAAGATTTTCTGATAATATGTATTGTTAAGTATTTTATTATACATTAATAATCGTATGAAATAAAATTTGAATATGTTTATATTTCACTGTACATTGTGATACACAGTAGTGTATAGTACACAGCATAATTTGAACTTTTGAGTTTCGATTTTAAAACCTGGAACGGTTGCGTGGGACGTAGTTTGAAGACCACTGGCCTAGATCGATGGAGGTGATTTCATACTTTGGAGTCCCAAGGGTGTAGTTTAGTGCTCTAAAAATACTCAAATGTTAGAACTGTACCAAATATTTGGTATCGTTCGAATATTTTTCTTCGAAGAACTCTCGGGCAGCGATTTTTGACTTATCGGCATTATAAATATTTTATATAATTTTCTGTTTGAAACAATTTCATTTGAATAATCTATGTGATGGAAATTATGCGGGTACCAACCTTTCGCGCGAGTACTTTGAACTTAGTCTTATCAAAAGTTCAGGGCTTTTGGATAACTTGATAATTTTAATGTACACCTGTCGTTTACGGTGTACTGCTTGTTGGTTTAACGCATTATCGATCGGGAAATTTTTGCAGGAAATAACGCTTATGTCTGGCTAGTTTGCATATAATGGAAGTAATTAACACTTTATCAATTTTCAGATTTAATTACTCTACTCACGGTGATTTTAATTGTATCACTTTCTAAAATGGTCTGAATGTATTCCCGGATCAATAATGCGTTAATTAGTGTCGTGAGATGAGCTAATGATGTTGGTTCATCTGAACGGTTGGGTACCAATAAGGTGTACCAGAATTTCTCCTGTTTTCCTTTCTCTAGCTTAATAATTTTACTACGATTTTTATTGTTGTTCAGAAAAGTCAAATATTTCCACTTTTATTTTCATATGGGATCAGTTAATCAATATTCTAATACAACGTTAGTACATATTAATTTGATTTTTAGTTAGATCTAACAGGTCAATTTTCATTCATAAATATGCTTTAGGAGCAGCTTTTATCAGTGGCCCTCACATTTTGACTTCGCTTTTGTTTGAGAAGCGGGCACCACAGGTTATGACCTTTTCTGTTTGAAAATAGGGGTGATAGATAATCTAGAATTAATTCCTAAAACAGTCGCGCACCTGCATCGATTGTTAAATAATTTGCAATGTCATAAAATGGCACAAGATTTCCTCGTGATTGAATACAATGCTGTATAGGAACGTCGATACTCTTTCAGATACTGTAACGTCAATTGATTTCACAGAATTCATCTACAACAATGGTAATAACAAATCACATCGAATATGTGTACGCGAATGAAATATCACAGCGTATCTTTATAAGAATTGATCGAAGTTTTTATACAATTTCCGAAATGCACTTATCAAATACGTTCACAAACACGCGCAGTCTTATTTTTTGTTAATCTTACATGATTTCATATAATGGAGAAAGTGGCTATTTTTGGTGTGCACAAAATTGCTCTATAAAAACACGAATTTACATAAGTATCGGCTGTCTAATCACGAATCGTTTGAATCTTTCACTTTATAATTACGAATCAAATCTAACGTATAGGTTACAATTCAAGCTTAATAAACATAATTACATAGTTGTTCCTAGTATCATAAGTCGCAACACTGTTTTACCGTAATCAACATTCAATCTTCTTGCGATATGTGCATGCATTTGAAAAATGCACGCAAATTATGCTTGCGCAAAAATATTCATAACAAATTAATTTCCGTGCACATAATCACGAAAAAATTTTTCAATAAGGCATCGATAACACAATTCATTAGAGAACGTTGTATCAAGTTTCCTTCAAAGATATAATATCATTTTCCTGACTCTCATTTCCTGCAGAATATTAATACCGCTCTTTTTCGTCGTCTCGTTTCGCAAACGTAAATCACGTAAATCATGCGACGCACTAAGTTAGATCGGTCAATCTGCGCTCGTATCGCTAGATAAGAGAAAATACCTGATAACAGAGATAAGCTGAAGGTAGTCTGTTTAGTGACGTCGGAGTGGACGGAACGAACATAAATTGATTTATTTATTTAGTTAATCGTTTAGCGGAATAATCAGCGGAATAATCGTCGCATTCGCTAATTGCAGGGATCATAATTGTTCGAAGAAGAATGCGGATTTTTATACAAAATCTGGCGAACGAGGTGGAAGCGATATTCGTTTTTCTTAGATCGTGTAGTCCCCGTTTTCTTAGATCAAGGCTTCAATGTATCGTATAACAACTCACCCTCATAATGTAATCTAATAATCTCGTGTGGGATTATCGTGCAAAAGAAGACGGTTAATCGTGTGACTCTGCAAAAAATTTTTTTTACATTTTTTTTATTAATAGTATTGTTTTATTAATAATAATTTTTATTAATGTTTGGGATAACTGTTGTTTTGGCCCGTGATTAATGGAAACTGGCGACGTTCGAAAGAGATGCGCGCGAATAATCGATGCTGGACACCGACGACGCGACGCGACGCGGCGGCGAACACCATTGCGTAGGAAAGGTTTTATTAGATTAATCGGGAGGGCGTGGTTTGCTTATAGAGTTCCCACGCGGAACGGTATGTACTGTTTCATTACACTGAAAGCTCGCATTAAGGCGGCTGTATCGAACGTATTAATAGATTCGAAGACTTCCGAGGGATCCATAATAGCGCCCAGCTACTTGGCTATCGGTCGCATGTAAATCCGTTGGAGAACCTTGTCCGTGTGAAAACTAAAATACGTAGACGTTTATAACCCCGGCCGCCTAAATTCTGCATATTTACCGCGAGCTAGAGTTCCTCCAGTGGTAGGTAAATTATTTTCTTTCCATAATTATTAGATGTTGCGCCAGCGAACCGGGTGAAGGTAAACATAAATTAAAGTAAAATAATGGCGTTCGTGTTATCGGGCGTTCCGAGTATCGGTAAAAGGAGCATTATGAAACAGAAACAATCGATATACATTTTAGACGGGGCAGTGCGAAAATACTCTGCAGTTTCTGAGTTTTAGTTTATATTAAGTACTACTTTAGATTTTTTTTTATACTAATCTTAATGAATTCTTTCGCTGATAATTCGTTGGATGAAAAAATATTTCTACCGTCGTGTGTACATTTTCGACGTATTTTTTATTAAATCGTCTTTTCGGTCGTACCATCAGTTACCGATAACTCTGTACAATTCGTATCATTCTCAACTTCTCTTTCTTTGTAAGCTGCAATTCCGTCGAAACGAAGCAAGCGCTTCCAGTATCGGAGAATTGGACCCATAAACGCGGGGATTTTACAACCCTACGCAATAAGTACAACAGCTCGATCGTCGTTTCTTACTTTTAGGAAACACGTCCAAGTATCGTCCGAGCGGAACAGTCACGATTACGCACGTGTATCCGCTCAGAAAGGCAGGCTATTCATTACCAACCGGTACGATTTGTATTGCGTGTGCGAATCTTCCTGGCCGAGCGGGAATTTGTATGTTACGCATCCGGAGAAGTGAATACGATACCAAAAAAGAAGAAAAAAAAAGAATGAAAGTCGGGTAAACTCGCGAACGCAAAACATTTCTCCGCGGATTTCGCCGGAATCGGGCCACGGGGCACCGTTGCGAATTTCCAATGCACTTTTTACGAGTGTTGCAACCCGAAGAATCGCGATCGCGACACCGATACACATTCTTTTTATCTACGAATCGCAATGGGGCCGCGACGACATTGAAGTATGTAGTTTGTTAACGAACACGTTTCTTCGGCGTCATCGCTGATAACGCTATTGACGTATTTTTGTCTTTCATAATTTTTCGTTCGTGCTCGACACCTTATGCTTGTTGCTATCCAAATCTTTGTGAACATAAATTTATCGTTATCTTCCTTGCAACGTGCAATTAGGCAAGGACTCATTGTACGCGGTGGTGCTTAGAACAATGCCCCGACGAAAGGAGTTATTGAAAATGTTTCATTTCGAAAATTAGCTGGACAACTAAAATCCTAGAAGAATTTTGCTGTTTGATAGAACAAAAATGACCGACAATGGAGATATTTAGTCTTTGTATACGTTTATAGGATAATGCATTTGGAGTAGCCAGACGAGAATGTCTCCACGTAACAGCCTACGCGGGAGCATTACGTTACAATACAATTGTTGAGGAGTGTGCTTCGAACCACTGAAGATTACAAAAGCATGTGCATTCAACAAGAAATCTGTAGGAAGCGTTAATTAAAGGTGCAACTAAGTTACCAGTACCGATTGCTTAATCCTATCAGCACTCCTTCCGCCAAGGCAACTAATGATGTCTTTCCTTAGAACCATAGAAGTTGCCTGCATAGATATATTGAAGGAACATTACCTTGCTGAATAAAGAGATAGTTTCTTATGCAATTTCGTTCTATTTTACATTGTGTATTGTTCTGATATCCGCACAAGTGCGGTCTATTTTTTGAGAGAATGGACCTGACATAGACCGATAGGAACAATAGATGTCCATTACACTCCTGTAACCTACATATCAATAGCATGGAGTGGGACGGACAGCTGTTATGATCATTAGTACTTCAGTTCTCTTCGTAGACCATTGTCGAGAAAAACTATGGAAGAATGCATCCTAAATTCTCAGTATTATTTAAAGTACTTTCAATTTATTGTGGATAAACAGGACGCAAATTGCTGTTCTCAAGCGATTTGTTCCTTCAAACGTCCCCAGAGTGTGGCGAACGATCAACATCATTTTTTCACCGAAGTTATTAATTTTCTTCGCAAAGTTAATGAGTATTTCTTCAATAAATTAAATTACAATTTCAAAATTTGGTGTATTCCTAAATTTCACAGACGCAATCCTAGTGAATCCCTGAAGATGATCTAAACATTGATCGAAACGTCGGAATTACGTTGGTAATTTGCAAAATTGCTTTGCAAAAGATTGATCGAACCTTGCGCCGAAAGCATTAAACTTTTAATTTTTGGTGTAAAATATCGATCGTAACTGTATAAGAGATAGCCTATTTGCAAAAAATTATATCGATTTACGTTTCGATCTACATCGAGATCATCCTCAGAATCGAGTGAATGCGTCTGCGGAAAAACAAGTTTACGAAATTAACATTTAGTTATGATCAAAGGAATTTGTCGCACTATCAGTTGATATACTAAGGTTAGAAAAAGAAGAATATAAATTCCAACACGAAGAGGGTATAAATGTTATTTCTTCATTTAATACGAATTATGTTTATTCTCTGAACAGGTCCGAAATTTCGATACGCAAACGAAAAATGATCAGAATCGATTCACCGAGGTCGGAGTCAGCACCGAGGAGCTGACCAGGACTGACCAGTATTGTAATCGAAGACAAAGGGAGAGCATAAGCGCGCGCGCGCGGAGCCGGTTCCCCTCGCCGAGGTCAAAAATAAGGCGACAGGCATAACGCGGAAAGATAGGAGACGAAGAACCGGGTACGGCGGCTAGGCAGAGCGTGGTGCCGGGTATTGTCTTTGACGTTAGGTTGCCTAAGTGACTTGTTTCCACGCTTTCGTGGGTTTCTGTCCGTCGTCGAGGATTCGAGAACCCGTTGCAAACCGTCTCGTCGCGTCGCGTCGCGTAGCGTCGCCGACGTTTACTCGAACCCGCGCACGAACTTGCCGAGAAAGAGAGAGAGAAAGAGAGACAGATGGAGAGAGAGAGAGAGAGAGAGAGAGAGAGAGAGAGAGAGAGAGAGAGAGAGAGAGAGAGAGAGAGAGAGAGAATATGAATTTCTCTGAAGCACGCGATTCCGGAAAAATTGATGTCGTTACGCAGCCCAGGCGATTTGCTTTTATGCTTTCCTACCGATCCGGTGTTGCTGCCCTCGCGTATCGATTCCATGTAGCATCCAACTCTCGCGTGAGCCTCTTCTGCGGAAAGTATCCGTCGAAAGTTATCTAAACAAAGTCGGATCTTTTTAGAAAACTGCGGTTTCCGAGCGTGCCGCGCTGAAATCATAATTATGTAAATACCGGATGTTCACTTCACTTTTTTCGTCTGCCGCAGAAACGTCCGGATGTAGGCTAATGCTAGGCTAATAAAACGTTTTGTCGTTTCGCAGAAGTCGAGGATGGATATAGTATTGTTGCTCGAAGTTGGACACTTTCATCTCATTTTAAATGTACGATTGCGTTCCGTCAGTCCGGCTTCGGATTATTCACAGATTTTTATTACATCGGTCTCTGTTTTAGTGTTTTCTCATCTTACTTGGTAATGGTCACGGATTTGTATGCAGCTACGATATTGTGTAATTTTGTAAAATACAAGGAAACGTTTGCGGCAATAAACACTGTGGTAATTTTATTCGTATCGGGAACGATCTTTTCGCTTGTGAAATAAATCTTTTCCTAATTCTGGTTTCTAGAATATAATTTATGAGAACAGAATTTGCGTGGAGATACAGTTTGGTAATAGTTTTTGTAATGTACCAGATACATCGTTAGTAGGAGTACATTGCTCTTGTTAGGGGAACGAACAATGTGTATAGTACTTGAGCCCTTGGCCTCCTGAAATTCCCAAGAAAAGAAACAATTGATGTTTTCCGTTGCTCAACGGATCTGAACTTAGATAACAAAGTTCAGAATCTAATCCGGAGACTTTTATAAAATTCAATCCGCACAAAGTTCTGGAGATTATTTTGGAGAACGAACATTAATACTTAGCACTCGGATGGCGACTCTGAGGCACCACTGAATTTGCTATGCCATTTTTAAAAATATTGTTCACATTATTATTTTTGTTCGTATTTAATAAACGACTAGACATTTACATATTACATGAGGTAGTATATTAGTGTCATATGCGAAAAATGTAAAAAAATTGTGTAGAATGGAAATATTCTAGAATTGAGAAATCTTTCGTTTTTGAGTGAAAATAGCTCCGAGTGCAAAGTGCTAATAGTGGTAAAATATTTCGTTTGACATTTTCATTTAATAAACCTGTTTTCCACAGACGTAATCACTCGATTCTAAGGATGATCTCAACGTAGATCGAAACGTAAATCGATAAATTGTTGCAAATTGGCTTCTCAGTGTAATTTCTGATCGAACCCAGCGCCGAAATAATTTTCGTTAAATTGTTACACAGTTACGATCGATATTTCACACCAAAATTTTACCTAATAGTTTTCTAGGAAAAAAAATCGCAAACCTGTAATGAGCTCACGGAGATCAATTAGAAACATATATTCAAAGTGAACAGTTATCGCTCGGTTTGCTTAGTCACCTAAAGAGGGGGATTCCGTGAAATAGTCGTTCACGCGCGAAAGGCAAAAGAAGCACGTACATACTAATCGTAGCTAGCGTTCGGTCTCGCGATCTTTATTTCCACGGTGCAACGTGGTTCATTCCGGAAACGACCGTGCTTTCTTCGCAGTGGGTCTTACACTTGGTATCCGGATATAATTATCGGTTACGTGAGACAATTCCGTGAAAACGCGTTGAACGCCTCGAGCAGGCAGAACCGTGCAAATTGAGCGATAATTGACTTGTCACCGGCTATTCTTCACACTCGATTACGCGATTCGCGGCGTCATGAACCGTCGACGAGAGATCCCGTCGCTGCCGAACGATCGATTGTCTCGATAAGCGTCGATGTTTGCTGTTCCCTTCGCTATGCGCGCATGCAATCTACAGGCGCACAATTGAATAAGTAAAAAGCATTATTTGGAAAAATTATTTTTCTGAAAAATCTCAAAAAGCACACGATTTTACATGTATTTTAGTATGAGAGATCATATACCGACTCCAAAACCCCTATTCCGCTTGATCCAATTTTAATGAACACACAAATAATGATTTCATTGTTTCAATTCCGCTCGTATACGCGAAAGGTAATGCTCGCCGAACCGACGACCCGCGTTCCCGGTATTCGGGATCTGTGAGAAAAACCGGCTAATTTGTTTTTCACCTCTGCTCGCTTTTCTTTTTGGCTTCTGTTCCGTTTTTTTGTTCGCTCGTTTCCCGACGATTTCACTTTCACGCGGCCATTCCGCCTCCGACCGTCCCCCGGTTCATACTCTGTTCGCGCGCGGATTTATGCGCGGCCCTCTCGTGCGAACACGTGTAGATGGAAGGCGCGTGCATGAACTGCAAACGAGATGCAAGCGTTAATGTCTACCACTTGTGCTGCGTGGCTTTGATTCGACGGACGGGGCAGGGCGATGCGTTTCCGGATGCTTTAATTAGACCCTGCCTTGCTGTTTTTACGGGTTGCGGATCCGGTGCGGCGGTGTAATGCACGTGCCGTGTATCATTAAAAAATTGGTTACGTAAACGACGCCTGGTAGAAAGCATTTCGATGCCAGGAATCGGTCGTTTCCTCGACATCGATATTCGCTCGAAATTATGGGACAGTTTTTACGATCCGGAACTGCCACGTAATAGAGCTCGGCTGTGCCTAATTACCAGATTTTGTAATTTATACGTTTAGTGCTGTTACAGAGTCGCTTGCATAGATTAATGAGCACACTGCCGATTTTTATGCAAAATTAAAATTGTGATTGGCAAACGAGAACCTTCCTGAATTTTTATTATTCTTTGGTCAGTGATGCTTATAAATTGCGAATATATCTGGTCATTCCCAAACTGCGGATTTTTATGCATTTATGGCACGTGCGTGGTTGTAAAATGAGAAATATGGTTATCGTACTGCGTCGCTCTGATGTTATAAAAATATTATAAAAAGTACCCCAGAGACTCGTGAAATGGAACTCGGGTATTTACAGTGACTCCCATTAATATTCGGACGCTCTTAGAAAAACGATAACTTTTTTGATATTGCACCATACGATTTACTACATGATGTGAACAGAAATTTTTGTCAAAAATTGCAACTGGTCGGAACACTAGAGAAAATAATAAAAGTTGCATTTTACTACTTCTTTATGTGGGTCTGTATTGAAAATTTAAAAAATATGTTTTGTAGATCTGTGTCAATTATATGCATTGTAAAAGTTTCATCGAAATCGGTTGACGTGGGAAAAAACGACAGGCATTGAAAGATATATGAATCTTTAGATTTATTGCAGTTAGAGGACGAAAATCGTGAAAAATTGCAATTTTTACCATCTTTAACCCTTATCCGTCCCTCGTATCAATTTGACACAGTTTTCCCGAAATAAGTTATACTTTTCTGTTATTTGTTCGCCCGAAGTTTCGTGACTTTTATTTTTTCAATGCGAAACAGAACCGAAAACCCTAAGATGCAAATGTTAACTCGTCCATGTGAATAAAAAAACATTGAAAAATAACTGTTTACCTTGTTATTTTATGGATCTTTTACCACTGTGAATTTGACACCGAGGGATAGATTTAGTGTGTGTAATGAGAGATGGATGAGGGTTAAACTTTTGTAGCTCATTGCAACGTTGACCGATTTTAATGAAATTTTCAGAGTATGTTTATTTGATACAGATCTACGAAACGCGTTTTCCACATTTTCAATATGAGCCCCCATAAAAAAGTTGTGAAACATAACTTTTAGTATTTTCTCTGCAATTCCGACCAATTGCAATTTTTTCAAAAATTCTTTTCACTTCTAACTTCTCAAAAATTAGTTGGTAAATTAACTCAGACTCGTGAATATACACATTCTGCTTAATGCAACTTCCAGTTTCAAGGATCAAATACTCGTCTAGCCAAAGAGGATATAGTCGAATCGGTGCATCGGTTCATCTGAAATCATCGGCGGATCTACCCACACTTTCAATTTCACTAGAAACGTGCTATGCGGTTTGGATCAGAAGATTTTCGAGCCGCGCGGTTTTTCCCAGCGGCTTTTCAAACCGCACGTTAAAGGCACCTGGCAAGGCCAAACCGCCGAGGATACGGCTTTACGAATGGCCCGGGTTAATAGCACCGCGAACAAATGCTCTAATCGGCGAGCCAATTATCTACGACACGTTTCTCTTTCAATGTTCGGTCGACGGCATCGATGCGTTGCGGAGTATGCATTTATTTGAATAATAACGTTCCTGAAATGCCGGGGGAATCGTTCCGTGGTAAAGCTATGAAGAATAGTCCGTTTTAACCATAAAAAGTGCTGCTGGTAGTAATCGGTCTCTCAGATTCTATGCATAACTGCAGATTCAAATCTTCGTATAATGCTAAATCTATTGTGGGTTTTTCGAGAGTCAAAGTTCACCGGCACGCATGAAAAGAAAAGTCGCATTAGCTTTTTCAAGTCTGCCGAGTGTGTGTGTGTGTGTGTGTGTGTGTGTGTGTGTGTGTGTGTGTGTGTGTGCCAGAAAGTGCGGTGTATTCGAAACTTAGTTAGATTCATTACATTGTGAGAACTCTAATACGCAAGACAGTGTCTGATGTATAAAATGAGTTATTAGAGAAGAAAGTGTATAAAGGTATTCAATATTTTCTAGGCCATTCCTAACAGAATATTAGATCTTCATTTATTTAGATACTTTCTCGATTATCTACACGCACTTCCGAGTTTCTATCATGGCAACAATAGCTAAACAGTCTTTCCGATTCGCGAAGAGACTGATCCCTCGGTAATCAGAATTACAAATATCTTAAACTATCTGTCAACGCGTAGAAAAAATCTACAGACTCTCATTAATAACATTTTATAGACAGCTGAACATGTGTAAAAACTGTAGAGACGTCCATTTTTGGGAATATCTGTGCTAGAAACTGTTTGTGACAAAAAATTACTGTAGATTATTTGCATATACAGGGTGTCCCAGTTTTCTCCGGCCAAACTTCACCAGCGTGTGCTACACTCAAAAGTAAGAAAAAAATGTTATACGAACATACGCTCTTAAATGTTTTATTAAGGAGTTATAACTAATAATACAAAATGATAATGAACTGGCATTTCGTCGATACAGCGTACGTTTGTTCCCCTGCATTTACATAAAACGTTAATAAAAAATGTCTTCAGCAAGTAACCATAACAGTTTATGTAAACACAAATAGAGATATTCATAAAATGTTGGTACGCTGTGTCGACGAAATGCCAGTTCATTATCATTTTGTATTATTAGTTATACTCCTTGATAAAACATTTCAGAGCATATGGTCATATAACATTTTTTTCTTACTTTTACGTGTAGAACACGCTGGCAAAGTTTGGCCGGAAAAAACTGGGACACACTGTATATTCAGGATGATGGGGGAAAAAAGTGTCATTCATTTTGGACGAAATAAAAATTTCGACATTTGGACAGCTTTTCGAGGCAAATGCCCCCACTGCGCGGCGGTCACGAAAGGGGTTGAAAGAAAGAAGCGGGTCATAGTCGGCAATGAAATCGAGCCGTGCTGCGTTTGCTTCTCGTTATTGTATAATTGGCCGTCTGAAAGCGGCAGCACAATAATCGTGGTACCGTGTCGGCAATAAAAAGCGGCACTTACACGGCTAGCAAGGCGGAGATCTAGAAAGCCGAGATTCCACGGGCTCCTCGCAGCCGGCGACCTGGGAATCTCCAGCGCGCGAATTACGCGATTCGCTCGTACGCTTCTCCGGTGCGAACCTATTCAGCCCATTACAAATTAAGATCAGCCATTAACCCTGCCATAATGCGCCGTATATACGATAATTACCGGCAAAAACCGTATAGAATCAAACCCCGCATTACTGTACTTCTCGCGACTCTCGGCAACGCAACGCAACGCAACGGTGCCCTGAAATCGATCATCTTATGCCACGCGATAGAGTCTTCAATATTTATACCACTCTTGCCCCGTGACTCCGTTTCGTCGACCTCTTTATACACTTCCGGTCAAACGTTGGAAATCTCTTACAAGAAACACTGTTCAATTGATGATGAAATCGCATAAATGTGTGCATGTGGGCCGAAAGTGGAAGGAAGCGAATCTTTATGCCAAATAAAAATGTTCTGTGTCAATTGTAAGAAATAGAAACCAAATATAATGTTCTTCTATTTTTTTTTAATAATTTTGATGAATACATTGACATTTTTTAATTCATTCTATTCATAAAATTCCCAGTCCCATGATTACTGAGTTATCCATGGCCAATGATTCGACAAAATAGTAGAACTACACGATCTAAGAAACAGCACGGACCCGAGGGTTTTTCTTAGATCGAGGCTTTACTGTATTCCTTCTCGCTGGTGTTTTCAGTTTAATAGCGAAATATTTATTTATTTTCCTGGCTTCTAGAGCAGTGTATGCTTTGTTGGGCTTCAGTGCAATTAGAGCAGATCGTATCTCAATGAATACTCTGAAGCAGAGATGCACAAACTACGGCCCTCCGTTGATTTGCTGGCGGCACGTTACACATTTTTTAGAATTATTTATTTACTTTTTATTATCTTCCTTTGTAACAATATATGATAAATATAAACAAAATAAATAACTTTTATGACTTTTTGTTGGCGGCCCTCCCATAAGTCAGCCACAGTCAATCTATGTGGCCCTAGATCTTAACAAATCAGTGCATCCCTGCTCTAAAGCGTATCATTGGTACTTGTAAATTGTCTGGTAGCAAACTTGTAAATAAATAGAGATGTATTTTCTGAAAAATTCTTCTTGAAGAATACATTATTCGTCTCTTTTCTACTGTCTCATTGCCACCATTTGCCAACGAACATTTACTTTCACAGTTAATATCGACGTTTGCATGGAACATTCTCCGCTCCCGCCCCCACTGTCCGTGTTCTCATTAAACAAGTAATTTCTCGTATCGTAACTCAGTAGTTTTTCGTACGTAAGGCTCATTATATAAAGATCCTTTCCCCATAAGAATTCTTACGAAATAATTAGTTCCTATCATTAAATAATTAATGGGTATCTGTGGTCTTTCATCAGCTTAGCGAATGACAGCCTTTCACTGATAGGTGTTAATATCCATATACATAATATGGCAAGGTTCGAAGAGAGCGATGAATAAATGTGATCCCACATTTACATCATTACACGCAAATATTAATTAACGTAATTAATATTTGTCCTCGTATGGTAATCGAATTGTTAGAGCTACCTGCATAAATCAACGACTATTTTCCTTTTATAAACCAATTTATATGTAATATCCAGATATACAGATGAGATATATTTATTTCAGCAATTTTATTAACCCACAATTAATTTACTACTGGTTATAAAATACCACCTATTTGTTCTCCGCATCTTGCAATTAATGCAGACAATTTATATTTTGCATAAAAGCCCGCAGTCTCCTCATAGAATATTTATGCTGGAAAAATCGATATCAGAGTATGAACATCTGCGCAAGTTTACATGCAGATTTAATTCTACATACAATTCGTTCTGTTCATGCAGCCGCTTATGATTCTGCGAGAAAGTGCGGATCCGAGAAGTCATCGTCGGTGTCTGAAAAGCAGAGGGTTCTCCTGAGGGCCGTGGCGCGAATCTTTCGTGCTGATATTATGTATTATGTGGCCGCAACGCTCATAGGAAAGTGCCTCGTGAGATCGCGGTTAAGCGATTATGGGAGAATCCGGTGCATTACGCCTTTCCCTTTAAATATTTATCGCATTTCCTACGAGAGCTTGACTGGCTCTCCTTTGTCGAATGCGCCCGACTCGAAACGGACTCGCCTGCTTTTCACAATCGTGTACGCTCAGGTAGATTTTACACGGCTCGCTGGCTCGCCTCTGTTTGGTCTCCCGCGGGGGTCTGTCTGTCTGTCTTTCTTTCTTTCCCGAAAATGGCCTGCAAGAATTTCGCTTCGACAAAGAGAGAGACCACTCGTTCGCTTTAAACAAATACAGGCCGCGCGACGAGCTTTTCAAGATCGAGTAGTTCTCAGCCCCCCCTCGTCACTCTGAAAAATTGTCTTTTGTGTCCGGACCGGCCAGGGTAATTAAACAGGAACGATAAGGGATGCTAAAGACTCGGGACCACTGTTTGCTGTTCAGGTAAATGGCACCTCTCCAAATACGTTGCGTTCGTTGGGAGTGGATTTCTTCGAAAAGAATATAATCGTGTAATAAAAATTCTTTTTGTACATTTCATTTTTTTTCTTTTTTTTTTATTAAGAAATCTCTTATGAGATTTTTTTACAACATCATGTACATTACAGAATATAGTAAATATCGAGAACGTTAGTAACAATTGGTGTACCTTTCATTCAGTAATATATGTGGAAGATTTATTTATTTACAGTTTATCTTAACACAGTTATATTTATATTTCCTCGGTTTTATTTCTACAATCTGAACTAATTTGGCACGCAGAAACGTAACGGCACATGCAGATTGAGGAAGCGGTGCATTCTCCTCCTCGAAACTGTTAGATTTTGAACAAAGTTTATTCACATACGCCACTTACGATTAGATGCGACTCGAGATACCAATGACGAAACAATGCGACCGGCAAGAATCCACAGTTATTTAGTTTCACGAAGGGGTACGTTCCAAGAATAATGTCTTTTTGACAATGATCTTACGGAGTGTTTAGCTTATCAAGCCGGCGTAATGATCTCTTCAATTAATTAAACGGAAAAAAGTGAATCCCGCCGGAGATAAGAAGAAAGCTGCGCTATATCATTGGGCTATCTGAAACGTCCTGCATGTAACAGACCTGATTCCCCACGAACAGGGAAACGAGTACAATAATCGTTCCCAGTCGCAGCAGGGCTAATTGCGTTAGAAACAAGGAGATGCCAGAGATATAGCAATCTGAAGTCTAGATAGACAGCGAAACAGACCGGAAGTTCTCGAAAAAGTGAACCGTTAGCTCGGAATCTCGGAGGAGCGTTCTACCCTCTTTCCTCGGCTTGTTTGCCTGCTTCTGCATCAAGATTAACCGCTTGCCGTTCGCGAATCGACAAACCTTTCAGCTGTACAATTCCATTAATTCAATCCCATTGACCTACAAATTACATCATCGCGCTAATACGAATGAATCTGCAAACTTATGCTTGCTTGAGCGGTAATTGAAATTTTCCAGTGTTTTCCGGTTTTTTTTACCAGCGTCAGAAGTAGCAGTTTTCAGAAGTGTGGGGGAAACTCTAGTCGCAAGAGTACTCGAGTTGTCGACATGTAACAAGTCTGCGCTTAGGTTGGAGGTCATACCAACCCGGTCTCGTAGAATAGCCTGCTTGCTATTACAGAACTGTTACAGACTCGCGTGCTCCAAATGGTTTTCATTTAACGTAGCGGTGAACAAAAATAAAACTGTTTTAGAATTATGGAAAGTATACTCCAGAGGGTTTTTTAATTGACAATAGTTCATGCCTTTTATATTTTACAATGTATACCCACGCCGCTTTTATTTCACTACTGTAATAAAAGTATTGTGGAACTCGTAATGTAAATATATTTTTTACCATGTCACTCATATTCGTACACAAAACTGTAGAAAGTATTAAAGAATTATATATAAATGTAGGTGACATCAAATATACAATAATACAGTAGACGTTCGATCTATGAAACGTACGTATGTACGATCTAAGAAAATCGTATACCCCTTCCACTGCGCTCCATATCCCGCGGGTTCTCCGAGAGTCGACAGTTGGTACCCCGACTGGCTCATCAGCGTTAACCTTCGCTGTAATAATAATCCTTTGTGCTCTACAATCTCTCGCTAAACTTTAGTTTTCTTATGGTCTCTTTCCTTCACCTACTACAATTCTCTTTTCTTCTTCACGATCGAAAAAGTAATTACCACCATGAATCATCTCGGTTTTCGTTCCCATTAAATAAATTGCTTTGATTTTACCCAGCTTTTGCGGGCGCTGAGTCGGCGTTCAACGTGTTAAAGCGTTGGACGTTTGACTTGATAGCGAGGATAAGAAATACTTTCGAGGTTCGCTGTATACTTCTTCAGCGGTCGATTTGAAACAGCATTTGTCGCATTTGGAGCATCCGTAAACCAGCCCCCGGACATTTAACTGTTCCCGTTCGCGTGCTCCACCCTGTATACACATTAACTTCGAGGAATCGTGACCGTTTCGATCCACGCCACTGGTTCCGATGCTCCATCTCCATACCCGGAAGAGATTTCGTGGAAGACAAGCGGATCTCACGCGATCGGTAGCGATTAAAATTTCTCGAAGAGCTGGACACCGTTAGCGGCTAACTCTCCTCGACGCTTTTTGCCACGTTCTTTTCGCTGGCCGGTAAATCGAGAGGATGGCGTCGGTAAGCGTTTATTCGTTTTGGATCATAAAACAGACGGCGTTGTACCTTGTTAGAGGCTCTTCGGGGCAGGGATCTCGGTGGCGCGGAAGAAGCGAAACCGCTTTCGAGGAGACACCCTCGAGCTGCACGGAATTAAAAGAGCGGAAAGAACAAAGCCGATGGCAGAAGAAGTTCAGCGCGGTTTGTCACGAAAACCGGCTAGTTTACAGCAGCCTGGTACCGTTACACGGAAATGTCCTAGCGTTTGTTTTCAATCTTGTTGCACCTCGTTCGTTATCGTCGCCCATTGTTTCACCTGTTTCTTGCGTCCTCGTTCGCCCCGTCTCGCTCGTAGAGTTTTGTCCTCGGCGAGATGAATGAACGGTCATTAAGCGAGGTGTGATTGGAATCTTCATTTATCTGTCTACACTGTAAACTCGCCGAATTATATTTTATTATTAGAATTTTGTGCATTCAATAACTAAAAAGTGAATGCTTTCGGCGCAAGGTTCGATCAATTTTGAAATGCGAGCGGTTCTTGAAGAAAATTCTCGACTGCGCCCTACCCGATAGTTTCGAGCTGTGGCAGCCGAACGAGTAATTTGTCGGCGAATGCACGAGGATCCAGTGAAATTGAATCGACGATGAACGCGCTTACGGTGGTCCACAACGTACCGTGACGTTTTAACAAGGTCCTCGAGCATAGGAATTGTTGCGAGGCAACTTGGACACGCGGTGTTGAGCGTTTACGAGCTCGCTCGGCGGCCGCTTTTGATGGTTTGAGTCCGCTGATAGCTAATTGGAGTAGTTGGAGCTGTTCCGAGAGGAGATAAAACTTGACGAAGTCGTCATAATCTGTCTTCGCTGTACGCCATAAGGAAATTAGTTGGTAATTTCGTAGACTAATCTAGAAACTTATAAACTGCTAATTAAACGCTGTTCATTTAGTTTGTGTAACATTCGAAAGACAATCGTTCAGTTTTCTCTAGTTCCGTCCATAAAAAAATTCGTATTTGTCTTTTCTGGTAAGCTATAATGTCCTGTTATCCGAGTGTACGAGACAGAATCATGAGCATGACTTTTTACCTAGGACAGAAGTTAAATGTGGAACAGTCTGATTCACCGAACAAAGAAGCAAGCCTGAATGGAATGGGCCAATTCTTTTTCTCGCTACACTATGACTACTGGTGACACGCATATATTATGTTGTCCACTCGCTTTCTCGATTTTATTCTCGACGATGTTTCGATGTCTGCACAATATGGATGATCGAGATATATTCGTATAAGTTGGTCAATATGTGGGCGATGAACGTCATGAACGTCGATGTTAGAAAGAAAAAGTCTATCGACGACCTAGATCGTTCGGTTGCTTACTGTAATCTGCCATTGGAAACGCAAGATTTATGGTTTTAATAGTGATAGACTCAAATCCGTAGTTGCGGTACGATTTCACTCGAGATTAACACCGGCTAAGTCATTCTGGCTCATTTTGTTTGCTTTTTCTTCTTGGACGACCGACTTTCCGCTTCCTTCGATTGTATCTCTGAAAATGGATTTTGTCAACAATTCCATGTGCTTCAGATTATTTTGATAATATTCCAAACATTTTATCTAACATCCGGCTTGTTGAGATAAAGTTCGCGAACAGATTAAGTGCACAGTCCAGGTTTATTGTTATGCGATCCTTTTTCACGAAATTATAATGGTTTCCACAATGGTATCTACAATTTTTCAAAAATCAGAAAAATCTTCAAATATTAGTTGGATCCACTACCTAAAAAGATTCTAAAGTGCGAGTTTAAAAAGAAAAATTTCTATCGAGCTTTACGTTCAATTGGTATAGAAAAGTATTGTGCATAATGATATATTTACAAATATATATTGTAAATATTAAATAATCTTATTTATTTTAAAAGTATGTGCACAATTTTAAAAATAAAATATTTTATTTGATGCAGTAATTTTTTAAAATAGTATTTCAAAATAGTATTCAAAATAGTATTTTCAATTTCAATTATAAATATTATTGCTGAAAATAATGGTTCGAATTCAATAGATTTATGAGTGTAAATCGTTTCTTAACGATAAGATACAGTGTATGTTTATGCGGTTTGTCAGAGTATTATAACAATCCAAAAGTGTTTCAGATTGTTGAAATCGAAATATTTTATTTTCTGAATCAAATTGTTGAAATCGAAATATTTTATTTTCTGAATCGAATTGTTGAAATAGAAATATTTTATTTTGAGGTTCAGATTGTTCGAATAAAATACTATTTTCTTTCAAGCAAAATAAAATCTAAAATACTAAATAGTATTTGAAATATCTGTTTCGCCAAATAATGCCCACCACCGGTTTCACAACGTTTCGCTTTTAATAAGAAAGAAGGAATTTCTGGATGACCTGGATGACTCAACTGAGGTTCTCATTTCATATTCCCATGTAGGGTAAATGGTCGGTCCTTTTTCCGGTCTCACAGAGACAAAAATTACCTTGGAAAGGGTCCCGGAAGCGTCTCGCGTGCGAGTCACGCCTAATTATCGTGGGTCGCGTTTTCCTTCGCTGACATATTAATTCAATTGTGTCGACGGGTCTTGCGCCAAGGAAAATTCTGTGGTAGCGAACGTGCGCCGCGAGTTTTTCCATCGTTCTCATAAGAGCCGTACACACGGTCGTTGTGTGCGTGGACACGGTGCGCGTACTCTCACCCGATGGTGTCGAATGACAATCTGAAACGGGAGATCGGTACGCTTGTTTCCCCGAGACGTGGTTTACCGCTTAAGGGAGCACTGTAAAATAAGAAGAAATATTTTTTCTCCACGATTTTATCCCTACCGTTTGCTCCGTGGCCATTTCCTTATTTCCCACGATTCGGCGCCGCAAGACCGACGTCCATTAAGGTAATCTTATTTCACTAAATCATCGATTGCTGTGGCTTCGAAGATATCCGTGGAAAAGGAAATGGGAAAGACGGAATGTAAATTATTGGACGATTGGGAAAGTTCGCGCCCGATTTTCTGAGACTTTCAAGACCATCGGCGAAGAAGATTATTACTACGGAAAAGGAATCCACCAGCTTGTAAAGTATTGGCAGACAATTGTACGTGACACACAGCTGAGGATTTCTTAACAAGTTTTTGTATAGCAATGACTCGAATCCGTGAATCAAGAAAGCACTCTCAGTAAGATAATATTGAACAATTTCCTCTGGGACTATAATTTAAAAAAATATTTTTATTAATCCTAGACAAATATTGCAGAAATACTTTTTGACCACTTATGGGAATCCATTTACACATCTTCGTAATTAAGTCGGTAGAGGGCAGTTACGCCACTCTTCCGGAATTATGTGACACCGTGTCCCACAAATGGCGTGTTATTATTAGTTGTGACCCGACTCTCGTTGTGCATACGGGTATATACTTGAATATGTGTTACGAGTAAATCTATATTATTCATGAAGATGAAGGTAATGTTTAATTATGTTCACAAACCGTTTTTCGTATAAAATGTTTCTTGCAAGTTGATAAACCTGAAACAACGTGAAAATGGCGTCTCGCGTCTTCTTATACCCGTGATTTCATGTTTTCTCTTCAATTTCTCTCTGCGCCGTGAATAATACACGGATTGGCGAGCGATTTTAATTAATACCGTTTATCAGTCGATTCGGATCGCGCACATAATATTATGGAAAGTTTCCTATGCGAAATATGTAGTAGGTGTACGCATTGTCATCCGGACGAAGCGGTCGATTCGATAAGATAAAAGCTTCGCGGAGTATCCACGCAGGCGTAGCTCGTGCAGCCTTGATACATTTCGAAAGGTTTTGAAGCCGCGATCTCGTTACGCAATCCTGGTTTAATTGCCGGGCTGAGTCACATAAGTTTTGTAAACAATAATAGTCGCCGCGAAACCGCGCGGCAGCCTAGCCACCGACCTGTCGCTGACGGTATTGCGACAGACGCCTTTAGTTTGCCGTAATCAGCCTGTAATCTTGTTAATCGTGTACTTGGCCACTTTCGCGAGAGATTCCGCAGATAGCATGGCCGCCTTGTTTTCCAGCTGCAACCGCGATTTTACCATGCCGACGCACCTTGTTGTGTACTCGAGCGAGTTCTGATTCTTCAACGAACGTTCAACTCTTTGGACAAAGTTTAGCGACTTTTTGTATTCGCTGAAAATACTTTGCAGTGACTCCCATTAATATTCGGATGCTCTTAAAAAAAAAACGATAACTTTTTTGATATTGCACCATACGATTTGAACTTTTTTGAGGAGTTAGAGCAATTAGTTTACTACATGATGTGAACAGAAATTTTTGTCAAAAATTGCAATTGGTCGGATTTGTCGAGAAAATACTAAAAGTTGCATTTTACTAATTTTTTATGTGGGTCTATATTGAAAATTTAAAAAATGTGTTTCGTAGATCTGTGTCAATTATATGCATTGTAAAAGTTTCATCGAAATCGGTTGATGTGGAAAAAAACGGCAGGCATTGTGAAAAATGGCAATTTTTATCATCTTTAAACGTTTACAGCTCGTTGCAACGTTGACAGATTTTTATGAAATTTTCAGAATATGTTTAATTGATACAGATCTACGAAACGTGTTTTCTACATTTTCAATATGAGTCCCCATAAAAAAGTTGTAAAACATAACTTTTAGTATTTTCTCTGCAATTTCAACCAATTGCAATTTTTTCAAAAATTCTTTTCACGTTACGTAACAAAACCGATTGTTCTACTACTAAGTTATCGTCTTTTTAAGTGTGTCCGAATATTAGTGGGGGTCACTACTGTACTTCACATGACCTCAGTTATCACTACTTTCAAGGAAGCACAACATTTTTGGTTC
This sequence comes from Lasioglossum lativentre, assembly GCA_916610255.1. NCBI lineage: Eukaryota > Metazoa > Arthropoda > Insecta > Hymenoptera > Halictidae > Lasioglossum > Lasioglossum lativentre. Next base: position 23,417,374 of record OU744362.1, on the reverse strand, counting down.
ACCATTTGTATAACCATTAATGGATTCAGATGAAATTTTTAATGGGATCATTGCTGACTTCGCAAAAAAATCCAAGTTGTATGGTCGAATATTAAAAAAGTTATCGTCTTTTCAAGAGTGTTCGAATATTAGTGGTATTGCACTGTATGAAATGAGAATGCAGTCCCGATAAATGAATTTTCAATACTTTAATTTTCGTGCTGAAGTTTTTAATTCCGAATGGTTTTTTTTTTCATATTATTTTACATTGCTTTGTGAATTCCTATTCAGGAATTATTTCGCGACGGGACCTACAGTTTTTATGAGGTGGGTTCCGAACCACCTTGGGCAACACAGTTTACAGAGCACATGGAGTATTTCCAGAGGTGCCGGATTCCGAATGGTTGCTAGTGCACTCACAGAATCGGCTTTCGATCGTGTCGTTCGAGAGTTCCCTACAGTCGAATCTCGCTTTCAAGGAAGCAAGTGAAATTCTATATGCTTTGGTGAGTTTGATAATAGATTCGATACTGCGTGCGAACTCTTTCGACGATTAATCTAGAGAGTATCGACATTTTCGAGTGTATCCACCAGTCCGTTTTCACTTTCAAGCGGTTGATTTATCGGTGCAAAACGATTGCGGTCCGATTAGGTTCACCTTTCCGGCAAGTTCCGGCTGCGCCATTTCCACGCGAACGAAATTACGCAATATACGGAGCTCGTAGCTGCGGGATTTTACTACGGTTCGTCACAGCAGATTGAATACCCGACCACGTAAATGGCTACGTTCGGAGGCAGGCACCTTTCCAGCCACCGTGAACCAGCCGGTAGAATCGAATTAGGCTGTGCCGTTTACGTAAAACGATAACGCGATAACGGAGTTGGTAACTGCATTATTCCCCGTATTCTATAGGCAATTAAATGCCCGGCCGGGTACTTTCGAGAGTGGATCATCGAATATCGATGAAGTAATCGGGACAGCACGTGTCAATGGTGCCGCGGTTGTGCAAACTTTCGTCTTCCCCGGTTTAACATAGGTGAAACCGTTCTGTTCGCATGGCCACGTGCTCCTTATGCGAACACGTTCCCTTCGCGACGTCGTCGGAGCAAAAAGATCTCTTACAACTTTAAGAGTGCCAGATGCAATCGTGGACGAGTGGAGATCCAATCCAATTATAGCTGGTCTTTCCCCTGATGAAGCGATATTTCGAGGCATAAGTGGTCTACAGAAATTACACAACGCTTTACGCCGATTGCCACGGGCTTCCCCTAACTCTCGTTCGCGTTAATGTTCACCGACGTATCCGGCTTTGCTATTATCCTGCTGCTATTGCAACGCAATAAACAGCCCGACGTACAACTTATACCAGGTACATTTCTGCGTGGTTTAATATCGATGCATTAAAAGTTACGTTTTATTTTCATTGCAGTCCCTCGGACTAATTAACGATCGCGTACAAGATGATATTCCTACTTATTTCGCTACATTATTTTTAACGTAATAGATGTTTTCAAGAGACGGCTCGTAAATGATTGTTCAATAATTCCACGGATACGGCCTGGATCGTCGTGAAGTATAACTTGTAAATCAGGAGACCGCCTGGGTGAAAATTTGCATTTGAAATGTTATTAATAAACACCGGCAAAAACAGTCGTTCTTGCAGAGCAACAATCAAGTGTAACCGGTCGCACGAGCGTGTGCAAGTTGTACAGACTGTGACGGCAGCAAAATGTTTCTGTTCGACGAATAATTTTCGCTGCCTACGTTTTCTACGTGTTGCACGCTACATTAACGCAGCGAAATTTTCTGCGATCGAACAACAGATATTTTGCGGGATTCCCGAGACGAAAAAATAAATATTTTCCAAGTGAAAAATGTTGCTACTTTAAGAAGATATTTATCGAACCCAGCTGCATTCCATAACCGTAAAGTTTCATATAAGACATAAAACAACAGTTTTCAGAAAAATATTCTTCAATAATTTTTTTCGCTTTTTCTTTCAAATATAATCATCTCTACAATTCTTACAATTAATCGTAAAACAGAAAATGTCTCATTAGTAGACTGCGGATCCTTTATGCATTTATGGCTTCTGAAAATTGTGAAAAAATGTTGGACTAGAAAATTCCATAGAATTTCATACGATTTTTATTTATTTCAGATCTACGAACACCACTAAAACTGAAAATAAGATTTCATTTGTTTCCACTTTCCTAAAATTCGCCGACAAATATTGAAAATTGCATAAACATCCGCAGTCTGCTCATTAGACATTTTAACCGATCCAGTGGCACTAATACATTAATACATTTAAGAAAATTGATATTTTTTTTCTTCCTCAATCAAGGAAACGTAGATCTCTATGTAAATGGGAATCCGAAAAGATCTCGTTCTGCATTGATGGCTCAAGCTTACGATCTCTCTGTCGGTGGATACTTCGAGATCAATCAGTCTAACAAACAAAGGAATCGTTTAACGCTTTAGAACTCTGTTCGAAGCGAACTGTGCAATAAATGGATGGACCGAGTTGCGCTACTATGGCGATCGACGGGCTCGTCACGGGCCATTGCGGTCCGATTACAAGCTGCCTTCTCTTCCCTCCTTCTTCAACTCCTTCCTAGACGAAGGTTCGCCTCGTATTACCGTTTTCTTCTGAGGGAAAGTGAACAGCGCAACGCGCTCGTGCACCGAAAGCCGAGCAGTGCGCTGCGTCATCGGCGAAGTGCAATGCCAATTAAATCGCGTTTCCCATAAATATTCTTTTCGCCGTTCCTAATGCCGAGAGACTTTTTCGGCAAATATCTCAAAAATTTACCGAGTTGCGTAACCTTTACAGCATTCCTGATATTTATTATTGCGAGAAGTAATTGCCCGTAGGAAATGAATCTTTACGTTTTCTACCAGTTTCGTTCTTTAAACGTGTTTTACGTTTCTGTGGCACGCGAGGAAGAACGGATAATAGTGCGCTATTTATTTGTGAATTAGGAAGACAGATAATTGTGGGGAACTTATAGTCCAGGAAATGACGTTTTGAGTACATTTAACGACGAAGAAGTTGAAACCAAATACATACCTGGCAGGGCTCGAGAAAAGGATCGGAAAAATTGAATGATCGTTAACTTTTCTTATAAGGAAGTAGTAATTAGGAAGTCGCTCGAGGTGGCGTTTAGAGTGTCGTTTAATTATTTCAACGTTCCTAAGTTTCTTTATTATCCTTTCTCCACAGTTCTAAAGAACGTTTAGACTGACTCTGGCAATCTTTCTAATTGTGTCGTCACGTGTACCATTCCTTGTTGTTTGCTATAATAGAGGGTGTCCCGCACACCGGGAATCGCCTTGAATTAAATATAAATAGATATATTATAAATACCTTATTTTTCTTAGGAAATTGTAGAAGACAATTTTATCTACTGTAGGTGTGAAGACAATTGTATGGCAAGAGATTAACTTAAGATGAATTATAGATAGAATTCTAAGAGATTACTGTAAATATAGGAGCCTGAGAATTATAAGACATTTAACAAATTCATACAAAATGAATTTGAAAGTACAGCAAGAGTACACACGTGTTAATAAAGAATATCTAAACAATGAGAGTACTACGCATTTCGTGAAGGACATTATCTCCCATCCGCGACATAGTTTCTTCATCTACCACTGAATTTCCCAAGCTCGAAGAAACATCGAGCAGATCTTTCATTAGAGGAAACAGATCTGCGGGAAGGTCTTATCCACCGTACCGTGTAATTACATTAGATTCGGTACGAAAACCGTTGCGCTTTGCGACCAAAGGAAACGCGATCGCGTTGCCTCGTGTCGAAACCGGGGTTACCTTCGTTTTGCAATGGAAATCGCCGAAAGCTCGTAAGCCCGTGGCAACTGAAACAGGAATTCAGAGAAAAAGAGCGAGCGGGCGTTTGAAATGTATCTCGTCGGGTTTTTCTGCGAACAGGAGACTTAAACGCTGAGAGAGTAGCTCATAATGAACAAACAGCGTTACCAGGACGATTCGAATCGGAATTCGAGCTGTGTGGTCGAGTCGAGGCATACTAAATCGAAGATTCGCGGCGATTCGTACCAGTCGCAGCTTATTCTGCTTCCTTGTTTCGGTTGTTTCTCTTTCTATCGAGCGGATGTCTGTCTCTTCGAGCAGAAAGCGACAGGAGCTCAGCCATTAAATTAGGAGTCCGATAAAGTGTGTCGGAAGATGGATTGCAGGCTCGCCGTTTAATTAGAATAATTTTTTTGTTGCCGGGAACGGTTTTCCTTTCGAAACCTTATTATTTCGAGTCTTTATTGTATGTACAGTTGTTTTTACCGTGTTCGAAAGACGGTTTTTAACCATCGTCCATTTGGTGCGGTGGATCTGAATGGTCGACGTTAAAAATATAAGGTTCGAGCTAAGAAAAACCCTCGAGTCCAAGCTGTTTCTTAGCTCGTACAGTTCTATTACTTATTTATTTTTCATTACTTTTTTTAATGGAACTTCCATCAACTTATTTGTAGCATTTTTCTGAGTAAAATGACACTAAACACGATATAATTTTAACTGTATTTAGTGGTTTAATTCTGGCCTGGGAGATATAGTGCTCCGAGAGTCGATAACGTACAATCGGCTACCCCCACCCGGCCGGCCAGCGCGAGTCCTGTCCGGACCTGTCCGGACGGGCGACTGAGCGCGATAGTGGGGATAACCGTTCTACTTCAACAACTTTCGTAGTTCGTCCGTATTTACACGCGCTGTCCTTTTCTACATTCTACATTCTACATTTGTCCTTTTCTACCACGTGACAAAAAATCACTAGTTCAAAAAAATCATTCAAATAAAGGTGTAATGATATCCATTAGTTATCTTTGCGAGAGGGAGAAATAAATTTGATTGGTCACTATTAATTGCTAACCAGAAGATTGATCATTTAATGTACTTCTGTTACCTGTTCCAATGTCATTTCTTTTCCGATCGTTCTGACGCCTTAAACCGCGACCTCTCCCACATCCCGGCGATCACTTTGATCGTTTAATGGGACTATTTCGTCATCCGTGTAACATTAACGGCGACATTGATACCTACGTAGAAAGATCATCCGGAGCTGATCGAGGATCAAGCGTCGTCGTACAGGACTCGTGACTCACCAGTAACGAGGACCTTGTCGCGCTAGCCACTTTTCAAAGTAATACTAGATAGCCGTCTGCAATTATCCTCATCGATCGGCCAGGTCAGTGTATGGGTGGTGGCTTGCAATCGAACGCTTGGATTAACCGGCAGTAACAGATGCTTGAGTTTGCTGAGAGGATGAGTGGTTGTAATGGCCGCGTACCTGCGATTCATCCCTCGCGGTTATTAATAACGACAGATAACGATGCAAGCCCGAGCCGTTGTAGACAGCGTCGTTATCGAAACTCGGCATTGTTCGTGGCTCGGGATCGTGCGCCATTTTCCCATTAAAACGGAAGCAGAAGGGAAACAGTTCTTTGTCGGCTTTTAGCAACGCGATGGACTTTCGTAATCCCCCCGAGAGAAAGAGCTTGATAAGAATTAACACGTTTCTCGCCACGTGTATCGCTGTTGCTGAACGGTAAACTCGATTTTCACGGTAACCGATTGCTATATCGCTAAGAGACACTGTTTAGGTTAAACTTAACATTTCACTTACCGGCAGATATCTAATGGTATTTCTCAAACTGAAAATCAACAGTTGAGAATTCTTTAATAAATTGTTTAACTCTGCCCAGTGTCGCCAGATTAGGGGAAGCGACTCGAATCGAGGGGAGTACAGTTACCCTCTCTCTGCCAGTACCGGATTAGTCACGTGACATTATGTGACACAACGACGAAACGCCTCACGTGACCGGGCCGTGGCGGAAGCGTGGGGGAATAGTGTGCGTAGAAGGGGAAGGATAGAGGTGGGAGAAAAGTCTTAATCTGTGTATTTGACACACTTTGATTGCAACGTACGATACGTTGCATTCCTCGAATAAATTAATACCTGTAGCGGAAAATTAGAAGTATACCTCATGTTCTTCGAGTTATATGTTTAACAAATCTATAAATAATTAGATATTTAAACTGTGAGAGTTCTAACGTCATTAACGGTTTGAACTAGTTCCATGTTGGACGCGTATGCGAGATCCCTGGTCTACGATAGGAAACGTGTTAATGAGGAAAAATAGATAATGAGGAAGATAGTGTTCAATGAAATTACACAAAAGTGATTTTAGAAACTCCGAGGCGACCGAGGATCTCTTCGGTTGGGGAACCTTTATTGTGTGTGAAAAATTGAATCGCTCGACGAGCGTCTGTATACATTTCTGTAATGAGATTCCCGAGTGCAACGTGCAATTACACTCTCCTGAAAAGTGGAACCGCGGGGTATGAATTTATACTGTGCACACTTCTCAACAGGTTTGTTTGTTATATAAAAGAAAATAGAAAAGCGATGCGCGTTGTACTTGATTGTTGTGGTCAAGAATTAAAACTTCTATTAGGCTGGTTCTCTTTGTTCGTAGACAACTCGCTCCAGTATTTATAACACTTTCTATACGTTATGAATCAACGTCACGATGAATAAATTCAGCATCAGCTTTATAAATAATGGAAAGGCCATCCTTATCGCCTAACCAAATTCAACATTACCTTCTTACTTTATTAAGCATTTCATCAAAAGCTTCATTAGCTTTTCAAAGAAGTTTCGGTGGGTAATTTTTCTTCCCATAAAAATTCCTCTGAATTATATATTTTCTTAAATGAGAGATATAAATTCGAACAGAATCTCCTTGAAAACAAAACGTAACTGTTCATTTCGATCCCTGATTAAATGTAAAAATTGCTAATTACCTTACACAATATTTCCATAATTATTATTATGCTACATAATTACTACCGAAGCCTTGGAATTAAATTGTAAGGCAAGCAGTGAATGATGATAGTAAAACATAAAAATAATTCCTAAAATTACATAAATATTTACATATAAAAAGGATAAATCAATCGTTGATGTATTATAATAAATGGAATACCAGTTTAAAATTCGCAGAATAGGCAAATACAAAAACAAAAAAAAAACAAACTAGAAGTTTCCGACAGGGCTAATGCAAACTGCTGGAATCAATAGAGCATACCGTACGCGTCGCTCGAATGATTCTTTCCGGTCGGACCGCATAATGTCCATCTATTACTGGCAAGACTCATTTGAGCAGGATGTAGAATGCATCCAAACTAAGCACACCAACAGAAAAGGCAACGGTCACCGTTTCCTGGAGCAGTTTAGCGTGGGAGTATTATGTTCACAGCGTCATCGGCAGTAAAACCACTACAATCGGAGCAACAGTCGTGCCCGGAGAACGGGATGGAGACCCGTGACTCACGGATCACCGCTGGTTGTTACCTTATGGAAAAGCGTGCACCATGTCTCTCACATGAATTACACAAGCCGCCGCTTTTTCCTGCGCTCTCTGTGTACCTTTCTCCGTATCTTTCTCTGCACACTTCGTTTTTCCCATAGCGTCTCGCGTTTCTATGTACAGGTCCGTCTGGAAGACATTTCCTCGCTTCAGGTCGTAACGTCTGTATTCATTAGACTGCGGATTTTTATGCAAAATAAGAATTGTCCGCATTAACTGCATGATACAGGATCAACGTAGACATTTGTTCCTTTTCTTAACCCTTTGACACTGCGGCGCTCTCTGTAATTCGCATGTTAATCATAAAACAATTCACAATTAAATGATTGCTGCGGTGAAAGTAAGAATCGCATTGTGAAAGTTTTCAGATTTTCAGAACTCGGTTATTTTAGTTTAATAAAGCAGTTAATGTGCTTGCTGATTAAAATTTGTTCATCGCAAATACACGCCTTTAGCGTAAATGTAGGTTTTGGTGAACTGACTCACAACACCGTATCGGTAATAATGTAACTTAGTTACTATAGCTATCGATATGCGATAAAGAATTTTTGTCGTAAATGCATAAAATCTGCACTCTAATATTCAGCAATATCCGTAAGCAGGGCTTGTATTTGACAGATAGTGTTACCTGATCGCTTGTAAGGAAAAAACATTTCATTGTATTGCCAACTGTGCGAAGCTGATCAAACTCACCGATGGAACAGATGTTCTTGGAATAATTGATAAAGAGTGAGTGTTCAATGATAAAACACGATAACGATCGGCTCTTATTCAATACGCTTTAAATGCAGCACGGCCTTCGGTTGTTCCACGAATTGGATTGTTGTTTAGCGCCGAGCAGCTTTCAACAGTAAAACTCGGCGTGAGTCATCCATCGGTTTTTAAAGAATCGATAGGATTAAAAAATTTAACTTTTTATCAATGAATTTCAATAGAATATTTTTATAAACAATACCTTGGTAAGAGTCTGGAATTAACATTGGAAGGATTAATACAGTTTCGAACAACAAATATGTTTGTTCTTCGTTTAGCTTCAATTTTTATTACTTCTCACCTCATAGTTAACACGACTGCCACGTCAGTCATATACAGGTGACACAATTTAGTATTCATAAACCTATTAAATATAAATCTAAAATAAATTCCTTTGATTTCGTCATACTTTTCCGGACGTGGGCTTGACAGTCAACGTGTTGTGACAGTAGTGTTAAATTGTGCGCATTCCCTAGTATTTATTAATGTACACAAGTTGTGCGCCGACGGAAAAAACCAGTGGCGAACACCTGGCCGATGTCAACGTTATCGTTGTCGACCTCGCTCCGAGTCGAACTTTTCTATGCAAAAAATGTCTTTTCGGGTCTGTGCGTGTGTAGACACATACGCGCAGCTGAAATATCCACGGCGCGAACAACAAGCCGGCAGTTAATCTAGTAGCGAGGTCTATCCATCAGTTTTTCGAATTCCTCGAATACCAAACTAGGTCAATTCGCGTGCGACAAATTATAGTAATTCGTCGGATTTCGGACAATTCCATAATAGAATTCATTAGCCACTAGTGAACTTTGGGGGATCAGCGAACTACAAGCCTTTAGTTTCGCTGGCGATCGGTCGATGAGTAACCATGGGAGACCAAGGCCGTATTACCTTCTAGCTCGATAAACCGAGCCGACATCAAACAACGCTATTGTTTGTTTGTGTGTGCAGACCCGCATTATAGTCGCATGTTCATTTGCGCATGCATCCAGATTGATGTTACCAAATCGTATCCATTATCTGTAGAAGATAATGAACCAATTGATTTATCTAATTAATTTTTATTTGAAGCATCAAACATTAGTTTATGTCATTCATTCGTTCATATTGTTACTAAATATTCTGTAACAGAGCGAATTGTTACTTCAGATAACTGAGAATGATATGTTGTTTTTTTCTGATTAGATAGTGCAATTCTTCATTAATTTAACAACAAGTAAAGTAAACAACAAGACAATACGAGGTTATAAAATATAGTTTCAGGTGTTAGTTTATCCTCATATGTTCTTCGTGCACATCCCTTTCCACACAAAGCAATAACAATGTCTATTTTTTCACGTTGAGTCTATATGTATATACATATATATAGATTCAAAGAATTCACTCCTAAGTAGTTCTATATCATTATTTTACAGAAACATTACATAGTTATCTCACAGAAACTGTTCCACCAACACACTCGTAAATAATAATGAAAATATTGTGACGTATCGCAAACCGAGCTTCGTATCTAATCGTTATCTAACAGGTGCAGTGCATTTTTCCAAAAATACTAGATAACTAATCTACAATAAGTCACTACAATATACGACGTTAGAACGAAATTTTAATCGGCACAGACACCGTTATAACTAACAGAATCGCCCGCCCCGTTCCTTTCTCTTCCTCAATTAATTAAAGTTAAACCGTGGTACGGTGAAATCTTATAAACAGTCGGCGGTAATATGATCCTGCGTTCGAATAACTGTTACATTTATTGGGTAACATTGAGATCTAATTAAAATTAATTACGGAAATACACCGTTTTACATCTAGATGCATTAACTCGCGCGTACAGGTGCATTACAATTCGTGTTTTTCCATCGATGCAACGAATTATGGTAAACGTGAATAGTCGAAACGTAGAAAAAGTGGAACGAACAGGAAAGAATTCTGTGGTGACCTGGAATAAAACTAGGGTTCCAGCCCGAAAAAGCCAATTTCCAGTTCGTTCTCGTTTCCCGCAGTCAGAGTCAAGATTTGTGTGCTTGGCCGAGGCCCAAAGCGATCCAACCTCGGCGATGATGAAAGTTGTCGAGCGAGAAGCTTTTGTTTCGATCCCTGCACACCACCGCACCGCTGCGCCGCGCCGCGCCGAGCCGCGTTACGAAATCGTCAAATCGTTGTCCTTTCACCGGATTCACGTGGGTCCCGGCCGTTGTCAGTTGTAAATCGTCGAGACCCGTCTTCGCTCGTGACTCAGCCGGATCTCTTTAAAATTCGTCGGATAACATCCGCGGAGAAACGAGCTAGCAGTTTCGTCAAAAAAAAAAAAAAAAAAAAGGAACAATCGACGGAATCCTGTTTGCCTCTGTTTCGATTGATATTCCGCCCGTGGACGCCCGCGTTTGACTTCCCTAGCTCGGACAACGCGTTCCGAGGCTGGAAGCAATCAAGCGATTTATTCCGGCAGTGATTTTACGAACGGCGTTCGGGTCTAACGTTGAAAATCAGCTCGCTTGTCCGCTAGAATTCTTTTTCACCGAATCGCTCGGCTATGTCAAGCACGGTGCTCGCTGGATCGTGTCTTTAATTAAGTAAATGAGCAACACCGATAGGATTTCATCAACCTCTTTGCAATTGCCGGCGTATCTCTATCATCGATGAGATCATTTCCAAAAGATCTGTACGAAATAACCACATTAGCTGCACCTTATTCTCCGCGTGAAACTTTCCGTGAATCATTCCGCGTGCATTTCGCATGAGTGTTGTAACCGAAGGCGGAAATTCTTGGAATTAGGAGAATTATAGTGGAAATCGGAGAGTAAACGCGAAACGCTTCTGGAGTTAAGTTAGGTTTAAACTGGTATGTACATTATTAAGTGGTACCTACAAACCATTTCTATTTTTCAAAATACAACAAACGATTTAATCTAGTATTGCAGCTAAAAAACTGTTCTAACATGTATTAACTAAATAAATCTGTCGTGTCATGTTTAGTGTCACAATCAGAAAAATGCCACAAACATATTGGCAAAACTTCAACGAAAAAATCATTATAAATAAAATAGTTACGAAGACACTTTAGCCCTAGAGTCTTCGCGTATACCGACATGAATTAACCAAATAAATCTGTCGTGTTATGTTTGATGTCATAATCGGAAAAATGCCACAAACATATTAGCAAAATTTCAATAAAAAAATCATTAGAAATAAAATAGTACAAAGACACTTTAGCCCTAGAGTCTTCACGTATACCGAGATATTGCTGTAGTCCCATTTACACTGAATCATTTTCTGTTTCATAGTGCGTCGCCGCTGAAAGGTTAAAGGCATCGGGAACACGCATGGTGCCGGTCAAATCGGCTTCCATTGATTTTTTTCTAATAGTCTTAACATTCCTCGCGTTTGTTCCAACAGAGTCTAGAACAAGAGAGGCATCTGCTCCGTAGAAGGCTCGAGGAAGTCAAGGGCGAGAGCGAAGCCAGAGTGTTGGAGCTGCAGGCCGATGTGGAGACGTTGAGGAGTCAGCTGGAGGATCAGAATGAACGCGCTAGGCGAGCCGAACGAGACCAGGCGACGCTCGTCACCGAGCTCACAGCTCAGAATACGAGGCTGGCCGATCAGCTGAGAGAAGCCGCCAAACAGGAAGAGCAGCTACTCATCGAGGTCAAGGTGCTCAGGGAAAAGTGTGCCCTCCGAAGTACCACGCTCCAGGATCACGTCAGCAGCTTGGAGGTTCTCAGGGACGAGGTAAATGAACAGTTTCCGTCTACTGTGTTTGCTCAAACTTTCCGCAAAACCCGGCCTCGTGGGGTACATCGTGTTGCAAATTATGTATTTGGTACCTATATGCGCGATGAACGAACTTTCTATCATTCGCGATGATTCAGAGAATCGTGAATCATTCTTCTTCTCCTTGCGGACGCAGTAGCATTGCTGTATCGTCATTTAATTACTATAACATGATGGTCATGTTAATTTGTCTCTTGAAACAGGAGTTATTCGAGTGCTATAAAACTTGTATCGTAAGGGTTCTGTTTTTGAGATTAACCCTTAGCACTCGGATGGCGCCCTCTGATGCACCACTGAAAATTGTTATGCCATTCCTAAAAAATATTGTTCACATTATTTCATATACAACAAATGAAAAAAAAATGGTGTAGAATGGATTCTAGAATGGAAAAATCTTTCGTTTTTGAGTTAAAATATCTCCAAAGGGTTAAAAGAATCAGGATACCAAAATAGGAATAGAAATATTTCCACCTAAAAAACAGAAAAATAACTTGTAAAATGACCCAATATTTCAGATACTTTCCTGAATATCTGTCCTAAAAAATTTTCAAACAACGAGCTCGGTGTCCTCTCGTTTAAAGTTTGAATCGATCTACACTCGATACGAGTCGCGTCCGAAATAGTTCGTATTCCGCGAGTACCCGAAATACTCGCACGCATCTTATCGTGTAATCGTCTTCGCGAATTGCAAAGAATTCGTGTTTCCAGTACTGACCCCGTTCCTTTATGTCCGATCGTAGATTAGTCCACGAATTATTCCGCATGTAAGTACCGTTGGCATCGCGGACATCGTTGGGAATGGTTGAATATTTATGATCCCGCGTGGGTATCGAGTGGTAACCGCGTTTAATGAAGACACGAGAGAAACCTAACCGTGAGAAGTATTCGGGTGGAGCAAACGGCATCTTGACCCCCGTCGATCGACTTAAACTCGGCGTCCTTCGGATCCGCGCCCTTTGTTCTCTTCTTACGAGGGGCGACGCGACGCGACGCGACGCGACGCGACACGATCTCGAGTTTCAGGAAATGCTCTTCACGCATGAATTAAGTCTGCGAATTCACATTACGCCGCGCTGTCTGCTCGTTACGTCGATGTTATTGATTATGCCACGGAACGATGAAAACTATAAAGTTCGCCGTGTCATTTTTTTTAGAGACCGAGTAAACAGATTCATTGCACAGCAACGAGACACACGAGAAATACGTATACTTGTAACAAAAGAAACGAAATATTTTATAACGAACTGATCCACGTTACACGCATTTATATAGTCGATTTGCATGTCGTAGTATTAAAGTAGTCGCATAGTCGAAGGCTAAAAGGATTATCACTTACATCGTCGCTTTTACTAAAATTATTCTTGGTTATCGAAGTCTGCAATCGTGTCCCTTTTTTTATCGAGTTCTCTCAGATTGAACTTTTAGACAATTAATCGTTATACGTCTGGATTTAGAATATTTTATACAAGGTCGTTTCGGCTTGTTTTAATCGTACACGCATACGTTAGTTTTTATTTACGCACGACTTGCTAATTATTCAGTTAATATTCGTCCTGATTCTTACACTCGTCATGGGACAGTGAGCATGTTAACTGTCTTCTACATCTATCAGCAGGCGTCGAGTAATTAGCGCTTTTCCTAACGGGTAAAGTCCATGGATGTAACGCGCAACCTCATTAGCAGACTGCGGATCATTAATGCGTCTAGGAAAAGCCCTTTATAGTAAAATTGAAAGTCTAATGGGATTCCGTACAGCTTTCATATGTCTTTTACACAGAAAAGTTCTTATCGCAGAAAGTGAAATTCCACTTAAACTCAAATTTTGTTGAAACCATCGATGGAACTAAACATTCCTCTCGTCATACTCAGGAAATTATCACTAAACCTACCACGGTCAAATGCAGGGTTTTATATTTTCCAATTATTGGAATTATAAAAATCCATTTATGGAAAACAATGGAATTTGTCCCTATTAATCTATTATATTGAAAATCACAGACAATCTCAATAAATTTAGTGTTACTATTTTTATATGGCAATATTTATTAGATACTTTTAATGCTTGGTACGTTTATTTGATTCCAAATGATAGTTCCAAGCGATATGCAGCTTCATTATGTTGGACCTTAGCTCTATCTTGTGAAATTTTTTTCACGCTCCCCCCCCCCCCCCCCCCCCTAAAATTATGCTATTGGGTAAGAAAATAATTTCTGCAAAAGATGAAGTTGATTTGATAAGGGGAAGGCGTGCCTCATTAACGTTGAAGATGCGAAAATCTTGAAATTTCATGTTTGGGGGGGGGGGGCGTGAATAGCACAATTTGGGGGGGGGGGCGTGAAAAAATCTCGGAAAAAAAATTTCACAAGATAGTGCTAAGGTCCACCCTAAGCTTCATGCATGGGATAGGTCGCTCTGCTTGAGAAATACGTGCGCGTTTCCTCCATCCAGCAAAACGAAATCACGCGTGCGTGTCGACGAAAGGGTTAGCGAACACATGTTCACGCACGAGGCCGTATCCAATAGTGTAAACAGCGATTCGTAAGCGGATTGTTAGAGGCCAACAAAGTCGAGTCGAATAAAATGCGAGTCTGTTAAAGTCGGGCTTGCCGGCGTTCCAGGTGCAGCTGGTGTCCGCGCAGAGAACAGAATTAGAGAGGAGGTCCTTGGAGCTACGGGAAGAGAGGGCGAGGGCGATGGCGGCCCTCGAAGAAGCCGAAGAGAGAGCAGCGGCCTTGGAGCGGCTCGGCCACGAGGCTGAGCACCGGGCTCAGCTCGCCGAACGAGAGAGGTGAGTCCTCGCGATTCGACGCCAGCTTCTTAATATTCAGCGATAACGCGCGACTGCTCCCTGATAACTTACCTGTCTCCCATTTCATCACCTCGAATCACGAACCCGGCTCGAACGCTCATGAGCAATCAATGTGAATGTGAAAAATTAAAAAATCGTGACCTTTACTTTTTCCTTCGCAATTGCGACCAATAACAATAAAAAAAAAATTATTTACACATTAGCTAGTAAACTAATTCTTCTAACGTCACAAAAAAACTCAAGCTGTTGGGTCGAATTTTGAAAAAGTTATTCGTTTTAAAAAGGTGTACGAATACTTTTTACACCCACTGTATGTATTTTCATTCGTAAGCGAATGAATAATATTTCCACTAGAAAATGCTCACGACGAGAAATACTAACGAATAATGAGGTGTCGAACGATCATGAACGAATGTAGGGAGTGAGTTGCGTGTGAGACCATTTTTTATTACAGGGTATGTAAACAAAGGGTTAGAACAGCTTGATTCTTCTTACCCGGTATCTCTCAATTATCGTAGCGGAAATTTTTCTGCGAACATTATCAATTTTTGGGTTTTGTCCAGCTAGCAAGCCCTTTTGACTACTGTGACGTCCACCAGAAATAGGAGACGGAATTATTCGTCTGGATTTGTAAGTGAATTTTTGCGTTAGCATGTTCATCGCTCTGCCAGTCTCTGGGCCCCGACGGTATCGAATTACAAAATAATATATAATATACATACAACTGCCGTAATATTCAAATATATATTTACATGAATATTATACGAGCAATCGAAGCTTTTTAAATGCAATCAATTTTTAATGAATACATAATTTTTATAGTTTCATTGGAAGCACCGTTTAAATCGATTCACGTCCTCATCTATCAATCTTTCCAGAGATATTTTCGTACCTATCTCTCCGAACTGCATCGACGTTCTTATTAGAAATTATATAAATAGCTGAGAAGTTACGTTAGCTATTAGAAGCTTTGAGGTTTGATGAAGCCTTTCAAAACCTAGATCAAAGTGGATATAAGAGCCGCACTGTCTGAAGGCTAATCGTGGTCTGATGAAAACGATTGGCGTCGCCACTCATTTACTAAAATTACTTCCACTAACAAAATGTTCCTTAGAGGAAGGGTGAATTTTAAATGGATCAAATGTAAGATTTTCAAACTTGAAAGCTATTTTAAAGATTTTAGCGAGTATTCAAACTTTCACTGTCAATCATATATGTCTGACACCATTTTTCATCAAACATTTATGAATAAATTCATAAACATCCGCATCGTACCGATTGAATGCAGAACGGAATGTTAAGGGGTTTAAATATATCTACGTGTCAGACGCCACGCGTACTTAACGCGTGGTTCGGTTTTCACGATCTCGAACAACAATCGTTAAACATTCTCTTTTGACGCAGTCGTCGATCTCAACGCCTACGCATTGGTTCGGAAAGTCGATCTAGCGCAAGGCGATCAGGCCGAACAGGGAAACGGAATAGGATTCGTGTCGCAAGGCATTCAACCGCGGTCGGCTTTTCCCATGGCTCAGTAATCTCTGATCAGTTGTTTACTCGAGTCCATCGAGAATTATCGCGTTCTAAATTCGGTAGCCAAGATCGTTGTTCGACCTGTTGCGCTAACAACCATTGTTTGTCCGCTGAACGATGATAATCGTTGCCCAATATCGGTTAGCTTAACAACACCATTATTACTGTACCTTTGCGCCAGCACGGTTTACCTTCTCTTGTACACTATTTCAGCACTCGGTGCTCCAAAATCATCGACTCTACTATAAAATACTAATAATCCATTTTTATCCTACATAGAATTATTCAGAAAAGTACAGTTTCATAAATTTTTTACGTTAGAACTACCGATTAAAATCATCCAAAATCATCAACTCTACTATAAAATACTAATAATTCATTTTTATCCTACATAGAGTCATTAAGAAAAGTACAGTTTCATAAATTTTTTACGTTAGAACTACCGATTAAAATCATCCAAAATCATCAACTCTACTATAAAATACTAATAATTCATTTTTATCCTACATAGAATTATTAAGAAAAGTACAGTTTCAGATTTTTGACTTCGTTAGAAAATGATTAAATAAATCCATTCTCTCCGAAAATTAATTTTTCTTTATTTTATACATTAATCCGAAAATGATTGACCCACCCTCGTAATTGCTAATGTATCGTTAAAAGAGACGTGGATTTTGTCCAGCTGTTGATTTTGTTGATTCTGGCCCACTGTGAAACGATTTCTCACCTCATTATTATTCGGTTTGCAGAGACGAGTTGGCTGCAACGTTGGCGGTCATCGAGGCGGAAAGGAGAGGTCGATCGGACTCGATACAGAAGCCGCCGAGGTCGTTGCAGGCTGAAATGGAGTGCGAGGAGAGCGGAAGTTCGCTGGGGGATCAGGAGGACCTTCGCAGCGAAGTGGCGAGGGCGGCGAAACGGTTGAAGGAGCTCTGCGTTCATTTGAGGCGAGGGGAGGACGATTCCGGTCTGCAAAGCGACTGCGACGAGTCCATGCTCGTGATCAACAACGCGGAGGAGGTGACCAACAACGGCCAGGAGACTCTATCGAATTCGGTAAGAGACTCCGCCCTCTTTGTCTATCGACTTCCGGTTTCCGGCTTTGAAGCACCGGGGCACTTAACCGCCCACGAAAACCTCGACGAACGTGCTCTCGTTGATCCGAGCCAGAAGATCGTAGATAGCGAATCGAGCGTGGCCGGTGCCATGGATCGTCTGCGGCTTTGCTATTTAGAGTGTCGATAAAATTGATAGCACCTCGGTAGATAGAGACATCGCCGCTATCGACTGTTGCGTACCGTTCGATCAGATTAGATTTTATGTCTGAACTCGCTTTCATCGACGTCGATATCAATGAAAGGGTTCCACGCTGCATTTGTGCGTTGTTTTAACCCTTAACCCTTTGCACTCGGAGCTATTTTAACTCGAAAATTAAACATTTCTTCCGACCTAGAATAATTTCATTCTATATATGATTTTTGTTCATTTTATGGATATGAAATTGATATAATACCTCGTACAATACTTACGTGTTTAGTAATTGATTAAATAGCACCATATTTAACAATGTAAACAATATTGTGAATAATGGTAGAGCAATTTTTAGTGGCGAATCTGAGTCGCCACTCGAGTGCTAAGGGTTAATCATTTGCAGACGATGATTTTTTCAAATATTGAAAATATTTTCTTCGGGAAGCTAAAGTCTGCAATCAAGGTCTAGGAAGGAATAGAAACGTAGATCTTTGGTGCTACAATAATTAAATGATTTGTTTGCTACCTGATTTCGTATAGCCTTGTTTCTCCTATCAATTAGATACTAATCTATTCAAATTCATTCGAGTGAACGTCGTTTCCATAGTCCTCAATTTCTCTGCTCTTACTTTCAGTCGAACTGTCCCGGCGCTCTATTAGACATCGTGGAAGAGGTGTACAACTTGGCGCTATCCGGAAGAGGTGCACCCGGTGAGCTGGGTCTGGCAGTGGAGCTGCACAGGGTACGAGAAGAGCTGGAGCACACGAAGGACCAGCTGAAACAGACGCAGGACGAGCTGAAGCGACGCGGAGAGGCACTGCTGGACACGACCAGCAAGCTGAGCGTGTCGGAAGCGGAATTGCGCGGGGTGAAGGAGGAACGGGATAGGGCTAGGGGCGACATGGAGCACTCGCAGCTGACGAAGGACGAAGTCCTAGCAC
The DNA here is from genome assembly GCA_916610255.1 of Lasioglossum lativentre. NCBI lineage: Eukaryota > Metazoa > Arthropoda > Insecta > Hymenoptera > Halictidae > Lasioglossum > Lasioglossum lativentre. The sequence continues at coordinate 23,398,931 of OU744362.1, read as the reverse complement.
AGGCGTACAGCGTCAGGGATCAGGCGGTGGCCAGGAAGAACAGGGCGGAAGTTGAGCTGGCGAAAACGAGGATAGACGTTCTGCAGGCGAACAGTCAGCTGATGGAGGCTATTCAGCAGAAGATCGAACTGAGTCAGCAGCTGGAGCAATGGCAGATGGACGTGCAGTCTCTCCTGGACGAGCATGTCCGCAGTAAAATGATGCCTATGGCGCATGCTCTTGCCGCTACAAACGGCGACAACGGTGAGATCGTCGCGCCGGCGAGGAAGAAGAGGAGCACGGGCTCGTCGAAGAAGATGTTCGGTTTCTTTTGACGAAAGTGATTCGACCCTCGTGGGACGTGACAACCAGGGACGCCGGCTGCACACGACGAAACGAAAAGACTGTGCTCGTAGGGAGGTTCGTTCTCGCGTCGCAGGGAGTATCAGGGACCATTCGACCGCTCGTCGCTCGATTCAGGGATAGACGACTGGCGATTCGAATTTACGCCGACGAAGAAACGCTACTTTCTACGGACAATTTCTAAAAACATAGTCATCGGGAACAGTTCGTTTCTTTCACATTTTTACACGCGCATTACACCTTTTTAAGCGACGACGAACCGAGCAAGTTTTTATCATCCGCCGGTAAGAGCCTCGCGACCGTGGACTCTTTTTCTCGCGAGAGTCCTCGCGTTTATCGATGCTGCAGGAGGGATTCTATGTGCGATGCTTGTTTCGTTGCAACTGGATGGAGAATCCGAGACAACGACCGAAGTGTTCCTTCCTTATGGCGAGAACAGCTCATCGAGGAAAGAAAGCGACAGTAACTCGGCCAACGCGAGCCAGTTAAGGCGATCGCCTACGGTGAAGCGTGAACGCGTTTCATTTCCGTTTGTGCGGATCGTTTCGAGAGCGTGTGGTCACTTCGGCTATCGCGGGCACGGTTCGTTACCGCGACTAGAACGATCTCTAATGGCGTGTTCTCCTAAGGATCTGCTATGGTTCGCGGGTTCAATTTTATTATTACTCCGGGAGTATGAAAGAGAGAGAGAGAGAGAGAGAGAGAGAGAGAGAGAGAGAGAGAGAGAGAGAGAGACCAAAGAACTTCTTAGTTCTTCTGTCGCTGGAGTAGACTTGGAGCGACCTAAGAAAGTCCACCATCAGCCTTGTGTTTGTAGATAAGCGATTTTCAAAGACTCTTGTCCCGTGTCGGGAGCGGAATTTCTTTATCGTTGATTGTGATATATTTTATCGCTGTTACGATAAACTTCAGGATTGACCATCGAAGAATCAATCGAATTGAATTTTAGCATTCGTTATCGTGACTTTTTTCAGTTTCAAATTGATCTATTAAAGTGTTTTAGATAGAGAACTTATTGACGCCTTGCAGCTCACGCGCCTGCAGGCTATAAGAAAAAAATACGAGATCGATCGATTCAGCCGCGAGACTTCGTGCCGTTTTACGCAACGACATGACAGTGCAATAACACTGAGGAACATTCGAGGCGGACCACGTCGGGTCCGGACGCTACGATGTTTCTCGGCATGCTATTTTCATTCGACTCCGAACGGTTAGCTTTAATTAAACGAACGGTGTTAAACAACAACGAAGCGGCTGTATGCGGATCACCGACGTGCGACTCCGTCCTTTGTAAATTAATAGTCGGCGAGCCGCGTGTCTCGCCGCAATTGTACGATAGCTGTATGATTCCTGATCTGAGCAATTGTGACAACTTATTTATTTAATAAAAGTCTGTTTTACGGATCCGTTGTTCAGAGACACCCAGTAATTAATCCCCAGTAATTACCCAGTAATTAATTTTAGAGGTAATATCAACAATTATCAGCGGATACTCAACCTCAGCATGATCGACGGTGTGAGCTAATGAAGATTGACTCGACAAAATCCCACAAAACTGATGTATTTAAGTAAATTAAATTATTTTGGACAATTTTTGCATGTTGCAGTCCCTGTTTCGTAAATTTTGTCTTCAATCTAGGACATACTCAACATGTCTTGAATGGGAATATTACCTTAAGGGGATCACAAATTGCTTCTATAACATTCCTAGAATATGCAGGTAAAAGGATATTTCGATATTCGAAGTCGTTCGACTGTTATAAACGTAGAACGTAGCATCTGTTAGCCTCATTACGATTAAAGTATTAATAAAAAACCAGTGAAATATCAATCAGCTGGACGTTAATTTGTGCTGGAAAAAAGTGCATTCGAATCAACGTGCACTGCGGAGCATTGAGCCAAGATAATTTCCCTAATGGTGAGTTTACATTTTCTTTGTGTAAGTCATACTTGAATCTTTAAACGCGTTTTTCTCAAAACTGTATTTTTCATATTGGCGACCATGATATCTCAATAACTACTGGACGGATTTCGCACAAATTTTTATGTTATAGTCAGCACATCTATAGTTCTCGCCCGTGCTAAAATATTTTTTATTAACTTAAAAAGACGAAAAAAAATGACAAAACTTGAAACTTAACGTTCAAAACCGTGCCAAAAATTCAATTTTCCATATTTTTATACTACAAATTAAAATGCCGTTTAAATTTTTGATTTCAGATGATCAAAACCTCCGGAATCATGGTCGCCATCAACCTACTGTTTTTACACATGAATGTCTTCCGAACGGTGTAAAGTCGATCCAACTCGTGATTTTGGTTTGAAAAAATTCTGAAAGACTGATAAAATGTCAATAAATGTGTGGTAACAATTTCAAAATTCTATATTTTAAGGGTCCTTCAAAAAAAAATTCCCAAAGAAGCAAGAAAAAGTAGCTTTCACATGGGATGACCCTCTTAAACACTTTATTTCTCAATTATTCCCCGTGAGTGTATCCTGATCTCGCTTGGTACTGCAGTAAAGTAATCAACAACAATGGGTTTGAAAAGAAACAAATAGGCATTTATTCACAAGAGGCAGGTGTAGTTACAGTAGTTTCATTCTGTCGCTTTTATATATATATTTATATATATAATATGTATATATACGTATATATATATAATAGTATCTCACGTTCGTTATAATTATCGATCGGTCCAACTACGCAATATAAATGGGCATGAACAATGGGGGAGGGGGCGGGTGCATACAAAGTGTTTTTTTTTTTTGTCCTTTCGTACGCTCTAAAAACGACGTCGCTACGAAAACGCGTCGCTCGGATATTAGTCTCCTCGCTGGTTAGAATTTTATCATCTTCATTCTCGTCTCGCGAGAAGCAAGACACCTCTATTCTAATGAAACAAAACGAAATTCTTCGTCGTGAATCGAATCTCGTCGGCCACCACCCGGCAACCACACGAAGTCGATCGAGAAAATCGATCGCACTCGTTCGTCGTTTCTCTACATATACGTGTTTTTCTCATCATCATCATCATCATCATCATCCATCATCTTCTTTCGTTTCTTTTATCTTTTTCTTCGGAAATAGTCGTGGACCGCGCGCGACACTATCAAAGGCGATCGTCACGCGAGCATCTGTTTTTCCTCTCCGTCTCCTCTTATCCTCGTAAATCGGCGTGTGAGTCGATGGTAACAATTATTTATCTCGAAATGCTTCGATCGATACGCTACATAGACATCATGGGCGAGATTCATCCCCGTGCGTATCTTCCCGTTTTGCTCGGCATCGTAGTATTAACACGCGAACCGGCGATGATCGTGACAACAATAGAATATAACAATGATCGATGACAGCGCGATGATCCGATGACGAAATCGAGTTCGAATAATTGAACGAGATGACACGGAAACGTGTTTTTTTTTGTCGTTTATACTTTTTCCTTCTCCTCCTCTTCTTCTTTTTCTTCACTCCTCTTCTAGAGGTCGTCGAAACCATCGAGTTCGAGTATCGGTTCTTAATTGCCGTAAAAGGTATAGAGAGGTACGTTACTCGTGTTCTTTTTCTTTTTTTTGCTGAAGATAGAGAGAGAGAGAGATAGAGAGAGAGAGAGAGAGAGAGAGAGAGAGAGAGAGAGAGAGAGAGATAGAGAAAGAGAGAGTGAGAGAGAGAGAGAGAGAGAGAGAAAGAGAGAGACACTATAATTATCAATGAAGCATCGTGTTTGTGCAGAACAACTCTTCTATCGCAGTAGATCGCATTTTTTTTTTTTCGTTAAGGATATTACATGTCACAGTAAATATAGTTAGGTTTGCTCTATTCTATGTCAGTTACAAGTGGCTTCCCTTCTCCTTTACCCTCCTCCACCTTCTTTCACCTCTTTCCGCCCACCAGTGCTCGGTAGTGTTCGCTTTTATCGATATTCTCGTGTCCCTCCCATGGCGACAAGTCAACACCTATTATTTAAGGGAGACAGTTAAGCTACGCCCAATTTGTGTGATCGTGTGTCCTGTGTGTGACATCTCTGTTTGTATGCACGTGTGAGCGTGTGTCTGTGTGTATACATATACGATATATGTTCTCTCCACAGAGTCCTCCTCCTGTATTCGCGCGTGTGTGTGTGCGGTATGGTGTGGCGGGTTATTCATCCCTCAAACTCCACGATTCACACACCACGTTCTAATAAGTCCTGGTACTTTGCTTCTTTTCTTTTCCTCTCTCTACACATGTGTATATTAATATATATTTACATCCAACACACACACGCACACCACCGGCGTTATCTCTCCGCGCTCGTCGAGGCTGTCGCATGCCACCCCCCGATTACACGATCGACCTTCTAACATTAATATAAATTCAACAACTGATATACATATATATATATATCGATTTGTGTATATGTATATATATTCTGTATATCAAAGCAAGGAGAGTCGTATCGACGATATATCAATGCAGCAGGAGAAACGTCAGCCCCCGGTGTGTTTCCCTGTAAAACTGGATTCACCCGATTCCGGAACGTGGGTGCGCACGGGATGCCTCGTACGCGCGACCTTTCGGTCAATGATTATTTATTGTTCGGTGACGTAGGGTCATCGAGCCCGTTCTTCGCGTTGAGGGTTAAAGAGACTGACCAGATCGGAACGGAAGGAACGCAAAAAGATACAGGTGAAAGGAAATCCGAAGCGGCGGCAGGTCGAAAGGAAATGTCCAACGGGCACCGTCGCGTTATCGGCACTCCCGAGGGATCTTCCCTTTCAAGGCAACACTCTCAGCCATGGGACGAGGCGATCCTTCCTCATTTGTTTCTCTCTCCTAACGTCGCTACGTACTCGTATCTTTCTTTCTTTCTCGTAAAAGGCGGGTGATCCTCGCTACATGTATTTTATGTACAAATAATGATCCATCTATCGCCGCCTATATCTCCGTTACGCATCCTCCTCGTCTAAATACAATTGCTCTTTCTCTCGCAACCCTCCAAAATAGAGATACCCATTTCACGTGTATTGAAAATACGCGTGTACACGTGTATCAAAATATACGGATAATACTTGTATAACCGTGAACATGAATATACGGGTACACGTGTATTATCCGTGTATTTTGATACAAATGTATAATTTTTTAACAAAGTTACAGTGAATTAATGTTTTTATATTAAAGGTAAACAAATTTACATATTACACAACCGAATGTATTATTATTATTAATAAAATTAATATTGGTACCCGTGTATTATCCGTGTAGCTTGATACACGTGTGTACCTGTGTATTATCCGTGTGTTTCGATATGCGTGTACACGTTTACTTCAGTACCCGTGTATCCGTGTACAAAGATGTACACGGATTAAAATACGGATATATATATATATTAGTACACGTGAACACGTGAATACGTGTATCCTCAATACACGTCCAAAACCGTGATCTCTACTCGAAACCAACCAACCGGCCAAACGCATACAAACTTCCCTCTCGCACACACGCTCGTTCTCTCTCCGCTCAAGCTCGCCTATTCTCTCGCCACCTCATTCCTATTTAAACGCTACATAGAAATATTTTTCTCTCTTCGTTCTGGGTCCCGCTCAACTTTGTATCTTTCGCAATGACGACGAAAATCCCACGACGTGACCGTCCTCGGCGGGCACGGGAGGATTTGCCGCGGGCTAGAAAAACCGTTCACCCACGGGGTACCTTCGCTGAGTGCAGAAGCAGAGATGGGCAATCATTGGTCAATCAGCTTTTAGTCGTGGCGAATATCCGAAGGGCTCTTCGGATGTTGTACCTTGAGAATATTTTCACCTAGAGATTCTTTTAACTCCCGTTAAAAGAACAAGTTAAACTCAAGCTAATATTTTTACTCGAGTTTTTCAATATAACGTTTCGAATGTCCAACGACGTTAAAATTATAGCAATTTATCTCCTACGTTTTCTAATTCGTTGAACTAGGTTCAATAGCGTAATATTAACCCTTCATATTCCGAATTTTTGTTAGGAACGTAAAAATATAACTTTAAATTGGAAATACGATCTTCTGGATACAATTTAACAATCAATTGGCAGTTTAGAAAAAGTTAATGTACTCTGTTGTGTGAAATAAGAAAGACCCGACAAAACAAGATAATCACAGATAAAAATAATTCAACTTACAAAAATTGACAGTATTACATGGAGCTATAGAGGGTTAATTTCATTCAGCAGAAACGACCGAATTTTTCAATCGCAGCGAAGAACTTGCAAATATACTAGCACAGAAAGTTGAGAATTGAAATCCCCAACAAGATAAACGCGTTCGATTCGCGTAAAGTGGTGCCCATCTCTGTGTTCGAGAACGTCATCCCTTCGTCCAGGAGTGATGAAAGCGGACATTGTCTCGTCGCTGGAGCCGGAAGAGCAGCACGGGTTCGGTGTAAATCGTCGGTGTCGTCGGTACGAAAATAATAATCGGGGCTCGGACGAAGTGGCTTCGTTCGACTGTACATAGAGTTTCTGCTAGAGTTTCAGCGTGGAAAAAGTGTCTAGAGTCTAACCCGGTATAAAATCAACTGATAGGGAAAACGGCGCACGGGTGTTGATTGACGGGTCGGTACCTTAAGCTAGTGATTGATATTAGGCGTGTCGGCACTGGTCGTCGATTCCATTCCGAATAGTCGTGTTTTTTTTCCGTGATCGACGAGATCGAAGCGATTAGTCCGCGAGCTCTCTAACTCTGGAACGTATTCGAAGCTGCCTGTGAAACCGCGATCGCTGCTGTGCACGGTGCGAGTGTCGAGACTTCGGGGTACAATACACGTACGTGCGCTATCGTGAATGAAATAAGCTCTGTGGACGAGTGCCGGCGGTGTTAGTATATCGCGGGTCTCGATATAATCGTGAATTGTTGACGACGCTGCTTTCGGGTTTTCGGCGTTGACGGGTCTGGTCAGCGTTATAATGATCGTCCGACGTTTACGATAACAGCAGCTCGTTACACCGTGGAACTACGCGAGGCGACGCGAGGCGACGCGAGGCGACGCGACGCGACGCGACGGCCTCGGTATGTGTCGCTCGATTTTCCGTCGGTGTCAGCGTTCATTGCACAGAGATTGTGCGTGTACGATAATAGCGCGCTTATGGCAATATTCCTCTAGGTAGCTCTCTCGCGTTCTCGGCCTCTTCCTCTCCGTGGATTCGAAGGACGGTCGCGCTTGCGTCTCGTCGTATCGCCTTCCTTTCCGCAAGGTGCAAGCTCTTCTATATTGTTTTGCCATAAAAAATAAACTCCCTATTACCTGTCTGTTCGCGTGTACGTGTATTATTACGTGTGTGTATGTGTGCCTGTTCGCGTGTTCGGTCGCGTGGGTGTCTCTATACGTGTGCCATCGCGGTACGTGTCAGGTGTGTGATGTTCGTGTAGCCTGGTCGTCCTCGTCTCGCTTCTCTAATCTGTACACCCGCGAATACACGTGTTTTTAAGTTATACATTTAAGCTCTCTATAGCTTCCGATTTCATCTTCTTCTGTATCTTTTACCTTCGACTTCTTCTATTACTTCTTCTTCTTCTTCCTCCTTTTTTCGGTAAATCATCATCGATGTGGTTACGCTAGAACGCTACTGTTCAGTCATACCGTAACACTCGCACACCGTTCCCCGTTCACTCCTTCTGGACTTCCCCCTTGAATCCAGCAAATTTACTAAATTTAGCGCGATAGTTACCATCCCGTATATACAGATTACTCGGTCTCTCTCGACTAGCTTGTCCCTTACTCGCGGAGATCGATTCTCCGCTTGTTCGATCGGCCACGTTCCTCGTGGCGCGACCAGCGAGTTCCACACCCGGCCACAGTGGATCTCCTTCGTTTTTTTTTTTATTATTCCTCGATTCTCAGTGACTACACCAAGGGTGGAACGAGCACACGAACGCCCCCATCAGGGGACGCTCCCGACCCCGAAGAGAGTCCAGCACCCCAACGACCGTGGCCCAATCGATCCACGGCATGCGCCGGTCGCCGTTATCTCGACATCATTATTTTTTAATTCTTTTCATTTTTGTCGGACACTGCGTTTAACATACATAACATCATATCGACACACGTAAGCGTAGTCCACTATAGCTGTGGTAATTAGTATATGTAGTATTAGTAGTATATGCTGTCCGGAGAGGGCGAAAGGAGTGACCTCGGTGACGCGCTCGGCGGCGATTCGCTAAAGTATTTCAAGGTCAGGGGAGACTGCAGATGTCTGTGTCTGATCACCTCTCGCTCAGCAGGCAGCGGCCACAGTTCCTGCGCAACCAGTGGATTTATCTACTAACATTTTGTTCACCCTTTGCACTAGGGGAGGAGATCATCGCGAATGAAAGACGCCAAACGAATCGTTAATTGACGAACATAGCGTGTGATCAAGCGGTGATTTAGAGCTACTCGATTATCCCGTGAATTAAAGGGTTGGACTGCTATCGGCAAAAAATTTAATATCTTCTTTTTAATGTCTCTAGAATGAGAGAAGAATGATTATAGAAAACAATGAAACTTGTATCGAGTCGTTGAAGCAGTCTAACCCTTTAATCCCTGCTTGGTACACTCAGACTACGAAGTATCATATTGGAGCGTTTCTAAAATTTTATAAAAAGTCACTTTCAAGTACGCAATTTAAGTAGCAAAAATTTTGTTGGGGTCATGGCAGGGCCCCGTTAGACCATTCTATGGCTAATATTCTGGGCTCTTCAGGATTATGTGATCAATAAAGCGAATCACATTCGATGGTACATTTACATACGTGTACTAGTTTATCATTTAGTGCTTTCAGATTGTAAAAGAAGTGAAAACTGTGTGGTTCGAAACGGAGATGCATGAAAGGTTTTACTTTGAGCCCACAGAGTTCACTAGCCGTCTTTCATTCGCAATACGTAGGACACGAGAATGTATTCAGATAGTTCTCTTCGTGCTGCCGATTTGTATACTTTGGCGGCTGAGCGTGATCATTTACCTGCAGCGAGAGAGCCTCGTCTCAGGACTCACCCTGCTTATTTCTACGTCCAGTCAGGGAGCCAACCAGGGACTGCAGGGTGGTGCCCAGTCTTCTCTCCTTCGGATTGTTCAGTTTGGTGGCGTGTTTAAAGCCCAGCGGGTGTGCGTCTAAGCATTTCTGGTACCTCAGCTACACAGAAAATATCTTATTTTACTGTACGGTTCGAAGAACAAATATATTGCTACCTTCGGATTTCGTCTACTTTAACCCTGGAAACACTAAGGTTCTTGTGCTAATCAGTAGGAAATTTTTCTAAATTTTTACTAAAATTGTCTATGACAATTGTGATAATTAAATAGTCTATATAAATAATAATTAAATGCTGTTCCTTGGTAAGCGCATCACTTGAGAAGGGCCGATTTGGCTAATTTAAAAAACAAAAATGTTCGTAATACTCCGAATAAGGTTTTCACGGAAAGAAAAATTTGGAAAAGTTGCCCGGAAAAAAATGAAAGTGCTTTTTTCAATGGGATTTCTGTATGAACTCAAGACCATAACTCACGATTCGAACGATGGATACGCGTAATTCTTTTTTTTGTTTTGTTCGTTATGATTCTGGAAAAGTTTTCAGGAAAAAAAAATTCGAGACAGCTAGTAAATAATAAATAATTATTGTAATAATAACTACCATTCGGAGCACATTGTTGTGCCATAGGTCTTAGTCTTTCTAGGGCTAATGAGAGTAAATACAAAATGTACAATGAATTACCTTGCAAGCGGCTTCGATGGTTTTGCATAGGGCCCCGCTGCTGGGCTCGCAATTGAAGACGTGTGCGAAGAAGAGATTTTGCGCGGTGTGCATTATGAAAGCGCACTGTTTCACGTTCCGGCCGATGCCCAGGAACGACAAGTAGCGTACTCGACACTCGGTGATACTCTCGTCCTATGTCGTTAAAACAAACAGTGAATATTAATATACATAGAATCTGTTTAGAATTCCAATTTCGAATTTGCACTTCTCTCTCGTCTGACTTACGTTCGGTGAAAGAATAGAAATCATGCTAGGCGCGACAGCTACTTTGACGTTTCGCCACTCGTTGAGAGGCGTCATAGTTACGGTTTGATCTATCGCGTCGTTCAGAACCTTCATGCCTGTGGCGTGGGAAACCCTTATGGATCCCAGATACTGCGCCTGCAGTACCTTCTTTGGCTCCTCCATTGGCGTCGGAAAGGATTGTGCTAGAAAAAATAATTCTCTATTAATCTTCCCGTAAACTCATCAATGGTTTCCTGTTTCACATACGCTTCTAGTTCAGTGTCGCCAGATGAGTCCGAATTCGGACTCATTTACTCCCCTACTTTTCCCCTTCCACTATCCCATTCCAGCACCACGTCCCACTCAATCACCGTCGCGCACGCGCAACGTGTCACATATTACGACTCTGGCCATCAGAGAGGGGGTACCTGTATTCCCCTCGATTTTCTCGACCTGGCGACACTGTTCTAGTTCATTATTATCGAGCTAGTTAGAAAATATTATGTTACCGAGAAAATCTTTCGTTTCTCAACTGATTTTGTAAATATTATTATTTTGTAAATAGAATCATCCAATTGTTACAAATAAATGACGCTGGTAGCAAACGTGTTAACTAAATTGTGTGTTCTTTGTCACGTTCGGTTGCGGTTTAGTTTGTCGGGACCACCTAATCATCTAATGATCATTCAGTAATTACGGCGTCATCAATTACTTACTGACTAGTGCTTGGCCATTTCTATGGAAACGTCGATGCTCTGTGGGTAGATTGGTGGGTCTCGTGGCCAGGCTTGTTCGTCCGTTGATGTCGACGGGCTTGGCGAGGTTCTGGTGTTGCGACCGCTCGATCATGATCTTCTTGCAGATATCGCGTAGCGTGTTGGCAATCGTGCGCGCCTGTATGTCGCAGCGGAACACGTGACACATGTGCTTCCGGGTCGATCGGTCTCTTGCCACGTAAGCGAAGTCCCTGAAGAGCAATTTCATTCGACAGTTTAATACCTGACGGTCCAAGATCGGATATCATCCTACGAAATGTTTGATGAATGAAATTACCTTTCACTGCGGAGGCCGTCCAACAAGACATGGAAAGAATTACGGTCAAGTTATTAATACTGCTCGATTCGCTGCGTCAAGTATTTTCGAAATTGGAGGAACCACTTACCGGCAGTGGTCTCTGCCAACACCCCACACCCTCACTGTATGAATCGGCTGAGTGTTGAGTACGGTCAGATTTTCAGGGTCTATCAGCTTCAAAGCGCCCTCGTCCAGGTCCATGAACAAATCTTTGCCCTAAAATAATTTCAATATGTTTACACATTCGCTTTGACATTTCAACCATTCGTATACCAAATCGGTTAACTTTCGCAGTTTGTTTTTTACATTTTAGTACCAAAGGACCGATTAAGAACTCGACGAGTTAAGAAAATTGTAAGTAGCTTCAAGTTTGCAGAATTTTGTTCAGCTTAGAATCTTTTGTAAATATAATTCTTTATTCTATATTTTGTAATATAATGTAAATAAATTATGTAATGTAAATTTAGGTAATACTAACATCGCCCCATCGACCAACCACGTCCAGAAGATCGTTTCTACCGAGGGACAGGTCCACGATGCATTTATTGACAGCCTTGCTGCTTCTTTCGGGTGTCAGATCCTCTTCGGCGATCTCCGTCCATCCTAGTGAACGCACGGCGAATCTGATCGGCTTGTCTTTGCCCTCGGAGTCTGCTCTTGCCGGGTAACTCCTTCGCCTGGAAGACAACAAAATCATGGTTGTTAAAATTTTTGTCTCCATTCATCATTTTCTCGCCATTAACGTTTTAGGTCTCTGTTTTATGTACACAAAGTTGATGGAGAAATTCGAACATTAATGGTTACTTACTTGAGAAGCAATTCTTTTCTCTTAGTCTCGAGCTCTTGGCATAAACATGAACTCGTGTTGCTGCGGGTCACTGTGTTCACCATGCCGCTTGAAGTATGGAAATTGTTTATCTGTCGAAATAATCCAATAGAATTGAGCTTTCAGTTCTAGTAGAAATAATATATCCATAAAACATATTATTGTGATTATTATTATTATTATTGTTATTCTTATTATTTTACTCACGCTGTCGTTGTCCTTGATGAGATTCTTTCGGGACTCCCTCTTTGCGTTTAGTGGCACTTCTGGGGGCTCTCTTTGTATGTTGCCGCTTTTGACGTGCCAATAATAAGGACCATTTTCGTCTGAAAGGAAATCCGATCGTTTATTAGCCTCGCATGTGTCAACCTTTCCTTGTTGACCACTTCTGGTATATTTACGCAAAGCTTATTGATTTTGATGATACAAGTTAAATCACCACACTTGACGTAGCACATTTACTCCCACACGCGTGTTACGTATTCAGTTCCATACTGACAATGTGTGTTCTATCTATCTTTATTGCTTGGATATTTGATATTTAATATTCGATTGAAATTAGCGATAACGTGTATTATACATTTTTTTTCGAATGAAAAGTAAAATAAAAAAGTTTTACATAAAATTTAAGAATTATATTTTGAATATGAAATAAAAATCTTTTATTACAAAGATACGGATGGCGAGGAATACATCGTTGGAAATATGCAACCTACTAAATAAGAGTGTTAAAAGCACCGTTTAGGCCGGACGGTCTAAATGAAATTCGGAGAGGTATATTATGTAGAATATGCCTTGATGACTATAATCGCGTTAGCATCTTCATCATAACGCGGAGTTAACTGACACCAGCAGCTAACAGAGCGATCCCTGGATTGTGTCCATTGATCTTTGTAATTGCGTTACACGTCCCCCGAGAGACACGACTATACAGTGGGACTGCCGTTGCTCGTAACTATTACATTTATAATGCAGAATGTTTGAAACTAACGCTACGTCAATTACAACAGCAATAAAGTACCAAGGTAAACGAACACGTCCGATAGAATAATTAAGCTCTTTACGTTTCACTTTCTTAGTTGCGAAGGTCTTTGATTCCCGTGTATCGAACACCTTTCATTCTTTCAGTCTAGTCGATTGATTCACCCTGTATGCTTGACTAAATTCCTTATTTTATAATTATTGAAATTATAGAGATGCTTTTGTCAGACATTACGACACAAATTCATGAATTTATCATTACAATGAATATAATGCAGCAGCTCGATTAATGTAGTTAATAATGTAATTCGTAGTCGATTGCAAATTTTCGTTCGAAATATTTTTTTCTCCAAGTACTAGAAGTGCGGCTGAACTTCAGAGGGAACAAGTAATTTTTTAACTATTTTTTATATTATCCTGTAGATTTTTACAGGAAAATGCCGAAAATCCAAGTTTTAATCGTGGGAATCCACTGGCTCAAAACTTATGCGATCTACTTTACCGACATCGGTGCTTGCCAGACGAGGCAGATTAAAACTTGGATTTTCGGAATTTTTTCGTAAAAATCTACAGGATTATATCAAAGTTAAAAATTTCTAGATTGCTCAGGTGAAGTTTAACCAGAAGTTACCACCAGTAGAAAGTGACTAATCACCTTTTAAAAATAACATTGACAGAGATATATTAGTTCATTCTTCAACTCTAACAACTGCTGGGGTTTATTTATTAATTCGTTATAATACGTTTTTTTCAGTAGAGGTTAAGAGATATATTATTTTTATGTCAAGTATAACAATATTAACAGCATGCAAATAAATAAATGTATCAATAACTTTAAAATAGAGTCTGAAATCCGTAATTTTGCCTGGTTACCTCCTTTTGTTTCTAAACAATTATAAACTTCAAAGAAGTTCCAATCGACAAAAATCGTGAGAACTAATTTCTAACAGATCCCCTACAAAAATCGTGAGAACTAATTTCTAACCGATCCCCTGCAAAAATCGTGACAACTAATTTCTAACCGACCCCCTGCAAAAGTGTACGGTCGCCGAAAGATAACGATAACGATGTTGATACCCACCCTCGTGTTTCTGCCATCCAGGCGGCAGGTTCTCATCTTTGTCCTCGGAATCAGTGGTGTCCACCTCGGAGGGCTTCTCCTGCTCATTGTTCTGCTGAATGACGTTGTTCTTTTGATCCTTGGGCTGTCTTCGTTTCACGGGCACCGCGTACAGTTCGCTGTTCAAAGCGCCCTCGACGTGCGGAACGCCACCCATCTCTGTCGTTTCGTTGTCGGGTTTCTCGCAATAACTGCAATACCAACGCCATCGAATTACCATTTTGTAACCCCGAATGGTCCTCCCTCGTTACGCCGACAATTGCTCTCATCGCACGCGCAAGCGGATTCGAAACTTCGTGCGTAATCGCTTTGCAAAAGCGGGGGTTGGAAATGTGTGTGTGTGTGTGTGTGTGTGTGTGTGTGTGACAGAGAGAGAGAGAGAGAAAGAGAGAGAGAGAGAGAGAGAGAGAGAGAGAAGCAACAGGGATTTGCTCGAGTAGAGACAAACAACTCGTCGATAAATCTCCGCTCCGTCTCTAATTAAGTAGAATAGTTGTCAAGAAGGGTAACAACGGTTAGTCGCGGTCGGAACGACAGCTTCGAGAGCGTGCAGGATGGATCGCGTCGTCGTTAACATTTACTTATCATCGGCCGACGACGACGCGTCCAGTATGACAAATCGGTCTCCGTGTAATTGGCCATCGGATGGCTCGTAAAGTTTTATCGATCACGAGACGGCCAGCTTCGACAGAGACGAATCGCAGTTCGCATCTGATCCTGCATCATCGATACTGCTTACTGCCGCGGTATTTGTGCATGCATGTTCGCCGTTTCACTATGGAAACAGAGAATGGAACCGCAGAGTACGGTAATGGAATCAGGCCTTGTTAAACAGCACGAAGATCGAGTTAACGACAACCCGTAACTGTTCGATGCTCAACTTGCTACCAATTTCCGGAGAAGATCATGCTGTGCGTTATGCTGAGAGCTGCATTGTTAGCTTATAGGCGAATCCAGGCTGTACTGTCTGGCAATCATTTTAATTTGGCATGGACTCTACGCAAAATGCATGTGACTTCTTGATTTGATGATAATTCTGGGTACATATAAAGGTTTACTATAAAATATTTTTTTCTCTCGAAAATTAGATTTTTACATTGGTTTGGGGGTATATTATAACTACAGTGCAAGTATGGTGCGTAATAAAATGAAATGTTCAAACGAGTTTTATAAATATTCGAGTAATAATTGTCGATCTAATATAATATTCTACCATTCAGGGTTTCAACGTTCGAATTTCTCGTTTCTACGATCTATCACATGTTCAAAATGGGAGGGTAAAATGCATGGTCTACGTAAATCTACGTACGGGGGAAAAGTTCTACATGGAAATGGTAAAAGCGACGGGCGGAACATTTCCATCTGCGAGTCTACTTTCCAGGGAGTTTGATTTCCATCGTCGTGTCTCGCGCAGCGGAACAAAGTTTACTCTTCCGAGCGCGCGCCAATTCAAACGCGTCTACATTTTAGCAAGGCTGCAGGATCGACGCGTGAAATGCAGGAAAAGTTACTATAAGTTTTTACTTTCTAATGCGACCGCCGCGTCGCGCCGCGCCGCGCAGATGTAGCCGGGTTTACGGGAGAAATTTTTACTTTATCTCTTCCGCAGAACGAATGCATTCTCGCTCTCCCCGGGGAAACGTAATCTTCCAAGTCGGAAGAAATGGGGTCGTGTTCGTTTCCGTTAATTCATGTTACTTCCCAACTAACAGCGTAACTTGCCATCAATCTCTTAAGATTCTGTACAGAATTTTTAATGAATTTTATCATTTTTATCTAGTGTTTCTTTGTTGGACAAATTTTTTGTAGTAATGACAAGACTATCCAAACTTCATACAATTTTTAATGTACCACGTGTTCCAATGAAGAAGTATATTAAAAATTTGTAACGAATTTTATCATTTTTATCTAGTGTTTGATTGTTAGAAAAATTTTTTGTAGCAATAACAAGACTATCCAAACTTCATACAATTTTTAATGTTCCAATAAAGTACATTAAAAAATTTGTATAATTTCAGTAATTGTGAAAGAAAAAATTAGAAATCAGTCATTTCGACTGATTCGATCCTAATAAAATGTAGTCTTTGATTTTCAAGTTTGTGAAAAAAATTGTGTCGGTCATATACGACGTGGCATCCAAGATGTGCAATACAAAAGAAAAAGATTAGCCTTCCGATTATATTAACTATTAAAAAGAGTCCTTTGAAAAATTCGCTCAGGCAGATAAAGTTTGAAGAGAAGCTATTAATTTTGCATCAACTGAAAGTAGGATGACCCATCAATTAGGGCGACAACAATGGCGCGGCAAATTCTCGCTCGTAGGGGACGCAAAGAACGTTCGCAACAGGCGCATGCAACGCGCGTCTGTAGCCGCAAGTTATCAGCGCCGCAGCGTGGATGGGAGATGGGGAACAAAGATAAGCAACAACAACAACAACAACAACAAGAACTCGGAGTTTCCTACGAAGCGGGTTTCGAAGCGAGGAGGAATGATTACCTACAAAAGCTCATGATTTTAGATGGGACTGCGCGTCGCGTCGCGTCGCGTCGTTGGGTGAATTAGTTCGCGACGATAACGCGATGCAGCACAGTTAGTTACGATAATACAGAGGTAGCAGCGTCGTCGACGGCGGCCGAGGCGACAACGGTAACAACAACAACAACAACAAAACAGTGAAGCGACAACTGTTCGATAAACGGTGTGCAGTAATCTAGGAGGAGGGAGGCAACCAAGTGACTCTATCGTACGTACTTTCTCGACCCGGACAGATTCGCAGCGCCAATCGAGTCCGCGGTTCCCGACTGAAGGGGAGGCAGAATCGAAGAGGAAGACCCCGACGACGATGATCGAAGATTTCCGTTGAGGGTGTCGTCGACCAGAGCGGATTCCGCTACACCCTCGCTGCCGTACCTGAATCAGCACGTTGCCGAGTGCATTACAAAAGGGAATCGATCGACGATGAACACGGTGATTTCTGTGCGTCGAAACGTCTTGTCCGTCTCGTTTCGTCTCGTCTAGTCAAGGGACTTTTGGTCCAGGTATCTTGGAAGGAACGCCACCCAGTTCGAAAAATATTCGATACGTGTTTCATCGTAGGTCAGACCTCGGAATTATGTGCTCGCGACGGCTGGTTTTCGAAGGCAACGCACCCTCGATTCGGCCGCTCGTCTCGCTCCCCGTGGCGGCCCTAGTTCTCGAGGCAGCTCAGGCGCGTACCATAGAGTGTTACAATGTAAGTGTCGGCAATGCGAACAGCTACGTCCAAACATCCCCGTAGATCTTACCAGTCTAATACAATTTGGATAGTACAATTAAAAACTATTTTTAGAATTTATCTTCCGAATTTATTTTCTGCAGCTGTTGTCCGAAATTATCGTGCGACATAGTGGAATGTGCCTACAGTGGATATCACTGAATAAAAAGCACATTGACAATACTCGACGGTAATGTGGAAACCTATTGATACGGGTGTCGCCCTAATGCACCACGAATAGCTCCTATAGTACGCACCTGAGCTGCCTCGAGAAGTAGGGCCGCCACGGGGAGCGAGACGCTCGGCCGGTTTATGGGGGCGTAGCCTTCGACAACCGGCCGTCGCGAGCACATAATTCCGAGACGAAAACCGATTTCGTGTTCAGGGGGGAGGGGAGGGGGAATAGCCCCCAAGATTGGGGATGGGATACATAGTAAAATACGGTAATGTGTCTCTGTAAAGGTTTCATAAAGAAATAATTGGAAAGAAAGTTTTGTCATTGAATTAGTGTTTTATATTTCTCCGCAATCTTCAGAGCGTTTCAAGAGGTACACCCTTGAACAATAAAATATTGAATATTCGTTAATATAGTTTTACATGATCTTGCTAAGAATGTGTGTAGACTTCGTACAAGTCAAAAGCAAAAACTGCTTGAAAATGTTGATGTAACGAAGACGTAATTAATTGATCAAACAATTTTTTGGGGAGCAGAACGATGGCATCCAAGTACGCAGAAATGTGTTCTTTTTGTATTCCGATGCAGTTCGAAACGCCGAAAGCGAGGAACAGATGTTGTCGATAGTATTTGCGCCGTATCGGCCCTGTCGTGCCGTTAGCTATGCCAGTATTTACATTATCATATTGATGCCTCTATTACAAAGTCATGAATCTGGGGTAATTATGATCCGAACGGATAACTGTCCACCGGCCGCGTTTTGCATAATTAAACCTCGATTTATGCTCGATCGCCGTGCGCCCGACATTTATATCTACATATATCGAATTTCCTGATTATTTTTAGCGACCATGGTGTTTATCCACTAAATGAATTTCTTCCGTACCGTTCGATCAACGGGTCAGTTCACCGAGAAAATATTTTTCCATCGTCTCCGACGAGAAACAATTCGAAATGAAAATAATACGTGCAGAAGGTATAACTGTTCGATTCGATGTATTGCTACGGGAAAGTTAAAGGAAACGACCTCGTTCCTACAAATTGAAAAATATTGTAACGCGAGATATCGTCAGCAGAAGAATTCAATCCCCCGGAGACATTCTCGAAAATACGGTGAAAGTTTTCCCGGAAGAAATCCTGGAAATCGATGTTATTTCCCCGGAATCGGTGCTCGCTGTATTCTTCTATTCCCCCGATTCCAAAAAAAACTCAATCTCCGCCAAAAGCTGTCGTTCAAAGTTGTACGATTTCGGGCCGAGGAATTCCGTGAAAACGACAGGTCGGCGAACACGCGAGATTCGCCCGTCGACACTGTTAATTTCAAGCTCTGGAGCGTCCCAGGCGAAGCTTCCAACTTTTCTAATTGGACGATTTTGCGGAAAGTGTCGCGGCGCGGCGCGCGGCGAGGCTCTAGAAATCAACGAAGATCCGCGCGCGATCTTCGTGGATTGTAATGCGAGTCGGGAACTTCGGGGAAACTCTTTGCAGAAAACTTGGGAAATCTTTGGATCCGTAAGATCTCCCGGGAATGAGTTCACGGTACCGGGGACTTGCATTACGAAACCGTGATTGCGTCTGACAGTTCAGTTTCTGGTTGCGCAAGTTACCAGAATGTGACGTTGCTTTCAATCGGACCGCTCGAGGCTACTTCGATTCGCAATATCGGAACGGTGAATTAGGTGTATAATGGTTCTGTAATAACTAGACTGCAGATTTTAGTGAAACGTCAGTAAGATGATTGAACCTTCAGAATGTACAATAAAAATACAACGATCGTTATTGAATTAAATTATATCTATCGAAATGGTAAATAAAAAAGAAGTAAATATAAATCCACAAATATTATTACAGATTAAATAATAATTAGCATATATTTGACTCAATAATTCACATAACGGTTGAAAATGTCAATAATTTATTTTATTTATTAACACTAAATCGACCGAGTATTAAAAATATCGTTAAATATCGCCTTATAAAAATAGCAACACTAAATTTATTCAGATTGCCCATAATATAAAATAGATGCTTGGAGAAGTCAATTTATTCAATAATTTATTTTAATTTCTTTATTAACACTAAACCTACCAAGCATTCAAAATATCGGTAAATGTTGTCTTATAAAAATAGCAACACTAAATTTATTCAGATTGCCCATAATTATCAATATAAAATAGATGCTTGGAGAAGGAAATTTATTTTCCACAAATGAATTTTTCTACTTTCAATAATTGCAATACCGGTCATTTCACCGTGGTAGTGTTAGGAGCATCCAGTAGCATATCGTCCCCGAGGTATTAAATTCTATGAATGATCCGTAAAACGCGAACTTACCCCGTTTCACGCTATTCCGCTATCAAGTTCGCCACTTTCACCGGTTTCGAGAATGAAACAGAGTGATCGATGAGACGCCGGCAACAGCCCCGAAACGGGTTAACAGCGAAAACGGTACCGTCATTAGAAATTTTCCGCCGACCGAGTAGAACGCTTAAAGACAAACTTAACTGACCGTCACGGGCGTTGCACGCAGCGCCGCGGAAATTACGCGGCTGCAAGGAAGTGCCATTTTAATTAACGATCGGGGAACGGAGCCAGGCACCGACGTGGTTAGTACAGGGTCGCTAACCATGTCGAAGTAATTAAGGGATTAGTCGAGCGGTTTGCTGACTAACGTCGCGTCGGCTCGCCTCTCCTGAGCGACGCTCGGCCCAACCTTCAAACGATTCCTTCAAAGGCCGACAAACTTTCGATTCCCGATAAACTCTAGCCTGTTTATAAAATTACCGGCAGCAAGTACTCTTCCGTGGACTCGTCGAGACTCTCGTTTAGCCTCGTCGAACAGAATTTAAATATCCTGTTTGGGGGGAGGAAAAGTACCCTCGCTAATCTGATTTCTAGTCTCTACGCTCCGCGAAGACGTTCCTCTAACTTGGCCTCTCGCTGATATAGTTTAAATTTGGCATATAGTTACCGCCTCTGGCGGATTTGAAAGCGTCTTAAATGCACAGCACTTATTGCATAAAATTACGATGGAAACTCGAATTCAACGCTTTCAAAACTTCGAGTGTTAATCAGCTTGCATTTCGAGGCTTTTGCTGATTTACTTAGCTCCGAGCAGCGACGAAGTTGTGTCAAGCTCTGGACGGAGTTATGGTTTATCATAAATTGACGTAAGCTGCTTTTTCTGCGAAGTTTCCTGCTACGAAATTAAATGGAGCTGCGAGAAGAGGTTAAAGAGTTATGCTTGAAGATTTTTGGATCTCGATATGAGTAATCTGATGAGTCGTTTCTGAAGATCTGCACTGGTTTGTCAATCAATTCATTTAACTGCTTGTTCTATTTTAATCAGGTTTATAGCAGTGAGAAGATTGAATTTACTTAATCTTTGTACGATTTTTATTATATTTTGTGCTTAAATGAAGGAGTCGATTCAGTCATTTCCTATGAAAGCCTTTTTGTAATTGCAATAATTATGAAATAGAAAACCGGTCACTTGACCGCGGTAGGTTTAGTCTTCGACTATTTTTGACCAACCAGAGTTTCGCAGAGATCTTCTAGGATTCTTTTGACCATTTACGTTGGCAGAAATATCCCAGTCGATTCAGTCAGCCATAGCGAGGCCTCGACGGACCGTATCAATCGTCGAAAGGCCCCAATCTTTAACCACCCTCTATCCTGGCCAGCCTTTCAAGAACTTTGATGAACTCTGGTGACCTCTATAGAGCCGCGGCCTACCCTTACTATACATGTACCGGCGCCTCATCATTTCTCGTATCAAGTATGTGTGGAAGGAGATGGATTATTCGGAGAATTTCCGATTGCTTCTGACAGCTTGAAACGCGATCCTTTTACCCAGCCGGTCGTCTCGACCCTGGTGACACGTATCCTTCTTTTCCCTCGAGCTGAACCATATTTTAAGATGACCGGAGGACTCTGTCAGGCTCTTCGACGATATTAAATTTCCGAGACGGTGGGACCACGATATATCACAATGACCGTCAACCCCTACAAATATATCTGTGCGTAAAGGTTGGAAATTGTGATACGATGTATCGCATAAATTATCCTTTCAAAGTGGGTAATCATTTTCAGCGCGAACACTTTTCTTTCTCCTGAGCTTAGAGTTTAGGTAGCTCGAGCATCTCGCTTGGTGATTGAATTCTTTACAACATAGAGTTGATCTTTCAAATATGGTTTCTAAGGTGTATGTCGTTAATGAACAATGTTGTCTGTTGTACTGTTAAATATGCATTTACGGTTTGTAAACATTAATGGTTCACACAAAAATGACAGGAATCCTGCGTATCTAGATTTTCATTTAACCCTTAGGACTCGGGAGCTTTCAAAAAGTGTTGAAAATTCAAAATTTTATTAAACCCCTTTGGAATATGCTGGTTACGGGTTTACGGAGACGCTGGAAACGAATCCAATGTATACCAGTGTACCATGATTATTAATTCTGTGATTGAGGACTGCGGATATTTATGCAAAATAAAAATTGTCTGCGTCGATTGCAAGGAATAGAAACTAAATAGAATGTTATTTCTTCCCTTAATACTAAATTGAACCCTTAGCGCACGGATGGCGACTCTGAGGCACCACTGAAAATTGCTAATGCCATTAAAAATATTTTTCACATTATTATTTTTGTTCGTATTTAATAAACTACTAGAAATTTACATATTACATGAGCTATTATATCGGTTTCATATGCGAAATGTTGGATTATGGGTAACCAATAAACCACACTCTTTATAGGATATGAAATAGAATTTATTCTATTTAATATATGTGAAGACACACGTTGTGAGGCACGTCTTAACTAAAAAACAATTGAGAGTTGAGTTGTAGATACAATGTATCAAAGCGATAGAATATCCTACTAAGTAATAGCAGAATAATTTTGTCAATTTGTTTCTCAAAATAAATTCCAACACAAAAAAATGAAAAGAAAATTGTATACTATTGTATAAAATTGTATTCTAGAATGTAAAAATCTTTCGTTTTTTTTTTAGTTAAAATAGCACCGAGTGCAAAGTGTTAAAAATCGACTGTTTCGATGTGAACTCACCAACTTATGGAACTGGATCGAGCGAACCTTCGATCACCGACAGCAATAACAATTAAAGCGAGACCGGTTGAAACGCCTTTTGTCACTGGCGCGGTAAACGCTACATTACATCACGCGATTAAAGGTTCGCCGGGTAGTGTCGGCGTAATCTCGGGTTTTCATTTACTGGCAAAGGGCTTCTTTCGCAAAGCCACGCGAAGAAAGAGGCGGAAACGCGAGACGAATAAAGTGAAGCAAGTTCTTGCGAGAACGGCGCGGCGCGGAGACAAGGGGAAAGAGCGAGGAGGTTGGGGGACGTCGAGTCGAGTCGAGTCGAGTCGAGTCGAGTCGAGTCGAGTCGAGTCGAGTCGAGTCGAGTCGAGTCGGAGAGGAAGAAGCGCGAGGTTTCGCGCGGTCCGGCAGCCGCAGTTTAATAACACCATTTTCAGCAAGTATGTGGGTTAGCGGAGGCACGAGTAGCAGCTTGGAAATTCGCCAGTAGTCGCGGCGGGGTTGCGAGGCGGGGGTGGCGGCGTCGCGCATAAATGCGGTCGAGCCGCAGCCGCGAATCGATCGATTCGGAATACCGTCGGTGGAATTCGCCATCGATTATTCCCGATGCGACAACTTCCGGCTGGGTCGAATGTTCCTTTGTCCGATTGCACCTGGATCCGCCACGCCATGCCACCCCCGCTTGTCCACGCTCCGCGGAAATCGCTCCAAGATTCCGCGCGTTCCGGCCCCGCAATCCTCCCGCGAAGTTGGCGCAACTTGCGCGGTTTCGCGCGTTTAGATTCAGCTGCCGAGTCTCAAATTATGTTCTCGAGCGGTTCTCGAATGGTGAGGCCGGGTCGGGCCGGGTCGGGCCGGGCCGGGCCGGGGCGCGGTACGCGAGTCGTGGAAACACAGCTCGCGGGATTCAAGGGCCAACTGAGAACATTGTGCCGACCACGAGTGTCAATATTTAGTTTCTTTCCCTTTCCCGGGAATTGTTCCCGCGGCGTTTCTGTTCTTGCCGTTCGCACCGCGCCGCGCCGGTTGTTTCACAGGCGTCGGAAACTTGTACTTTCGACCCGGTTACTCGACGAATTCGTGGAACCGGATGCTGTTATCGCCGCAGGAACGCGTTATCGCGATGTGTTTCAAAGGGGAAACTTTTGATTGATCGAATGATTTTGGTCCGCGCCTCGGGCTTTCTTCTTTGTGGACGCGCGCGCGATGCTTCAGCCCGCGCCGCTGTTTGTTCAGTATGGTTTATGAAAGGAACCCAAACCGTATTTGCCCACGGCCACAATTACTGTTCGCTCCGTCATTATTACTCGTGTTTCCGAAGCGGGGTGTATTGCTACGGAACACTTTCGTCTCTCCTGTTTCGTCGAGTGGACTGTAATGAACTTTTTCAATTTTCATATTACTTGGCTGATTTATTTCTTCAGATATTATACCGTTTGTTTGATTAATGTAAACGATTGTTCGATTATAACTAGTTTTATGAGAAATTCAAGCAGCTTTTTATTGGAAATATTCGACTGATTTTTATTCGATGAAGTTTCTTCTTTTTAAAAGCAGCTTTGTTACAATTTTATTTTCAACGTTCGAACGCAGCAATTTCTAAAACAATACGCGGTGGTTGAATAGATGCCAAGCGCAGCATTATAATTACAATACTAATGACAACATGTAATGTAGACACAATAGAACACTGCGCGAAGCTGAGGTACTATGACAGCCACAATAGCTGTCCACTCTACTTACTGTTCTCTTATTATTCGCATGTGACGAGCACGAAGTAACTGGAGTGTGATGGACGGCAATTATAATCATTCGTGTATTTCAAATATTTCCGTTCGAAGAGTATATTGTAATCTTTTTATTTTGCATAAAGATCCGCGGTCTATGAATTAATTAATTATAATAACCGTAGTATATACAGGGAGAGAGAGAGAGAAGTAGATTTCAAGGTGTTTTACAAACATGTTATAATAGCCACATATACAGTGTGACTCCCACTAATATTCGGACACTATTAAAAAGACGATAACATTTTTAATATCCGACCAAACAACTTGGATTTTTTTGAGAAGTTAGAACAATCGGTTTTGTTACGTAATATGAAAAGAATTTTTTTAAAAAAGTATCGGTCAACGTTGCAATGAGCTACAAACGTTTAAAGATGGTAAAAATTGCCATTTTTCACGACTTTCAATGCCTGTCGTTTTTTCCCAAATCAACCTATTTCGATGAACCTTTCACAATGCACACAATTGACACAGATCTACAAAACATATTTTTTAAATTTTCAATACAGACCAATATAAAAAATTCTATACACTACAATTCCGACCAATTGCAATATTAAAAAAAATTTCTTTTCACATCATGTAGTAAACTAATTGCTCTAACTTCTCAAAAAAGTTCAAATCGTGTGAAAGAATCTCGTTTTTTTAAGACCGTCCGAATATTAATGGCAGTCACTGTATATTGATACCGAAACGGACAATGCTTTGAATATTGTACGTACATTCGGAGCGCCACTAATCCCACCGTTGCGATAGTTCGAGTCCGCAGTACTTGTTAGAGCAATTATCATGATTAGACCGTCGGATCTCCTTTCAGAGCGGCGAGAATCCACGCTGTAGCGAACGACGCATATCATTCTCTGCCTCGAAGTCCTGTTTCGATTGCCGTTGAATTTTGGAATCGAGCTTCCGGGTCGATCAAAGCGAGAGAACCCGATTGGCTTGCTGATCGATTAACCGAGCTATTTGCTCTGTTTGCGTCTGGCTCGGGCGACTCGCCCCAAACGGCGCGAGAGTGTCGACGTAGAAACGAGGGACAGGTGAGAATCTGCATACGGTTCATCGCGGCCGACTCGACTCGACGCGACGCGACGCGGCTCGACGCGACGGCTACCTTTCCACGGAACGTCTGAATTCGAACACGACGCGACGCGACGGAACGAGAGGGAAATTATAAGCAGTAGCCGCCAGACGTCGAGATCTCGCGGCAACTGAAATCGGGTGTCGGCGGCTCGTAATTGTAACCCACCCGATATATGTACGGACGCACGCCGCCGCCGTAACTTTCAGCGAGGTGTAATTAAATCCAATTAGGTCGTAAGGTGAGCAACTTCTGACGCACCTGGCAGAACCGTAAATTACACCGGCAACTTCTCTGTCTACCGCAAACCATGATTACGGTCTACGCAATTTCGCAATTCCTGGCCGACCACCCGCCCGGATATCGATGAGAATTAACGAGGAGTATCGTCGATTTTTTCCGCGGGATTACGGAATGACTCGTACTTTGATGGAAATGTCACGGGTGCTATTATTTGCAAAGAGTTGTTTAACGAACACTGTATACGCTGCATCGAACGCGAATATTGAACACGTACCGTATGAAGTGCTCACGAATATATTGACATTCCATTTACGGTGTTTGCCAACACGAATTTTATTAATATTATAGATACATATCTATTAACAGAGAAAATATACATTTTTATTTAACTTCAGTTTCGTCAAATATTTTTATTTCGCGTGGAGATTCTCAGTCTGATTATTAAAAAGATCTAAAAATATACGAACCAACTGCTTGATTAGATAATAATATTTCACTTGATACGAATCCTTTGAATTTACAAATCGTACTCGTGTTCGAAGGGGCTATTCGGTATTTTTGTATTTTTTTCGAGGAAAGGAATAAGAAGAATTCGTAAGCTGATACGCAAGGAGGATGCTTGGGTCATTGATCGACGCTGTTGCCGAGGGAAGCACGAAAGATAACGCGTTGGATACCGAGCTTGGGGAGGAATCTGCTGACAATACGATACAATCGAAATAATAGGGGAAGCTAATTGGACCGTTTGATTCGGAATTGAGGAACTTACCGTCGGACTGAATGTCCATTTACGGCTCGGGACTGGAGAAACAAAATGTACTGACAATCTGAATTGCCATTCGGAGAATTAGGTTCGAGATGCGGTAATCTGACGGTATGTGTATCTAGTTGCTGGTTGTATTAGGCTTTGAGACGTCGATATGTACTAAACCGAGTGACGAGATACTAGAATCAATATAATCAAGTAATTAGAACGGTACGCCGAGCACGAGGATGCCCGCTAATAGAATTATTAACAAGGATTTGTCAAAGTCTACCATTTTAGGTGAACATTTCTAGCATTAATTTCCGAGATATTTGCGAAAATATATTCGATAGCATAAATTATGCGTACTCCATTATCTACGCTTTCATTTCATTACACACGATTTTTAGTTAAAAGATTCAATTAGATTTGCAAATATTCCATTTTGTGAATATTCTAATAATTTTTATGAAAAAAAAACTAACCGGTTAGTATCAGAACATATTCTGCCAACACAGAAGCAAAATCATTAGTATGAAAAGGGTTCTGTTAACAAGTTTATTTGATTATGCACTTTGCCGCATCCATTAAAATGGCGAATATGATGGATATTATACTGGCTTTTAATAATATTTAAGAATTTATGGTAGCAGTTCACGCTAGTATAATATAGTTGGTTTAAATGAGAGAACTAGCTTAAACTGTAAAAGTTTGTATTCACGATAATCTGTTGTGTTCGAGCAATTTTCCTAGTGTTTCGGCATTGTTACGTCGTCTTTGAAAGTCAGTTTTCATACAATCAATCCGAACTCATAATCAAAATCGTTTTACGACGTCACAAACTTTTAACACCCTCCTTAAACACGGCAGCGAAAGCTATCACATTTCCATATATTACATCATAAACGCGTTAGAGCCAAACTACAAATTTGATACTCCACTTCTAATCTAATAGAGCTTCTATTCTCTCGTGAACGATCGGGTTTAATCTACGCTTTTTATACTGGCTTGCGAAATTAGATTTCTGTACAATGATCCGCACTGTATACGTATATCGCGTTCGCGCAACAGTTTCTCTGACCATTTCGCGCTCTGAAATAATAAAGATATCAACACTAAACCTACCACGGTCAAACGACCAGGTTTCATATTTCTCATAATTATTGAAATTGTAAAAATTTATTTATGAAAAATAATGGGATTCCTCGCCCAATCATTTATTGTATTGAAAATTCCGGATAATCTGTATAGGTTTACTGTTGCGATTTTGATAAGGCAACATTTACCAGACACTTTTAATGCTCGGTATGTTTAGTGTTAAGCTGATTGTGGTATCGTGAAATACAAAACTGGTAAGACATATTAGAAGAATTTAATTACCGGATTATGCAAAATTATTGGGGGGGAAAAATTCATTTCACATAAAAACCCACAGTCTACTTATTACTCGCGAGAAAAATTAAACAAATGGCATACGCACACATTTGAATGCAGTGTTAAAAAATATTTATATTTATATTTATAAATATTGATGGGCTGTCGGAATGTATTCTAACAATAACATGTACGAGAATATTTCAATTAATAAACTCAATGTCAAGTGAAAATGTATCATATCATGTATCCTATTTCCCTAAAAGGTAAAATGTTTTTTCTGTTGAATAAAAAGAGAATATTATTCATACTTGTACATTGAATAATTTAGCTCTCCGAACGATCACGAATCCAAATGAATACTACATCTTACCGAACCCATTGGCAACCCACTGACGCTTGTGTACACAAACTGTTATTGTCGCAGCCCGCGAGCAAACAAAGATTACGTGAAAAATATCCCAACCAACACCCAGCACCGAAAATCTACATAAACCTATTTACAGGATATACCGGACACAGATCCGGGCAATTAGGGAGCACTAAGCAAACTGCAAAACCGACACCCCATCATTCGAGCGAAACGAAAAGAAAAAAGAGTAAGCCAGTATTTTACGTGTCGCGTCGCGTCGTTGCTCCCCTCGATCCGCGTAGTTCACGGCGCGGCGTAGAGTCGCCTCCGCAGTAGCAATGATTGTTCCCGCGGCCGATCGACCCAGAATCCGTGAGATCGAGAAATCTCGGTCATCAATTCCACTCTCGAAGACGCGAAAATACGAGCGAGAGAATTACAGCCGGTACGGGAGGGCAGGGGTGGTCGCGTGGGCACGTAATTTGTAGCGGTTCTAGGTGACATTCGCAGGTGGAAAAGAAGCGTCGAGGTCCGTTGCGAGGGTGTGTGCACGTGTGCGTGTGTGCGTGTGCGAGCGAGTGTGCGGGGCACGCCGACAACCCCGGGGGTTGGCAGGGGGTAGACAGGGGTGAGTGGAAATGGAAAAAAGCGATATAAGAAGAAAGAGTCGTATACGAGCGAAACACCGCGTACGTGGGCGTTCGTACGAAGTACAGTAGAGTCGGGGGTGCTCCTCTCCCTAGCTCGATCAATACACACTGCCAGCAAACCCTCTGCGTCCCACGGCGTCCCTCGTCCATTTCACCCCTGACACCCTATCCTCCTCACCCTCCTGCACCCTCGTTCTACACCTCGCCAGCCCCGACCGTCGTTCCATTTCGAACGACCCCTACCACTCACGGTTTAGATGGTCGAGACCGCTGTCGTTTAGCCGCAGCTCCGTAGCAAGCGCGTCTTATCGCGCGGCCGTCCCTGTACCTCTCGCGGCCTCCCAGCAAAAGGAAAAACCGATTAGCCAAGCGCGTCCACTTCCTTTCTTTTGTTCTCGGGATCCTCCTCTCTCCCTCCCTCTCTCTCTCTCTCTCTCTCCCGCACTTCTTTCTATGTATACACCCCCGCCTGTCCGTCACGAACCACGTGCTTTATTTCTGTCGGTTAAAATTTGCCCGGCCGACTTTTAGATTGTTTTATCTTCTCCGATCTAGGAGCTGTGGTTTCTTTCGAGTGTCATGGTTGCATCGGTATCGGGCTGGGTGGGGTATGTTGGGCGAGGTCGGGGATTTATGTGAATGTGGTGGGTAGGGTTGTAGAATTTGAGGTTTGAGTTTTTAGTTTGATCTGGTTATTCGAATTGTACCAAATTTATCTGAAATCATTATCTGAATAAATTCTTTGTTAGTCGAATGTTATTCTATCGATTTAATAGACAAACTGAATTTTTCATACGAACAGATTCTTATTTGAGCGAATATTTATTCGATAGTGACGAATCACATTTTGCCCCACATTGGGGTTGAGTGGTTGAGGGTTCGTGGACTCTCGTATAGCGCGATCAAAAAATTGTTTCAGAAGGACTGTATACAGGGTGTCCCAAATATTCCTTCAAATCTCTCTGGAATGGGCGGTTCCTGAGGTCATTCGAAGCGACATTTTCCTTTTCCAAAATGTCCGCCGTTTAGGAGTTATTAACCGAAAAACACGGACCAATCAGAGCAATCAGAGCAAGTGTACAATTAAAATTTTGTGATTCGTTACTTGATAGGCGTATTAAAATATGAAGCCACAGACTGACTATAATTATATAATTAAAATATCTCCTAAACTAATGATTTTTTTTACACAAATAGATTAATACTTTTTTGTAAAGAATATGAAGGAGCATCGGCTGATGCAATAAAAAATATATGATTCCATTTAAAAAAACATTAATGACCTTCATATGTCCTTTACACGTCCACCTACAAAAAAAAAATGTACCATCAGAATGTGCCCCTCTGAAAACCATTCAACTTCATCTGAAACATTGTTTGCTATGCGTAATAATAATGACGTAAATCTAGATGGCAAAATGTGGCGCCCCACCCTGTATAAACAGTAGCACGAGGGTTAAATTTATGTTTCAAAATAAATTGCAAATTTTTCGAAAGATTGAAGACTAATTATTTGAAAGTGTTGAAAATAATATAACAGTATTTTGAAATTCTGCAGACGTTTTTACTGGTTTGCAGTCGGATCCACTGTTTTCTGTCATAAATGCATAAATTCCGCGTGATAAATATCAGCAAGGGAACGACACGAAACAGTCGACCAACCTGAAGCTGCCTGCTAGTGGTTTGGCGGTTTATGTGCGCGCAAGGAAGACAACGCTGCGCCAAGTATTATCCTCAGCCCAGCTAGCTGGTACTAGAAGGGCGGCTAGTTAGATCTTGTCGAACCGACAGTGTTATTCCCTCCGGCCTTTACGCCCTTCGGAGAGGGTTCCAAGGCAGTACACAGTCAGCTGGGGTAATTAAGTTTAGGGCGATGGAAGGAACTCTCCAGAGTTCGGGAACACGCTCTCGGTTTCGCAGAAGATACCGGGGGGGGCTGCTTTCAGATTAAATTCTATAAATATCGGGTTGTGGCGCAAGCCGCGCATTGAATTTAGATTCGAAAGGGGAGGCCCGCGTTCGCCGAGAACGATTCTTCATCTTTGCACGGAATTAATTAACTTAACGGTATCCAGCTGGGATGGTCTAATCACATTTACATTTCGAGCTAATAACGATGTCTGTGACGCTGCGCCGTAATGAGAGACAACCGAGTAAGCGACACCACCGGTAGAAATTACATCGAATATGTGAATTTGTAATTCTCTCGAATGAGAACGAACTGCTCGCAAATTTTTCCTCGTTACATCCTAATTTACGTAAAAGCTGTCTTTATTGAACTGTATTTATTCGCAACTGTCCAGTGGACGAACCTGATCAATATTAAACGAAAATATTGATTTTGTGGAAAAATGCATATATATATATATATAATGTAGAACGTACAAAAATATTTGACATCCTTTTAGAAGTAATCCATCATACTGGGAGAGTCAAAATACCCTTCAAAGTTTCGCCCGTGTGTATTCTATTTTTTAAAAATCAATATGGACCAAATATGGTTTGCAGCCCGAACAGTAATGATGGCTTGCACCCTCTGGAAATGAGTGATAGCCGTAAAAAAAAGTACCCGTCGAGTAGGCTTCCATAAAAATTAGAGGAGGCTCGGGGTAATACCCTTTGTTAACTTACATCCCGTTCTAGGCATTGTATTTTAAATAATGTTGCAATATAAGGGAGGGGTGTATAGAAAAAAAGCAATATTCCGGACGGTAAATCACGTTTCGCGGTGCAACTACCAGCATCGCTGGTATAACAACTAAAAGGCGTTCCTCTCCAGCCTGTAACGCCAAGAGCAAGGGTCTAATACATAGTACTTCGCGCATGTACAGCGCGGTAGACGTATCTATGATGCTGAACTGAACGTAACATCTATATCAAAGCTAGGTCTAATAACTGTGTAGCGACCGTACTCCGCCCTTTGTGCATTCTATCGTATATTACGAGCCACTATTTATCACGGACTCATTACTTTTATGTAAATGCTTTCGTACATGTGCATGTTCTATTTATTAAATTCGAGTGGACTGAAATATTATTTTCTGAAATATAAAGTCACACGCGAAGATTATTTCATTTCATTAAATTTTAATGATATTTTCTGCACATTTAGATCGATGCGTTGTGAAAAAGTTACCACAAAATCGACCTTGATTATAATGTTTCGTTGCTGCATCGCATTCTATTCGTCACGAAGAACCAAAGTTTCCGAGAACAATGGCTGAACATGTAACCGTTGAAAAATAATGTGAAAGTTTCATTGTCACCTATATTATGCGATTAACATATGGGTCAGAAATCGTAGTGGATGCACAAAGACGGAAAAAGAATGAGAGAGAAAGTTCCTCTTGACAAGTAGACAAGACAGCAATTTAAAAAATTTGACCTTGAAAAATTAGCTCAAGGTCAATTGTGACAAGTTTATAGTAAACCTGCTCGCAAGCCATCAATAATAACTGAAAACATATTCTGACACCCGGTACACAGCAGATTCTACATTAATCGCATGATCCACGCATCGCGAAGCACCTTTGCGCAAACGATCTTCTAATCACGAAACTTACATCTCCTTGACTGACAGTTTCACCTTCGTATGGGCGAAGTTAACGCGGGCAATTGCCCGCCAACTATCGATAAACGTAGTTTCCCAAGGCTCGCGCTGGCAAAGAACAAGGTAACGAGAACGTTCATCCACGTCACTTTCGTAATCAGAAGGTTCCAATAAACGATCCCGCCTCGATAAGTTCGCGTCGGCAGGTGAGTCACATCCGTGAGAACGCCGAAGCGTGTCCTGGCACCGTCAACCTTAACAAACCGTGTAACAATCGGCCGAGAACCCTAATTTTCTGTCGTCAACTAATCTTAATCGCTCCCCACCAATCTATAATTTGACTCTTCATGCTGGAAACTGTTCCGTCCGCATCTATCACAAACCACTAAATTTTGCCTACGAAAGATATGATTGTTCGAGTAATTAATATTTCAATCGCGCGATTTGCAACACCTACGGTGTCCTTGCAGTTGATAGCGATGAATAAACGTTACCTCGCGTGAGGGGATAACAGATCTAGCTGCGTGTTGTTCAACTGATTTCACTGTGATTATAGATCGCCTCGAAAGTATGCTTATCGGCTGGCCAATAGTCTTTCAAATCGTAGAAAATAATAAGGAACGGAGTTTATTTTCGAAGCTAAATCCGACGACTCATTCTCCCTCGATTCCCTTCGTGCAGTACAAATACTGTTGCAGAAGATTTATCGATTCTCTCGAAGTGCCGCGTCACACTGAAAGTTTAACTTCTATTAATAAGAACCGTGAGCGTTGTTAATTATAAGTAGGATTAACTACTTCTGTGAGGCTAAAATACGAAAAAATAACATTCTCCACTGTGGAAAGTAGGTTAGATAAAACACGAATAGTTCGGAAGATTTCAAAATATTAATTATTATTATCAACAAATCTCAACTAGTGGAGGAAGAAATAAATTTGTGGCTTCTGTGTCTCGCAGTCTATTGATAATGTTTCTCGCTCTCAATAAGCGATTGCAACTCCTCGAAGTTCTGAATTCGCACAGAACACTCTCGCAGCTCGTTTAATTTCACGAAGCAATAAAATTCGTCAGTATTTTATACAACTCGGTATTGAAATTGTTCGCGATGAAAGTGAGCTGCTGATTGGCAGGGTCCTCGGGAGTTCCGT
This sequence comes from Lasioglossum lativentre, assembly GCA_916610255.1. Classification (NCBI taxonomy): domain Eukaryota; kingdom Metazoa; phylum Arthropoda; class Insecta; order Hymenoptera; family Halictidae; genus Lasioglossum; species Lasioglossum lativentre. Next base: position 23,365,184 of record OU744362.1, on the reverse strand, counting down.
TTCAAGTCTCGGCGATTGCATAAACATCTGACAGAGGCCTGTGTTCATTCTTTTCCGGGAAAATGAAGACTACCAGCAAAGAAACTTCTGTACACAGTCTGAGCTACGCATAGAACAAGTGGAACAAGTTCCATTGAAATCCGAGGGGCGCGATTTAACTTTGCCGGTCGTGTAAAATCGAGCGTGTCAGATCGTGAGGAGTTCGGTGGGAAGTAGTGTGTGTGTGAGAGAGAGAGAGAGAGAGAGAATAAACGAAAGAATTTGTTCTTCCCGGCCGCAGACTATAAACTTTTATTACCGGTGCCGCTAAATTGCGCATTTTTTTCGTCACGGAATCTACACGTAGCGGGTGGTTAATAAACTTTTGAGTCTGGAAGCCCAGGACGGCGCGGCGTCGCTCCCGAGAGCTTTTCCCCGATGTACCGGTTTACGAGCTTTTTTTTACGAGACTCGGAAACTCCCCTAACTCCCCTGCCGCAAACCCCATGGCTTCCTGACCCGAACACCTTCTCTCCTGTCTTTACGCCGCGTTGCCCTTGTGCTCCTCGCGCGAGATTTTAATCTAACTCCCGCCAAAAAGTCCTGATCAAAGAGGAATCAACCGCGCACGGCTGCCGGCAGAAGTTGGATACGTGCCGCAGAAAGGATTTCATCGATTTCATCGTTCTCTCCGTCCCCATTCCTCTCCCTCTTCTCTCATCCTTCCTTCGCCGTTTTTTATGTCTGCGTAGCCTGTCGTTGCAAACAGATCGCTTTGCATCACGATGGAAATTTCAGAGGCTGCGGGACATTCAGAACTCTCGCGCTGTCTGGATCCATTTGTCCTGTACCGCTTTTTATTACCGGCAGATGCGATCGAACGTGCTCAACAATAGCTTCGAGGGAATGTAACACACCACAGCGAGACGCGGACATCGTCAATGGTGTTTGCATTGGTATAGGTGTTTCTCGTTTTATTCGAGGTTTAACGTGGTGTATCTAGGCGATTAGCGATTCGACCTGTTGATTAGTGATTCGATTGAATTTTTTCTTATTACTTTCGATGCATTTTGGGAGACTCTGTCAACTCTGTTCGCGGGGCTTCAGAAAATTTGAGAGCATGACCTGATTTCTGGCGGCTTTAAATAACTAGTGCAGTGGTTCTTAGCTTCTTGAAGTCAGGGAACACTGTTGATTATATGAAAATTTTCGGACCGAAATTAATGATCCAAAAAACAAACAAAAACATTCCGCGTAGAAATAAATATATTTTAGAAAATATCATTTCTGTGGAACACTTTCAAAAAGCTCGCGTAACTTTGGTTAAGAACCACTGAAGCAGTGGGATCTTTACGCAAATTAAAAATTTTTGTGTCCAATCGTAAACAAGCAGAGGTTCACCAAGAGAGTGTTCCTTCTTTCATTAATTTTAATAAACAATAAATAGCGACGTTCTGAATTCTGTGCATATTTTTACAGATATTTGTTCTCAAAGTATCACGCTCAATTTTTAGTGAAAATATTAAGTATCGATCAAGTAATATTTTCGGTGAACATTAGTCAATCTCTTCGGCCTGTGATCAACTAAAATAGGAAGATAAGTCACCCAGTCACTCTGAAATCATCTCTTTCGTACACATCGAAACCCACTAAACCCCGTTTATAAACAGAGAACCTAGCGAACCGTGCAGAAAGTGCATAACAAATTACGTTGCACAAAGCGTCGTTCCTGAAAGAATCGATCCTCGAACCTTTTCGTGTCACCAAAGAAGACTAGGTTAACATGTCCGCCTACGTCTGGCTCATTCTACTTACACCGTCGCGTCGACTCGCACAGCCCGTGCAGCACCGTAGGGTCTGTCCTTCATCGATCTCGCTACAACACCCGACTACCGGTTCGTTTTACGTAATCACTGACCGAAATTCGTTTGGTACGCGGTGCTTAACAGAGTCCGGGGTACTGCATCGTCCGCCGAAAATGGCTTTGGCGGAGCGTGAATAGCCGGGGCATTGTCTCCGGAGGATTCGGCCGCGAGATAAGCTCGGTGGACAAACAGCGTGAGAACCGGAAGAACAAACGGGGACACCCAGCGTCTCGTCCGTTTTCGCGTGTCCCCTTTCCGGGTTTCAGTTTAGCCCGATAATCTCGACCCAGCTGGGCGTCCCGTACCTTTCGAGACATTACTCTTCGTCCTCGTTTTTTATTGGCCGTGGCACAATGGGCCGGGAGCTTTCAAAAAGTGGCCGAAATTCAAGATTTTATTAGACGCTTCTGGAATATGCTGGTTACGGGTTTTCGCAGACGCTGGAAACGAATCCAACGTGTACCATGATTAATAATTTCTTAATTATTCTGTTTCTGATTAATCATTCTAGGATTATAGACTGCGGATCTTTATGCGAAATAAAAATTGTCATCGTCGATTGCCAGGAATAGAAACTAAATAGAATGTTATTTCTTCCCTTAATAATTTTAACCCTTAGCGGTCGGATGGCTTCTTTGAGGCACCACTGAAGATTGCTATGCCATTCTTAAAAATATTGTTCACATTATTATTTCTGTTCGTATTTAATAAACTACTAGACGTTTACTCTGAGGCACCACTGAAGATTGCTATGCCATTCTTAAAAATATTGTTCACATTATTATTTTTGTTCGTATTTAATAAACTACTAGACATTTACATACTACATGAGATATTATATCAGTTTCATATGCAAAAAATTCGAAAAAATTGTATAGAACGGAAATATTCTACAATGGAAAAATCTTTCGTTTTTGAGTTAAAAAAGCACCGAGTGCGAAGGGTTAATAGATAAGAAATCATATATTGACATTTTCAATTTCTAAATCCTACAATTTTGTATTTCCTCTACTCACACAATTTTGCTATATAAATGCATAAAGATCCGCAGTCTACAGATTCATGATTAGAGATTACCAAATATAATAACGATTAATGATTTATTCTAGCAACAACTGATTGATTAATGTAATACAAAAATGATCACAAAATAATCGATTCCTGGCCAACTCTGCTCCCGAACACCTGAGCAGTCCCGGATCTCAGGGAAGAAATAGAGCTTTTCGAAAAGCCTCGAAGCGGCGTAGAACTGATCAACCGGGCTAGTCTCATCCTCAGCCTCAGCCGTTCCATCCCCGCATCGGATCACCGATTACGTCGTGGCGGCGGCATTATCCGGAGAGAAAGGAGCACGCCCGGAAAGAAAAAGGATCCGGCCTCGCGGAAAGGAACGCCCGTTACGACAGGGGATTCCATCTCCAGGATTTATGGCCGGCCACGAACGCGTGCATGCATGCATACATGCGCGTCCGCGCCATGCAGCACCGCTCTCTGAATTTCTCAACGTTCCGCGGGACGAACGAGTCGCATCCGTGCCGGTGCATCTGGATCAACGCCGGCCTGACCTCTCTTCTCTCGCGAGCCTTGTCGATGGATATTCAGACCCCGGGAACACTGTCCGGACTAGCAAGATGGATTCACTGGAAAATTGTCGGGGATCCTGGCGCCCGGTGGCGCAGCCAGCCTGCAATCTTTCACGGACTTAAGATCGGTACAGACATTGCATGCAATGCATTTTTCTGTCTACGGTTCTGAATTACCGACTCTGTAGAAAATGTCCTAGTACGACAACGTTACATGAGGTTGCAACACGAAAGGTGTGTGCTTGAGTCACCATTCCTGCTATGTACGTGTACAATACAAACATTTTATATACGAATCAACAATGAATAAATAAAGGCAATGCAAGAAAAACATATATCTGCGCATATATTTATTAAACCACCAATTTTTCCCGAACGTCCGACTTGTCGTAGAGTTATACTACTGATTTCCGCAAAAATTCACACCGGTCTAACTTGTTATTCAGTAACTGTACTGATCTGGAATTGCAAAAATAGTGAAACATTGAAAAACAAAAATTTTCGGCCGCCTGGCTTGACGTTTAGTAGTACTACTGATTTTTCGAAAAATTGACGACCGCCTGGCTTGTCGTTGAGTTGCACTACTGAATTTTCGAAAAATTTTCGGTTCTCTGGCTTGACGTTGAGTTGTACTACTGAAATTTCGTGCCACCTCTTTCGCTATCATATTCTCCTAATACAAAAATCAATTTTCGGGATTTTTGAAAATTTTCGGAAATTCTTGAGTTTCTACTAGGAGAATATAATAGTAAAAGAAGTAGCATGGTATTTCCGTGCAACCTCTTTAGCTATAATATTCTCCTAATACAAAATCCGATTTTCGAAAAATTTTCGGCCGCCTGGCCTGTCGTTGAGTTGCAGTACCGAATTTTCGAAAATTTTTTGGTCGTCTGGCATGACGTTGAGGTGTACTACTGAATTTTCGAAATATTTCCGACTGTTTGGCTTGACGTTGAGCTGTACTACTGAATTTTCGCGCCACCTCTTTCGCTGTCATATTTGCCTAATACAAAATTCAATTTTTGGGATTTTTGAAAATTTTTGGAATTTTTGGGTTTCTACTAGGAGAACATGATAATAAAGGAGCTAGCATTACATTTTCGTCTGTTTCAACAATTTTTCAATATCATAAACGATTCAATATCAGTTATTTTTATTCATAAACTTGTTTTTCCGCAGACGCATTCACTCGATTCTGAGGATGATCTCGATGTAGATCGAAACGTAAATCGATATAATTTTTTGCAAATAGGCTATCTCAGTGTACTTTTTGATCGAACCCAGCGCCGAAATCATTTCGTTTAAATTGTTATACTGTTACGATCGATATTTCACACCAAAACTTTCAACTGGGAGAATATGATACAGAAAGAGGTGGCCCGAAATTTTCCAGACGATTATTTTATTTTGCAAATGAATTTTGCTGTCAAATACTATTTTTGCGAATTATATAAAATTTCATAGGTATGTTCTCCGCAATAAAAACATCGAGAACATGTAGAAAATATTTTTATTTTCCTTCAACTGAAAGATCCTCTGTTTAATTCATGTTTTAATGGTCAGTGCGTAAAAACCTTCGAAAATATCGATCGGGTCGACCAATTTGTGTATAGATACGTGTCGCAGGGTCTATTAGAGCGAGCCAAAGGTCCGCGAGGAAAATAGGTATCTCGACATCGCCGATACGATCGCGTAACCTCGGTAGATCGGTTTACGACGCGTTTCGTAGTTCACGGGCAGCATGTTCAAGGCTCGGTCCGGCTCGTAAACGGATCGGCGACGGCGGATTTCGTTTATCGCCGACGAAAATATTTCGGACACGAACGACCGAACAGCGTGTACAACGCCTGGCCCCCGGGTAATATCGCGAATTTTACGAAGCGATCGCGTTGTTACATCGATAGATTACGCGATCGTCCATCTGCTCGCCTCGAGAAATATTTCCATCGTTAAAAACGCACTATGTAGTATCCGCGAGACGAATGTTCCTCGATATCGGCGCATTAAGCGCTCCGTTAGAACCGATACGATGGTAACGACAGGGCCGAACGAACGGTGCTCTAAAATTATTGGCAGCACGGTTTTCAGCTCTCCTCCTGATAATCCTCGCGAAATAAACTCTTTTTCTTCAATGAAGCGTGCCGTGATTGCGCTGGGAAACTGTATCGGGGTAGATTTAACAACAATTCTTGCTCATTGAATCTGCCTCCATTATTTCAGTCTGTTTTATTCGTTTCGTGTATTATCTCTTGTTCCTCGAGAGAAGAGGACTGGAATTGCACGCGTATCTTCTGTATATTAAATGAATCCATCGAGGATTATCTCTGTTAAATACTTTTGTTATGAATGAAGCGGTAACAGCTCGATAATGATAGAAAATTTCGATGCTAATACCTCGAAGTACAGCGATCGAAACCGATGTTGAACAATGTCCCCGGTAAATTATATTTTCTACAAAACAGATATTGTCTTAGATGAAACGTACAAGTCCGAACAGAATTAATTGAAAAACAAAACAACGGAAGATAACCGTTTATTCGGATCTCTGAGGAAAATAATGAATATGCATCGAGATCCGCGGCAACGACCCTGAAAATTGTCCGCTCCTTGATGATCCAGACGCTAACCTAAATATCTGTCGAAGCGGAGGCAGAGATCGTCGCGGAATTTCGCGGGGCAACGTGCTCTCAGAGATTTCTGCGCGAGGTCGAACGCCACGAAGGCCTCCAGCGAACCATTAAAAGCTCGTCTGCGGTAGACAGACGAAAATACTTGGTGCTTTAAAGTCAAGGAGCCGTCGAATACGTGTCTTAAAAGGATATATTTATAGCGAGCCAGACGCCTTGAAACATTTCGATGGAGTAACGAACTCTGTTTTCCCACGACCTCCGCGGGTGAAAAAAAAAGAAAAAAAAGAAAGTGGTCTCGCCCCGAGTGAAATCTCCGAGTCACGTCGAACGTTCGACAAAAGCCGTTTGTATTCCACTTACACGGAAATTATATGTTGCGCGTGCTTTGTCTATGGACGGGGTTCAGCAAACTTTTTTCATTTTCGTTTTATCGAGGCAATCATTTAGGAAAAAGTTCATTAACCTTCTCGTTTAACCTCGCTCGGCAGAACGTAGAATGGCCGGCTAAATGTTTAATTTGAGGAAACTGCGATAAAGTGAAATTTTATTGAAAACGTTTACATTGTTTCTAGCAGTTAAATTTGTTTAAAACAAATTACGGTTTCGCTGTTTGTTCTCCGGATGAATTTATTGACTCGATTTACATCCGTTGTGTTGCAATTTTCTCTTAACCACAATTAGGAAACTTGTTGTTTGTAACTTGCGAGAGAAAAATTGCTAATTATAGTATCACAGATAACGTGAAAATAATATTTCCTTGGACGGAATTAATAATATTTGTATCTGTTCAGGTTTAACTATTCGATGCAAGTAGGATGGAATATTTTGATCTCAGGGGTAACCGGAGATTTAAATATTTGATTAGGATTATTCTGTATAGTTTATCCTTGGCGGTGCTGAGGAAGCCAGAAACGGAAATATGTCTACAGCTATGGTCGTAAGCCGTATCTATAGACACGATGCGGCATGCTAAACGGAACGATGAACAACCATCTCTTCCGATGATGCTAATGAAAATTTGTCTTTACCGAGATAATGAAAAGGAGATGACTTGGGCAGAATCTCCGCCCGCGCTAATCGTTTCATTACCGTCAAAGCCGACGGTGATTAATGTCTGCTAAACGATCGTGCTTTATCGAACGCGAACCCGACCGTCCTAGTTGCTAAAAGTCAATGCGATGCAAAAGATCCTTTATCGCGCGAGAGACAATCGAAATCGCAACGAAAAGTTATGAACGCTAATTATTGAGCTTGTGTCAAATAAAATAGGGTGATATTCGACGTTTAAATAAAACGTCATTGTTATTAATTTCTTTCTAAGCGTGCGAGACATTACAACGTTAATTTTTATTTTCAACTTTCTCAAAAAAATTCAATCGTCAATTGTAAAGTGTTATACTAATGTATTCTCTATAAACCATACACGGTTTAGGGCATTAATAAATAAATAAATAAATAAATAAATAAACGAAACGTCATTGGTGTTATGCTGATATCTAAAATATTCTGCGCGTTACAATTTTTTGGAAAATAATTCACACCAACCTACAGTCGGTGTGAAAAGTATTCGTACACCTTTTAAAAACGAATAATTTTTTCAAAATTCGACCCAACAGCTTGAGTTTTTTTGAGACGTTAGAAGGATTAGTTTACTAGCTAATATGTAAATAATTTTTTTTTTTTTATTGTTATTGTAGTTGCTGTAGTGAAAATTTATAAGGTGCATTTGGTAGGTATAAGTAAGTTATATACATGTACAAAGTTTCATCGAAATCGATCGAGGTTGTTACGAAATATAAATGATTGAAAATAGCAAAAATTGTAAGAATCCGCGATTTAAATGATTCGAAAACCCTAAATTCAAAGATTTTTACATGCTACAATGCCCATAGCTTTTTTATGCGTCAACCGATTTCAATGAAACTTTGTACATGTATATAACTTACTTATACCTACCAAATGCACCTTATAAATTTTCACTACAGGCACAGATACAAAATTTAAAAATCGTGACCTTTACTTTTTCTTTCGCAATTACGACCAATAACAATAAAAAAAAAAAATTATTTACATATTAGCTAGTAAATTAACCCTTCTAACGTCTCAAAAAAAACTCAAGCTGTTGGGTCGAATTTTGAAAAAGTTATTCGTTTTTAAAAGGTGTACTTTTCACACCAACTGTAGCTCAAGTTTAAACGATACCTTTCTAATCGAGACATCGAGTTCTGCTACTCTAACATCTAGCGACCTCGTGTGTACAAAATGTGGTCACTTATCGCGAAATGGCCCGTGTCCCCGTGATGGCACAGTTCCGCCAAGAGAATTGATTTCTTGCGCCTAGTGGGACTGTGCTCATTAGCGGTGCACAAAAACAAGATTGCTTGCGCATCGGCTCAATAATTAACTGTCCGTGAGCATCGTCGTGATTAAGCTCGGTTTAACATAACTCGGTTATTGTGATGCGGGTCGTAGCAACGCGGCGCGGCGCGGCTCGACGTTGGCTAGCAGTGCGAGAACTCTCGCCCGGGGGACAGGACGATTCGGCGAATGTCCTGCGAAGCGACTCCTTAACCGAGGACAGCCACGCCTGCTGTTATCTGGCTTGGCGAGAGCCTCTATTACCATTAGGACACCCAACGCTTTCGGATGTTAATGGAAAGCGGAGGTGTTCGAGGCGGGCCGAGTGACCTGGGCAAAATCGTCGCCAGGGCCGTTACGCAGGCTATAAAGTCGGGGACCTTAAGCGATTCTTGCCTTCCACCGTCAAACGCTGCTTTCCTGAACACACGTGTTGCCGCCGACGCGTTTTAATTATTTTCTATCTCAGAACCAAAGAAGGATGAAGTTCTCGTTAGCCCGCGAAAAATGTCTGACGCACGTGCGGATCCGGATGATCTCGGATTCGCGAAACGAGACGCGACGATCGGTCGCGTCGATCGCGTTAGGCCCGCTAACGAGGCTTCCTGCAGAAACACGGAGCTGTTCTGACGAATTCGCTCCGACATGGCGACTCTGTATGTGTGCGCAGAATAATGTGTTATAATTGATTCGACGGATTAACGCGGCGGTGTTTCGGCCGGGCTGTCCAATTAACGAAACAACTTCACCGGATTGTCTCCGTTTAACGAGTTTTCCCGCCGACTCTGTATCATCCAGTTTGAGTTTCGACAGATCGATCGACAGACTCCGTTTTTGCTTTCTTTCTGTCTGCTGTCGAGGTATTACCGCTAATGGGTTTCTCAACAAACAGAGACAGAAACTGCACCGCGGAAAATATCCTCCCGGCTAGACAAGAAAATAGAGAGTGCAGATAATCACTCAGGGGTCTGGCTGCTGCTGGAAAAGATCAAATCTGACGTCTGAACCGCGAAGTCGTTGGAAAAGCAACGCAACTGTTGTTTCATCGAAACGACTCGGTTTTTCTTGCAATATTTAAAAATTCGACGAGGAGAAAAAAAACGGATACTGGCTTTTAATTACTAGACTGCGGATCTGTATGCAAAATAAAAATTGTCAAGTAACACAGAAATGTATTTCTTCCTATAATAGGTTTAATCGGTTGAAAATAATAAAACAGGATTTTAAAATTCTTGTTTTTGCTGTTCTGTATTTTACCTACTCATTTTTGTTACGAAGTATATTGTGGTTCCATATTTGCTTGACGTGGGTTATTATAATTTTCTTTGACATCCTGATATGGTGTTGACGTAGTACGTGTTGGATAGGTACTCAATGCCTTTTTGGCTCTCGTGTCAGCGGCTTCATTACCAGGTATCCCTTGATCAAATGGATTTCGTACCAATGTAATTTCTGCCCTATTGCTGTATAGTTCAGTGTACGTGTAGTCCTAGTATGTCTCTCTAATTAGAAGGTTATTAGCAGATGATGCCTGTATAGCTAATGTCGCGGCTGTTGAAACTGTATAATTGCTATTTTATTATATTCATCTAATATTGTATTCAAACCATACATGTATATAACCATACAAAAGCTGATGATTCCTCCTCTTTTGAAGCATCAAAATACACGGAGTATCTTTGACGTTATAAAAAACGTTTTATTTTTTTACCTCTTTCTGTACGTGATTATACTATTATTTCTGAGACACCTCGTATATACTTGAGTTCCCTGAGCACAGTTTGTATTGGGGTTGTGCAAGGCAGCACCGTATCCAACAAAGCTGTTGGTGTTTTTATTTTATCTGCGAAGTCTTTATTGATTTTAGGATATTTCACGGCCCAAGGACGTGTCGTACAGCATCGCTGTGCTGTAATAGTGAGCGACTACAACTATAGTTCTTACACAGTGTATGGGCATTCTGTGATAGAATAGTATCGGATATTTTGGTTTCGTGGAGTATGCTGTAGTTATGTGTTATTGCGCACCGGATTATTGGGTGTGGGTAGAATCGTGGCAGAATACCCGAGACCGAGTAGCTTCACTTGGAACTCAAGGGGTATTTCCTTTGTGACGTAGAAGATGCTAAGTTGTGTATCGAACTGGTACGAAATCGTAATTGTACAGTGTGTCTTAGAATCATATATGTCACACATCCATGAACAGTCCAATATTAAGTATTAATAAGTACAATATTAAAATTGCAATTACTTTTGAAATTTTTCGAACGAATATTGAATGTCGCGATATAATGGTTTATTTGTAGGCAACACCTAATTAGTTTAATTGGGACATTATATCAGCGCTGCCTTTGAAACCTCCATTGTTCTTCATTGATAACAAAAGACAGCAGTAAGCGATCGAGAACTCATCGATTCTCGCGCGTTCGACTCTTTCCACTTGGGAGGAAATTACGTTATCGTCGGCGACTAGTTTCCTAGACAATAGAGGAAAGCAAAGCAAACCCAATTAGTTAGCGAGCAAATCTTGAGCAACGCTGGATCGAATCGCGTGGGATCGTTTATCGCGGAAAGTTCGAGGAACTATACGTTTTCAATAGAGAAATTATCGAAGATTCGTATTCAATCGAAAGTTTCTTGTCGAATTATCACTTCTTCGGGAACTAGATTTCTTGGGACATGGAAATGCGATTCAAGAAACTTTCTGAGTAATAATCCGCGAATATTCGAGGGTGAATAACGAAGAATTATAATAACACATGTATGAAAGAATCATTAAAAAATGACCACTACGTAAACGACTATCAGCGTTCTTAAATTGTTCGGGAGAAACCCTTATCCTAATTATTACAACCCTTATCCTAATTATTACTTACGGGGGAGACACTAAAATATGCAAGGGCGACCTCTGGTAAAAATTTTCGGCTCACTGATATTAATTACGCTTACGTCTACCGCGAGGAAAGATTATTAAAAATGAAGGAAAATTCACTTACACGGATTAAGGTTCTTCCAAACTCTACAGATTTAGATATTCCGCAGAGCGAAAAATGTAATTCGAGGAAGCTTTTAAGCGAAATCCAAGGAGTTTTACAAAAGGGTAGCAAAGAAGTATAATTACAAGCGTAAGAGAGTGTAGAATTGTAGAAGAAAAAAGGTGAAACGATGATGAAAGAATCATTGGTGCTTGCGTAGCGCACGTATCGGAGCGCACACCGTTACTTATTAGGGGAGTTAACGTTCTTAGGTGAGATTTCTATTAGTGCCGGTGGGTGTATTAAAGTTGTTTCGCCAGGGGTTCGTTGAAATTCCGGAGATGCGACTGCGAAACAGCGGTGTTGCTCCTTCGAGGTGTTTTTTGCGTGACATTAGATCGAGTAGGGACGCTGAGTGAATGGCAATGGGGGTGGTAACGGTGAAAGGGGGAATGGAAGCAGTAGGATTAGACGAGCAAAGTGGATTCCAAGACTAGCAAATAGAATTATTCCGGAGCATCGGTAATTGCTTACTTTGTTTGTATCAGATTAAGAGGGTCTGACTCAATCTCATTATTAATACCTTTCTCGGACTGTCTTACACCGATACCTACGTAAACTAATATTATTCGAATGTAGTCGAAATGGCGATTTCAGTTTCCAAGATGAAAATGTATGATAATGCTCAGCGTCGAAGCTACCCCGAAATTTCTGCAAAACCAACATCTCCAATGAAATTTTTCGTGCGAAATATCGATCGTAACTGTATAACAATTTAAACGAAATGATTCCGGCGCTGGATGATCTCGATGTAGATCGAAACGTAAATCGATATAATTTTTTTCCAAATAGGCTATCTCAGTGTATTTTTTTATCGAACCCGAAATCATTTCGTTTAAATGATCTCCAATGAAATATAGAAATTGCCATTTTTTAATATTTTCACAAAAATACAGAACAAGGTTATGTTAATATCACTGAAAAAACCCAGTATTTTTCACTCTTCGATTACCCGTAAAAGAAAATTCTCTGAAAGCAGCGGATTTTTAGATAATTATGGTGGTGTGTCCACCCCCTTAATTGGTAAACTAAAAATATAAAATAAAAAAAAAAATTCAGCGTCGTGTGCGCGTTTGCGGAAAAATGGAAACGGGGTTGTGCACACGCGCGCCTCCAAGCAAGAATTGGAGCGGCCCCGCAGAAAATTCCCGACGGAGAATATACGGTGGCGAAAACAATTTCGCGAAGCGTCCAGCTCTTTGAAGCTCTCAGGAACGCGTTTCTCGTGCACGTGAATTTTCCCCGGTCGCCAGATTCCCCGGCAAGCTTGCAGCGTGTGCGCGCGTGCCAACACCGCACTGGCTCGGCTCGGCTCGGCGCGGCATAGTGAAAAAGAGAGGACGCGATCAAAGGGGAAGCGAGGGAGAGATGATTAGGCAGAGCGAGGGCTGCGAAAGGGAAGAAGAACGGGAAGGATCAAACGGGCGAAGTGGATTCTAATTTTAGCGGAGGCTCGATCTCTTCCTCTCCTCTATATGTGTATCGAGCCTGTCACACTCGGTGATCACAGACTCTGGCCTATCTGACATGCAAGTACGTTCAAGTGCGGCCCGGCAATGAAATATGATATCGCAACCTTCGTACGTCGCGCTCGCCGGAGCACTTCGTAAACATCAACAGAGGGAAATCTTCTTGAAGCTCGCGCGGAGATCGCTACTTTTCGAGACGATCGCTTTGGAATTTTTTATCTCGTGTGGTTTGCTTTGAGGATGAAATGTTGCGAAGCTACTTGTTGACTTCCCGCAGTCCTTCTCTCCGTTGTATCTCCGTAGAAAAACGTCAGCTTCGATATCTCTCTCTCTCTGTAAAATGAAACTGTCCGACACACGCGGTTTGCGATTCCTGCATTTTGTACCGTCGCGTCGCGTCGCGTCGCTTCGTCGTCGTCGGATAGAAAGAGGAATCAAACTTGGAGTTTAATGGGATACGAAGTATGCTTTATCGAATCCTTCTGTCAATTTAAGGCACCGAACACTGCACCAGAAATGAATGTTTCAGAATCCTCTTATCGTTTGATAAATCTAATACTCGTGACAATCCACGGTACCGGAGAAATGCCCTGGAATTGGATGTAGTATTCTTTTGCGGAGTTTACGGATTTTATATGTATTTATAGCGTTACAAGGATTTGTAAAACATGAAATTCTATAAGTTGTAATGTTATTCTTAACGGAACGAAATTGTGAATATTTCTGGAAACGATATTTTATCGAATCACGAATTTTCTCAAGTTCACCGAAACTGTGAACATTGTAAGTGATGTTAATCAATGAAACGTCCCTAAATCACAGTTATGCAGAATTACAATTGAATTGTTTCATGAATTATAATTACAACGTAATCGAATTTCGTCGTATTCAATTTAATTTTTAATTCAGATCGATCGTTACAGCAAATTACAATGTCGTTTGATATTGCAATTACAGAGCACAATGTAATTGAATCGGAATTACGAATTGAGAAATAAATAAATTGAGAGGAATGAAGAGGAGTAGACAATTACTTGAAGATTTGAAATGGAAACAAATTATTGTTATACACACTTCTCCTCACCTAAGGCCAACCTCTCATCCACGAGGAGCCTAACCTACCTCGAGTGGAGAGTGGAAGTCAAGTTCACCATAGCATCAGTTTGTAACGTGCTAACAAGCGTGATACTCATCACTCCTCATATCGAGAGCGTATCAATACGGATCACAGCAGTCAGATCCGCGCGCGTCTAAGGCAGGATCTGTTAGAACAGCCTTACCGACGCGACGAGTTCTCTAACAGATCTGGAACGAAACGCACTTCTTTCATTCCTCTCCATTCCTTACATTTTGAAATAGTTGCCCAAAGTTAATTTGGCGGGCAACAAGTGATAAACATTCGCGATGTTCACACAGACGCGAATAAACAATTTGTGTTTCTTAATATAAAAATATTTTCAAAGTCTACCGATTAATTCGAGTAATAGAGGTTTTATCGCTATCCCAACCTCTCGGGAAGAACAAAATCCAGAAGAGCGCGCTTGACTAGATATCGAGAAACTATCGGTAGCCCATTCGTTATATCTTCAAGCCTCATCGACGCGTGGTATCTGAACCGATCGTTCATTTTTTCGTTCCGCAGAATTGCGGCGACCCCGATTCCTCGAGTCATAAATCTTCGATCTGGAGGAGTTCGACCACCATTAAATATCCATTCGTGGTCAATATAGGTTGGCGATTAATTAATCCAGTGGAATTAACACGCAGGAAGCGAAATCCGCGGACAGAAACGGCTCGGAAACCATCGAAAAATCCAGCTGAAAATGTAGTCCCACGCACGCGGAAGGCCACGCGTCCTCTATTATTAGATCCCCTTGAAAGGCGATTATACTCGATTCGCGAGGCGCGAGAGCAGCAGGACGACGCGACGCCATAAAATCCATTTCATCAGCGGCAAGCCGCGATTAACGAGGCATTGAACGTTTTCTCCCGAAGAGGTTCGTCGGGGGCCGGGGGCGGAGAGGAAGAACGCAGGGTGGCGATCGGGTGGTTTCGATCACAAGTGCAAGCACCCTGGAGGACGTTCAGGGCTTTAATTAACGATTGTCGCCAAAGCGAAATGGCAAAGTGGCACGGCTGAGTGTGCCCGGATCGCGACGAGTTTCCAGCTGAAAAAACTCCGTGTCCTTCGGACCCCCCCCCTCCCCCCGCCTACAATTTTCCCTGCCATCTACCGGCTATCCCGCGCCCTCGAAAAACGGATTAATGAAACGCTCGTTCCAACGACGGGTGACATTACTGCCTCGCGACACAATTGTTCCGCTCTCTCAAATTCTGTTCAATCGATTGCCGTCGAGGGCCGCCAGCCAATCGAGGGAATCTCGGTGTAATTCACAGACACCGTTTATAGAGACCTGCTTGGGGATGAAGAACCGATGCCGATTACGGTCCGATTGCAGGCTATAGATTCAATATAATCGCTTAACTACCGGTTTTATGTGGTACGACCTTCTAAAGTTCCGTGGAAGTGATTATAGAACGCGTTTATCGCAGAGGTCAGTGTAAACAGTGTTAAAAAAGAAATCCATTTCATTTATTTTCTTAATATTTTTCCCAATACTAATTTTTACTAAACAATTGCTATCGATTAATCGATAAAGAAGCGTGTGCATGTTACGGTATAATTTAGTTCACGCTTCAGAACGAATAAACCGATGATTCAGAACTACTGACAATATGGCGTCGGTAACGGGTGACCATCGCAAGTAATTGTTACGTCCAACCACCAAAATGTTTAGTAAAAACGCAAGTCAGTCTGCGGATGCGCTATCGAGAACGAAGGGAAAAGGGTGACCCACAGTCAGCCACCGAGCAAGTTGCTGGTTTACCAGCGACCGGTTCCGAAGCAATTCTCATTCTACTCGAATCGGGCTAGGAATAGTTCGGAGAAGTAGTGCGCCGGAAGAAACACAAACTTATTTCGCAATTGAATCACCGTTGAGAATTTCTTAAGCCAACACGACCCGAGTGCGGCTCCGGACTGCTACGAAGAAGGCACGGCGCGGCACGGCGCTGCGAGGACTGCGCCAGAAGAAAATCAGCAACGGGGGAT
Source organism: Lasioglossum lativentre (assembly GCA_916610255.1). Taxonomy (NCBI): domain Eukaryota; kingdom Metazoa; phylum Arthropoda; class Insecta; order Hymenoptera; family Halictidae; genus Lasioglossum; species Lasioglossum lativentre. The sequence goes on along the minus strand of OU744362.1, from coordinate 23,349,154 downwards.
CGCGGGCTCTGGGCAGCTCTCGGGGATCGATATTCGCATAACACCGGCGCAGCGCGAAATTTCCTCGAGCCGATCAGCCGGCAAGATTACGAACCGGGCTTAATCGTTCGATCGTCGTTATCGAGCTTTGGAGCGAGAGAGTCGCGGTGCTTTTACTTGCTTGCTTGCTTGCTTACTCACTCGCTCGCTCGCGTGCGACGCGTGCAGCGGGAAAAACGGAGCGCAGTCATCGGGCGCGCAATCCCCGCTTTATACGTAATAACGCAGCCACGCGAGGGTGGCTTTTATCGACCAACCCTTCGTCTACTCCTAGCACGCCTCCCACCTTCGTCCTTTCTATCCATCCGTGGAATCCTCCCACCAGACTCTTCTCAACAGCCCAGGCTGCTTCCGGGGAAGACTCGCAGCAAATTTGACAACCATCCACAACTCGAGTCTACGATTTTGGACGTGGAGGGGGAATTGGGTGACGACGGTCACTCAAGCAATTATTATAATAACATGAAAATATGACGTGAAATATTTGAACACACGTTCGTAAACTTGAATCCTCGAGACTCGTTGATTAACCTAAAAAAGCTCGCCCCACTTAAATTTCATCGACGGCTGCAACCCCCGTGTCTAACTTCCTGCCCCCAATATTTATTGTTCCCAGTCGTGGAAAGGATCTCCAGAATTGCAGGCAAATTGAACGCTTCCGAAGCTCGCTGAATTTATTGCTGTACCGCGGCGTGTATTTCTACGCACACCAGCTCCAAGGAATATGTGAACGTTGGCGCGGTGTTCAATGAAATCGGCCTGTTCCATGGAGGCATATATGAACGGTTGTTTCAGTTGCGCATGCATGTTTTAGCTAGCCTCTTCTCAGCTATGAATAGAAAAATAAATGAACGAATCTGTTTTTATTTGATCGGGGAGCTTTGGGAATATCATTTCGTTCTAGAAAAATTTCGAATATAAATTCCACGGACGTGGAATATTTTGTTTCTACTATATTTTTGTTTATTTTACTAATTATTCATTCAATCGGTTGTATATTTAGAGGGCTCGGAAACCAATCACAGGTCCCCGAGTATGAAAACTGAGATAATGGAATATTTTAAAATTTGTAAAAAGATACTAATGTAAAATGTACGTTTGAAAATAAAGAAAAGAGCAGTTCGATTGTACATGAAAAATAACTAAAGAAGTGACGAATTGGTTTAGCGAACTCTATAGTTCTCATTTCTCTAAAGGTAACGCCTCCTGGCGAGTGGCAGCCCATTCTTCCTTTAAGTACTGTTTCAAGATCCTCGGGAAGATACTTGTTTCACGACTGACCCGGTTTCTTTTCATTCATCCATTACTACACTGCTCTGCAGGAAACCGCGAAACGTGTTTTGTCCATTAACGCTTTCAGATCTAATAGTTTCGATATCATCTATCCTAACAAGAAAATATGGATACGTATTTGATCACTCAATAGTAACTAATAGCACACGAATGTTATGGATTCGTTGTAAAATAGGATACAAAGAATAAAATAGAAAAATAATTTTTTACAGTTTTATCGAGTTAAAGGAGTCCATCATTCTCCAATCAATGTTACAGAACCTTCTATCTACAATTCAGTCAAATTTTTGATCACTCGATAATAACTAATAGCACACGAATCTTATGGATTCGTTGTAAAATAGGATACAAAGAATAAAATAGAAAAATAATTTCTGCAGTCTTATCGGGTTAATGGAGTTCATCAATCTCCAATCAATATTACAGTACATTCTACCTACAATTCAGTCAAATTATTCCCAATGTGTTTGGCACACTAGCACATTTCCTTAGATCTGCTCCCATGATTACCTTATTATTAAACGTCCAATCGATAAAGAATTACGCATGTACTTAGACCACAATTGTTACACTTTTCAAACCCCCTCGATAGTATATGGCAAACAAAGGGGTCGCAATTTTTTAAATTTTCTCTCCTGGAAAAATGTTTTAATTTCTGCGGTGTTTTTCGGTGGATATTTTTGCTTTCTCGTTTCATCCGAAAATGTTTCATCCGACAGAACGAAATTCGTACAATAAAAAAATACGGGGTGAGCGCGAGGGGGCGGAGGGTGGAGGGTGGGAGAGAAATAAAACGTTTCAACGTGAAAACAGTCGCAGGTCGGCGCGGCTCCGATGCCTATTTTCCGCTATCCGATCCATTTCACGTGATGCTCAGCAAAACACGCGCCGTCGATGCGAATTTGCGCGCGGTGCGTCGCATCGGAGAGACACGCACTCGCAGCTAGCGAAGCGTGTGCGTCCGTAGAACACGTTGTTTGCCGACGATTGCACCGTCCCGTTAACGAGCCGGCGAATCGATCGTGTTGTAAACTAACGCCGGTCCATCTGCAACGCGTCGCGTCGCGTCGCGTCGCGACCGATCGAATCTTCATAAACTTTCACGCGCCAGTTTGAGAACCGCTGATAATCGCGACGTTTCCACGCTCTCATCCGCTAGCCGACAACCAGACGAATCGTATTTTGCCAGACATTGATCACTGCTACATGTGGAACGCTTTCAAAATGGCACAGCCGACTCTTTTGATGTCTACCACCCTTCTTGTCAAAACTAAACTGGAAATGTATAATCTGGGTTGAACTTTCAAATCGAATGAATTCTTTAACTTGATTTTCACTAATTGTGGTGAAAAATAATTTTGTTTTAAAAGATCTTTAAGCTTGCTTTTGGTATAGCACAATTATTGAAAATCGTATTAACCCCTTGCACTATAATACCGAGTCGGACTCGTGACGAAGATTTCGAAGATAGTCTACTAAATATTCATGCTATTAATTTCCTTTAAACTTTAAATTGAAACAAAATTATATTTTCTTGTTATTGAAACCATTGGAGACTGCATAGGTATAAATTACATACAAACTTCTTTTTTTCTAAGAAATTAGAAACGACAAATAAGTTCTAATCACTGCAACCGTAAAATGAATCGTAGTGCAAGGGGTTAAAAGTGTCGGTATTATAAATTGAGTAGTGTCTTTTAACAGAGTCGCGTTATTATTTGTTCATATAGGGTTTTATAGTTGTTAATATCTTTCGTGTGGGCGAACAGGGCATATGAATAAAATTGAAATTTCAATGTTTAAAATTGTTAACAGAGTTCAAAGAATTCTAGGCGAATTTGCGACGTTTCATGAACAACAAAAATTTACAAAGGAGGTATAAAAGAACACCGTAAAATAATTGACTATTTTCAGAAAAAAATCTGTCGCTCTTGTTCCAGTGACAAAACGCTAAAGAACTATTTCCAATATTTCACATGTGAGCCTTCGGTCCTCTTTCTAAAACCAGCCTCACGTACTCGTACGCGAGCGAGCGCTCAAAGTACTAAAAAACAATTTACAACGTTTTACACATTTCCTGCTGACTTTGATCCTTCTACATATAACTAGCCTCGTGCACCGTGTTATTGATAAATGTTCAAAGCGATAAAAATCAATTTTCACATTCCACGGACGAGGATCAAGTCTATCTACTATATAGACTATACTGTAAAATATTAGAATATAGTTCGACAAGTATTTGAATCTCTACTGATAATGTATTTCGGGTTCACTATAATTGCTATAAATTAACAAATTCGCAACGAATAACGCATATGTGCATTTTTGGAATTCTCAAACTTCGGACTTGAAATAAATGGATGAAACATTACAAATGGTGCAATTAATCTTCAAATGTTTTAAAAGTGAGATATCCGAATCGAAAAATTGTGTTTCCTTTAAAACAACGTAACATTGCGAAATCTTGCGAATTCGCCCAGCAACTGTGTCCCAAATGACTAGGTGTGAATTTCTTAACAATTACGTAATTAAACAGTGTAGACGTATAAATTAATATAGATATTCTTTATCTTCGAACAAAAAATATTATAGACAAAGGGGGGGGGGGGGGGAAGAATTCGAATCGCTGCAACCACGAAGAAAATTCTACGACAAGGGTGAATTATTTGATCAACCATTTCACATTTCGCGGACCATAGGCAAATTCGGCACAGTCTATTTATCTAGAAAAATCTAAAATCTAGAAAAACAAATTGCAAATATGGGCGACAAGACATTGAACGTGCCAAAGCAGAATAATTTCTCCAAGAGAAGTTCGCTATCGAGGACAGCGTGCACTCTTTCCAGGATCCAGCTGGATCCGAAGACGGAAGGAAGCGAGCGTGCAGGGGTGCAGAGCGATACGCAGTCGGTGTAAGGGGATCCAGTAGCATCGCCAGTGGAGCGAATCAATATTTCTTCCGAGGACTTTAAAAAGTTCGATTACGGTGTCCGGCGTTCGCTCTCGTTCGTCCGCTCGCTCGTTTCCAGACGCTTCGACGTCGGCGACTCGCACCGTTTCGCGGATAAAAGGCTGTCTGACGGACGGTGGGTGGATCATGAGGCGTCGGGGTGTCGGTGGGGTGCGCGCAGAAGGGCTCGGGGGGAGAGAGAGAGAGAGAGAGAGAGAGAGACGTAGTTCGTGGGATGGATGGGGTGGCGGGGGGAAGAGGGGCGGGGGGAAGGGAACGGACGGATGGATGGATAAGGAGTGAGGTCGGTGCGGAAATCCAGGGGGGCAACGAACTTTAAAACGGCCGTCGAAACCACTTACAGTCAGCTGCCACGAAGATCGGCGTGTAACGGTAGTCGCGGCACTAGCTCGACCTCCACCGCGCTGGGATTGTTATTCATTTAGAAGCGTGCAATCAATACTCCCCGACTTCTAATTCGGCCAGAGAGACCGCCGTCGTCGTCGTCGTCGCCGCCGCCGCCGTCGTCGTAGTCGTTGAATAAACGGTTTCCAGGTCTGGCGAAGGGCTACGTGGCTCGGTTATAGTCCGCGCGAACGATTCTGCGTCCTCTGTTTGTACCTTCGTCGTTGTCGTCGTCGTCGTCGTCTTCGTCGCACCGGATCACAAGCGGCGCGAATCAATAGGCCCGCGGGCTCGCAGTTCCACGGAGCGCGACGACGCGAATAATCGTGCCGGTTGGTGATTGATAAACGCGATTGGGAAAAGCGGGCCGGAAACGGCGGACACCGTATATATATATATATATATATATCTGTGCGCCACACGAAGAGTGGGGGGTTGGGAGAAAAGGGCGAAAGAGCGCGCGGAGTGCGACGAACGTCACGACCACGCGACGCTCGACGACAGACTGAGCGCTGCTCGAGAACCAGGCGGCACATTTCGAGCAACTTCGTGTCTGCTCGCCGGCGCTCGCCGGCACTCGCCGCGGACCGTGACGTCATCCTGCCGTACCATCGCGTGCCCATACTACTGGCGCCTTGCGGTCGCCGCAGGTGGATCGCGATGTATTTTTCAGCCGGTTTAGAAAATGTTACGAGAGTTCTTTCGTCTCCTTATTCTGTCGCTCGTTCTTGTTCGGTTTATTCTGTCCCTTCCTGGTCACGTCACATCGGTTTTCTTCTTTTTTTCTTTTTTAGCGTAATTAAGCGTGGGGAATCCCTTTTTCAGGCAGCGGAAGCTAACCGAATTCGGGAGGAATTTGGAACAGGGAGTTCCTCCTTCTCGTGTTTGTCGAGCTTCGATTACACGGAAATTGCTAGCCACTCCGGGTTATTAGCATTCTGGCAAGACTGTTGGGAAGGTTCTCGATGACTGAGCTGTGTTACGAAAGGACCTCGTCGTTCTTCTTTGGCTTGTTTGTTTTTCTAACATTGATCTTTTTACCGTAGGCAATTTGACTTTCGTATTACGGTGAACGACCGCTCTACAATCTTAGAATAAAATATATTTGTGGGAATTACTAGAAGTACTAGAATTTCTTCGGACGAAATATTTTGGTAATATTTATAAATATTAACCATTTAATATCCATTTAATAATATCCATTTAATATTAACATCATTTTAAAGAAACCTCACAGTCGCTATTTAAATGCAAACTTTTAGTAAGCTTCATTAGTTTTAGAAACAGTTAAACTCTTAACACACTTAAAAGACTCTACTAAATTAATTTGAAAGTTTCTTCGCGTCATTTATAGAAGTAAGAAGGTTACTCTCTTTTCGCGTCTTCATTTAACGCGAGACCGTTTTACTTGCATAAATGATAGAAGATTTCCTGAAAAATTTACCCGATGCGTAATTTTCAAAGAACATCAAAAAGATCCAGTGATAAGCCCGAGCAAAATGATTATATTATGATTCAGATGCGGAATGACTAATTGATAATTTATTAAAATACAAGTACCTACTAAAGTGACTCGATTTAACTATCTCATGAATATTATAATAAACTTGTTGCGTGTAGAATCAAAATAAAAACTCGCGGTAGTTTTGATTAATAGTTTTATTATTCAGTTTCGTAGTTCTGATTAATAATTTTCTTAATCATTGGCATTTAAAAGGCCGTTAAATAATCGCTGATAAGTAAGACGTATAGTCTGGAATGCACGGAGGTAAATTAATCACCACTGTTTGCTAGTGTGCTTGTCAGCGGGTCAGCCAGTCGCTGCAATCGTCCTTGACGATGTTATGAACAATTCCTCGTTCGAAGACACCAAGGCCTTCATAAGTAATCGCGCAACTTTGTTTAAGGTTACAACGCGTCGCTAACACACCCCTAGAACATTGCACGTCTAATTGCAAATCATCCAATTAAAGCCACACTCCACAGCGAAACTGTTTGTGAATGTATAAATCAAAATAAATACATAAACAATAGTTACACGATTTTCTTCAGTTTACAGCGTAACCAAAACACATCTCCGTACGAAGGAAAATTCAATTTTATCGATGGAGACAAGGGACTTTGAACGAAGCCATTGAAGCACCTACGAAACAGCCGTAAGCAGTGCAATGCTTGCACGAACATCTTGATAAGTTTATGCAACCAAGGATTTCACGAAGCAGTATAAGACTAAGGCATTTTCAAACACCAAGTACTTTTACAGGAAAATATTTTGAAGCTGAGATGTTCAATTTACAACATGAATAAAAATGAAAATTAGAAAAACGAGGAAGAGGGTCAACAACCTCCTATATTTCCTCCAATTGGGCATTTAAAAATTGTAAATAACGAGAAATCCGACTGCATTCGACCATCCCAAAGAAGCAGCTTTTTCCGAATCCCTTTACGCCGCACAGTGGGCCATTTCGATAAATTTTATGTCAAAATCAAAGAACCTTCGATAGGAATGAGATAGAGCGATAATTTTTTTTTTAATCAAAGCTGAAACATTGCAGAATATGGGATAAATAGTGAGATTATGGTTCGAACGTTTTTTAATTTCGAAAATATTTGTTAAACTCGCATAATTTCCAGAAAATTGTGGTTTATCGAATACCACGCGCGGATAGATTTGTTGTTGTTCACATGCCATATATCATTTCCCGTAGATTTTGTCACGCTGATTCCAAATCTGGTCGAAAAATTTGTCCGCCATCTGAGGATTTTGAAAAAGATCGACTTTTCTGAGAAAACTAATGGAATCGTAATTTTTTCGTTGAAACGATTTGATCGAAATGTCCCACTGTGCGCCGCGCCGTGGGCTGCTGACACATCTTCGAACGAAGCAAGTTTTGCATCAGCTCGATCTTGATAGAGCAATCTGCGGTCAGGGACCATCGAACGATGAGGATCGTGCGCTATTAAGTTCACGTCCGTGACACGGGAACAAGACGAAGTCCACTCATCGGGGCTATTAATCTCTGTTCCCGCCGGAACGCTATAACGATACCGAATAGCCATCGAAGAGCAGTGAAGCGGTCGTAAAGATTCGCGGAGATATAGGACGACGACGCGCGACAGGGTTGTTGGCCAGGATCGGTCGAGTAGAATAAAAGAAATTCCGGGCGAAAAGGGGAAGGGATGATCGGAGGGTAAAGGGACGCGCGAGTGCCCTCCGCTATCGCTAGAGTGGAAACAGCGATTTCGCGGGTTCCCTTTCCGCACCGGTTCCGCGAAACTTTTCACCCTCCTCTTAATAAACGCTGGGAGGAAGAAGCTGCTGCTGCTGCTGCTGCCTTTGGGGAGGGTCGGAAAAGTAAATTCGAAAGTTTCGTCTGCATGCGCGCGAGCGGGGGGTGTAACGGGGGACCGAACAAAAGCGCGGAGGGACGAGGAAACGGCGCGGCGGCGGCGGCGCTCCCGCGACGACGTCTGCCGACGAACAAGCAGTTTGTCTAATTGAGTAGATAAGGCGGAAGTTGCCGACAGTGGAAACGACTTGTTTACTCAAGAAACGAGACTGCCGACTGTTATAGCTACCCCGTGATCAGCGGGGGACAGGGGACCCAAGCCGAGCAGAATGCACTCGGCTTCGGGAATGCGACGGGTTCGTTGATCGGGGAACGTGACTCGTGATCTTCCGCTAATCAGAAACAATTTCGGATACCGTCGGTTAATCGCACGTGCCGGTTGTGGCGATGCGACCGATGCGAATCTGTGATCTGTGTGGCTAACTAGTTGCAACGTGTGTTTTTAAAACCTTCAAGAATTTCGTTTCTGTCTGTTAGATTGTTGTATATGGAACGTTCGATTTTGAACAGTAACGCGAGGCTTTATTGTACGCCATGAAGCATTTAATAAACTTCTCCGCTTCGGGAACTTAATAAAGCCCAGAATGTCGCAAATAAATTCATGTTTCATTTTAATCACCGAAAGTTTAGGAGACGCACATTTATAACGCTTTAAGGGATAATATTTTACGCATTTTCCACATTTTGAAAGGGCGTTTCGCATTCGAATCCTGTTAAGACTAATTGAAGGTACAGTGAAGGAATCTGTGATATTTTCAGCAACAACTGAATTTATCGGAAGACAGCTCGAAAAATAAATATTATCTGGTACTAAAGGTGACAGAGTAAGCAGCAATCATCGAGAAAAGCACATCACGATCAAAAATATCGCAGACACGTTATTTATTCATCCTGTCTTGTGGTCGAAATTGAGTCCCGCGAAACGAGATCAAATATTTTCCGACGCAAAACAATAATAATCATGCACGTGAAACGGGCTACCGGCTCGGTCTCGACATCGTAAAATCTCATCAAATACTGACGTTCATATGACATCATTCATATCGGTTTCTAACGAAAAATAAATAAATTCTTTTCCTCTACGAGGAATAGAGAACATGCCATTTCAAACACCCATAAAATAATTCTGTTGTTCGTATGACATTATCCGTACTGGACTCAAACTGAAAATAAAACAAAAAGTTTATTTCTACACTACGACGCAGAGAGTTGGAAGAAGTCATACGTAGCTTCGTAACAATTCGTTAAACAATTCTGCTGTTTGCCCAACTGTATCTAGGTCGAGTTTTAACAAAAAAAAAAAAAACACCGGAGAAGTAGTCATTTTTAATTTGATACAGAATTGAAAGAAAACACTTCATTACTAGACTGCGATTTTTATGCAATTACAAAAAAATAATTTCTTGCATTTGTGTTTTGCATAACGATTCACAGTCTACTTATTATGTGAAGTATTAACAGATGGTAGCTATCGAATAATTCTAAAGTTTGCATAATAATATATTGCGCCATTCCAACCCTATAAGTGAAATGAGAAATTGTTTGTGAAAACTCGTGAAACAATTGAACCGCTCCTAAAACTGCTGCAGCAAGTAATAAAGAATATACTGTTAATGAAAGCACTCGTAGCAGCGCGAGCCGTGGGATAATTCTGTAGCTCGCACAATATTGTTTAAACCGGCAAGTAATGGGTCGTAAAAAAAAAAGGAGATCGTTGTGATCCGAACGCGAAGAAATGGAAAGAAGTATGCAGGGGTGGATCAGATCCGTTGGGTCCTTCTCCGTTGTTCGGCTATATACGAGTGATTTATTAAATTAACGGTGAGGGAGCGGTCCTTTTGAATACGGGTACGCGTGTGTGCAGGTCGCACGGAGATTACGGAACGGAATTCAACACACAGAATGCCGCAGACCAATCAATAGAGTACAGTGGCCCCCCAGCTTTATCGAGTGCATTCTCCCGATGCCAGATATATTCCCGCTTCTCTGAAACGAGCTGCATTCTCGTCCACGTGACCGAAGTGCCGCGTCACCGATGCTTCCGCACGGAGGGGTTGTTCCACCCGCATCCAGTCTCGTCGAATGGCTGAAAAGACAGCCTAGGATGGGAGCCGGAGGGTCGTTGCCAACGACTGAGACAAAGATGACGAACTGATAATAACGCGAGAGGGGCACCCAGCCGCCCCATGCCAACGGGTACCTGCCATTACACTCCGATACTCGCCGGCAGAATTGTTATTGCGCTGCTTGTAAAATTGCGTCTCACAAACCACCCTTATCAGACCAATCTCGAATATCGCCATCGCCCATTAGGGGGACACAGCCGATTCGTTGCATATTGAACTAGCTTGTGCATCTGCTTATTATTTATCGTCTCAATATTCAGCTACTAACGTCTTTTTCCACAAACAAAACAAATCTCTATAGCACAAATGTGTGTAATGGCACAAATTGATGTAATTTGGAAACAGCGAAGAACATGAACAAATAATCATATTCATTGTACAGGCAAAACAACGAGGTTTCTATCATTACTAGAATTAACGCGACTGATTTTCGATTGCTCATAAAAATTGAAAAAACACATTCCACGATATTCGACGCAATATGTGCGCAAACGAACGAATTTAATAATTCTCCTCGCAAGTACCATCGCAATGTTAGTACCGGTGGAACGAAAAATCTGAAATGTGTCAATTCCGATCTGTCCTACGGTTCCTGTTAAATGAAACTTGACGTCTGACCAATGCCGGTCGTTTCTACTTGAAAGCGAAGATGAAACATGCACTTGAATCATTTTTCGCAAGCAAATAATCATATATTTACAGTACGAGCAGAACAACGAGCTTTTTATCATTACTAGAAAGCCGAATTAATGCGACTGATTTTCGATTGCTCATAAAAATTGAAAAAACACATTCCACGATATTCGACGCAATATGTGCGCAAACGAACGAATTCAATAATTCTCCTCGCAAGTACCATCACAATGTTAGTACCGGTGGAACGAAAAATCTGAAATGTGTCAATTCCGATCTGTCCTACGGTTCCTGTTAAATGAAACTTGACGTCTGACCAATGCCGGTCGTTTCTACTTGAAAGCGACGATGAAACATGCAAATTCACTCCGGTTTTGGATTTATTTGATAGAAAACGCGAGGCCGCGCGGCTCTCCCGGTATTATCAATTCAGCTGCCATAACTTTCTCTCTTTCCATTTCAATATTCTTTCATAAGAGAACCGTTATATTACACATTATTGCGGCCATTGCGAAACGGCCGACGATATAGCTGTTGGAGGGTCAATCTCGCAACACAGCAACACAGCAACAACATTACCGTCGCAACAATACGTACAAAGGAAAATATCGATGGGAACGAGCGCGGCGCGGTTCATTTTTAATAATATCCCACCACAGCGCACCGCACCGCACCGCACCGCACCGTGGCCGGAACCGTTTCTTTGCCGTCGCGGCCGCAATTATTGCCCGGAATAGAGTTATTTCGTTACCCGGAGTCGATTACACGGGCAACCTCGTTTCCCCGAATAAAACGGGTAACAGCCGGGGAGAAGGTTATTGCATACGAAATCGTACCAGCTTCGAAGTACAGCGGATGTGTCCCGCGGCCAACGAGACACCGCGTTTTATCGCCGATATTTTTTCCCGGCGCGTGACACCCTCGCCGAAGAAAGAAGCCAAAAGGATAACTCCAGACGATTCCACCCCCAGACCATCGGGCCTTGAACTAACGTAAAATAGTCGGGACGTTTCGTAAGCATAATTGCAGATTCTATCGGAGCCAGCATGGTGGTATCGTGCTCCCGGGTGGAGTTTTATGGGTTCATTCGTCACCACCCTCTCCCACTCGTGCGTAATAGCGTTTCAGCGTGATATTCACCTTAATTTCTGGCGCCACCGTAATCGATGGCCACTCTCTTTAATTTCTACCGCTGTTTAGTTCGTATTATACTATGCCCCGTAAATTAGCAAAGTCATCGCTGTGCGATTTTACGCATTTGAACCGTGTCGGAATTTTTCAGGACGTATCACGTGCAAAGAGCGTTTTGTTTACAGCTACCAAAATTATAACTTGTTTGTTCTTAAAAATTTCCCGATTAAAATAAAGAAGTTATATTTATTCTACATGGGTTAGAATAGGACTTCATTTTTCTACTCTAATAAATGTGATTTATAAAAAATATTCATAATTTTAGTAGATTTTGTGTTCTTCACGAGTCTGACTCGTTATTATACGACTAGAAATTAAACTTGTTATTACCAACTTCGTTCTGAGCGTTTTGAACAAAGTTTAATGATTTCAGCACTTACTTTAATCAGAGCCGATGCAATTTCATTTTTTTATCGATATATTGAAAATTCTTGCGAAGAAAATTGCATTTTAATTAGTTTTTACATTTTGAAAAGCTGTGCGTTCTGCGTTCAAATATGTATTTCCACATCATATTAAATTTATAGTACCAATTTGATGCCAAGGAGTAATTTAAGTTGGAAAATTGATGAGAGAAACTTTTATTACGTCAAAATTGGTATCCAAGAATCTATTTTAATGTAATAAGGATTTCATTTTAAAAATAGGCTATAGAAACTCAAATAGGACACCACTTACATTGACTCCCACTAATATTCAGACACTCTTAAAAAGACGATAACATTTTTAATATTCGACCATACAACGTGGATATTTTCGGCTTCTACTGCAATAAATCTAAGGATTCATAAATTTTTCAATGCCTCTCGTTTCTTCCCACATCCACCGATTTCGATGAAACTTTTACAATGCATATAATTGACACAGATCTGCAAAACAAACTTTTTAAATTTTCAATTTAAAACCCACATAAAAAAAAGTTGTAAAATGCAACTTTTAGTATTTTCTCTACAATTTCGACCGATTGCAATTTAAAAAAAAAATTTCTTTTCACATCATATAGTAAACTAATTGCTCTAACATCTCCGAAATTTGAAATCGTGTGATCCAATATCAAAAAATTTATCGTTTTTTTAAGAGCGTCCGAATATTAATGGGAGTCACTGTATATGAAAAATATCGCGGCATTTCGGAAAACGATATTTTGGAAGTGGATTCGGGGCGGTGCGGGGCCACGTGTGATCCGTTTACACGGATGGGGCATCGTTTGCACGGAAACTGGGTTGCACGCAGCTGATCGTCAAGCTCGCGAGTGGCACTCGTCATCCATTCCGACGAACGCGCCCACGGAAAGTTTCGTTCGCGGTCTGGTTGCGGATGGGATCGGCCGTCGATGCGTTTACACGGCCGACTATTGCACACAAAACCCGTCGGGGTCGACGGAGGGGAGCGGGGACGGGTACTCGTTTGCAAACTGTGTACCGCGCGTATTAAACGCGCGTCTCGTAATTCCCAATCGCATCGGTTAATTATTCGACGCGGTGCCAGGGAACTCGTGGCAAACTCGATAAGGATGCGCAATACCCAGGAGTCTTCTGGCACGGTCTCGCGACAGAATTTCTAATCACCCGCTGCCGAGATTATCGACGCCTTTGGAACCGGCTTACCTACCAGCGCAAGTTTCGCAGTTCTAAGGGGCACTCGAGGAGGCGTTCGAAACGGACTACCGAAATTTCTCTCGCCCCTTGCGGCCGCAGACTGAAAACATTTCCGCCGGAAACACCCGCCAACAATCCAACACTGTTCGCGTGGACGAGCATAATGTAATCTCGGATACACTGTAATTTGATTACAGTTGTTGAAGATCTGTGGGTGTCACTGTTCTGCGAACTTTTTTCCGGATTTGTAACTTTGTGGGAGCTTTCCTGATAGAATCTGTAATTTCTTTTTAATTTTCTATATTAGAAAATTCGAATTTCATGAAATTTTCAAGACGTTTTTAATCATTTTGATACAGTAGTACAGTTGTAACGGGCAGACTAGTATTCTGTGAACTTTTCTGAACAATCTGATATAGTTAGAAAATTCGAGTTTCTTGAAATTTTCAAGATGTTTTTAATCATTTTGATACAGTAGTACAGTTGTAATGGACAGACTAGTATTCTGTGAACTTTTCTGAACAATCTGATATAGTTCTATATTACAAAATTCGAGTTTCATGAAATTTTCTAGACAATTTTAAACATTTTGATAAAGTAGTACAGTTGTAATGGGCAGACTAGTATTCTGTGAACTTTTCTGAACAATCTGATATAGTTTAATATTACTTTATTTGTACAGGAACACGCGTTTAAACAATGGTTAACCCCTTGCCCTACAATAACGTGTCAGACTCGTGATGAAGATTCTGAACAGAGTCTAATAAATATGTATGCTATTCATTTCCCTTAAATCGAGATGAAATTCTATTTTGGTTTTGTTAATGTACAGTTATTGGAGAGCATGTATAGGCATACAATAGATATAAATTTTCTCTTTTTTTAGGAAATTGCAAACTACAAAAAAGTTCTAATCACTGAAACCGTAAAATAAATCGTAGGGCAAGGGGTTAAAGGGAACTGGACACCTAAAATGTGCGAATTTCTGTGTATTTTTCAATCAACTCGAAATTGTTAAAACGATACGTTGTTTCTAACATTTACCAATATTATTCGTCGATCGAAGGATCGCATTTTCACGCGAAGTAATTAAATTTCCTCTGTCACGTTCAGTTTTTGAAATAAATTGAAAAATGTTCGTACAAATTAGCGTATTTCAAATATGCTTTAGCACATTTTAGATAAGTAATTTATTGAATGTTTATTCTATTGTGCTAAAGCATATATATATAGATACAATACTATTTTGAACAATACCGAACAGATATGTGAATCGATTCTTACATATTCGAGCAAGTAGCATACGTATAAAACCAATTGTTGAAGTCAATTTTCTCAGTGCAGTTTTCTTGTATAATAAAATTTTATTTTCTGCTTGCAACTTCGTTTTCATGTACAATCACCCCCTTCCCGATTGCATTACCCCGTATATGAAATTTCCCAAGAGCGATTTAGTTCGAACTTCGTACATTAGCAACCTTATGGGTCTGACATCGATTCCACACAATAACGGTTCTACAGGGCTCGAAGGTCAAAAGTGGGAGCGGATCAAAGTTCGTGTTTTATGTAATTTATCATGGGCTCGTAACTTTCAGTCGAAAAACTTTATCAATTTACAACTTGCACGAAGAAATCACGATGACAAGCTTCCCAACAGTTTATCTTAATCATTTTTTACGTAATCGCATTTCCCGTCTTCTGTGGGAAAAGGGATAGAATATATTTATTAATATCTCGTCGAAGCTGATATAGAATTTACTAATTTATTGTACAGGTATAAGTAGTATTCCATGCAAATCTGTTCTAAGTTGAATAAATTATATATCCTGTACCTAGCAAGATGAAGTCTTAGTACAAATTCTCTGCAAATCTCAGAATAAAATACTCGTTTATCTCAGCTCTAACACAATCGTAATACCCTGTGACAACAAAGACTGTATCCAATTATTCACACTGAAACTGACTAAAAATTGTCAAGCTCGAATTTTATCCCAACAAGCGACTTTCCTCATTTCGTGGCTCCGATCGATCAATCAGAGTCTACCTAACCGTGTTAAATGTGTTAACCAAATAACAATTTTCCCGAATCTACAGCGACCGTTGGAAAACGTTCGATCAGTTACTATTAAAAGGCTGTCCTCTTTTGCCAGTTGCAAAAATAAAATTCGTTTCAGCTGGAGCGGTTTGTACACCGTCGAATCAGAAAAGGTTAGGTCAAATTTAGACGATTCCCGACACTCACAGATATTTATGGTGGGGGCCGGGTCAAGAAGGTACGTCGAACTTATAACTGTTTCCGTGGAGGCGACGAATGTGGCGCTGATCCATAATGGCGAAGAGAAATTACGGGAAAAGGGCGGACAGGATCGGAGTGCAGCTCCGGCGAAGATGATAAATTAAATCCGGGAGCGGTAAGCTCTCGGGCAATGAAACTGCCGAACCGGAAGTAATCGGGGCTCAAAAGCAGCGCGGACCGTCGGCGATCGGTCGCCTGCAATTTCGTTATCGGAATGTCCGCGGGACGTGGACAAACCGACGGGACGCGACGCGACGCGACGCGACGCGACGCAACGCAACGGAGACAGCAGCACGCAAAACGGGATGACGGTGACGACGACGCGACGTGCCGAATCGTTTAGCGTCGCGTTTTCGAACCGGGACGCGTTTTCGAACCGTTCGATCTTCGTGCAGGTTCGTTAAGCCGCGCGAGGATTAAAAATATTCGCGTCGCGAGTTGCCGACCTCGATTTCCATCGGGACTGTATCGACCGATTGATTAATATATCTTGCGCTGGAAAATTCTGCCCGCTCCAGTTCCAGCACGCTCGATGTGCCTCAGTTCACCGACATAACGACGCGTAACCCGTTTCATTGATTGAGAACGATGGAAAAACGAACGGACAAAAGTTTCCAGACCCCCCACCCCTGTGTGCTCGATGTTTTATCACACTCTGGTTGAACACATTATCGTACACTGCCCCCTCTTTTCACTCCAAAGACGTCGCACAGACTGGTATTTGTGCTAAAAACCTGGCCAAAAATCGAAATTGTAAATATTTACATATAGAGCTGTGATTGCGTCCCAAAACAGATAGATAAACATGCCGTCACGTGGTGGAGTCTAACTTAGAACCTAGCACTTGTTCGATACGCACGTCTTTTTTCGCAGCATTCCGTTCGAAAGCATCTTTTTGTTGTGATAATTTTTATATTGGAAGTGATTTTTGTGGCGAAACTTATGATGGATATATTGTTGCACAAGGTGTGTACATTATATTAATCATATTTTTACCAATGTTAAAATCTTTTTATACGTGCTTTTACCGATCTACAGGTCTGACTAAAAGCTCTTGGATTTTCATTACTTTTCTTGCATATATTAGTGTTTTTAAACATATACAATTCATCGCAACAGCATAAAAGTTACGTGTTGTTAAACTTCAGGATATCTAGAATTACTGTACCGCAAAAATGTTTTCCCAAGTTTTCACAATTAAAGGAAAATAAAGCTTCAAATATAGCCCCTCGACCAAAAATATGTCGCCTAACTTTGAAAATTGTCTACGCCTGTTTAGCTCGATTAAAAGAAAATTAAAGAAACAGATGTAAATCACCAAATTTTACGATACGTGTATCGCTAAGAGGAAGATCGAGAACACAGAAAACTGGAGTACCACCGAAATTCAATTTGCATTCGTATTCCCGCGATCCCCGACGAAGATAATGCGGTTTTCGGGAAGTGGTCGGCCTCCATTTACGGTATTTCCGTTTTATGTGCTTTATTTTGTGCACAGGTGCTTACTTGTCGGGAAAGGTGTTGGATAAAAGGAGGACAACAGCCCCGTACGAGACGAAGACGCAGGACGAAGTCGAGGAGAAGACAGCGTTACGATTCTCGCGGGATGCCCGAAACGACTTGCCGAGCAAGGAAAAGAAACGTTCCTTCTGTCGAGGGTCCACTCGAACGCGGTCTCCACTCCCGAAGAAAACGAGGAAAAAGTGGACGAGCCTTGAATATTTATTCACAGTTTTCCGGACTGCGGTTCGCGTTTACTTGATTCTTTCTCTAGTCAGACGTCTAGCGATTGTCCGTGGAGTGACACCTTCATTTCGAATATCGTGTTTCCCGAAACGTTGAATAAACTGCGTCTGATCGGTGGTCCGAATAATTCCTTTGGATGCACGCGGTCCTATCGGGAAAATTGGTCCACGAACGTGCTAGGTGATCGTACACAATTTGCATATTCTACGCTCAACGGTACCGTAACTGCCCGTAGGCGATACGCCTGCAAGCGTTCGTATTCAATTTCGACATCAGTGAACAACTTCGATGTCCGTGAGTAACTTGTGCGCTGGGGAACATCTTGAGTTTCTGTACGAAGTGCTATCTAATAGCAGCCAAGTTTTTCTGTAACTTGCCATAATAATGGACGTATATGGTAAATTACGCGCAGAATTCTGCATGTCATATCGTGTTGATAATATTTGATTTAAGAGAAATATAAAAATTGTCTATATCAATTGTGAGACACAGGAGCTACATAGAGATTTATCTCTGTTCTGAATAATTTTATAAAGTAGAACGCTATACGACAATATTTTTAAATTCCTGTTTTACAATTGATCTACTCATTTTGGTCATCAACGCTTCAAATCTTTGGTCTAATTATTTTAGAAATATTCTTCAGAGTCAGGTATGTTCTTTTAGATTGATAACATGGAGCTTTTCAATCTTTTTAAAGGAACGCGTTTCCTGGAGAACCGAATGTTCACTCTGAAAAGCAGTTTCGGGGCTCGTGAATTGGTATCAAGTTAAACTGAAACGCGTAAGTGTCGCGTAACTCGAGGGAACGGGCTAGCCATCAAATAAATAACGCGGCTATCTTCGGTACCGTAGCATCTTAACGTCGACGGAAAAATTGGATAATCGTTCGAGACACGCGAGAAAGATAAGGTCGCGTTGTCGCGAGCACACACACAGCCTGGTTGAAGGTGGATCGCGAGCATGTATGTACGTAGACAGGAGGACAAACACGTTGAAAGAGAACGCCATGACTTCCGGCAGCGTTGTAATCGTCGATCGTCTGGTCGACGCGCGACGGTTTCGCGTTGGAAGGGGTGGGAGAATAAAGTGGCGACTGAAAGTGAAGGCAGAAAGGGGGGCGAAGGGCGTGACAAGGGGGAGAGGCTTCGGGAACCGCAAGTAAATGCATACAGACAGAATAGGTTGATAGTAAGTGACCTGCGCGAGCGCGGGGTATAGGGAGTTGATCGAGGACCAACGAACCCTTCTTACCCTTTGACCCTTTCGTACACCCCCCTAAGGGAGTCACGACGAGGAGGATCCTCTCGACCGGAAGTGCTTTGCAATGCAAGTCGCCGGGACGAGTGCGCCGAGGTCTTTGTAGCGAGGTGCACCGCGGTGCCTGCGACCAAGTGCATCGAGGAATCGATCGCCGTCGCTAGGGGCGAAAATCGAGAGCCGACTGAGCAGCTGCGACAACAACAGCACGTGAAACAAGTCTTTCATCCGTTCCGGTATATTTTCACCCTCGCAGATTCGGCGGATAGAGGGACCGAGCGATCCGACGAAATTAATTTTTCTAATATTAGAGAAAAATTGAGGTTACTAGAATTAATTGTATTATAATATGGTAAACGCCATTTTTTAATATTTCCATTCGTTTTCTCGTGACCGATGCTTAAAGTCAGCAGAAAATCACCGTATTGACAATTTTTCAAGAATCGGAAATTAAGTGTTCGGATACTTTTTGGACCCATTGTATGTGACTCCTTAATTATTTTAGCGATTCTCGCTTCGATTTCTGTTGTCGGTACTATTTGTGAACTACGAAAGTTTCGTTTCGGATCATGCGGGGACGAGTAGAGCAGGTTGAGCGGACGTAATTTTTCCATCACAGGCTACTTGAATTTTCTTGGAATTTGTATTCGAAAGTATACTGTTACGATTCAATCTCCCTGCGCCCGACGATTTTCCATTTGCGCACAGACTTTCCTCGATCCTGAGTTTCCTTCAACCACCGCAATGTACTCTTCGTATGCATATACAGGGAACGGATTTCGAAAGAACGACGGCCGAAATTTTGTTTTCACAGCCGAAATTTCCTGCCGTAACGCCGCCGCGATGAATCGAGCATGTACCTACAAGCACCTCCGTTCCAAAATTGCCTAATATCCCGGTGATGTTTATGGTTCTTATTTTCTCGCTCACTCTGCGGAGAACCTCGGAAAACGCTTAACCGTTCACGGTCGTAAGCTTTTTGCAACACCGCCGTTTATTCATCTTTTTTCGAGCATTTCTTGCGGCCCCGTTCGTCCCCTTAACGATGCAGCGCGCTGTTTTACGTAGTTTGCCGACAATGTTTCAATAAACGCCGATAAACAACCAGGCTGTGAAATGTTACGGAACGAAGAGACCGCATTTCATTTTGCATACGTCGGCGACACCAGTAAAACGCGCCCTGCGTCGACCGGTAGGACTTTATGACGTTGCACACGTTTGAGTGACTTTTATGACTGGAAACTGCCAAGTTTTTTCAGCCCTGTCGATTTTTTCGCGAAAAATGTTCACGGTAGTCTTGAAGCCTTTGTCGATTATATCCACGATATAGGCGGAGAGCCTTGTGTCCCACTTTTCTTACTCTTTTTCGGTCTTTGAAGTTGCCGTTCATATTATAAAGTCGTTTCAGAAATTTATGGCTCTTTGTGTAATAACTTTCGAGACACTTTCTGTTTACTTGTAAAATATCGAGGGATATAATTGTTGATTTGGGTCGTTTTTAAGGAACGATTGAAGGAAGCTTTACTTTCCATTACAAATTGGACAACTTATAATATCATGACCTTCGTGTGACCTTGAGTAACAACAATAACATTAGAACTACTATATGTAAACATTAGTCAAGAAACTATAAGGAGGCAATCGAAGTTAACGTGGCAACAATTTAGAGGACATTATTGCGAGCATTTGCTAAAATAAATTATTTTCAAGATTAATATCATTACCTTCGTGTGACCTTGAGTAACAACAATAACATTAGAACTACTATAGGCAAACATTAACCAAGAAACTATAAGGAGGCCATCGAAGTTAACAAATTAGCGACAATTTAGTGGACATTATTGTGAGCATTTGCCAACATAAATTATTTTTAAGGTTAATATAATGACCTTCGTGTGACCTTGAGTAACGACAATAACATTAGAATTACTATATGTAAATATTAGTCAAGAAACTATAAGGAGGCAATCAAAGTTAACGTGGCAACAATTTAGAGGACATTATTGCGAGCATTTGCTAAAATAAATTATTTTCAAGATTAATATCATTACCTTCGTGTGACCTTGAGTAACAACAATAACATTAGAACTACTATAGGCAAACATTAACCAAGAAACTATAAGGAGGCCTCGAAGTTAACAAATTAGCGACAATTTAGAGGACATTATTGCGAGCATTTGTCAAAACAAAATTATTTTTATCAAGGTTCTGATTGTTATAAGAAAGTCACGAAATTTGTAAGCCGTCATATTATTATGAACAGATATTTAATTAAAAAAAAATTTACCAGTATTTTCTATGTACTTTATTTGAGAACTGCTCCGTAAAGGAAGCAGCGTTTCATTTTTAATAAATGGAGCTACCTATTTTGGCAAAGTTCGTCGAATTCCCCATTGAGCTCGGTGCCCCCGGCAGAGTGAAGAGCGACATAACGGTGCCCCTGGAGGGATTCGTTCACCTAACACGCGGCGACACGGTGCCCGGAGGAGAACTTTTTTCGCCACCTATCTTCCCCGAGTACTTTGCGAAGATGAGGAGAACGATTCGGTGACGAAGGAGAGGAAGTGACGGGGAAGAAAACTTTACGACGTGACGCGTGTCGCACACGATAAACCGGCGTCATTCATTTCGCGTTTCTTATTCCACCGCAGCATCCGCACGGCGCGGCGGTACCGTGTCTCGCATTGGTCCGTGCAATAATACGCTTGCTGATGAAACGTATCAACACGGCAAATATAAATGCGCTTTGAAATTGGGTCGACCCGACACCGTCGTCGCGACGGCTGTATATAATACTTGAGATTAATTTTTTCTTCAAATATTCAGTCCGGATTTTTGTAGTGAAAATTCTCTCTCGACTCTTGTAGCGTCATGATTTATTTCAATCCTTGCGAGGTAGACTTTTATTCATCGAATTTTTCTACATACATTTGCAAACGTATTTCTGTGGTTGTAAGGAAAAACGCGGCGCGTCACAATTTCAAAAAATTTCAGTTTATTGCATTAATTGAGCTTGAGAGTATATAGGAGTTTACGTATTCACAAGAAAATTGTCATGAAAACAAATTCGAAAGGCTTAAAACAACAATTCAATTTAACCAATGTCTTATACAAAGCGATTGAAACTTTAAACGGCAATATCTCGAAAGTGAAAGTATGCGACACGTTCTTCTTTACAATTACAGATTTCTCGACGCATGATCGAATTTCCTAATTTAACAAAAAAATGAAAAAGTTTGTTAAGCAAAGCTGTCGGCAAGACATTCACTAAAATGTTCTGCTTTACTATATTATCATAACCCAGGTTAAAATAAAATCGAATATATATATATATATATATATATATATATATATATATATATATATATATATATTGTTGTAGTTGTGATGACAGAAAACGAGGTACTCTCGCAATTAGTTGTTAATATTACCTTTTCCAACCATTAAATGGGAGCGATGCATACTGTCCACGGTTTCGTGACATTAATAGGACACGTTTGTCACGGATTTGTTTTATTACCGCGTCGCATCGCTTTTAAATGTTCAAACGTTCATTGGAACTTGTTTCGCAAAAATGTCGATAACGACCGTATAATATGTTGCCTCCCAGACAACTTGTACAAAAATTTTTTACTGTCGAAGCACGGCTAAAAAATTATTAATTATTATTATTAAAAACAAATCTTTTCGATAGACCATATCAACAAAACTTCTTCTATCGGGAGGCGTGTTAGATTCGAATCCCAACAGTAAGGTATACGAGAAATTTTTGTCGATCGTAAAGTGTTTTGAACAAATTTTTTGGAATAATAATCTCGGCGCTACGGTTCATATAGGGTAGAATTTGATCGAACCGTAGCGCCGAGATTATTATTCCAAAAAGTTGTTCAATAAGGTATACCTCTTTCCCCGTAATAATAATTTTATGCATGTTTAATTAAGTGCGTGCTTGACATTATGAACATTCGAAATTCGATGAATAATACTGGAACAATTGAATGCCGCCAGTTACCGAATTAAATGGCAGTATGAAAATATTAATTAACGCATTCCGTTTCTTCGTTCCATTCCTTTGACGAACTCCCTCGCGCGCGTCACCCGTAAACACCCGATAGAGCACAAGTTTAGTTCTCAATTAACGAGACATCCTTTAACGAACCGCGCGGAGCCTGACGTTCACTCGTTATGTGGCCCTCCCAAGGATTGAAACATACGTCAGGACGAATTATCACGCTTAAGGAACAACGGGGAGGAGAAGGGGTAGGACGCGACGCCCGCGTCTAGCCCCTATAATGACGTCCTCCCACAGCTGTGGTAGCTTAATTATCACACGACGTTAATTATACCGCGATTAAACCGGCCAACCTACCGACCACGGCCCCAGAATCCCGCGTGGGAATTCGAAATTCCCGCTCACAGCACGGGACTAGTACCGAACTTGTTCTTCTTAATCGATCGCACAACTACCCTCCGCACGGGTCCATTCAATTTGACCGACAGTTAAATGTTTACGCCGACACTATTTCCCCAATATACATATCGCATCCCTGGAAGAATAGTGACATAACTGAAAAATGCAGTATTCTCAGAATAACGATTTTACAAAAATTATAAAATTTCGAAATATTACAGATATCTTTAATCTTTCAGAAAAATATTTTTCGAAGTTAATTCGATTAGGCTCTATAAAATGATATTATGTATACCTCCATAAACTCTAAAGTGATACTGTTCTTGTCACTACAAATATAAACTAGCTCAAAAAGAAAACTATCATAACTACCCTTCAGGTAGTCCCTTGTTTTTCTAGCACATAGAAGTCAACTAAACGCGTCGATTACTATTCCAATTTCAAAATTGTTAGTTTTCGAGTTGTGTCACTGTTCTTGCCGGGGTGCCATATGTTTTTTTCTTTTTATTGAGAAAATCTCATAAGAGATTTATTACAACTTTAGGAACAAAACAAAATGTACAGAACAAGAAACCTGTACAAACAAAAATGGGGGTATATCACTTCTTGTTCCCTACTTGTTTTTTCTTAAACGCGCAGATTACAGTTTTTTTTTTTAAAAATGACAATAAAAGGCTGGCTACAACAAATGCGCGATATGTTTTCATCGACATTCTGTTCTCGGATCGAGATTTTTTTGGAGACGGGCCCTCGATTACTGAGAATATTTGAGAATCCCAATAAGCTCAGGAATATTCCCTTATATCCTAGGGAATAATCCCGATACATTTGAATATGCTGGGGAATCCGGATATACTCGAGAACCCGTCCCGCCATTTTCGGGTTCTCGCACACCCCTGCTAAATATTCTAACTTCTGAGAAACAGGAAAATCGAAGGGGTTCCTATTATATTGTCGCGGAGTGTATACATGTCGTAATAAGGATGCAGAATGGTGGCAGCGTCGCGGAAGCGAGAAAAATTTGGGTAATTCGGCGGGGTCGAAAGGGTGAGTGTGAACGCTCGTTGCGACGAACAAAGAATTCCGCAAGATGTAACCATTCGGAGGCCGGGTGCGTCTCGAGCGGAACGTTTCAGGCTGCGCGCGTACTTGCACACACGTGCACCGTCGCCGAAACCCTCGGTCGTCCATTGGCATTCACCGGGCCACGGCGAATTTCATTTATATGCTAACTCGAAGCGAGGCGCGCGGGCGCGTCCCTGTTTCCATCTTGAGATCCCGTCGAAACGTGTCGGCCGCACCCTGACGCGCTTTCCAACGGACCGCTTACCAGTGTACACGATGTCCCGACCAAGTTCCCAGCAATAATTGATCCAAACCCTGTCCTCCCCGGCCCGGCCCGACCCGGCCCGTCCCATCGAGACGCTCGCCAACCAAGTGATCAACGCAAACAGTTGGACGAGACGATCAGGAATATATTTGTCTGTCAACAGCTCTAATCACGATGCATTCGCTTTTCAACGATACACGCCGCGAGGTTGCAAGACACTTAATGTCCTGATGGATGCCGCAAAATATCCTACATTTACAGTGAACCCAGAAAATATATTTGAATTCTCGAGAAATTGTTGATATGATGAAACTGTGATAACCTGGACTCGTCTTAAGAAGCTTTGGTAGGTCTCTAAGGAGTTTAGGACTAGACCCTTCAATAAATGAGCAAGACTGAAGATTATTTTTAATTTATTTAAAACTCTTATAAAACCGTTAACGAAATTACGTCAGAAATAAATCTTAAGAACTCGATCCTTTGAACCTTCTTGTTAGAATGAAAATTATTGATTTAACATTTACTATTTTGTTAATGACAAAATAACGACGCTGAAAACATTTTTAAACATTACAACAATTTCTCGTCGGTGAACAACTTCACATTGGTGAACAACTTCACATTGGCGAGTGTCGCCACAAAGCTTCTTGTATGCAATATAAAAACCATACACGGTTTAGGGCATTAATAAATAAATAAATTAAGAAGCTTCTAATTTTAGTACATCGTTCATTGTTGGCTGTGATATTTTTCAAAAATAAAAACATGGTTCCAGGAGATAACCATCATACAATAAAAATACATTTAATATTAAAACAGGTAAAAATTGTGTTTAATATAACAACTTTCACACTTTTACTTCTGCCAGTTGCACTACGAATTTAAACAACATTATGCATTTTAGAGGCATTAGATTTCATCGGTCGCTCGCACACCGGTATCGTTCTCCCTCGGCGTAAATGAGCCGCGCGTGCATTAATATATTCACAGCGAGATTTGTCTTCATCCCGGCTCCTCCTTCCGTTTATAATTATAAATCACAAGTTTACTCGCATGGTGGATACTTTTGCGCAAGTTTCGCCGTATATCCTGGAAGTGTCGCTCGACCCACGCATCTCGAGTATCAAATTTGCATCGTAGTAACTCCGTTAGTTCGCGGCGCAAGAACAAATTGCCTGCTAGAACTCCGAAGATAAAGAATTAAATTTATCGCGAGCACACGTTTTCACGGTTCGTCCACCGACATTTTTCGATAAGAGGATCTCGCACGAATCGGGAGCAAAGAGGAAATGATGCAAGTAATACGGAGGTCGTCGGAAATTAAGGGACATCCACACGACTTGGTAGCAGGATCGCCATTAATTGAAACACTCTTGCCAATCACGAAATTATGAGATTGGAATCAATCTCTGTATACAATTCTCATCCCACCCCTCGAATCTGCTCCCCAAAGTGTAAAATAGATGGATCATGAAATTGTGGAAATAAATGAACAAGATTTTTACATTTCGATCTTGATTTCGAAAAATTCGATCTTGAGCCGAGTCAGTTCGGCAGAGTACGAATCGGGAGCAAAGAGGAAATGATGCAAGTAATACGAAGGTCGTCGGAAATTAAGGGACATCCACACGACTTGGTAGCAGGATCGCCATTAATTGAAACACTCTTGCCAATCTATGCGGAGCGGGGAGATTCAGCCCGGAGAATTTCCATCTCGTGTAATATATCGATATGAATCATTTATAGTGTTGTTAATTGAGTCGATACAATGCGATGGTCGATACCGGGACCGTGAGGGGCAGCGGCGCAAGCAATGGTACAATCCGACGGCGTTGGCAGAATGTCAATGAACCGACGGTTCTGTCGACGAAATAACGTGTCCGGGGAAATGCACTCGTGTTGGAAGGATCACCGCGTCGCCGTCCATTGTGCGCGGAAAACGATGCCAACGTGTGACCAAAGCCGATTGGCCCTACCCTTCTTTCTTTCGGCCCGGAATCGCAACATTTCCGATGAAATCTCACTCTGCCTCCGATCCCGTTCGCAGGTCCGAGCGACAGGCATTCACTGTCAGATCGTTGATCGATACCAAGGGTGTCTGCGTTTGACTGCAGACCGTCCGCGCAAGAAAACAAACACGCGAAATGGAATGAAACATTCGGAAAACCTGTCGAACGCTGCTCGTAACAGATCCGAATATTTCGATCGGTTGCGTTGTTTGCACCGACAGACGAGGTATGTTATTTTTAATACCGAATCGAACGGTGATTCTCCATGGAATATTAGCTACGGTTATACCCGATTGTCGACATTCCGAATGTAACTCATTCGTTAAGCTACTTTGAATGGACTATAGGAGAATTTGCGTTCAGGTGGGGTTCCATTTCATTGACAATTTTAATTGTTTTTAGTGGATCCATTGGGTACGAAGCTTTTTGGGAACGTAATAACTGGGGATAAATCGAACGTCACATGTCACATACTTCCACTTTCGAGATATTGCCGTTTAAAGTTTTGATTATTAATTCTTTGTATAAGACATCGGCCCTATTGCATTATTGGTTTTGTTGGAAATGTCTTTATATGGGTACGTTATTATTTTTTTTTCAATTATTTATTTATAACGGTCGCATCAACAACTAGGTCATTAGCGACCACTAGAATTTAAACGTGTAATTACATAGTCGAAATCTTAATATCTAGGTATAGTTGTAAGTACGATATATTAATAGAAGAGAACTAGTCTTGCATTCCATCCAGATCTGATTGCCCTTTTGGTTTGCTTAATCGTGTCTCCATTTAGCGTCAAACAAAAATTAGCTTTAAAGTTATTTGTTTCTTGGGCATACTAGGGTTGAGTAGGTTTTTTTTTTTAACAAGTCTAAATGTTCCCTTTGGGGGTACGTTATTTTGTAAACTTTTCTCTAAAATCAATATTTTCAAAAATATTTACGTAAGTAGCAGTATTAGTTTTTTGCGAATATCTCGGTAACCGTTCATTTTAACACTCACCACCTCGGGCGTTGTCACTATACTAAACATCTGCCGCTCAATTCATGCATAAACTCTTTGAAATTGTGACGTGTCGACTGAAATTTGTCGCTCACTCGTACTGTGCTCGACTCGGAAGAAGTCCCCGTGAAAGGAAATGCGAAGTTGATCGGTTAGAATGGAAGGGGCACGCCTCACTTGCAGCGTGTGACGTCAAAGCGTAAACATTGGTACTACGGGAGACTTCTTACGTGGCACGGACAGTCCTTGCCGTGGAAACAAAACAAATAGTAAGGCTGACCTAACCGTATGGAGACACCAGTGTATGACAACACTGTTCGAGCTCCGTCGAAAAGAGACGAATGAATTATATACAGTCGTGCGAAATGAGTTTCTCGGATCGATTCTTCGAAGACACAGTTTCGGGATCAGCGTGTGTGTGTGTGCAAATTACTCGGACGTTCTGGCGTCCTTGACGTTTCAATTCGACCGTGTATTGGCAACGGCAAACACAGCGGTTCGCGTCGGTGGGTAAAGGAGGATCAACAAGGTTGGTGTTCGGATTAAACAATGAACCTTTCGCCAATTAAAAGTTTAGCAGGCGGGGGCCAGCCGTCCGCGGAGTCAGCGGGGGGCAGAGCGAGAGAGGGAGATTTGAGGAGAGGGAAACTTCCCGTGGCCGGACATTAAACGCCAGCCCGGAAAATAATTATTCGGATCGGCCGTTATCTCGCGGCGTTTACACGGTGCCAGGGGCGGCGATAAGATGCGCCGCGCATTCAGTTCCCGCAAGTTCGCCTAGCGTCGGCGTGGCCATTATCGGCATTAACGGGCAAATTCGACGATAGCCCCCGGAGCCGTGTGCAAGTGCAATTAAGGCCGCCGGAGGGAAACCGATTGGTGCCAAGTGCATCCTCCGTCCTTGCTCTCGCCCTTTACCAACCTGCAACTTTTCCCAGCGGGTCGCTCGATCATCGCCACGGAAACCGGACTGTATATTTGAACAGGAAATACGTTTTATGGTGGAACGATAGCTCATGCACTAGAAGTCTCTAGTATAATATACTGGCTCTAACGTTCTCCATGGCTGCGTTCGCTTTTCCTTCAAATTCCATCCATAGTTCCGAAAATATCCGACTTTCCATCACTATCCTCTACTCGTTACGACATACAGTGACTCCCATTAATATACGGACACTCTTAAAGAAAACATTTTTAATATTCGACCGTACAACTTGGATTTCGTTTTGAGAAGTTAGGAACAATCGGTTTTGTTACGTAATGTGAAAAGAAGAATTTTTTCTAAAATTGCAATTGGTCGGAATTGCAGAGAAAATACTAAAAGTTATATTTTACAACTTTTTTATGTGGGTGTCTTGTATTGAAAATGTAGAAAACACGTTTCGTAGATCTGTATCAATTGAACATATTCTGAAAATTTCATTAAAATCGGTCAACGTTGCAATCAGCTACAAAAATTGCCATTTTTCACGATTTTAAGGATTCATACATCTTTCAATGCCTTTCGTTTTTTCCCACATCATTTCGGTTTTTCCCACCAACCCTTTTACAATGCATATAATTGACACAGATCTACAAAACATATTTTTTAAATTTCCAATTTAGACCCACATAAAAAAGTTGTAAAATGCAACTGTTAGTATTTTCGCCACAATTCCGACAAATTGCAATTTTTAAAAAAATTTCACATCATGTAGTAAACTAATTGCTCTAACTTCTCGCAACAGTTCAAATCGTGTGGTCCAATATTAAAAAAGTTATCGTGTTTTTAAGAGCGTCCGAATATTAATGGGAGTCAGTGTAGTTCTGCTGGATAGTAGATCTCTGGACCAGACGAGTATAACTAATTTTAAATTGTTTCTTGTAATGGATGCAACCGCAAAGTTGCTTTCGCGAACAGTATACTATTTTTATTCCACGATTTTATATTTTTTAGCGAACAAAATATAGCTTCTAATTCACCGAATACATGCTACAAATACTGTAACGGTCTGTTAAGTAACACAGAGACAAATGACAGAGTAGGGTCTCCCTAGAAGAGTGAGAGTCGAGGATTTTGAGTGACGGGATGTATAAATGCGATTACAAAAATGTCTGTGTCCGTGAAAAGGTTACGAGGCTTTCGATGGAAGCTGCGAAGCTCGCGAAAAAACTTGTTTAACCTGCAATACCAGGATTAAACTAAAAAATTTACACGGACAGTTTGGTGTTATGTACAAGGGTTGAAGAGCGGAGAGGATGGACGAATACGAAATGCAAGCAGCGTGTTCGTCGTGGAAAAAGATTGAACGGAGAACCTCTCGGCTTCTTCTTATAGAGGAACGCCTTTCGATCACCGCTGTCTGCATCGCGTTCGATTTACGACCGGTTCGGCGAGCGTTCGCGATGCGCCTGTTATCGGCCGAATTCGACGAGAGCTCTCGAGAACGCTGCGAGTGCAATTGCAATTAAGGTGCATCGATGGAAACCGATTCGTGCCAAACGCTACAGTTGCAACTCCGTCCAAGCAGGAGGGGTGCTCTTTTTCTATCGCGGCTCAGCGAAAAAAAAAATAAGAAGAAGAAGAAGAAGGGCGGTAATTCGATGGACGAGGGCGGAATCTACCATCGCCGACGGTCTTAAAGTTGCCTCGTTCTTGCGCGCCCGAGCTTCTAATTTTCGTTTACAGCGCGCCAGTTTATTACAGGAAACTTCGTTCGGGGGACATGGACGGGATCTAATCCTGTGTCAGAATTCGCCTCTTGGGCTTGTGCGTTTCTTCTCGTATCTCAGTCGAGATATAAAGCATGCGCAATAACATAAAAACTTGCAGAAAGTGCAGAGACAAACGGTTACTGCTCCTATAAGGCGTTTTCCTCGATTAATTAGGGTCTGGGGAAGATTGTCCGACTATTGGTGTGCATTTATGGCCGTCATTTTTATAGTATTGTGATATTACAACTTTACGATGTTACTATAGGTGTTATATATCGTATAAAGCGTTAATATAATTTATTTAATACATTTCTAGATCTACTTTATCTTACAATTTCTCGGTGCCATTACATACTTGTCAGTCCATTAACCCTTACCACTCGGATGGCGACGCTGAGGCACCACTGAAAGTTGCTATGCCATTCTTAAAAATATTGTTCATCATTTTTGTTCGTATTTAATAAACTACTAGTCATTTACATATTACACGAGACATTAGTTTCGTATGCAAAAAATGAAAGGAAAAATTGTATAGACTGGAAATATTCTAGTTTGGAAAAATCTTTCGTTTTTTAGTTAAAATGGATCCGACTACAATGGGTTAATATGAAAGCTTATAATTTTGAAAGTATCATATCCTTTAGTATTTTGTAGCTAGAAGTCCCGCTGAAAACGTTAATTAATCTTTTTGAATCTCTGTGAAACCATTTGCCACATTACTGTAGAACTCATCGAATAGGGAAGCATTAATCCACCGCTAATTAATTTAGCCACGAATTACGCTAATACCGGTCGTTAATTAATTTCGTCGTTAATACAAAGGAATTATTTTGGTAATCATAACAAGTAGAATTTGCCAGTGATTCGACCAAGTCTAACTGGATTACACGATTTTCACGGAATCCGGTTTATACAACGAACGTTTCAGCCATTGTGCCAGCGTAGTCCCATTGCTTTTACGCCGCCATGTAAAAATGCAGTTTACCCTAAATCCAGCAGAATTCTCTGGCTAGTCGGTGAATTATTCAGAGCGAGGGCTAGAAAGCGTGTCGGCCGTGTCACTGACGCGTCCGATTTCTTTTTACTGCGCGGACTATGACGCGCCGTTTACTTCGGCATTCGCAATTCTCCTTTACGATCCTACCGGTGGACTTATTGACGCGTTGATGGCGACCCGTTAAAATTTAATAAACTGCTTCGAAACGCGTCCCGCGGAAAAACAACCGGTTCTAACGAGAATTTAAGCGTGTTCGAATAAGCTGCCGGTTGTAGATCGTACACCCCCGCTAACCTCCCCCTCCGCCCCCGCCCCGGGATAATGCGATTTATCAGCGTTTTGCGCACTGCAGCGAAAATTCCCGATGAATATGAGAGGTTGGAAGACGCGGCCGTTCGTACGCGGCCACCGGGAATATTTCAGCTTCATTTCTCCAGCCGGTTATACCAATCAGAACGCCGCGCCGCGCCGCGTCGTTTGCTTCGCTGCTTCACCCCACTGATATAAATTTATATTCGTCTTAAACAAACTGGAATATTAAGTCCGCCGCATTTCCTCTGGCTGTATTTTTGACGAATTCCAGCGTTAAAATATTTAGACACTATGGCTGAAAAGCGAGGCGCGCCCATGTTCCCGCTGTGATTACTCCCTGATAACACGTTGAAAAATATTTCGAGCCACCCTTGTGCATTTGACGCACAATCCCGCGACACGCCGGGTACCGTCTCCCGACGTTCCGGGATATTTTGTACCACAATTTACTGCGCGATTATAAATGTATGGAATGTAAATGGAGAGACGTTCGCGGCGGTCCGTTTAAAATTCCTACTTTTCCCCCTTATTTCGGGCTGTTATGACTGCCATCCCTTTCTCCCGGGCTGAACCCGGGCGGCACTCGGGATGCTTCTTTTTGGCGGAACCGCGCCACGCTATAAGCGCTTTAATAACGGGCGTCGGAAGCGCGTTTATACGGGCCTGAAGGGAGGCAGTCAGTTTCGCGCCTGTAACCAGTAATTTGCATAAAATAGGTCGGTATTTATTGCCAGCACAGCAGAACGAAACTCACCCCCAGTAATTTCTTCCTTCTAATACTACAACGAAATTATGAGATTGGAATCAACCCCTGTATACAATTCTCATCCCACCCCTCGAATCTGCTCCCGAAATTGTAAAATAGATGGATCATGAAATTGTGGAAATAAATGAGCAAGATTTTTATACTTCCTCAAAGATTATCCCGGTAACAGTTTTAGAATTGAAACACGAAAAATTCGTTCTTGAGCCGAGTCACTTTCGCAGAGTGCGATATACAGGGTGACCCAAAATTCCTTCAACCCCTGTATACAATTTTCATCCCACCCTCGAATCTGCTCACGAAACTGTAAAATAGATGGATTATGAAATTGTGGAAATAAATGAACAACATTTTTATACTTCGTCAAGGATTATCTCGGCAACATTTTTACAGTTGAATCTCGGGACTCGCTGTATAGTCTCGAGCGAGTAGTCGAAAATTACAAAAACAATCGCCGGTAGATAACGCGTTCAACGAATAAGTTGCAACGACTATCTCGCTAAACATTTCTGCGAAGAGCTTAATGTACCCAGACGGTTCCCACACAAGCGCCCTTTACACCCACGCGAATCCCACAAACTGATTATACAAATCGTCGAAACCCTGCGCCAAACAATTTACAATGCTCTCGTAAGCGAGTCGCAGTTCTGTAATTCATACCATTTCTATCTCGAACGGTAATTCCTTGCCCTCGATGCTTGGCGAAAGAGGTGGGGCCGAGATCAAGCCGGTTTACAGTTTCGACTGGGCGGAGGAGGGGGGCTGGGAATCATGGGATCGTGGGGCCGGGAAATTCGCGAAAATCGGGAACAACGAAGGCGAGTCGCGTACGACCGTTTCCCTTTATCGGGGAAGCGGAAAACGGTCCGGTTAGTTTTATAAGACGGAAAAAGGAGCAACGTTCGGAGACAGAAATTTCCGTGAATGGCGAGCGTTCCCGGGTCTCGAAAAATCCGCAATATCCGGTATATCCCGGCGACCCACGGCCGGTGTAAGCATTTTAATAACAACCGACCACCCCCCGCATCCCCCCGTATCCCCTACTCACGGCGAGCCTGGCTTCCAACCCGGTTGGCATGGTCCGTGTGTTTGTGAGGCTCTCGCAGCGATGCCCAGCGATTTGCATGAAATTGAAAGCCTCTTGGCGGCGCGGCGCGATCGGCGTCGGCGGCCTCTCGTTAGAATGGAAATCGCGGATTGAAATTTTCAGCAAGCGAGCGAGAGAGTTTTCCCTCGGCGCGGCATGCGTGTACATGAACACACCAGGAAGCTGGGGTGGTCCTTAACTATGGGGCTCATCAGTTTTTTTTTTTTTTTAATTTTTCTTGCCTTACCTCCCTAAATTGTGAGACTGCTAGGAACCATCCATATTGTATAATTACGAATAAATTTATTATTTACCAGTATTACAGAAAAAAAATGATTACGTTCGTTAGTGACGCCTTTGAGGGGGTCATCCCATGTGATTTTTTAGGAATTTTTTTTTAAGGACCCTTAAAACATACAATCTTGAAATTTTTACCACAAATTTACTGACATTTTGGCAGTCTGTCAGAATTTTATCAAACCAAAATAACGAGTTTGATCTACTTTACACCTTTCGGAAAACACTCGTGTGTAAAAAAAGTAGGTTGATGGCGACTATGATTCCGGAGGTTTCGATCATCTGATATCAAAAAATCAAACGGCATTTTAATTTGTAGACCTGCGGCTATCGCCGGTACCAAAATGATATAAAAATATCGAAAATTGAATTTTTGGCACCGTTTTAAACGTTAGGTTCCAAGTTTCGTCATTTTTCTCGTCTTTTTCAGCTTTAAAACAAAAAACTATAGTAGATATCAGAAATATTTTGGTAAGGGGCGAGAACTATAGATGTGCTGACTGTACCATAAAAATTTGAGCGAAATCCGTTCAGTAGTTTTTTTCAGTAGAAAAATACAGTTTTGAGAAAAACGCGTTTAAAGATTCAAGTGCGATTTACACAAAGAAAATGTAAACTCAACATTAGTGTGCTATGTGTTGAGAAATTGTCTTGGCTCATGCCTGCGAAGTGCACTTTTTTCCAGCACAAATTAATGTCCAGCTGATTGATATTTCACTGGTTATTTATTAATACTTTAATCGTAATGAGGCAAACGGATGCTCCGTTCTACGTTTATAACAGTCGAACGACTTCGAATATCGAAATATCTTTTTACCTACATATTCTAGGACTGTTATAGAAGCAATTTGTGCAAAGAAAAATTTTTCGATTTTTTGGATCTGCCACATGGGATGACCCCCTTAAGTTATGAAAAGTTTGATTTATTTCGCATACACAATTTTCTCACGGGGTTGAAAAATGAAGTTGGAAAATAGGGGCCACCGTACAGGAGGCGCGCGACGAACGAGCCAGTTCGAGACAGGATCGATATATGCGACGCGTATTCTTGGCCTGACCACGTACACCGAAGAATATCGGATTTGCAGCTGCTATCTTGCGAAGTTTGTTGAATTTCCCCGTGAATTCTTCAGCGGCGCAAGCGCTCCCCCCTCTATGCCCGCTGGATCTCGTTACGTTTGCCCGCGCGATCTTCCGCCCGTGTGAAATTTCAAGATCCTACTTCTTCTGCTCCCGTGGCTCACTGCCACGATAGCGATTCCAGCAACGATAGGATCTTGAATGCACGATGCGTCGAATCGAGCAGTCCTCCCAGCCCGAGGACCCTCCGCTTGCGAAAGATGCGCCGCGTCGCGCCGCGTCGCGCCGCTCGCCGGGTCAAAGAAATGCAGGAAGTTTCACGAGTGGCTCGTAAAGTCGTTTTAACAGGAAAAATTAAATCGGCAGGAGTTGCGCAGTTACCGGGGAACGTAATGAACTTTGAGCGTCGTAAAATTTTCTGAAGTTCGCTCCCCGGAACCGGGTAATGCTGTTTCGAAGGTGGCGGAGATTGAGCCACTCTTTTAATAGCATATTTTCCTTTCTATATATGTGTTAAGGGGTTATGTTTAGTTAGAAAGTTCACGAACTGCTAATGTTTGACATTTTCTGCGGGCTCGTCAGTCCGGGAATATTTCCTGAGAGTTCCCGGTTAATCCGGTTAAAATCTCCGGTAACTGGATGGAACATGAAACTTCGGATCCTAACTTCAGAATTAGTGTCTTAAAAATTACTGCACGGTATTAGTTCAAATTTCATTGGCTTATCGTCGTAATAAAACTGATGCCATTTCTTCAACGAACCACTGATGTTTTGATACTCGGCCTTCAATTAATGCCAATCAACTTCGAATGGCTATCATTTTTTCATGAGTCAATTTTTAAGATATGCTTAACAGGCTCTCGTGACTAGAAAATGTAATAGGAAAACTTCATGTTTCAAATTTCTAAATCCAATTTCGAACATCAATACACAGGGTATTTTCCATATTGACTTCTGAGAATTTATTTATTTCGAATATATGGAAATTCTTTTAATTTTATGTGCAGCCTCGATCTAAGAAAAACCTTCGGGTCCCTGGTGTTTCTTAGATCGCGTAGTTCGACTAAGTCCTGTCCTGAGTCCTGTCCGGACCTGTCTCGCGCCGGCCAAGAGTACTGTGTAATCGATGAAGAAATTTTTTATTTAGATCCGCAGACTAGATACACATTTTTATTTGCTCCCGTTTTAAATAAACGTATTTCGAACGTGCTGCGCGTCCTCTATTATTCGTAGCGAGTTTGTATACCGAAATAACGATTTTATTCGGCAAATCGAGTAAATTCTTAACGGCACCGGATTGTAACAGCACGAGGCATTCGTTATTGATTCTTACGCTCGTCGTACTCGGCCGTTTACTTTTTCGTTTTGCGCGCTGGCTGCGCGGAACCGGAGAGATTAAATCTCATTGGGGGAAAAAAGAAAAACGCGGCGCGGAGTGCATCGACGCTGAGCTCGTTTTGAGGAGCACGTATCGGGAGTTGGAGTGTATGCACCCGGTGGACCGTGACGTCGTATTTATCTTCGTAGGTGCGGAATCAATATACATACATGCATTTCGACTTCGCAACACCGCGACGCCTAGCCGTGACGTATGAATCGAACGCAACAAAAGCCAGAGGAGAAAATCTGCGGTGGCGTCGCCTGCTGGCGGCCGCAAACCGCACTGCACCGTGGTCATAATGTTACAATACTTCGCATAGAAAATCAGGAAAGAGCGCCAGGTTGCATTTCACGTGGGTATATCGCGATACAGTTGCGCGCGGATTAAACTCGCGCTCGGCACGCTACGGGAACAAAGTTACAATATGCGAGCTATATGGTAGGTATAGGAAAACCTACACGATGCACAAGCCTGTAGGCTGCATAGTGTAGAACATCTAGTTTTACATCCACACATTTTCAGACAGTACGGCATGTGTAACTGTGTAACACACATCCGTGGATACGTATTGTAGAACACTTAAGGGGCTGTGCGCGCCCAACTACCACCACCACCCTTACCACTCACACATCGATAGATCCGCATATACGTATACGAAATGCAAGGGTTTACGGCAAAAGAAACTGACGCCTCAATATTGCAATTAGAAGTTCAGACCCGGTCGATTATGTTTCCTAAGAGTCCTGGTCAGGGTGGTTCAGAGCCCAAATTTCATATTTTTACGTTGTTAAAGAGTAATTTGTAATAATCGGCAGAATACTTTTTGTCACAAGTCAGAGCTGCCGATTATTGCAAATTACTCTTCAACAACGTAAAAATATGAAATTTGGCCTCTGAACCACCCTGGCCAGGACTCTTAGGAAACATAATCGACCGGGTCTGAACTTCTAATTGCAATATGGAGGCGTCAGTTTCTTTTGCCGTAAACCCTTGCATTTCGTATACGTATATGCAGATCTGTCCATGTGTGAGTGGTAAGGGTGGTGGTGGTAGTTGGGTGCGCACAGCCCCTTAAACACGTCCATGTTGCGCACTGAACTGTCGAACAAGTGTTACATCTCGAAACATACTGTGCGTACATGTAACACAGTGACGTTACATATGGTGGGCTCAGATTCCAATTAGTGTTACTCCTTGAGACAGGAATAATTATGAATTTTTAAATGTAGTTGCGAGAAGGTATCAGTGCACAAAATATATTTGCTGACAAATAACATGTAAATAAATTGAAAGTATTAGTATTCTTTATTTTTCAATCGTAGAGAAAGTTAGGTGCACCTTTAAAAAAATTATAAATGCAGGTTTCAATAGTTCAATATCAACCTTACACAGATGCAAAACGACGGGAAAATATTTTAATTAAAAATAATTTTTTTAATCAAATCGAAAAGTATTTTATTCAGCATTATCCAGAATTGCCTACAATAATTAAGAGAATGAAAACATTCTTTAACTAAATTTCAACTAATTTCTCAACAATGTGGCGGTTAAATAGACCTATTTAAAAACTATTTCGAATGGAATGAAAAGTCACGCTTTAAGAGAATTTTAACGCCTGGATGAATGAATGAGATTCATTCGCTTCGGAGATGTAGCAAATTATGCTAGTGTGCGTACTATGGACTCCATTCATTACCATACAGTGTAGTATTAATTTCTTTACTTAGTTAGCTCCTACTCTGAAGCTTGATAACGTTAAAAATGGTCTAAAGACATAAAATGAAGTCGATATTAAAAAGTCGAGTTGAAATTTATGTACGATAATGTCACAAATGTTATAAATTAAGCAGATTGTTAATAAGTAATATAAAATCAATTTTACATCTTTTAATGACTGTAGTCTATTGTCGCACCAACCGATTTCGATAAAATTTTCAGAATTTTAAAAATTTCCAATATAGATCCAGTTAAAAAGTTTATAAAAATTTCTTTTGCGCGTTATCCAGTGAACTAATCTTTTTACCAATATCGAAAGGGTTATTGTGTCAAACATCTCGATCCATCATGCCTCATTACTACAATTGCGTTCATCTGTCGATATTAATATTCTATTAGAGATCAGTTCCATTTCCGGGTCATCGTACGATCATACTTCATGCGCGCTACATTCATGTATCGATCATACTCGTAAAAGCTGTCGATGCGCTGAGATACGCCGTATATAAATTTACCTTCGCGTTCCATAAAACTGGAACCGATACAACAGAATGGGAACGCAGTCGAGAAGAATGTCGGCCAGATTTGATATAGGAGTATTAAGGGGTACTTTACTCGAAAAATTTGAAAAAGTCGATGTCTCTGCACATTTTATTACCAAATGGGATATCAAAAATACGTTACGGAATGCGAATTCGCAAATCTCTTAAATTAATAAAGTTATATCGATTTGAAATCGGAATGGAGTACTCAACGATTTTGGATACCATTAGACAATTTCAATCGTATTTGATAAAAACTGGTGGGTATTTGCATGTATCCGTTGTTCCAGTTAGAATCACAGGTTTCTTTTTATTATTTGCAGAAGTTAAAATTCTCATGCTAGAAACTCATTTATTCAAACTTCTCATGATTTTACCATTTTTTCCCTACAATCTGTTCTTACAATTCCTACAATCTACAAACATACAGTTATAGCTTTGTCGTTTCAACGAATTCCAGTATGAAATTTTGGGGAGCAATTTTTCAGGTTCTATACTTCCAAGGAATACAATAATAAAATTGATTTCTTGGTCTACGCGAATCTCCCTAAAATTAACATGTTTCTGGACGATCTGCGGCGTCTAGGCGAATTAGTTCTGGCGTTTCGAGGAGATTGCAATTGAAAAAATGATTCCGCGGCGGGGTTCAATTTGAACGGGAATAAAGCGGACGGGCATAGACGTCCTCGGCAGAGGAATCATGCAATTACAGAAATGGCAGGTAATCGATAAGCGGCGATAAAAGTTCGGTCCACGGGCGCTCGTGAAAGTTTTATCGGCGGGGAACGCGGTCGAACGCGCCGCGACTGCGGTGTAAATGCAGCCATGGTGCACGCGGTCTATCGATGCATTCGTTGCATTATTTAAGCGTTCGACATTACCGTCGCGCTGGCTCGACCCGCTCGCGGCAGTCTAGCTACCCGCGAACATACGAGAACAATGTGTCGTTTACCTTCGACTACACTTTGCCGGCTCGCGTTTACGTTGTTTCCGGTCCCCTTCCTCCACACCCGCGTCCTTTGGCCACCCACGCTGGCCCAGGCCACTTCCGGAGTTAATGTGGAACACGCGTGTTTGCGTTAACAAAGTTTCATGCGCGTTCCTCTCAATTCGTGGACTACTTCTGCGTCCGACTATTTACAGACCTCTACCACTGCCGTCGTCTTTCCGTGGGATCGTTACAGAGCATTAAATGGAAACACGGCAATCCCTTTGACGAACCGAAATGTTCTGCCGGTAAATCTTCCGTCGCCGATCATGTCAGTCTATCTCTCTCTTTATCTCTCTCTCTCTTTGGCTTTTCCAGGGATTTCGATTTCATTCACGAAAGAAAACAGGCCCGAGATCAAAAGGATGCTGTAATAATACACGCGATTCCCCGCGAGATAGGTTTCACCGACCGGCTTTGATCTCTTTAGAGGATTAATATTGTTGAACTGACGCGAATGAACAGAAGCCACACGGATTTCGGTAATAATTCGACCGGGGATAGTTGAGCGAATTCTCGATTTCATTGGTCGTTTTGGGTTTAATAACGAGGGAAATTATTCCCGTCGATTATAAGATCCTTCTCAGCGAATGAAAAATTGAAATATTATTTTCAGATTGTGCTCCTTTGTTCGATTATTGAACTATCCAACAATGTTTTTACACTTAAAATTATGTCTCTTTAAAGAATCTTATTAAATGATGATTAAATATTTGCTGAAAAATTGAGCCGAATATCTTAACGCTAAACCTACCAATGACCGGTTTTATATTTTCCAATTATTAGAATTATAAAAATCCATTAATGGAAAATAATGGAATTTCTCCAAGTATCTATTAATCTATCGCATTGAAAATTACAGACAATCTCAATAAATTTAATGTTCATTATTTCTTTCTAAGCGTGCGAAACATTACAGCGTTAATTTTTAACTTTCTTAAAAAATGTAAGATCCGCATTTACCGTTTATGTTAGTTTAGCTTAGTATAACGATATACACTTCATTGTCAATTGTAAAGTGTTATACTAATGTATGCTATATAAACCATACACGGTTTAGAGCATTAACAAATAGTTGAAGAAAAAAAAAATAAATTTAGTGTTACCATGTTTATATGACAATATTTACTAGATACTTTTAATGCCTGTTACGTTTAGCGTTAAACTAATAATTTTTACCTACAAAGTGATTTATACCCCGAATGAAATAACCGAAGATTTGTTGACAGTATCCGCGCGAAAAAATTAAAAGGAAACCAAGGACCGGAATGTAAATTCGTGGGGAGATCGAGCTCCGGCGATAATGCGACGAACACGACGGCAGAATTATTTTCTGGTATCAATTGTAAATCTTTGGTGGGCGTTCGAGTTTATTTCGGCCGTGTGCTCGCCCGATCCTTTTTTATTCAGACCGGGTCGTCGTCGACGTGCGACCGTCAACGATAATGTCACGGGACGAAATTTTCAGGGGTCTATCGGCAGAGAAATAACGAAATCGTGGAGAAAGGAAGCGCGCTGCAGGTAACGGCATAAAGGGATTATAGGTACGCGAGAACGCCTGGCAGCCTATCATAAATTTCGACGCCGTGTAACGTCGGGTACGACGGGACGTGACGAGCTTGAAGATACAGTGACGAGCAGCCGGAATGCATACGACGTAATGCGTCGACCATCGATTGGGTTTTATTTCAAGGTCGGGATGGCGCCGGATGTTCGGCTGCGAATGGGAGTGAAAGAGAATGGCGGAGAGAGAGAGAGTTCGACTGCGGGTTAATGAATTCCTATGGTCGCACCTGGTCCTTTTTCAGTTGGCTTTCTCACCTTTGAACTACTCGATTTCACGTTTTTTTTAGGCGCAACATGTACCTCGCCATTATCTTTATCGCCCACTATTTATATCGCTGCCTATCGTTCAAATGTCTTATTAACCCCTTGCACTATAATACCGAGTCGGACTCGTGACGAAGATTTCGAAGATAGTCTACTAAATATTCATGCTACTAATTTCCTTTAAACTTTAAATTGAAACAAAATTATATTATCTTGTTGTTGAAACCATTGGAGACTGCATAGGTATAAATTACATACAAACTTCTTTTTTTCTAAGAAATTAGAAACGACAAATAAGTTCTAATCACTGCAACCGTAAAATGAATCGTAGTGCAAGGGGTTAAGATGTGGAGATCAAGGTTGCTCATTTTTTAAATTCTTTGAAATTTTTCTGAGACTGTATAGACCACGTATAGACTAAGTAAAATTGTTAAGCTGTAAGAGCTAAACTAAATATGTAATTTATTCGGGTGAGTAAATTACAGATAAGAGCTATTATAATTGTTTGTATTATAATTGGAGATGACGTGGAGGTAATTTTATTTCAGCTATTGACATTATATAATGTCAACAGTATAATAGCTTTGTCAATTGTTATTGTAGACCGTGTTCGGTTGTGCATATTCAGGTTCTTAACTAAGAGTTAATTAATGAAAACCAGAATGAAATAGCATCTCATTATCCCCACTGAATGTTTTTGTTAGGTGACAAATAGTCCTCGTACGTTCGTACGTATTCACATTTTTAACTAAGAGTTAATCAATGAAAGCCGGAATGAAATAGCATCCCATTATCTCCACTGAATGTTTTTGTTCGGCGGCGAATGGTGCTCGTACGTTTGTGCGTAATCACATTTTTAACTAAAGGTTAATCAATGAATACCAGAATGGAATAGCATCTCATTATCTCAATGAATGTTTTTGTTAGGTGACAAATGGTGCTCGTACGTTCGTGCGAATTCGCATTTTTCGGAGTTGGTCAATGAAAACCGGATTTAAATACCATCTCATTATCCCAACGAATGTTTTTGTTCGGTAACAAATAGCGCTCGTACGTTTTTGCAAATTTATATTTTAGGAGTTAATGAAAACTGCAATCAAAAAGCTTCTCATTATCTCAATGAATGTTTCCATTAGGTAACAAAGAGTTCATTTAATTTAATTGAAACGTTCGTTTTATAGGATTTTAATTAGTAAGAGTTGCGAAAATATCTGCAATCTAGCAATAGCTATTACTAGACTCCGAATCTCTATGCAAAATAAAAAGTTTGTGTATCAATTGCAAGACACAGGAGCTAAATATAAATTTATATTTAAAAAATAATATATTAATACTCTAGAAATGTTCTAATTTGTTCACTGTTCTAAATTGCACGTACTCGTTTCTGTCATAAATGCATAAAATCCGGAGTCTAGCAGTTACGTGTCAAGAAATTCATATCCATTTCGGTATCAGTTATGAATTATAAATAAAAGCAAACAATAACAACAACGAATTTCATTACAAAAACAGTTTAGTAAAACTTGTATTTATAGGCTTCGCAGTGAAGCCGGACGAAGGAAGCAAACACTGAAATGTTGTGAACAGAAAATAAACGATGGTGTTGTTTGGAGTACTACAATGAATATCGATGAATGCCGAAAACGTAATTGCAAGCATTTTTCCGCGTGAAAGAGTTATATCCCTTCTACCGATTTATTTTTACATGTAGAATCACCACGACTTTCGGGACACCCTGTATTTAAATTGGTGAAATGTTTTCACGGTTTTGCATTACACAGTTTTCCTGTTAATGCATAAAATCCGCGGTCTGCTTATTATTTTGTCAAGCACCGTATAATAACATCATGCCGTAACCCTATACACATCTCGGCGATCATAGAGTGCACCGAATGGGCCAATTACACAATGAATATTCCAGCCTGTCTCCTGCGAAGGCTCGCCTAATACCGCTATTAGCATGTGAAGCGTGTACTGGAAATTCAGATAACAGCGTCGCCGACAAATATCGGTCCCCTCTTAGCTAGGATCCGCAAGCAGGAGTGCGCTGTCCCCCGACGGGCAAACACTAAAACTGTTAACCCGTCGGTTTCGACGACCACGATCGTCGAGCGAGACCATCGTTGCAGGAGGCTAGTCGC
Source organism: Lasioglossum lativentre (assembly GCA_916610255.1). NCBI lineage: Eukaryota > Metazoa > Arthropoda > Insecta > Hymenoptera > Halictidae > Lasioglossum > Lasioglossum lativentre. Next base: position 23,305,685 of record OU744362.1, on the reverse strand, counting down.
CGAGGCAGTTTTCGCCGGTCCTTTTCCATCTTGTTCCCGAAATGAGCCTGTCGGAACCATGGGAACGTCAGACAGTGTGTGGCGCGGACCCTCTTCGGGTGATCCTGACGGAGCTTGCGGTTTGCTAGGGTGGCAACCAAGGAAACTGAAGGCGTATGCTGGTCCGGGTCTGAGGGAATGAGTTGCAGGGGATAGAGAGAGAGGAGGGCTTGAAGAGCAGCCTCCGAAGAAAAGCTGCCCTAACAAAGGCGCCTTATTTCACGCCCAATGTATCCCGCCTCAGACACGATCGTTAAGATACCTATCCTAGCGAGGTGCGAGTTCCGCCACCCTTGTCCGACGCCCTCCTCGCCCTACAGTTTTTCCTCCCACTCCGTCCCCCTCGAAAATGGTTCCTAGGGCTCCTGGGGGTGTGTTCGCAGGTGACTTACCGCGGATCGCGCCGTGAATCGCTCGGGAAGGCCCTTTTATCCTGCTCTCTTTATGTTTTTATTAACTAGGAAAGATACGAGGCACTTACGGAAGCACGGGCATCAAATATAATATGGATAATATCGGATCGCTCGGAGGCTCTTAATATCCCAGGGACGCATTGTCGACGACGATGCCACGGTATAAAGGGTCAAAGAGGGGTGCTGCTGCCGATGGAGGGAGAAAGAACGATAGAGAGAATTTACAACGATGCTGTCTCTCTCTCTCTCTCTCTCTCTCTCTCTCTCCCTCACCCACTCTCTCTATTTTACCAGCGGCTGGGCCGATATTATACAAGATGACCCGCAATTCGCACCCAGCCCCGAATGGGGCGGCTGTCCTCGTTTCTTATGGGTTTACACTTCCTGAATGGGTCGGGGCCCCGAGTGAGAGACCTTATCGGGACACAGGGACATGCCCGTTACCGGGGCGCCGCCTTTGTGAGCAACGACGCTCGATTATGCGCGTATTTCGACGCCACAGAGCCGCGCCGCCGCCGGTGCGTCTGTCGTTGAAAAGCGCTCTCGTCCTGGCCCCCAGTATCACGGCCCGTACACGCCGCTGCACAATAACGACCCGATAATAAAAATGAAAAGCCGCTCTCTCGCGACGCGACACGGTGCGACACGACGCGACGCGACGCGACGCGACGCGGGGATATCCCCGTTCGCACGCTGTACAACTGTTATCTTGTAGAGAAGCGCGACACCGGCGACGGATAAACGCGGCAAGATCTTTTGAAGCTTGATACGTCACCGGTGATCATCCCCGCAGTAGCGAGAAATAAAAGGGCACGAACGCCGCGTATCGCGTGTTACGTCATAAAGCTCGGGTTGACAAAAAGAAAGAAAAAAAAAATAACTCTTTTCCAGTGTTTGCCGCGAACATTCGTACACCCTTGATGCTTTAAGTTCTTTTGAGAGATACCCTTCGACGACTCGCGTAAATGTGAATGGAATGGCTGGGTGGATGTAGTCCGTACGATTAAGAGTTTGAGGGTCGTGTGCGCGTTAATGATGTTTGATCGCGGCGATTGTATATGTTGGCAGCAGTGCTGGGTAATATTTGGTGAAATATATATCTCAGCTACTGTATAACGTGATCGAAAGACCGTTTAAAGTTCTGGAGCTTTTGAATGGGAACACTTAAATGTCTCTATTATTAATGATTTTCTGGAAAAAGTGCTTGGGATAAAGTTGTAATATTTTCGGGGACACGCGCACCGGTAACTTTCAACGTCAATTCCAGAGATTCAAGGTGATCGGTACGTTTTTTAATGCAATAGCACACGTTTTTGCTTTTAGGGCACAACAAACCGAGATCATCTACCCGTACAACCAGACGGCTTCAACAAATCATTCACGCGAGCTCTTCGGCGAAACTCTGGCAAATCGAAACCGATTCGACGCGTCCACGACGCCCAGGAGTCTGAAAGTCGCGATTGCACAAGTTACCCAGGAAACTTTGTCATCGAGACCGATGCTGCGGAAGCTGGAGCGGCCTTTGGATAAAAATGTGTCGGGGGCGGTGGGGGAGAGGGGGCAGTTGGCTGCAATTTCGAGGTTCGACCACTTTGTCAGCGGCGCGAGAAGAAGGAACGCCAGATGATCCCAAGTCGAGAGGAGAGAGAACACGGATGGGAGGAGATGGGTCTGAGCACGGAATGCCTTGATATTTCGTCCCTCCGCCCTCTCTAGGATATTAGACGATAAGCCTGTGCGGAAGATGGGGGTAAAGGTCGGAGGGAGGCCCGTCCTGAAACTAGGGGAGCAACGATCGCGTGGCTCGGAGATTGAACTCAATCTAAACTTGCGACAAACTTCGGCCGGTACTTCGCGCTATCTCTCATACTTCTGTCGAATCTCTGGTCGCGATCCTTAACCTTGTTCCGCTTTGACGGGCCACTGGTGTCGGATAGGCTGGTTAGGCGGCGAATTACGTAGAACCGTGCGACAGTAGACGATCGATCGATCGGTGAACATCAAGGAGGATGTTTCTGTTGCTTTTCGAAGTCGATGCACAGTGTGCCGGAATCGTAAAAAGCTGGACAAACATATCTCTATTGATTATACTGTTAAGGATTGAACTGATGTTCAGTACCTTCTTGGGTATTGCACTTGGTGCCGTCTAAACCCGAAGGACCACCACTGATATGGACTCTGAATGTAAATCTACCGTCTGTCTCTAGTGCTCAGGTGGATACTGAGCTGTGCTAATGCTGATGTCCTCTGTGTGTGACTCTATTCTCTGGTGGTTATGAACTAACCGATACAAGCTCTCTTACAAAACTACCCCACACTTAGGTCTACTGACCGTCCCGTTTGGGCCCTCCCCAAGTGTAAGGTGGGGGTGATTGGGCCGCTGGTGTTTCCCAGATGCTTAATTCTACCTGACCTTCGGTACTGGGACTTTACGGTACGGTCTCTTCTACCTGGGAGGAAAAATTGAAGGCATAAGTTAAGAAACCTCCTAATTGTATTCTATGTGCCACATGTTAGCTGCAGACCGGTCTACTAAAGAAATGTCAATGGCTCGATGCTAAGAATGGAATTACTGAAAAACTCCTAGATGCTCGACCGTACCATACAGTCATCCCTAGGATCCTAGTCTTAACATATACATTATTCATTGGTTGGTTAAAATATAAAACAACTGTTCAATCTATCTCAATGAAGCATTAGCTTAATTCCACCCGTATTACAGAAACGGCCCAGTGTGCGGCGCCTGTAAGGAATAGCTCAAAGGATCGCGATCTCAAAAAAGAAGCTGATTCGACGTTCCCCAGGAACGTCTTCGCTGGACGAGGAACAAAAAAAAAAATGGAGTCGTTTCGGCGGAAGGTAGAGAAGGATCAGAAACGATCGGAGCACGAGATGAAAGGCGCAATGGTATCAATTAACGGTCGCTTGCGTTTGGCATCCGACGTGGGTCTCTTTAACGAGCCGAGCCCGTCTTCCCCGTTTTTCTCTCGTTTTCTTCCTGGTGAAAAAGAACCAGCGATGCCGATAAATTCCAGAGAGTCATGGAGGACATCCGTTCACGCGGAAACCGTAGGAAATCGCATTCCGCGTCTGACGAGCCGTAGAAACGCGGAAATATCCGACCGACCGAACGGAAGGAAGGAACGATAACACGGTACGCCGGGAACAGAGCCGCTGGACTGAACTCCCGGCGCGCTTTTGGATTATATATTTTCGGGAGAACCACGACGGATGCTCGGAGCTTAATATATCCGCATTATTCTTCGTCCAGTGAAAAGCTAGGCTCTGGGCGGGCCGTCGCGACGCGTCGCGTCGTGTTGCCGGCACGGCGCAGTGGTAGTGGCAAGGACAAGCCAGACAGAGGTAGATTAATGCAATCCGCATCAATCTCCATCGGGGTTGAAGTCTCGTCTTCCCTCCGGGAAACCATCAGCCGCCGCCGCTTCGTATTCACTTACGGCCATTCGCCGTTATTATGCGTCATTTTGCTCTCGCTTTTGGCCAATCATCTCATCGCACCGGCCGTCCCGCGGTGAGCGCCCGCAAATGGACCGATTACTTTCAAGTGGCCGCCGATATAAAACATTCTTGCCGCGGTAATTGAATTTTTATTACCAGCCCCATCCGCCCCCTCCTTCCATTTTCTACAGTACCGCGGGATGCTCCAGGTGAAAAGCTTGTTATCATGACGTTCCTTTTACTCGGCGATTTTCCTCGACACGCTAGTCGATAACGTCGAGGAGATTGTGCTTCGGATGGCCGTCGCGGTCAACCACGGAATTATTGTCCGTCGGATGGTTCTCGCCAATTTCAAAAATCATGTTTAACACCGTTGAATATTGTGCACAAGTTTTATTTGAATCCTACGTTTCTGAGGCAATTGTTAGTTACCGGATGATGTTCTCTAGCTAATTTCGATGTTCAATGCCATTCATTTTACGGCAATCATTTTTCAGCAATGCAATGATGTGGCTATAGAGAAGCCATAATATTTATGCTAGAATCGTACCATTGGATACACGTGAATAAAATTTTTGTATAATTTAAATGAAGGTACATGCCATAGAAATTCTATAATGTAATACGTATTTTATGATATAAAATATGAATATGTATCTACCCATTATTATGTTATTTAACCCTTTCGCTGTTGTGATGAAATATCTTGTCACGCAATGTGGCTTATGAAATGCTTTAGGTTAAGGTATATACCTTGCAACACAATGTCTTTTGTGCGATGCTGTGTATGAAATATCGTCGTAAATGCAGTGTTTGTATTCGGTAACGTCCTTAGCTTCCTAACTACCTATTCAGTTCGAAGAGAAACACAAACAAGCTTTAAGCTTTGAATTATCTTCCTGCATGTTGCAAATAAACAACGTCTTCAGAATATCAGTTCAACATTAAACTAGAACAATGATTCAATATTGTTGTTGTTCTATTTATTAAATAGTATTTGGTATTTCTTATAATTGGACTCTGGATTAATATATTATTTTCACTATATGAAAATTATTAGTGAAAAATATAAATTTAGATTTAGCTCCTGTATCTTGCAATTGATGTATAAACTTTTTATTTTGCATAAAGATCCGGAGTCTACTTATAATGTTCGAGAACTTTTATTATATCGATAATCAAAATCTGTTATTTTCGGAATTATCTGTTCTCACCGGAAGTTATAATGTGAGAATTTTTTTGAGAAGTTTCCACGCGTAATAAATCCTAATACAGTTTATTAAAAAGTTCCAGAACTTTTCCGAGCTCTGATTTATTTGGACGGAAGAGAAAGCATGACATAGAAAATGCATTATTCTTGTTGCGATAAATATCTTTATAAGTTAAAATAAAACAATTCTGCAAAATTAACGAATTCGGAAGAGTGTTTATAAAACGACTAAAATGTTCTCAATGCACTATATTCATGGTTATGTTGAACAGTGTTGAACATATTGTACGCGCAATAATGGAACAAATAACTGAGTATTGAGAACTGTTTCCATATTTACCTGTTACCAACGCCTAATAAACTCTTAATTTCATTGCCGCTATAATCGCATAGTAAAATATCTCAGCTGGCCGCAGGATCGTTAGTGGGATCATTAACGTGTTTTAGAGTTTGTGGTTTTGTCTACAAGCTATGGTTACCCTTATTACTCAGGATTCTACAATTTAATACAGTGTAAACCGCCGATGCTATCGAATAGAGATTATTACGAAAATTAGAAGGTTGCACTGCTAGAAACAATTAGTACAGAAAAATATACCTATATGATTTATACTTTTACTTTTATGCAGTAAAATCATCATTCGAAAAACAAAATGATGCTTTCTTAATTTTACATATACAGGGTGTTCTACGTAACAATTTTAGTGATTTTTTAAAGTATGTACTTGCGATAATCTGACAAAAAATATTTTAAACAAAAGCTGATCAGTTTTCGATTGGTTATACATTCCAATAAAAAAAAAAATGTTCAAAAATTTCTTTTTTATTATTGTCACGGCCACCTTCATTTTTTTAAATGGCACTTCATGGTCATCCGTAGGTCATGGTATACTAGATCGTTGAATTCGTTTTGACACGGGCTGTAATACTGTTAAGTCGAAAATACAAAGTGCCATTTAAAAAAATGTAGGTAACCTTGACAATACTATAAAAAAAATGTTATTCGAACTTTTTTATTGCAATATATAGCCAATCGAAAACTGATCAACTTTTGTTGAAAATATTTTTTGTCAGATTATCGCAAGTACTTAAGGAATCGTGAAAACTGTTACGTGGGACACCCTATATTTCTAACGTGTCAATATAGAAACGATTGAAAATCTAAAGTAAAATAAGTTTCCTCCACACGTGAAATACATAGGATGGGAACGACGACGAGTCTCTCGCGAAACAATTGGAGCCTGATTATTAATTCTCACAAAAATTCTTTCAATTCCACGAAGCTTTCCTACTTCACGTTATTCCTCGTCTGAGTTCTTCTGTCCACATATTCACCGAGGTCTATTTTCTCTTTAGAAAAGGAGCTCGAGTTCACGATCGGTCCTTTCATCAGCAGTTCTAACAGAGCCATTTAAATCACCGGCGGACCCTTGTATAGCAAACTGGCATCGCGTCGCGTCGCGTCGCGTCGGGGCGATGCAGTTCGGGGAATGAAATTATCGATCAATTAGCCCGAGAAAAGATTTCGCAGGGTTGAAACGCGAATCGCCGCAGCGCAGCGGGTCGCCGAATAATGAGGCACTTTATTAGATCATCGATTTTCCGGGGGGTAGATGTCGGTGCCACAGCAATTCCCCGGCAAAGCAGAGTGTTACCCGGTGCACGTCAAGTGCCTAACAACGTAACGTTGTGTAATTTCAGATGCATCGTCGCAAACGAAGTTAACGTAGCGCTCGCGTTGAAAGCGGTCGGGCCGGTCTGCAGGAAAATTCGCTTTTCCCGCCGTAACTCGGCCGGATTATTCGATCAGTCAGGACGGATTGTCGTCCCCTGATGACTTCGTTACCTTACCATGCCAATGAACGACGACCCTGGGAAAACGGTACGACAAAATTCAACGAACAAAAACAGGAAGAACGTCACGACCACGACACACACGTCGTAATGGACTGCCGAAACGGACCGCGGACGCTTTAAACTTCGCTTCTCGCTTAGACCGCGTGGCCAACGAATCGGAACAAACATTACTTGAGAAACGAGGTGTGCTGCGAACGACTTTCCGAGTTTTAAGTGGAACACGAGCCCAATGAATCGCGCAAGCACGGGCTTTCTCGTAAATTCTTTGCCGGCACCGTTTCAGATCGTATTCGAATGATATATGAAAGGTTCCAGTGTTTTCGGAGAACTGTTTGCCACTTCTTTTATTAAAGGCAGTCGCTTTCGATAACACAAACTCGAACACTCGTTGTGGTCTGAAGATTAATCACCGGACTAGCTTTTACGCGTATCGGACGAAAATGACCAGGCTAAACAGTAATGAATGTCGATAATATTATTTCCAAATTATTAAAATTATGAAAGACGTTGATAGGCGGTGCTAACATTTTTATTACGCATAATTTATAGATCCGCAATCCAAACATGTCAAAATTTTAATAAAAGCTGTTGGTAGACTGTGGATCTTTGTGCACAATTGCAACACACAGTTAGAGACTGATTTCCACTCTTAATAGGATTAATAGATTTGAAAGTAACATGACAGTATTTTTAAATACATCTGATATTTTTATTATTTATATTTGACCTACTCTATTATAAATGCATAGAATCTGCAGTCTAGTTTTTTGAAATTGAATTTGTATGCCGCCTGCAGTCAACCATAAATTTAAAATTGGATTTCTCGCATTAACTTGCAGATTTACCGGACAAAATTGGCATCGACGGAAGATTTTATATATTTATTCGGTATACATTTTGTATAATTTCTATTTGTTTCCATATTTTATCGTTGCGTGAGATTAAATATGACTGGATAAAAGATTCATGCTTTCGGTCTTCATGAATTTAAACTCGGGCGTGTAGGGGCAAGTATAATAAAGCACATTTGTAGCGTTCGTGGGGTAGGTTATGGTAGCGAAAGAACAATGTCAAAATGTTTGCAACAACTTATGGGAAACACGAAATCATGTTTAAAGCGTCCATCTGCAAGCGCAGTCGAGAAATCGCGTGAATACATGTATTCAAGTCAACGCAGAAAATTGTCAGATGTTGCTGGAGTATTTCAATGCGATGTAGCCAAGATAAGAAAACGACTTCCGTCGTCGTTATTATACTTGCGAGCAAGAAAGGTGTATTTTATGTGCACGACAACGTGTAGACTTATGTTGCTTTTCTGATTTGTGAAGAAACGCAAGATGTCGGATAGCAGGGTTTTCCACATTTACTTTATCGTCCAGACTCCGTTTCATGCGACAATTACTTATTTTTATCCATGTAAAATTTTATTGCAAATTAATTTCAAGATCCATGCGACAATTACTTATTTTTATCCATGTAAAATTTTATTGCAAATTAATTTCGAGATCCATGCGACAATTACTTATTTTTATCCATGTAAAATTTTATTGCAAATTAATTTCGAGATCCATGCGACAATTACTTATTTTTATCCATGTAAAATTTTATTGCAAATTAATTTCAAGATCCATGCGACAATTACTTATTTTTATCCATGTAAAATTTTATTGAAAATTAATTTCGAGATCCATGCGACAATTACTTATTTTTATCCATGTAAAATTTTATTGGAAATTAATTTCAAGATCATATTAATTCCAAATACCTTGAAAACGTTGGTTTCAAAAAGGCACTTCACTAAATGTAATTTTTCTGTTTTGGGATCTCAGTTGTGGTTAATTAATCTTTTCTACTGTAACTCGAACATGTTGAATGCATCACATGATTGAACATGCTACTTTACAAAGTAATGTGTACAGCCGCAGATTATGTTATCTGTTCTTCTCAAGGAATATTATACTGTGTACAGACAATTCCGGAGGTAGAATAGTGCGAGATTTCAATAGGTGCATTATCAGCGGCGATAGTTTCAGCCATTTTGAAAGTTTCAGAACTACCGACCAATGGACAGCACTAAAGCTGTTCGCATATCCGTAAGTTTCACATTATTTCGACTCGATTTCGCTGCTGACACGATACTAAAGTTAGTCAAAAAGTTTACATACATATACCGAGTTACGGAACAAACGTTTCGAACGTGTTGCGTTTGTAGATCCCAACTTGATCGTCGGGGAACGGGTCCGATTCACGTAATAATAAACTTTTATAATAATCCCAAACGAAATTATTACATTACCGGAGGTGACTTGATGGTTCAAATTGTTATTGTTATCGAATGATAAATTAATAATTTAAGGCTATGAAAATTTAAATATTTATTTCACTCCATATTTTCATTTGATCATAATTATTGCTTAATTACCCCATTCTCCGGAACGTTCCGAGTTGATTTATTCGACTGATTGAATCCGTGGTCGCTCCAACGAAAGAATTCGGCGATTATTTTTGCACGAGCTCCGTCGAATCGGTAGAACGTCGAACCGTGTAGCGTATCAATCGAAGTAGACGGACCGCCAGCGAATTCCTGCCGGAAACTTTGCGATTGAGAGGATCGAGCTGCGGAAATCTATTTACAGAATAGCACAATGGGAAAATACTCTCTCTCTCTCTTAAGCTTAAATATCGTGTTTCCCCGATCGTTCATTGGATCCTTTCAGCGGCAGCCATTCGCTAATTGTCGAATGTTTCAGGCTCCGCGAGAGTCCTGGGCATCATGGCGGCGCGGCGCAGCGCGGCGCAGCGCAGCACAGCGCAGCGCAGCGCAGCGTTTCATCTATTCTATGTCTGCGGGCATTTAACCAGCCGGAACGGTGCGGCGGCGTCGACGGACTGAATTTGGGAAAGTCCAAAGGGAGTACCGAAGAGGCAGACGTGAAAGGAGTTAACGAAGGGTGAGAGGACGATGGGATTGAAGAACGAGGAAGTGGAGGAAGAAGCCACCTTTCAGGAGACAGGAATGCAGTACCCTGCCAGACGCCTGGCGTTTCCTTAATTACATTTTTATGCTCGCCCGGATTTCCGGTCCGAGAAAAAAGGACGAAGCCGAAAAGGCATCGCCCGGGAGAACGGTTGCCGAGGGTTGACGGGAAAACCGGCGCGGCGCGGCGCGGCGGAGACGAAGGGATTGCAAGGGAGGAGAACAGAAAGATAGGACGGATGAAATGGGACGGGCGAGAAGAGTGGAGTTTATTATCCCGCTGCTGGAAGAGGCTCCACCGGTGTCCATTAACGTATCTCGATTCAACGCGGACCGAGACAAATGAGACGCGCAATCGATGCTCTTGCGGAGCTGCCACCATTCTCTTCCGCTTCGTTAAATTCCTCCCGTGGATAATTATATGATAAACATGAATTAATGGGTCCGCTGAGTGCCGTTTAAACCGAACACTACTGGACCGGTTTAAGGGGGTAGAACCCGCACTAGAATTCCCCTAGAATACCCTAGAAATCTGGCCGAAACATGGTTTTGCGCCAGGTATCTATTCTTCGTTATATGAGCATATTTTTCGCTGGGCAAGGGCTCATTCGAAAGAGGAAGGTTCAATATTGTTGGCTCCACTCGTGATTTGATGAGATTATGAAGATATTTTGTAATATAAGTGTTAGACGTAGGCCAAAGGAAGCATCAATTTTGGAATATTTCTACACGTATATTACAAAATATCTGGATAATCTCGTCAAATCACGAGTCGAGCCAACAATATTGAACCTTCTTCTTTCGAACGAGCCCTTGTCCAGCGAAAAGTATGATCATATAAGGAAGAATAATTACCTAGAGCAAAACCATGTTTCGGCCAGATTTCTAGGGTATTCTAGGGGAATTCTAGGGAAAGTCACGTGAGTACCCTTCCGCCTTAAGTAGACGCGCGGTTCCTTGTGCAGTTGCAGTAAATTTGTACGAATAAAATTCAGCGAAATAGAAATATTAAAGTTTCTTAATTATATTACGGTAAAATTTAAATGTTTTGGTCGTTCTCGTTCTTCACTTGCAAGATCTTCATTTTGTAGTATTCTTTACGTGAAGTGCGTCGATTCATTAACACATTTTGATCAAATATCACACAATGCTATTCTATGTTATTTTTCTACTCATACAACAAGGATACTCGACAACCATATAGATCGTATGCTTTAAGCACGAAAAAGCGCGAGAGTTCTCAATACATTGAAGAGGGAATAATTTGAAACTGAAGTGCCCGGTATCAAAGCGCTTTTATATTTGCTATTGCCGGCGAAACAATTTCGGCCGTTTGAGAACAGCGACTAACAAGAGGCCGGGGCAGCGGAAACTAATTACAGGAGTGTTCCGGGAATCTAATTTCGATATTAACGGAAAGTGGACTGGAGCGAGTGGCAATCGACGAAAGCGGATCGGTCCGACCTTTCGAAAATCTCGTTTGCAAGATTAACGTGCCGGGACGGGACTGTCGGCAATTCCAAACATTGCTGCTGAAAGATCCTCGGGACGAAGGAACTGGACGCGCGAACAAGAAAGAGAGTCGAGGAATTCCGGTCCGTTGAACAATCGCACCGGTGCCCCTGTAACTATTCCGAGAAGCTTCGAATCGTCTATCCAAGTTGTTCCTTCTTGTTCGATTGCGTTTGCCCTCTTGCTGGAAGTCTTAATTTACTAAGGAATGGAATGCTCGGTCGAAGTACCCTTCCGTTTAAGAAATATAATTACTTCTTCCTACGATACTACTCTGTTCATGGACAATTTTCTGAATTCTATAATATCTGCCTGCAACTGCGATTCTTTCTGCGCTCGTAACAACTATTATAAAATTAAGTCCGACAAAATAAACATTTAAACAATTTTAAACACAGATTCCATCCGCTCTACGTAGCGGAAAGCAGCTTTCATTAACAATAGCGGCCAGCAAAATTCCCTGCAAAATGGTTTTTTAAATATTTACGCGCACTGCGTGCGTGGTAACCACCCCTAGTAGCACAAAATATTGTATACATATTCATATAATATTAAAAAGAGATACAATCTGTTTTTAATATTTAAATATACATATAATATTTATTCTACATTAAGAAACAAATATTCTTTTTCAAATATACAGGAAATATCTATTCCATGTTACGAGAAAAATATTTTTTTCTAAATATAAAATGAATCTTTATTTAATATTAGAAATGAAATATTTTTTTCCTAATATACAGATAATATTTATTTCATATTATGAAAAAAATATTTTTTTCTCATTATAAAATGAATCTTTATTTAATATTAGAAATGGAATATTTTTTTCCTAATATACAGATTATATTTATTTCATATTATGAAAAAAATATTTTTTTCTCATTATAAAATGAATCTTTATTTAATATTAGAAATGGAATATTTTTTTCTTAATGTACAGATAATATTTTTTTCGTATTATGAAAAAAATATTTTTTTCTCATTATAAACTGAATCTTTATTTAATATTAGAAATAGAATTTTTTTTTAAATATGCAGGAAATACTTTTCATGGAAAAATATTTGTTCCAGAATATGGAAAACTTTCATATTACGAATGAAATATTGATTTCAAATATAAAATAAATCTTTATTCAATACTGGAAGAAAAATGTTTACTTTTAATTTACTTTGAATTCGAGTGTGTCACTTAATCGACATACATTTATATTATAAGAACATTAACATTTAAATAATTAATGTTCTTATTATGTGCGACAAAGTTGCGTATAAGATTAAAAAGTTCGTAGTACAGACTCCCCATAGTATTGGAACCTATTCGAGATCTTTCTCGGATTTCTCTAAACAGAGTCTGGAGATTAGACTCGCGGCGCCTTAAAATATAAACATTCAACTGCAGTCAAAGTATTAGGGAGAGGTCCTGGCCTTGTTGCAGCGGAGATCATTCATTCATTCATTAGCGAGCAATCTGTGCTGGGACGCAACGTATACAATGTGAGACCCACGAAAGTGTCTCTAGAATGAATTTGACACCAAATCCCAAGACTTCGACCACTCGACTAGAAGATAAATCTGTCGAAGAGTCGAAGGCTCTTGAGCTCGAAGCGACGGGACTCGTCCGATTTTATGTGCGACTTTCCGGCGCCATAACATTTGCAGTTTAATACAATGTCTGGACCATTTTCTAGAGCTCACCCCCAATTTTCTCCCACTTTTCTCTACCATCTCCACCACAATTTTTACATCCGTTAACAAGTATCTTTGCGTTCTAGTCTTCAGTCTTCAGCCAGCTCTCACATACGTACGGTATAACTTCATAGTTTGAACCATAATTTGACCACAATAATTAGTTTGTGTGCGTGTATAGTTTACGGAAACTATAATATATATATTTTGTGTGCGTGTATAGTTTACAGAAACTATAATATTCGTGTAATAATACAAACGATACGGATACCTCTCTACACCTGCATTTCATCGATCGCAGAAAAGGTAAGTACATTTATGTAATATATAATAAATAAATAAATATATATATTTCATTTTCTAAAGACTTTCAATTAAAGTTTTGGTAAATGTTACGTTTAGGGGAGGCACCTTGGATGACATATATGTTGTCAAGGTCAACATTCTGAACAACTTTTCTCTATACATCTATCCGTCGCGTCGCTTGGACTTAGTTTCCGAGATAATTGCAAAAAAATTTCGTTAAATTTTGGTTACAAGTACACTTTTTTCTCATACAAGCTGTCACTGAACAATAATTAAAATATACAGAATAAAATACAAGTTGTTTTGTGGTTAGTTTGGCGGTGAGGGACCGCCCGACTACGCTTACATAATGTTCCACATTTTGATTTCGTACATGTGTTTTTATTTTACGCGTACGGTGCCAATCCAAATGACTGTTTTCCTTAATACTTGCTTCATTTCCACGCACATATTAGTCGTTTTAGCCTTTAATACTTAAAATAACTGTTACATTTTTCAAACTTTTTTTGTTCATAACTTTTTAATTAAAAACGAGCGTCAAGGTCATCCGAGCTGCCTCTCCTAAACGTAACATTTATCAAAGCTTTCAAAGATAGTTTTTCATACACCATTTATTTTGCAGTTACACAATTAAATTTCACAATGGCCGAAAGACGTTACAAAAAATATAAATTTATAAAGAGACAGATAGCTTTCAATCAGAATCAGATGAGTCTTGATACTGTAGAAGAAAGTATAATCATGCCAGATAATTCGGAAACAATTAATGACCCCGTCATATCTGATCAGAATCCACAATTTGATCTTCAAATTACAAATAATAGGAATAACACAAATTACATTACAGATGATACATCTACTGCTTTTAGAAATTTAAAATTAATTACATTTTTAAAAACATGGTCCCTAGAAAATAAAATCAATCATACCCAACTAAACAATTTATTAAAAGGCTTGAAGGACATTTTTCCTGAATATCAGATTCCACGAGATGCACGAACTATACTAAAGACTAAGCGCTCATCAAGCAATATTACATCACTTATTAGCAAAAAGAACACGATAGCTCAATATTCATATTTAGGTATAAAGGCGCATTTATTCACTTTATTAGAAAACGAAAGTGTATTGACGGAGCTGAAAGAAACATTTATGTTTCAATTAATTTTTAATGTCGATGGTATTCCACTTTCAAAAAGTTCAAATAAACAGTTTTGGCCCATTTTATGCAAAATAGTATTGAAACATTGTACGGTGTCCCCTTTTCCAATAGCAATATATTATGGCGATGCAAAACCTAATTCCTTGACTGATTATTTAAATGATTTTGTACACGAATTGAACGATATTTTAGAATATGGATTATTTTACGATGGTAATAATTTTAAAGTTACTGTTATATGTTTTACGTGTGATGCACCTGCGAGAGCATTTTTAAAAAATATTAAAGGACATACGGGTTACAAAGGTTGCGAAAGATGTACAGAAACGGGTACATATTACAAAAAACGAATTAGTTATGTAAAACATGACGCTAGCGCTCGAACACATTCCCATTTTGAAAACTTTCACGACATTGCTCATCATCAAAATAATCAAAGAACACCTCTGTTAAATATAATTAAACTCGATATAATAAAACATTTTGCTCTAGATTATATGCATTTATGTTGCTTAGGGGTAATGAAAAAATTACTCGGTCATTGGTGCAAAATACAACTTGGAATTTCAGATAAAAATAAATTATCAAAGAGAATGACATCTTCAGCAAAATATGTACCCAGTGAATTTAATCGTAAATCGCGCCCCATATCGGAGCTACCTAGATTCAAAGCTACAGAGTTCCGACTATTCCTTTTATACTTGGGACCCATTCTGTTAAAAGAAATTCTTCCTGATAATTATTATGATCACTTCTTGTTATTTCATGTCGCTATTAGAATTTTATTACATAATAAGTTATATCCAAACGCAGAGTGGTTAAATACAGCTCGGGGAATGCTATTTAAATTTGTTGACAATTGTTCTAGTCTTTATGGCAGAGAATTTTGTACCTATAATATTCATAATTTAATACACATTTCAGACGACGTAGAAAATTTAAGATATTCATTGGAGGAATTAAGTTGCTTCCCTTTTGAAAACTATTTAGGAAAGCTAGTAAGCATGCTACGTAGATGGAATAAACCTTTAGCACAAATAACAAACAGATTATCGGAAAATGGAATACCTACAGTCACGGAAAATATTAATACCCAAATAAGGATTACAATCAGCAATAACAAAAAAACAATACAACTTCCGTATTTTAAATTAAAAGCGTATGGATTTTGTGACCGTTATGTCTTTTTAAAAAATGGACATGTCCTACAAGCCACAGACATATTAGAAAACAGAATAGTTGGGAAATTATCAACAAAATTAAAAAATTTTTATAAACACCCTATTAAATCCAAAATAATAGGATTATTTAAATTTGATAAATTCACTGATGAAATCGTGTCTTACGAACTAAATGAAATTTTGTACAAATCTTTCGTAGTTAAATGCCATTCATATTTCGTAGCATGTGAACTGCTTCATCAGTATCATTAAATTTAAGTTTAATTACGTTATTTTACAGTAAATATTAATTGATGTATTCATAAATTTATATTTTTAAGAATTATTTCATATAATTTTTAAAATGTCGCCAACGAGGAAAGCCCACTACAATGTATCGAAAAAGCGCATTGTTTTCGAATCATCCGACTCATCTGATTCTTCGAAAGAAAGCCAACCAATTGAGCGATCGCAAATGGAAACACCAAGTAAGTCGGAAAATAGACAAAAATGCGGTACTTTGGGATTATCCCGTCGACCTCTCAACGCTCGCGAAAATCCTTGAAAAGCAAGTTCCAAAATAAACATTCTAAACACATTGAATGTATGAAATAATAATAATAATAAAATAATAATAACAAAAAAAATGTAAGTGAAATAATACGTAATAATAAAGTGTAATAAAAACAAAGAATCAAAACAAAGTAAAAAACTCTTTTTTGTTATAATTACACATTGAATAGGAGCGCAGAGCACTGATGATGCATTCGGTACTGTGTTAGGTCTGGGTTAGGTCCATGGGGAGGTACCGGATGAGTCTGGGGTCGGTTGTCGTGAGGGAGTTAGTGGGTAGGCCTGGTCCTTTGACTGGGGAGTCCTACATAACCCCCGCTCACCCCCACCGGGGTGGCGGGGGTATGCGTAACGGGATTACCCTCACGTAAAAAAAAAGTCTGGGTTAGGTCTTGGGTCTGCTCTACACCCCTACTACAATTTCGTGTTTGGCGAAAATGGTCGACGGGACAATCACAAAGTACCAAAAATGCTAAATCTTTATTATAAATATCAAAATAGTAATCAGTTATACATATAATAAGATAATAAACTTAAGATAATAATAATACTTTGTGATATTCTCCACAGATGTACATAATGCAATAAAAAAGGATGAGGGACAATTGGCCGCATTAAATCGGCAATATATTGAGCTAAAATACGACATAAAATTAATTTTAAATAAATTAGATAATATTGAACGAATATTAAATGTTCGAGTAACGGCTGGAAGCAGCCATGACGAATTAACGAATAATTTTTTGAGTCAATTACCACTAGCGTCAATAACTGCAATCAACGATTTTGATACAATGATAGCAGAAGACGCGGAAAAATTTAATTCGCTGGTTTGTATTTATTTTTGTTTAGTAAGTGATATATTAAAATAAATAATGGCATATGTTCGCTTTGTATTCGCACTCACAAACATACTGCGTCATCGATACGTCCGGCCTTTTTTTCATGCGATACAGTTGCTTGTACAGCGTGGCTTTCAGAACTGGACCTTTCGACTGAAAATATCTTTCGAAGTGTTTCCCAGGCTTCACTGGATGTTTCGGTTCTTTTAACGTGGTTTAGTAGATTTCGCGAGACACTGAGGACAATTAAAGCTAATGCTTTCTCGTCTTTTCCTATCCACGTGTCTGGATTTTGGAGCGGCTTCGTTTCCCTTCCGCACACATAACTCCACAAATCGTTATACACGAGAATACTTTTCATACGTAACTTCCACGTCTCGTAGTTTTCGTCGTTTAATTTTTCAATATTATGTAAATTGCTTACGGAAGCCATTGTTCGCCCTGGTATTTTTATTTTTGTCTGTTTAATTTGTTGTTTATTTCACGCACTTATTAGTTTGTTTTTCGCGAACAATTTTCGTATTACTACCGACTTGGGCCCATAACCTGTTCGACGTTGAATGATATTTGAATATCGGACACTTGTAACAATGCTTCTTGCACGTTTGGTTGTTCGAGACAGACTAGACTTGTGCTGTACGTCACCGATTGTCGCTGGGGGTTCACCTTGTTTTTCGTTAGCAAGGACTACACGCAGTTTGCCATGATGACTTTCTCACAGCATATATTTTTCAGGTACAACTGTTATATTTGGTGGGTGGAGACACCAATAAAAAAATTATTTACCATATGCTTCGGAAAATTCTGACTAATGAAGTAGCCATAAATTATTCAGGTCAAGGAAAAAAGAAGAAATTGTCATTCGTTAATTTAAAATTATATGATGCTGTAATGAGTAAGTAACTATAATTATTACTTTTATGTATTGCCACGAGCTATACGTAATACACATGTATTTATTTTGTTTCATTTTTAATTTCACAGCTGCCACAAGAAGAAGGCAACCGACGATAACGGAGGTCGAAATAAGACAATGCGTGTCTTTATTTTTAGCGACAGCCAAGTCAAGGCTGTAACCAAATAAAATATATATCTTCATTTTACGCTAATCAAATCCGTATTCATTATTATGTATCATTTGTTCCTTTGCCTTTTTTCCCTAGCTTCTTTCGCTTTACTAAATTCAATTTTTAGTGAAAGTCATACTTTGATTATTGTTATGTACTTACATCTTTATTAGCAAGAATTCACACTTACATATAACTACGGAATGTTATGCACTGAGTTCCCGTCGCGGGTACCGTTGGCCTGGTTCCCCACTTTGGGGACAGGTGATTACAATTATAATGAAAAATCTTAAGACTTACAATAAAGTTCCATAATATTCTGTTCAGCTGCTTCCACACTTTTGAACGGTAGTGTATCTTTTTTTGTGCCACTTGTACCGTATTGTTAGAGAAAATTGAAATGTTGGCAAAAAGATTTTATCTGATGATTCGTAGGGATAGAAACACCGCTACATTACAGATCACCGAGGTTCAACAACGTAGGCCCACGTAACAAGGAGGGATGGGTGGCCGCTCCGAGGAAAGCTGCCGCGCGCGCTCACGTGTGCGCCCATTTTCAGTTCGCGTTTGGAATTGAAGTTTAAAAGAAGATATATATAATAAATATTACATTAAAAAACACTAAACCCTGATCTAGAGAACCATATAATTATCAAACCAAATATAAAAGTAAGTTAAATATATTTTTCCAAACATCAAACCAATATTTTTTGAGCCACACATTTTAATATAAAGCAAACATTCGATTCAAATATTGTATACGCATACATTAAATGTAAAATAAATGTTTAAAAAATATAGACTAATCATTCATAGAATATAATAGAAATATTTATTTTACATTTTTTAAATATTGATTGTATATTTTCTGAATATTTACTTTACGTATTTTAAATATTTCTTTCATATTTGATGAATATTTAATTTACATTTCTTTAACATTTATTTCATATTTCCTGTATCTGTATATAATATTTCAATCTAATATTTATTTCATATTAAAAAGTGTGGCTCAAAAAATATTTATTGAATATTTGAAAAAAATATTTAAACAATATTTTGTGCTACTAGGGACGTTACATCCATTTCGCGGGTTTTTTTTTTATTGTTCCAGTATGATACAACGTTATTATAATACAGCAAATATATCACCTGGGACCATAACTCTCATAACTAGGATTTTATCAAAACAGTAAAAATATTTAAAAAATTTACATATACGTATAATTATTTCCAGCTTGTTACAATGATTATTGCTTTGGTTGAATGCGAAATAATATTATATGTTGTTATGAACGAACACAATGAATTTTCGTCATTAATAACAGCTACATGCAATTAAAATAAATTTCCTTCGTCGATATTTGTTATAAGAGACCGACGAAGCATACCCTTTGTCAATAATTTGTCAAATTTTCGGTCACTTATAATTGTTATTTCTAACCAAAATAATGAATGTTCTAAATGATATAGTTTTCTGAACTTGACGAATAATATCATCAACTGAAATAAATGCGTGCACAAAAATTTTTGACTTGGTCCCTAAACGACGCTATAAAATCGCTGACGTGATCAAAGCGACGTAATCATCGTCGACAACAATTACTGCCACTTTTCATTCGACGAACCAGGACCCGAAAGACGTGAATTCGCAGAAAAATCCATTCGATCGATCACCGTTAAAAAAAAAAGAAAAGTAAAGACTCGCGACGCGACAACTATTCGACGACTTCATTCCGTCGTTCCATCATAATCGGAAGATGAATGGGTCGTGATTCTCTTTAAGGCGGCTCGATAGCTCGCCGGAGCTCGATAACAGGTTCGAAAGACAAAGGGGGTCGACGAGGGTCTAGGAACTAAAAGACGAGAATTTCGACCGGTCGGACAAATATACCAGCAGGACGGTGAGGAAGGGGAGGAGGGGGGCGTGTAACTGCCGGAAATAAGTTCGAACTGGCTTGTAGCATCGGCCATTCGTTCCTTCTGTCCAAGCCCCTTTTCACGGGTCCGGATTTATTGAAATTTTATGCGGTATCCCAATGAGGTCCGACTCGGAAGTTTTATCAACGGCTCTAGGTGGCCGGACCTTATATTACTACGTGGAGAATCGTGGCACGGGGTGAGAGGAGGAGAGACGGGAGAGGAGAGAATCGTTCGATTTCGCTTCACGAAGACGATCTCTCTCGCTTATTCCGCTTCTCCGCGATTCGAGGAGGGCTCCTCGCCGGAATATCTCAGTTCGTCGGGGATAAAAGAAATTCCGTAGTGGAAGGGCGCCGAAAGATCGGCTCATGTTTAAAAGCAAAAGCATAAAAATATCCCCGGGAAAATGGCGGACAGTTACGGGGACGAATATAAATCGCGGGTATTTTCATCTTCGTCCGGTGGATATTAGATTTGCCGTCGCAGTTCGACGCCGGGATATCGCTTCTTTTTATTCGGGACTCGTTTCGGACGATTTCGGCCGGGGCGACGATCTGTTCTATGACTTCTCTAAACGCGTCCTGTGTTACAGGGTGTTTCACGGAACGTGGTCTAGCACGTGGCGCAGAAAGGTTTAATATTTTATACGTATTCTTCTATTAGATCTATCAAAAAATCGTAATTTATATTTCTTACGAATTAGCAGATTTTTTACTTAAATCGTGTAGGTGGTTGGCCTCTTCGTACAATAATAAAGTAACTATGAAGATTACGCTATCACATATAGTATAATATACAATTTAAAGATCAACATTTATTTTAAGGAAGCAAGATTGATAATATACAGGGTGTTTGCGAAATCGTGGTACAACCGGCAAGGGGATAAAATCTAGTCGAAAATAAGGAATATAGTTTTTTCATAAGCAGTTTCGTTTTCGAGAAAATCGTGTTGAAAGATCCGTCAGGTTCGCGCGTGTTTTAGAATATGCAGGAAGTAGAATAGGTCGGTCATGGTCAGACGATTCCTATCTAATAGCACGCGTATTCTCTGCATTCTAAAATTCGATTTTCTCGAAAAGAAAATCACCCACTGCCAGGTTGTACCACGATTTCGCAAACACCTTGTATATTCTCAATCTTGCTTCTTTAAAATCGACGTTGATCTTCAAATTAAATATTATATCTGATATCGTAATCTCTATAGGTGCTTTATTATTATACGAGGAGGCCTGATTCCACCTACACGATTTCGCAAACACCCTGTATATTCTCAATCTTGATTCTTTAAAATCGATTTTGATCTTCAAATTAAATATTATATGTGATAGCGTAATAGGTACTTTATTATTATAGGTGGAGGCCTGATTCCACCTACACGATTTAAGTAAAAAATCTGCTAATTTGTAAGAAATATAAATTACGAATTTTTGATACATTTAATAGAAAAATTTGTGTACGTAGCCATAGTGGAAATGAAATGGTCAAAAGCATCGTAAATGGATAAAAAAAAAATAGCTAGAAATTCGTGTTCACTGTCAATCCGTTCAATTGCAGTCTCGCGGCACACAACAGCAACGATCTTCATCGATCGAAAATCAGTCGAGGTCGTTCCGTCCTTGGGGTGGCACGCGTCCGACGTAACAAACTGCCCTGGTGTTTCCCTGACCAGCACCGTTCTGTGTGTTAGGTATGTCGCGGTTGTTCCATTGTCGTGTGATCGACTTGTCGCAACATTAATCCGTCACGCGAAGACTATTAATACGCGGTACGCGTGTATCGTGTTCCCGACAATTTGTCACCGTCTCTCGTATAAGACTTCTTTCGGCAGTGTCATTAAAGCATCGATCGTGGAACGACGACGGAACTTTCCGAGAAACCTGATAACTCCATCACGGTATCAGGGACACCTGGTAGATCGTTATTCCGGGCATCGCACGGACCACGTATATAGCGGGCTGAGGACACACAGGGTCCCAATCCCGTGGAAACAGGAGCCGAACAGAGTAATCCCGCGTCTCGATTCCGGATGCACCCGGCGTTCATAAGCCGAAAGTTTTCCCGGGGAAGATTACCGGCGACCGTCGCCGGAAGAATCAAACGCCGCGGTCACGTCGGTCGTTCGGTTTGACGACGAACGTGATCCGTTTAATGCCCGGCCTTCGAAATGACGGCTACTCACCCTAGGTTATGGTTGTCCGAATTGTCCGGCGCGTCCTCCGTCACGGAATCTTGGGTGAGGGGACCTTGAGTGACGTCAACCCCCATGCTGCCTAGATCCAACGTGGCGTATGTTCTGCGTGCCTGCACTCTCGTGCCGCCCCCACCGCCGGTCACCTCGCCGCCTCTGTCACCGCCGGTCATCTCGCCGCTTCTGCCACCGTTGCCCACTAATTCCTGATAGAGCTCATCGTACAGAGAGCTGCCGTTCCCGTTGCTATTCAACGCGTCGTCCAGCCGGGCCGGGTCCAAGTGGTAGTTAGGGTTCTCGAACGAGAGCAGACCGTTCTCTGAAAAATTCAAGATGTGCCTTTTGTAGTAACGCTCGTGCCTTCTTTTGTTACGACTAGCATTGGATTGTTCAACGTACTGTTTCAATTATTTTAACTTTTATTTCTGCAAAATGATATTGGATAATATTTTTGTTACCCAATATTAACTGCATATGTATCAAAGCACATATTATTGGTCACGATACTGTATGATATTCTTAACTTTTATTTGTGCAAAATAATATTGGATAATATTTTTCTTACCCAATATCAATTGCATAGGTATCAAAGCACATATTATTGGTCACGATACTGTATGATATTCTTCGAAGAAGTCACAAGTGTCAAAATACTTATAGGCAGCCATATAGTTGTGATCGAATGCATGTTTGTTTGAAAGCAGTGTATTGCAGTGGATAACTTTACGTATTCATCTAACTACTAATAATTACAATATGAAGAATGAACTACAAAGTGTGGATCTATGTGCAGTTGTGTCTACAGTTTTATTAATATTTGGTTGACATTTAAAATAGAAACGCGCAATAAGGAATTTCATAAAAATGTATAAAAAGTGTGGTACAGTATTTTTTTGTAAAGTGTAGTTCCTATATAAATAGGCAGTTCATATGCATAACCCCCATATAGATCGTACTAATTATGTAAAATCGTAACAACTATCCCCAGTCTCCCTAATCCATTCCAATATACACAATCCATCATCCCACCCATCAAAAATAACACAAAACATTTCTCCAGGTATTACTACGTTGTTCCCGGGTGTTATCCGTTATTCAATATCCGGGGTCCCACTGTTTTATCCTCGATAGCCATAAAAATATCATGAACCGTCCCTCGTTCGAGACCTTTCCGGCCACGGAGTTTGGTCCGCCCTATTACGGGCGATTCTACTTCAACGCTGGATCTACTCGGTGCAACATGCGGTCCCGTTGCGTTGCGTCGCGCCGCGTCGCGTCGGTGCATCGGGTAGAAAATATTCCGAGAGAACGCGTAGGAAGCGGAGAGGGTCAAGGTTCACGACTGGTAACAGGCTCGGATAGGTGTAGGGAACGTCGAGGAAGGGAAAGCGTGAGACGCCGCGCCGGCACCGGGGGCTCTTTAGTCGTTTTATGAGCGGCCGTAGAGAGGCTACGTACGAAAAACCGACAGAACGCGGCGCGAAATAACCTGACCGATCGATAGCCTTGCCGCCAGTGCCGTTCGTGGAAAGGTGTGCTCGACTTTTACGATAACGAAAAACGTCATAGCGCCGGTCCTCGACGTATCAAGATAGAGCTCCTGGACGGAAATAAATGAACGGGAACGAGAATAAGAGAGGCCTTTGGGACTGTAAATACGGCGGAAAGGCCGGACGAGAGAGACTGTTGGCGGATCAATCGCGCCCGGAGTCTCGCGAACCTGGAAGCTCGAAAAGTTCTCGGGATCAAACCGTCGCGCGTCGCGTCGCGTCGCGTCGCGTCGCGTCGCGACGGCCGATCGATCGGGAGAGATTGAAAGTTGCTGGAGAAAGCATATGCAATGTAATTGCAGCGCGTGAGACAGACAGAGGTACACCCAGCAGATTGTTTGTGATCGTGGTTGTCTACTCACTGATGCTCCTGAATAAGACGGCTGTCGCTAGAAGCACGTTGCACAGAAACCGACAGAACGCGTCCATGCCGACGCGTCGCCGGTCATATTGTTACAAGAGATCGCCTTGCCCCGATAATCGTGAAACCACGCCAACAGCACTTATCGACAAGCTATTGGCACATATACACCCGGAAAATACACGGTCAAATAGAGAAAGATAGAGAGAGAGAGAGAGAGAGGGAGAGAGAGAAAGAGGGACGGGATCGAAGAATGAGCGTGTATGCGCGAGTCCGGGTGTCTAAGTTGAATCTCCTTGGCCTCCTTTGTCCCTTCCTTTCTTCCTTCCTTCCTTCCTTTCGCTTATCCTTGACACTCCTATCTTCTCTCGGTCTATCTATCTCGTTCCTACTCTCTGTATTGATTCAACCGTAAGCTTTAAAGCTCTCGGCTTCGAGAAGTCGCCGGCCCTCGCGGCCGAAGGGACACACAGGCCGCGTCCCATACAATCTCGTTCACGACAAATATTTTACTGTACGCGTATCTGCTTCTCGGTCCGACCTGCGTGGATTAGATTCATTCGATTGAAAGCGATTGCTCTTCGCGAGATTTGTCAAACACGGTCAAACGATTAAAAATCAAATTAAAAATTGTACCATTCAGATTGTCAAGCATACATTAACTTATACAACACTTTCCAGACGCAAAATTCTCTTGATAATGATCCACAATGGGATCGAAACGTTGAGAAGTAATTAATTGCAAAATTCCTTAAATTTAATAGAAGATCGAACCTGTAGAGCCGACAACACGAATTATTCAATTAAAAATTAGGTTTCTTCAATATTCGCGCTATACTTCTCAGTTGTTATCAGATTTATTAGACTGCGGATTTATATGCAAAATAAATGTATTCGTTTCAAGTTATTTTTTTTTTTATTAGGAAATCTCTTATGAGATTTATTACAACATAATGTACATTACAGAGTATAGCGAATATCGAGAACGTTAGTAACTCATTTCAAGTTATAGGAGCTACATAGACGTTTATTCATTCTCTTGATAATCGAGTTCAAAGTAATAAAAGTTTTTACTGTTCTGTATTTCATCCATGTCGTAAATGCATTACATCCGCAGTCTAGTTGATGAAATTATACCAAAATAATTTTTATATTCTATTCGACGAATATTTCAGTTACGTTAGTGATATTTTACAGGATAGAATCACGATGAATGATGGTGCTTTGTCAGACCTCGTTCGGTGGACAAAGACTGGTAAGAGGATCGGGGGGAATGACCAGTTGATTAAAACTCTTGTTCCCAGTCATGGATCATAATTCGATGCGATTTTTACGTGGCTCCGGGGAAACAAGGAACCCAGTGTCGATAGCAGGGCCCATTAGCCGATCGAATCAGCTCAATGAAACCTGTTTCCACGTTCCTTTGACGCCACTTCCTTCTCGTAATTCGGTATTTGTTGCGACCCTCGCCACTTTCACCGCCCATCGAACCCCGAGATTCGAGTCATATTTCCGTAAAGCACAAGAGGGTAATCGGCTTTCCTCCGACTTTCTTTGACGTCGCAGCGATCGAGAATCCCGATCTTTCTACCATTGTCTTGGAGTTTTCACGAAATTTTTACTCGTCGACGCACAGACTGGTATTTGTCCTAAAAACCTTTTAAAAGTCTTTTTGTTGTGATAATTTTTATGTTGGAAGTGATTTTTGTGGCGAAACTTAAGATGGATATTGTTGCACAAACTATGCACATTATATTAATTATTTTTTTACCAATGTTAAAATCTTTTTGTACGTGTTTTTACCGATCTACATGCCTGACTAAAAGCTCTTGGATTTTCATTACTTTTCTTGCATATATTAATGTTTTTAAACATATACAACTCATCGCAACAGCATAAAAGTTACATGTTGTTAAACTTCAGGATATCTAGAATTACTATACCGCAAAAAAGTTTTCCCAAGTTTTCACATTAAAGAAAAATAAAGCTCCAAATATAGCCCCTCTTTTGTTATTTGGTTAATTTTCTTTTTCGTTTCTGTGGATTCCGTCAAGTCCATGACTCGAAAGCAACTGCACGAGCTAGTAAGAGAAAGCACAAAGCGACTGTTTGATGAAAAACTGAAAGATTTACAAGAAAAGTGAGTGCCTTAGTTTTACATATGCACACCCACAAATAAAACTTACTATCACTAGTATGTAGTTAGAAATAACTTTTTTATTCGTAAACTAACCGTATAACGTAGGAAAAACAAGAAAATATTTTTGGCCAGATTTTTAGCACAAATATACCAGTCTGTGCGACGTGTTTCCAAAATTTATTTGCTTTTCGAACCGATTCTGAAAAAGAGGACGTTACTCAATTCGATCGTAGTGATGGAAGTATGTTACTTTTCTATGTAGGGTAACTGCACCAGTAAATGAACGCTTTTGTATTTTTTGCTTTTCCATCATTGTTCAATTACTAGAATGTAGTGTTCATTGACTGGTATTTTGTATATTTTTTATTTAACGTTTAATAAAGACAAATAATAATAATTTCATTTTATTTGTGTTCATTTATTTTTGACAAATTAAGTATAGGGAGCCATTTGGCATATATGAGATTCCTTTAATTCACATATTTTTTAAAAAATAAAATATCTTCCTGAACAATTTCTTAAATGTTCATTAACTGGTGCAGTTACCCTAATACATTTTCACCGAAAATGTTGATTGGAATGATGCTTACTTCTACCATAAGTTTATTTAAAAGCGAGAGTTATGTTTATAAAAATTGAACAAAAAAAAAAATTAGACTGACCCTCGTTTCCCGCTGACCTCGATTACCCTATTCTACCTTAATATCGGGAGTGATATTTTATGCAGCACCGCGAAGCAATCTAATATTTCGTTTCACAGAACACGGCTCCTAATTATCCCGGAAGTGGAAGAAAGTTTGCCAATTCGAGGGAAATATTCAAGGGGATGAATCACCGGCAGGGGACTCCGGTGGCGACAAAATTGGCTCGTGTCGTTGTCCAGTTGCGTTATATGTGTGTCCAAGAGTCGATAAAGTTAGCTCTCCCCGTTCTCGGGGACGGCTCCTCGAATGCATCTCGTTATTTCGACCGGAAGCAGCCCGAAGGGACAGCTGAAACTTGGAACTTCGACGCCGCGCCGGAGGAACGGGCTGAAACCTCGGCGAGAAGTTTACCCGCTGTCGCCGAGAACCAGAGGGAAAGTTGCGTCGGAAAGAAGAGGCTCCGAGCACCCTTTAAAACCGTGGCACGACGCTTGTCGATAATCCATTAGCCGGCTTCCGTGTCGGTCTAATGATTCCAAGAAAAGATGTCGAACGAATCCGAGGAACTGAGGAATAACGGATATCGGGGAACCCCTCTCTACGTTCCGGGTATGAATAACAAATGCGTTGAATGTGCCATTATGCGGTTTTTATAGGGGGATATGTGTTCAGAAAGGAACCGATAAAAAGCTTAAACAGAGGTAAAAATGAATTCAATGATAAAGCGTATAGAATTTAGATGATCGAATCGTAGACATCGGAATAATGGAAAACGACTTCGCGTTTCACGGATCGATAACAGCCATGAAGCTTGAAAAGTCATAAACGAATACTCATTTCGAATATTCAATAACAGACACGGTGCTTCGAAAATGAAAGATATGGTAAAGTCTAGACTTTCGAGTGATAAATTATATAGATACAGGAATAATTTAACGGTGCTATCGTTTCAAATGTCGATAACAGGTGTGGTGCTTGACGAGTTCAAGGCGAGTGAAAGAATCGAGAGTATAGAATTTGCAATATAACGAATTGCAGAGAGATTGCGAATGAGTTACTGTTCAAAGTTAAGAAATTGGATGAAGTGTCCATTATTGGGTGGAACGAGCTAAAGGTTCTAAAGCCGAGGATTATGGGATTAGGATAACGTGGAAAAGTGGAGAATGTGGGTCGGTCGAAGTTAAAGAATTTCTAAAGGATTCCAGAATTGTGTTTTGAAATAGCCCGACGCGTATTATGTAATATTTTGACGGATTCTCGTTATTTTTATAAAGTCGTCTAAAAATAATCAGTTTTAGTGGTTCGTAAGCGTTGAACAGAACCAATTAAAAAGTTCGGTGACTCTTTTCGATCTCTGATACTAAAAGTAACATTGAATTAATGGTTTATCGAGGGCCACCGCTAAGCTGTCGGGAAGGGTCCGAAAGATTTCGTTAATTCCGAAGGGAGGCCACGGGGATGACTCAGCGCGAGGGTGGTGCGCCTGTGTGCGACAAATTGGCTGGCGACGTCGTCTTGCCGCATGCTCGTTACAGGTATGAGTGCGAGCAGTGCAGTCCGACCGGAGTGCAGTTGCAGTCGTAGTTCGAGCTGCTGCGGCCTGTTGGAATGAATCTTGTTACCTCGCCCTCGCCGAAGGGGGATGTGGGAGATCGGTAAGAAAGTGGGTGGGGGTACTTAAACGGTGGGCTTTACACTTTTAGCTTGCCTTTCGCGTTAGTTCCGCTGGATAAGGAAAAGAAAAACGAGGATATAAGGCACAGGAAAGTTATTCAAACGTTGCTGAGCTCACGGCGCGGGGCTGCTGGCTTGATCGAGATCTTCTTGCCCTAGTTAACCCTGGTTGGCTACGCGAAGTGATATAAGAATTTGCCATTTTGTTAATTACCGTCGTTTCTCAATGTATACTCCTTTAATATTACAAATTACCGACGCAAAGATTAATAAAGTTTAATCACATTTAAATTTTTAATCTAGTCAGTTCGTTTCTGATTAATTTCAGTCGTCGTACACGTGATAGCACACACCAGTTTTAAAAAATATATTTATTTTAAAAACTTTCGTAGTCCTTAAACGAAGATATTTTTGCATGGTTATTCTAATATCTTTTTGTAATTCGATACAACAATATCGACATAATATTACTCCATGCAACACATTTAGAGAATAGCATATTAAGATAACAACAACGCTCAAGATGGTTGATTATTGGCCTTAAATGGCCGACCACTTCCACAATTACCCTACATCTTAATCTGGAACGCTAGAAGCAAATTGTACGGTAAGGGGTTGAATCCAATGTCAAATTTGCCCGAAGCAGGGATATAGCCATTATGTAAGTCAGCCTCCAAGTGCACAGATCGGAAATCCATACAGAGTCCCTTCGAAAATCCGCATTGCAGGATGCGGAACAACGAAAAAGTATCGTTAGCAGGGCAAACCCTTTTTTCCTTGAGGGGCTGCAAAGAATCGAGTCGTGGGTCGAGTCAGCAAATTCCGCGGGTAGAAAGCGCGACGGGGTCTTCTTCGCGAGTGCATTTCGTTATTTCTCCGGGAAGAGAGGTCTTCGAGGAGAACCGGAATGGAGGTTGAACAGCGGAGTTTGAAAGTTTGGACACGCTTTCGGCGTTAGAACCGGAAGCACGGGAACTGGAGGAGGTTGAGGAGAAGGAGGAGAAGGGCGTGGGATGAGTGAACAAGGAGGACAGGGTGTAAGAGAGGGAGAGAACTCCGTCACCGCCCCTCGATGAGTCACCCTATCGATTCCTCGACCGAGTCTAGGTGAAGTCTAAGGGGGTGAAGGGGTCTTCCACCACCGGCGATCGTCTTTCTCCTTCCCTCTTCGTCTTCTACCCTCTTTCACCCCTTCCCTCTCTCTCTCTCTCTCTCTCTCTTTTTCCTCCTGGTTTTTTCTCCATCGACGTCCTTACGTAAGTCCTTTCCACGGAATATTAACTTTCATGGGCGCGGAGCAACCTCTTCTGCCACGTTCCTCAGTTATTCGCAATTGCGAGGGTCACGTATCTCATAAGTACCGAACGCGATTGGCCGAGACCGTCGAGTATTCCCAGAGCCCGGAAATGGTTCGCAGTCATTTTTTAGCTGGCTGACGCAATACAAATCAATTTGCCCGGGCTTGGGACCCGTAATTTAACCCCCTTTGACGCCATGCAACTACGAAATCACAGTCTTCTGTTATTTGCGTTCTTTGAGACTCGTTTACCTTTTATTGTTCGTCATCTGCTGTGTCGCTGATACGGATTGAATCGACAATTTTTATTACAATCTATTAAATAAAACAAATTATATTAGGATCCAAGAGAAAACACTTTGCACAAGTGTTCATATAGACCTACCGAAGAATTTAGCCGTATCTCGATCTTGCTCGTTCTTTACTTTAAGGGAGAAATCAACTATTCTATCCGAACCGGCGCTTCTATGTAACTGCTATTAAGCGATAGAATATATATAAACAAATGGTTGAAGTAATATCGTATCTCTTGACTCGTAGATCCGAGTGAAAAATTTTCTGAAAAAAAATGTTGAAAATGATTTGTTCATCAGGATGCTAACATATACAACAATTTTATTTGTCTATTTTACTCAGCACAGTGTGTCTTACGTGCCATATAAATATTGAATGGTTTCATTCCAACACCCTGTATAGTTAACTTGACTTTCTTTTACTTTTCATCGCCGACAACCTTAATTCACGTACATTTCATGTACAAATTGAAAGCAGTTTAAGTTATGAATCAGATTTTATGAAGAAATATCAAACCGGGGGGAGGCAACGTTACTACCCTTGCCATGTATATTGAGGTTCCACGGAGAGCAATGAATAGAAGGCGGTTCCCCGCGAGCTGTCATATTTCACGGTACATAATCCAAGATAATAGTAGCGGAATACTTTCGGCCCGTGGCACCGTGCTCCATTCTTTCCGTTCACGGTCCACCGCGATAAGGTTCTCCACGGGCCGGGAAATAAAGTGATTCTGGCACCCCCGTGGTCACCCTTTCGCGGAATTCAACGTTTATTCGAACCCGGTCTTGCGATTACGCTCGAGACGGCTGTCGAAGCTAGCCTCGACGTCCCCTTCATCCCCCCGTGGCTTCCCTCCACCGCCATAACAATGGAGTTACGGTCTTAAATGTCCCTCGCACGGCATACCGTAGAGAATGGGGTGCGAAGAATCAAGCACCGTGTCTCGTTACGGGGAAAAAAGGCCGGAGCAATTTCAAAAGCGGTCGTTAAGTTTTACGATCACCCGAAAATGCGTCGACCCCTTTCGAAAAGGTCAAGATTTTTCCACGTAATGGTGTCTGACGGCGCGCGTCTTTTACCCCGTCGTCGACGTCGCCGTCGACGTATCCTCGTGAACGTCCGTCCCGACCGAGAGGATCTTTGATCGCGGTTCATTGCTCCTTCGAGCAATTGGGTCGATCGAAGTCTTGTCAGAGCGATTCATTTAAGGATGTTCTGGAGGTACAATGGGAGACAAAAGTACAACAAATTCGAAATCCATCAATATATTGGCAATGAAAGCCATTAAAAATAAATATTTAAATAAATTAAAAATACTTCAGAAAGGAATATTCATGGTTATTATTGAGATGATAACACGATAAATTTGACGTTTTGTAACAGTTTATAATTTTTTGCTCTGTAACTGTTTAGAGAATCCTAATAAATTTTGAACATAATTAATTACATAATTTTTGCTATAATATAAAAAAAAAACTGGAGTTTCTAGTTGCGTTTTTTTAAGGTTTAAATAGGGTTTGAAGTGGAATTTTATGAATTCTCCATAAGAAGACGTGTTGAAATGTGCAAACTTGAAGTTGCTATAATTCTTAAACGGTGCAGTGAATCGAACCCAAATTTTGGTAATTGCATTAATTTAGCAAGAATTATATCTTGTCAAATTTTTGAAAATTTTGTTGCGTTTTTATATACCTCCAGAACATCCTTAACGTTTCACATCCTGTATTATGCGAACATTACTGTGGAATTGTTTCGTATTCTCTGATACAGGAAGACTACAATGTTTTCATTTGAAGCTCCGTTCTCGAGAATATTAAGTTCAAAAGTCCATTTCGGTACACGCGCACTCGGCCGAGTCCCAATTTAGTGGACTTCAAACCTACAAGACAACAACAAGTGTAAAAAACAACAAGTTTAGAAACATAAATATTCTATCGGTTTACTATATTGTTTTACATTTTTATGGAAAAATAAGCGATAAATATTAATAGATAATATTGATGAAATTCTTGTAGCGAAAGTTAAGCGAGCAATACTTGTAGAGATGCTGTGGAACGATCCAATTTTAGACCTCTGGTGTTCCACGGTGACACACCGCCTAAAGTAATACTGTAGCACAACTTGGCGCAACAGTGAAAATTGCAAAAAATTGAAAACCGGAAGCTGATCTAAAAATCGTTTTTCTCTATTCATTATCCCATTTTTTGGCTAACTTCTATGAGGACCTTTCGATTACCCTTAATTTCGACAGACCATACCTACATAACTACCGTAACGTTATTTATTGTCAGACATGTGTCTAAGATGTAAGGATACTTCGAGACGGTGCTGTACCTTAACTAGACAAATAAATAAATAAAATTCACTTATGGCGTCGTTAGCTAGTTCACTGAACGGTGAACAACACCGTCGAACGGCGCGCAAGAATGCACAGTATCGATTATGGCGTGGAGAATTTATAGCGGCGAAAGCTAAGGAGCGTGTAAGTGTTTAAAAATGTCAAGACGTATGTGGCACGTGTCGTGCGCGTAGTACATGAACCTCGGTGAGCAACAAATCTCGCGCAACAGGGCACGAGGAGCGTTTCAATTTTCGTTCCGAGGGCTCTGTCATTGGAGAACATACGGATACTCCGAATGGCTGACAAGGGTGCGGAAACAAAAGTTCCATTTAAATAATGAGGACAATCGTACGTCACAGGCGCAGCAGTCAATCGCGGACGCACTCGATCGGCAATGATCGACGAGGGATGTCACAGATCAACGGGCAACGATAACAGGGGGAAAATCGGAGAACAAGAGCTTCCGCTTTTTCCCCAGCCACTTCTCCTTCCGTTCGTTTTCGTCGAGCGAGCCTCGAACAGCGCCGTTCGAAGGCAATTGCCCTTTTCGTTCCTCATCGCGAGCGAGCCCTCGCTGTACCGCCCTTTCCCGAGGTGTACAAGCTGGCGATTACGCGGATCCACTTTGTTGAGACCAACTGGGTAGACAATAATGGCAGATGCCACTTCAGGCTGCATCAAACACGGTCAAACGGCCATGGACTAGGGTTCTCCGACCACATTTCAGAGTTAATGAACCAATGGAAGCTATGAGCAACTTTTTTTGCCCCGCAGTGAAGGGGATATACGTTTTTCTTAAATCGCACAGTTCCCGATTTCTTAGATCAAGGCTTTAGTGTATCACCTCGAATTTGCCTATATTTCGTTCATAGAATCGATTAGCGTTATTAATAAAAATTGTTAGTTACTTCCTAGGGCTCTCCGACCACATTTCGAAGTTACATGAACTAATGAAGCAACGAGCAACTTTTTTTGCCCCGCAGTGGAGGGGATATTCGTTTTTCTTAGATCGTACAGTTACCGATTTCTTAGATCAAGGCTTTACTGTATCACGTCGAATTCGAATTTCGTTCATAAAATCGATTAGAGTTATTAATAAAAATTGTTAGTTACTTGATAATGAAGTTTTCACCGTACATTATAATCTAGTTGATTTCAGTATTGACAAATTGATATTCAGCGGAATTCATTTTATCGAGACCAAAACTGGAAAGTTAAAATTTCTTATAGTGATTACTATGTTAACGTTTCTGCAACCTAAAAATTCTAATTTATTTTATTCGAATGCGTCACTATAGAAGTTAAGTTTTACATCTAGTCAAAGAATAGAATCATTCATATGTGACCGACGCGGCAGACAGCGGTGTTCACACAGTATCCAACGTGGTATTTTCGTGTTTCTGTTGCCGACAACAAGTATCGTCGCTTGTTGCTTGTTTCCATTTAAAGCGGTAAAGATCAAAGTAAAATAGGAAACACGCGAGAACTCGAAGCAGCAGAAACAAATGCTCTTCAGTGGATACCCTTTGTCACCCGATACATATACACATCACTATCGCCGTCGACATCAACGTTGTCTACTGTATAATAAAATGCCTCGAATAGGGAAATGAGATAATGATCTTTTTATCAAGCGAATTATAGAGAATACACGAATGTGTAAAATGTGTATCAAGTTGTCATATAATTGGATTCATATCCTCATTCAATATTAATTTTCAACTTTAATAGAAAAATAGTTTCATCCATGACTAACGTCGCAGCCAAAATGTTAATAGGAACTGTTATCAGTAAACTCCGGATCTTTATTCAAAATAAAAAGTTTGTGCATCAATTGCAAGGCACAGGTGCTAAATATTAATTTATATTTTTCAGTAATAATTTTAATATAGTGAAAATAATATATACTTTTAAAGTCTTCTAATTTTTTCACTGTTCCAAATTGCACGTACTCATTTCTGCCATAAATGCATAAAATCCGGAGTCTAGTTATCAGTTATTTTCGAATTCTTATAAGTATGAATTATAATCTGGCGTTAATTCTTATTTACAACATAGATCTGTATGATTTTATACACGTACGTTTCATACCACCACTGCGAAGTTTCATTCCGTTTTTAGTAGCATGGACACGTTCCACGCTTACAATAATCAAAACTATAAAACATTTTACGATTCCACAGTAAAAAGAATTTCAAAGTTAATCCAAGATACGGTGCGTTAGTCTAGAACAGCCGTTTAATTTATCAAAGAGCGTGTGTAGCTGTAGCGAACAAGGGCCTGCGAGATAGTGATCTCGATCGTGATCTGTGCCATAACAAAGTTCGTGGAAGGAAGCTTGTAACTATTTTTTCCTCGAGCGGCACGGCCATCAGAATGACGCATACCTTGGAAACGCTCGTCCCGTTGGCGCTTAGACATCCTGGCGCCATTCACCTGCGGCGCCGCACGCAACCCTTAAACACTATTAGCCGCGCCATGCCACCCCCAGCCGGCGTCGACGTCGACATCGACCGCTTCCGCGGCGTGTTATCTGGCTTCCCGATTCCGTCGAACTGACATGGACCAACATAGCCCTTCGGCCGATTAGAAACAAGGCGTCGCGACGCACAGTGGGCCTGAATCGCAAACAGGTGGACAAAATTTATGTCTCCAATAATTATATTTTATTAATTACAAATAGGGGTTTAAGGGGTTTTTAGGGTCAAGGAATCTAATTCTGATGTTACTTATTTGCTGGTACGAGAAACTGTCTTTTTATAAAACTACCCTTATAGGGGGTGTTTAAATGTGAGAAATTGAAACTGATATTACTTATTTGCTGGTACGAGAAACTGTCTTTATAAAACTACCCTTGTAGAGGGTGTTCAAATATGAGAAATCGAAACTGATATTACTTAATTGCTGTTACGAGAAATTGTCTTAATAAAACTACCCTTGTAGGAGTGTTCAAATCTGAGGAATTGAAACTTTTGTAGTTGATTTCGAATTGAATTTTAAGCAATTAATGTCTCATGGATATACTCAGAGAAGTAAACAGTTAGAGTTAATGTTAACGAAAGTTACGATTTTTACCAATTGCGAGTAACTGACATAGTAGTTGCTCGAGCTTCTTGTTATCAATTTAGCTTTTAGAACATCGATATCGACCGTTTTCGCGGCGTGCTACCTGGCTTCCCGATTTCGTCGAAACGACGTGGACCAGTACAGGCCTTCGACCGATTAGAAACGAGGCGACGCGTGCACGTTCCTCCTTATCACCCCCTTATCGAACGCGAGGTCCCGTGGAAAATTGCGCGCGGTGCATGCGTATTATTACCGGATAATTGCGATCGATATTCAGCGACGACGGTTCGACCCTCTTCGATCCTGTCGCGTGACAGGGTCGTCTATCGATGATTTACGTAGAACCGACGTCACCGATTCTTTGGCGATTTATCATTTTTTTTTCGACTATTTTTTCCCTTTTTTTCCCCGGTTGCCGAGGGAGTCGGGTGTAACGTTGAACCCGGTAACTGCAATTTGATGGAACCGGCGCCTGTCGATGACGAGCGTTCGTTTGTTTTTGGAAAAATTGAAACCGGCCGATTCTTTTGTGATGGGTTTCATTGGCAATTTTGATTTCCCGTATCCTTGCGCGGGTAATTGAAACACTGCAGAACCGTGATTGGATCCTTTGTTCCATTTGTGATTTCATTTCCGGCGATTTCGGCGAAGTGTCCGCGATCATTCGTTTGAAAATACGTGTTTAGCGAAGCATTCTTTCAAATTTGCTGGTCAAATATAAATTTAGGACACTTAGGCACACCATTTTTTTAGTAAGCTGTAACAATTTCGAGTAATGTATTTCCAACAAATATTAATATATATATTTTCTCTAGCAGAAACTGATCTTAATAATTATACAGATACATAACTGATCAGACGACAGGTTTGAAAAGATCATTGAATATTCGCTTTGACAACCTTCCCACCCTTTGATATCGTATTCTTTCTATGAAAGTACTGCGAAGAAGTAGAGCATACAATTTGTAAAATCTCTCAATAAATTGTCAGTAAGGATAGAATTTTCATTCGCGTATGACGAACAAATACACGAAGTGTATCGCAGAAAGCGCAACAATTCGTGCCTCTTGCTATGAATATTGTAGATAAATGGCGCAAGGGATTTCAGAGAGAGCATCATGATCATCGAGCCGGAATGGTATTCTTGAAACGAACTGGACCGCGAGCTATCCGATCAGAACAGTGAATGTCCTTTGTCGGCGACTTAACAACGGAATTTACAGAGGTGACAACGAACGATTCAGGTGGCCTTACAGCACCGCAGCCAATGGACCTTT
Organism: Lasioglossum lativentre; assembly: GCA_916610255.1. Lineage (NCBI taxonomy): Eukaryota > Metazoa > Arthropoda > Insecta > Hymenoptera > Halictidae > Lasioglossum > Lasioglossum lativentre. The sequence goes on along the minus strand of OU744362.1, from coordinate 23,268,664 downwards.
GCAGCGGTTCCTGTCAAAACAGCTCCGCCGTCAGTGAGCAGCGACATCGTCTGACCACGCGCTGACCATTTTCACTTAAACGCACGCTCCGTACGGGTGGAATATATACAGGGTGGGGCACTAACTGTGTCCAGTTTGAATATTGCCGTTATTCGTAATAATATGAAAAAATGTTATGTAGAAAACTTACACGGTATAGAGGGGGACATATTGTGACACAAACATTGTCTGCGTGGGTGGAGGCATAGAGGAGATTTCAAGGTCATCTCTATTTTTTTAAAAGGAATCCTATGTTTTTTTTTATCACGATGTGATAGCCAGTGTTGAGACAAATTCAGCGAGTTATCGTTGAAGGTCATACAAGGTCAAATATGGTAGTAAAGTAAACTTTATTACCTTACAGGAGATGCTCGAATTGGTGACCGTTTGCGTCAATGCAAAGTTGCAATCGTCGTATTACTGCATCACGTGCATGTCTTATCGTTTCTGCAGGGATACGACGATTGCAACTTTGCATTGACGCAAACGGTCACCAATTCGAGCATCTCCTGTAAGGTAATAAAGTTTACTTTACTACCATATTTGACCTAGTATGACCTTCAACGATAACTCGCTGAATTCGTATCAACACTGGCTATCACATCGTGATAAAAAAAACATAGGATTCCATTTTAAAAAAATAGAGATGACCTTGAAATCTCCTCTATGCCTCCGCCCACGCAGAAAATGTTTGTGTCACAATATGTCCCCCTCTATACCGTGTAAGTTTTCTATATAACATTTTTTCATATTATTACAAATAACGGCAATATTCAAACTGGACACAGTTAGTGCCCCACCCTGTATATAGAGCAACATAGCGCGACAGTTAAAGCCACCGTCGGTGGTTTATGGATCGTGTAAAGCAGAGACGCTCAATGAATATGAATAAGTGGTAACGCGATCCGTGAACTCCATTCCGGATATGACCGTCAGGTATTTTTCCGTCGTCCTTCCCTCGTTCCTCTTAGTTTCTTTTTATTCGGCCGGCTACTTTTCCCGATTGCTATTTGCTGATGCGTTAGCGCGCGATTTAATGAAGAGTAAAAGGCTCTCTCTTCCCGTGGACACTTCCGGTGGATTCGTTCCGGCACACGATTTATTCCCCTCTCGCAGTGACACGCGACTAAGAGACTAAGAGAGCTTTTAAACTGTGCCGACTGCGGCATGAAATGTGGCTTGAATCGCGAAGACAAATTAGGTATGTAAAATTCAGGAAGAAAATTCGTGGAATGTTCGTTTTATTTTAGTGGAACTCTACTTCATTATCATTTCGTTGCTGCGCTGCCGCGCGCACCGAAACAAGTTAAGTACCATTGCATTTTTGATGGGACCGGTTACCATTTCCCTAAACAATGCAATTGCCAAGTGAAATTCCGTGAACAAGTTGATTTTCCTTTATGTTTATATTCGACATGTAATTTCTTTACGAAGAATTTAATTTTTTTGGGAAATTACTATATCCTGTAGGTATTAATATACGAATCAGAGAAATACAGTACAGTTCAATTGAATTTCTACTTTGATGTTTCCATATTAAAGCCAATAATGAAGAGCGACTTCTGCTGAACTTTGATCTTTGTGAATTACGCGTGGAACTTTCATTTTGTGTAATATCCGGAGTCTCGTAACAAGCTTCAATCCAGTTTTTCGCAGAAAATTCTGCAGAGGAAGAAGTAAATCCGATTGTAAAAAATTAACTTCACTGCAGACAATTTCAAACAGTAAAATCCAGAGTGGTGGGTATTGCTAAGTCTATTCTATGAAACAAAAAGTAAAATGAAATAATTCATACGCATCGGTAGATGGTGTATGCTACCGTGATAAATTGGCTCTGCAACTTTGTTATATTTATTTGTTCTAGCGTATGCACACCGTGTCACACTTGTCGCACGGTGGTGCGTAAGAGATTATCTTGTGACAATGTGTACATATTAATGTTGCAAAATGCACTGTGTAAAGAGAGACTATAACTAACTTGAAATACAATATTTAAATGTAATCCGTTCTGGATCTGCATTTTAGAACAAAGTTACGACTAGTTTTCAGCAAGCTCTTTGCACTCGGAGCTATTTTAACTAAAAAACGAAAGATTTTTCCATTCTGGAATATTTCCATTCTGGAATATTTCCATTCTATACAATTTTTTTTTCATGTTTTGCATATGAAACTAATATAATATCTCGTGTAATATGTAAACGTCTAGTAGTTTATTAAATACGAACAAGGATAATAATGTGAACAATATTTTTAAGAATGGCATAGCAATTTTCAGTGGTGCCTCAGAGTAGCCATCCGAGTGCTAAGGGTTTGAACAAAAATGAGTAGGAAGGAAAAGAAAAACAAAAATCATTAGAAGAATTTGGAAAAGTTTATTTTCAACCTATCATTAGTATTAAGAATTTCTATTTTATTCCAGTTCGTGGCAATTGAGGTTGAAAATCTGTATTTTACACTGTCATTTAAATACGAAGAATTTAGCAAGTATATGTCACCACGCAAAAATTCCAGTAAGCCCAAGGGTAAAAATAATAAAAAATTTATTTCACTATCGCACAGTATAATAACTTTTTTTTATCGACGAGAACCGTTCACCGCAGCATGCCTTCATTTATTACACCCCCAATCGTCCTGCGACCCCCATCAGGAAACGGAACACCGATCACCATACGCTGAACGAAGTTTATTTCCCGATTCAGTGAAATAAGAGGGTGGCCATCGCGCGTCGGGGAAGTTCCGAGGCAATCGGTCAACGGAAGAGACACCGAAAATATCTTTCTGTCCATCGGAGCAGATCGCGCGGCGTTTCGGGCTTGGCCCTCGGGGGAAGGAATTTCGGGTGGCGGGGAATTCAATGGAAGGGCTCTGACAAAACGGGTTTCTTCGTGAGGACGACAGGTGCTTCGTCAACCGTTCGATTCAGGGGCAGACCCGTAAAAATAGTCGCGGCCGCTCGCACACATTGCTCAAAGGACCGGACGGTCCACGATGGGGGGGCGGGGGTGCTCGAGGAAAAAGGTCGTGGGCAGTGTGGTGCGCGAAAGCAGCGTTAAAAACTGCAACAAAACAACCGCGACCGTGTCTGGCACAAAGCCATCCGTAGCGGCACCGTCGGCCAGAGAGCTATCGATCTGAACGACTCTCTCTCTCTCTCTCTCTCTTTCTCTCCTACTCTCTCTTCCTCTCCCCGTTCTCTACCTCTTTCTCTATCTCTCGCGGCCGTGTTTCGCGTGGGTTCCGCGTGACAGATAATTCCGATCCGCGAGCCTGAAGCTTGACAGCGAATTAAGATCGCTCGATGCAACCGCACTGGCTGACAGACAACGAGCGTTCGGCTTTGCGACGCGACGGGTCAAGGAAGAGCTTACGAGCAGCCGTCTTCCCGACGTGTTCCCCACGCTCTGTAAAAATAGCGCCCCGCGTTTATATATTTTCTCGATATGTCGGCGTGCTCTCGCAACGAACGCGAGATCGGCCACGTACTCCTCGGAAAATTATGTTGCTGTTCGAGGCGTGGGCAGGGGACGACCAGCCTCCCACCCATTGTCTCCTACGACGTCTTTATGGCGGCGAAAGTGTGCTTAAAAAATAGTGGTACATCGCCGCCCAGAGGCCGAAGGGCGACGTTTTACTGCGTGTTAAAACAGACATCCCGAGGGCGCCAGGGAAACGCGGCTTTAAGTACCGGTTCGTAAAGGTTGCCGGTGTGTTAATAACCACTAAAGTGGGCTGATCTAGGACGTTGAAGTCATACTAAGGGTGGTGCGTTTCTTTATAATTCGATTAGAGAGCTTCTTTATGGGCCGCGGGTTTTAGCCTGACGGCTACGTTTATTCGTTCTGTACGCATTAGCTGCGGGAAAATGAACTGTATTCTCCGCAATACTGGAACTCATTCGCTCGTATAATATTTATTGTTCAAACAATATTTTTTGGTTGTACGTTTTTTTTTTTTTATCGAATTCATTAGATTATATTGTATTTTCAACTTCATATTTACATATTGTGTTACAGTAGATTATCGCTCATTGCATTTCCAACTAGGACAAAAGGTGATTGCGTGATTTGTTTTGTGTGAACCAACCTTTATACTCTTCCGAGTGTAGTACTTTTGATAAAGAAAGGCACGATACGAAGACATGTAAAAAGTTTCATATTCATCAGGATTATAACACTCTCGGAATCTTATAATTCTGATGACTATCACGGTTTTTGATTATGTTCATTTTGTAAATTCCTCTGGGAGCAGAGGATCGAACGTGCTCACTCAAAGGAATATCCACGTGGCGTTGCATTAGCTTCTTGTACTACAACATCGAGTCAGACTCGTGATGAAGATTCCGAACAGAATCTACTGAATATGTATGTTATTAATTCCCTTCAAACCGCCATAAAATTCCACTTTGTCGTTGCTGATACAGTCCTTGGAGAATTATTTTCTGGTAGCAATAATAATAATACTTTTCCAAGTACCACATAATTAAAATGTTCATCGTCGATTGCAAGAGACAGGAATAACGTAGAAATGTCTGTTTCTTTAATAATTTGTAGCGAGTTAAAAATAACATGTAAATGTTCTTGAATTCTTTTAATTTTGCTTCTATTTGAAACTTCGTCCACCCAGTTTTCCCATTAATGCATCAAATCGGCAGTTGACTTTACGATAAATTCTTAATAACGAAGTAACTCGATAGGCTTGCAAACAAGCTATAAGGGATGGCTGAAACGCAATAACAACTTGCGGAGCACGAACCATAAAAAATTCAAAGTTCCCACGAATTATTCAATTTCGCGAACTTCCATCCAGGCGAGCAATAGGCGAATAATTCGCAATTTTTCATGGCCTGCGACGAGGTACATGAAAACGTTGTTAGAGCAAACTATGCAGATTAATTCGCCGCAGGGTAAATATCTTTGGTCGGGGAGGGAAGACGGCTAGAGAAAAACGAGAGGAAAGGGTATGCTTGATTCCGGGACGGAGATAATCCAATTTGGCCGCGTCTTCTGGCCTGCTTCGTCCGTCACCGCCATCTTGAAACCGTTCGAAGTGCCGGCGGGATGCGAATCGATATTTCAAGGACGGCCCGCCGTACGCAAAATAATTAACGACGGCCTGCTATAGTGAACGGTGACGGATCGAAGATCGCGCGCCCCTCCTCGTGCCGCGCCGAGCCGCGCCGAGCCGCGCCGGTTCGCGTTCGAGTCGCGAGGAAATGGCTCGGGAAGACACGGGACGGTAACCGGGAAAATTACACGGACGTTTCCCGTCTTGGGTTTTTCCTTGCCGTGACTTTACGGCCGTCCGTGAATAATTTACGCTGTAGCCATTTCACCGAGAGACTACGCTCCGGAGGATAACTATCCGGGGGTTACCTCCGACGATAAAATGCGAGCTACAATTAGAGGTCATTCGGTAAAAGCATCGAAAAGATCGCCACCCTCTCGATTCCACGGTACAATCGACCGAAACCTCCCAACCACTCGAACATCTCTGAAATTATTAACGATCCAAAAATGTTTCAAACAAAAGTTATATATAGGTAACAAAAGTTTTGAGGGGTATATAACTCTACGGTAATGGTGTTTCTATAGGTGTCGTTGTAGGTGTAGTAGTCCAGTTTTAGTAATGGAACCATGTATTTTTAATTCATATTTACCGTGAGCTTATATTCAATGCACCGAATACTTAGGACTCCCTATCAAAAACGAAGTATTTGCTATAAAATTTTAATAAACCTCTAGCAGGTTTCAGAAATGGTAAAATCTGGATTTTTGTCCATTTTTTGGGAGTTCCAGGTCCACCGTGTACAGGGACGATTTCGATGAAAAAGGATCGATTCGACCGCTTATGAAAATGATATATGCTTTTTGCGGCCGCCGAGCAAATAATGGCCAAGGTATCGCGCAGGTGTGATGTATTGGGCATGATTTTGCATATTTGCACGCGGTGCTGTATTTGCACAGAGGGAGTAAATATTGAGTACGTGAAGTCTCAATGCATTTTGTGTTCGACCGGTCGAGTTCGGCTCTTGTCCGAATGAATTTACTCTGGTGAATCTATCCTGATCGATCGGAAGTTTTTAGTCGATACCTTTTGCGAGGGAGAAATAATTCGGATCACCGCGTTGTTCGAAATCTTTTAGGTTATTTGCGTTGGAGTTGGTAAAATGTTTTCAGGATATAGAGGCGAAGTTTACTTCGTTGAATTGGGTTTAATGAAAAACCTGTTATTCGGAACATCTCTACAATCAATTTGGATGCATTCGACTTGGAACCAGTAAACGAAAAATACGCCGAAAGATTTTATAGAATACCATAATAATGAAGGTAAAAATAAATTTAACTTTTTATTTATGAAGCGAAAAATTAAGTTGTAGTGACTTCTGAATTACACAATACAGTGTGGTTCACCTAAATGTGTACACCTAAATGTAGCCACCTAAATATCTCCTTTATTTGTGATGACATAACAAGTGTTTTTAATGCAGTATCACAAGGTGAATTTTTTGCAAATATTTTTTTTTTCACAAGATTATCTTTTCCGGAGTGTTCACTTTCATTTTCAAAGATTAAGGTCATTTGAAGGTCACGTTATTATACATATCTGATTGTATTTTTTGCTCAGCTACACGGTGCAATAAAAAACAAATGCAGTTATGTGTCAAAAAAACACCGATGACCTTGATAACTCCGAAAAAAATTACCTAGGTGGAAAAAATATTCGTGCCAAATATTTGGTCCATTGACACCATGCACATTACGTAACAAATAATTTTTGCATCGCAATAACCTGAAGAGAGATTTAGGTGTTCTTAATTAAACGGACCACCCTGTATAGTTCCTTTTGCGCAGTCGTTATTAGACAGCATGTATCACGAGTAGGTGAAATACGAAAGAATAAAATTTTTATGATTCTTTTTACTTCTAGTAATTGATGCATAACATTTTTATTCCGCATAATGATCCGTAGTTTAAACATTAAAATTGAATAATGTTTTAAATAAAACCCATTAAAAAGTTCTAGAACGATCCTGTGAACATAGCAATATTTTTTGGACCCACCATATACTGTTTATATAACCGGTTCCAGATCCAGCCGGCGGACTATGTGGAAGTTTGGAAAATTCATCCAATTTAACGACGGTCGGCAAAGTTCGAAGGGTCACGTAATTATCAGAAATGATTATACACGATTTAACAACGAGCGCGAGCCGGAGCACGTCTCGCAGGAAAATAGTGACTTGGCCCCCCTCTGTGCGAAAAGTAAAATTGCAAGGACTTGAGACGGGGACCCGGGCGTAGCAAGAAGAGGTCTCCCGTTCTCGTTAGATTCGCATTTAGATTAAACTCAGTGCCGCGGTAATAACCCAAGTTTGGTTATCATTTTTTTCCAAGCGTGCTAGCTAGCCGGTCGATCCCTCTCGGCTGGCTGGCTTCTCTTTGGTAATTCGAGGCCCGATCTCGGGCAACGAGACTCTCGCCAACTTTTGGGAATTCGTTTAGAAACTGTGTCGAAGATTTTCTGCCGGGACGGTGGAGGATCCGGGGAAATACGAGGATTTAGGAGACTCGTATTTTCGTAAACCAGCGAAATTTCGACGAGGCGAAAAACTTTTCGTCGGAACCACCTACTTCGGCTGAGATGCTGCGGCACTGTCTTCGAGGAACTCATCAGTTTTGCGATTAGCCTCGCCAGATTCGCGGTACTGATTTTATTTATATAATTTTGGTTGCGAAAAATTCGTAGGAAGATGTTCTAAGTTAAGAATAAAAGGAATCTTTTCTATGCCGAGAGAAGGAACGTTTCAGAAACGTAAAAGAATAATTAGACTGCCAATTAGATATACGATAAAAATATTTGAACTGGGGTCTTAGTTAAAAATTTATGTGATACAAACACGTTAATTATGTGCAAGTATCTACGAAAAATTGACTTTGTGTACAAATAGTTTTCGGCACACTGAGGTTCTCCTCAATAGCTAATTGTGACGAGACGCTGTTGCGATTTTAATTCCCGGTTTAATTTCGAACTGGAACAACGATGAAGAGGGAGAAAGAGGAATGGCGGTGGGAAGGCTTCGTGCCTGCAACCCGATCTGGAGGCTTTATCGTGTTCCGTGGTCACGGCCCTCCATTTTCGAATCGTGCTCGACTCGCGGCGGATCGTGTTGGCACATGTACTTAAGCGACATGAGACCGAGCCATTTTGTACGGACGGTAAAGCCAGCGTGGATGTTTCCGCCCGTACTTTCGATCGCCGTTTTTCACCTAAGACCCCCACGCCCCATAAATCAACTTGCCTTTAACTTTTCGTGTACTGAAATCCCGTAGTACTTTGCCCGTGTCGCTCGTATTAAGCTCCCGCGCTCGCTGGTTCGCTCGCTGCCTTCTCGCGTTATAATTCCCTTAAATGACAGACGTATTAACCGTGTGTACCGTTACCCTCCGCTGTTCCTGTACCACTTCCGTCCGTATTTTACGCACAGACAGAGAGTATTCCATGGATTTGGACGCTGAACACGCGTCAGAGTTTACTGCTTCCGTTCCGAAGTAGTAATGACCTGTCTGTAGTCCGACCAACTTCGCTTTGACATGACAGACAATGTTTCGTGTATTTCTAACGTTGCACCTTCTCTGGGCAAGGGTGTCCCGGTGATCAACCGGATAAACACGATCCTAATTTACAAGCCTTCGTTATTAAGTGGTGCTACCCGACCTGTCGTCAGACACGGTGGATTTGCAACGTAAGAAAAGTAACACTACTCTTCGTAAAAGCGATACTATTAATTTGTAACTTTAGTCATGTTTAGGATCTTGAAATTTAATATCAAGAAAACAATAATTTTTTTAATTATCTCGTGTGAAAAATTGAAACCGAGAAATAGTCTTTCTATTTTTCACTTTACAATCTGGTTGTATACAATATTTCTCATATACAAACGTACAGGTAAATGGACCAACAGTCGAAGTGGTGCTACTCGATCTGTAGTCAGACACGGTGCATTTTCAACGTAAGAAAAGTAACACTACTCTTCGTAAAAGCGATACTATTAATTTGTAACTGTAGTCATGTTTAGGATCTTGAAATTTAATATCAAGAAAACAATAATTTTTTTAATTATCTCGTGTGAAAAATTGAAACCGAGAAATAGTCTTGCTATTTTACACTTTACAATCTGGTTATATACAATATTTCTCATATACAAACGTACGGGTAAATGGACCAAGAGTCGAGTAGAAAAATCAACAAAGTCATGTTGTGTAATAAATCGTCCCGTTCAGTGTTTGTTCGCTCAGCTGGATACTTCGTTAAAAAGTATACAATTTTACATCTTGCAACGTTGGAATAAACGAAGTTCTTTCGAATTCCCATTTTTCAGTGTTACTTTCATCCCTTCAATATCAATCAAGTTTCTATTACTGTAATTATTCATAAATTCATAATAAAAATAAACTGGTATGTTTATATATTAGTTTTTATTCGAATCAAAGAAGAGAAGGAACGTAAAGTAATTTTCAAACGATCATTATGTTCCTTCCCTTTTTTCAGTAAGTGGTATATACAGTACTATTTTTCGTATCGAACGTACGCTGAAATAATTCGTGAAATAATCTTATTCACGATTTTAATCGAATATTCTCCGGCGGAGGTGGTAGTCGTTAAATATTTTGGGATTGGACAATTTTCTACAGCAGTTTACCGCGTAATAAAAGTATACGGCTTATCGCTGGCACTTCAAGATTCTATCCGACGAATTTTCAGGAACGATCGGAACAACTACCGGGCCCGAAATATATTGCTATAAAATTTACCGTCGCCGATACACCTCGTCCCTGTAATCCTTTCATCACAGACCGACGTACTTGATGAAACGAGCGGCGATATTCCCGAGGGAAACCAGGTGTTTTTGACCCCGGTCCCGTCTGGTTTCTCACGTGCCTTAACCCCTTTACGCCCATCGAGCAGCACGTACGCCCGGTACGAGCGGCTTAGAAGCATCTTTCGGTTTTACCGTGGAACCGTAAAACCGATATTGCACCGGTTCCTGGTGAAATTTTTACCAGGAATCGTCGTCCACCGGCATCTCACGGCGGCCGGTCGCAATAGCATCTCTCGACTAATCCTTTTAACTACGGGATAGCAAGTTTTCCCGCGGCATTACGTTTACGGCACGCCGGTTTTACTGACTTTCAGCCTCGCCGGGACGACTTACGTACCCGCGTGTAGATCCCTCCGAGGAATGTTCCACGGCGATGTGAAACGTGGCCAAGATCAATTCAGCGAAATAATTCGTGTCGCGACCCTGCGAGGGCGAACTTCGACCACCTCGAAATCGGTCGTAAACCTTCGAATAATGCACTTTATGCGATGTCCGAGCGAGGGGAGGGGCGTACGCCGATACCGACACGAACAAACTAATCCCCGATCGTATAGATTATGTAAAGAGAGTGTAATAGACTCCGGAGCCGGCGGATTACAGGATTATAGCGAAACCGTACGGCGTCCGCGCCGCGCAGGAGTAAGAAATTACCCCCGGATTACGCCGCGGGAACGAGACGACTCTGATTATCTCGTACACGATGCTTCCGACGACGCTTCGTTGCGTATTAAAAGTTCGGCCCCATGGTTACCCGAGGAAAAACCGATATCCGATGGGTTCGAGTAATTTGATCTCGGCTTTTGAAACAGTGCCTCCATGCATCTGGCTTTTACGCGTTTCCTTATCTTCATTGAGTGTCCCCTGTGACTGTACTCGTCGAAACTACTTCGTCGTTAATAAATCAGTTTTATTAATTATTAACAAAATCATAACTCCATTGTATTAGGGTCGACAATTATTTGTATTCTCGTCGTAGAAAAATCTATATCAATTTGTAGGTTTTGAAACAGTTCCTTGCGCTGCTACTTGTTCCACGCGGATAAAATTTTTTAAAAAATTTTTAATCGTGGCGAAGAATAATTTTCACTATTTTTAATATTTATAAAAAACTGTAATTTTCACAATTTTTAATATTTATAAGGAACTGTAATGTTCACAATTTTTAATATTTATGAGGAACTACTGTAATGTTCACAATTTTTAATATTTATAAGGAACTGTAATGTTCACAATTTTTAATATTTATGAGGAACTGTAATGTTCACAATTTTTAATATTTATAAAGAACTGTAATTTTCAAAATTTCTAATCGCTTACAGCTCATAGCAACATTAACTAACTCCGATGAATTTTTTGGCATGCATATTATCAACTATGACCATTGTCTTTGCGAATCCGACCAAATATGTTCAAACTTTTCATTAATCGTCTCCTATTAAAGTAATCCTTTTAGCATCGCAGAAGTGCTGGGTCATTTGTCCCACTTTGAAAAAGTCATGTTGATTTAAAGCGCGTTCGAACAATTGCGCGAGTCACTGTATGTTTTCGAAAATGCCCCGAACCGTCGCGTCGTATCTAGCTGAGTGGATTGTAACTCGTGCTGACATGAAATGTACGCTTCGCTGTCGATTTTAAGTGGTTCCCGCGGAACGCGCAATTTGTTGTAAGCCGTACAGTTTATCGCGGCTCGAGTTCGCCGGCGCATCGTGTTGCCAAACTTGGCCGCTGGAAGCCTTCTCGCGAAAGAAACTTCTCGATTAAGCGAACGAGAAACCGTGTAATCGGCTAACGGGGAAAATTGAAACACCCCGCCCGCCCGGCTTATTTGACTGTTGTTTGCCGAGTTTACTTTACGGTCTACGTCGCGGTCGCAATTTAATGCAACAGAGGAGCCCGATATGTCTTTGGAACGCTGTAGCTCCAGTTCTGAAATTCATAATTCCGTGACACCGCGCTTGTTAAAGCTCGCTCGATATTCGCTTATTCGATGAGGATGGCTCCATGACATACCTCGCTTCCGTATGTTTGAAACTTTGATGGACAAGCGACATGCAGCTGCCGGAAAATTAACTTTCAAGCAAAATAAGATTAGTGTCATTTCCGGATGCACCATATTTTATTCTATGCTTGCAAGAATTTAAAGAAATTATGCGTGACTTTCTTTTAAGTATGTTAATATGTTATATGATGCAGAATGTAATGATGCCGTTTGAGGGGTTACACCACCCTGGCGCTCGGAAAAATAGGTATAGAAATAAACTTTTTTTTTACGCTGCCATTAAGTATATAAAATGATCTTTATTTTACACATATATATAGTAGTTTTATGAACAATTTGCAATATTAACGATTAAAAAAAAATAAAAAATGCCGGAGATATTAAGCCGATAAGTAGGACCCTCTTTTGAAAATCCTTTCTGATGGTGTACATGATTTCTCTGTTAGGCATCGTCTAAAAAATAATAAATAAATTTTTTCTTATTTATAAGGGTAATAGCTACAATGTGACGTAGGGAAAAATTTTAAAAAATTTTTTTGTAGAAATGACAGCTGTTTGAAATAAAAAAACTCGAATTTTCATCGAAATATTGCGTTTAAAAAATTTATAACTTTCGAACATGGCAACCAATCACAAAAATCCTACGTCACATTGTAGCTATTACCCTAATAAATAAGAAAAAATTGATTTATTATTTTTTAGAGGATGCCTAACAGAGAAATCATGTACACCATCAGCAAGGATTTTCAAAAGAGGGTCTTACTCATATCTCCGCCATTTTTTATTTTTTTTTAATCGTTAATATTGCAAATTGTTCACAAAACTACTATATATATGTATATATATATATGTGTACAATAAAGATTATTAATCAATAAAGATTATATAAAAGTTTATTTTTATACCTATTTTTCCGAGCGCCAGGGTGGTGTAACCCCTTGAAAGAACAAAGTGTCAGTGACTTTCTTTTAAGTATAATTCATGTTGATATGTTACATGATGCAGAATATAATGATTCCGTTTAAAAGAAAAAATTGTTAATTATCATGTGTGCATTTCACATCTGTCTTCCTATTATACTGGTTCTGAATAAAACACGCTCCATCTCCAAAAAAGTTTCTGCAAACATCGCATAAAGTTTCACCCGCGAGGTAATAATAGATTACCACAAAAATATTTGGTTCGCAGTTTGCACGTTCGCTCAGCACCATGAAATTCGCGGTCAAGCTTCGCAAGAAAGGTTGACGTATATTACGTGAGAAACAGACAGAACGAGAACAGGTATCGCTTGGAATCCTTCCGGCCGGCGGAACCAGTTATAAGGAGATTTCCCGAGGCGAGCAGACTTCGTTGGTTGGAGCAGCCCGCGAAATATTAGCGGCAGTAACGGCATTTTCCACAGTATTAATTGACCAAGCGGAAAGCTCGGCGATAAAACGAGACAAAGTAATCACGCAAGGTTTTGCGAGCTTGAAAACGTGGATAAGACGGTCGTGGTAAATGTTGCCGAGGTCAACATCGTTTCAATCCTTTCTATTTGTTGCTCAACAGATTCTTTTCTAAAGAGATTCTCAGATTATTTGATTTTGCAAACTTTTAGTGGGACTCGAGCACTTCAATGAAAAATGATCAAAAATGGACTAGTTTATTATGAAATCGATAGAAAAATGTTTGACTACCTAAATATGCTTTAAAAAAGGGATCTACTTAGAATTTGATTGTAGATTTCTATCATATACACGATTTAAGTAAAAATCTATTACTTGGCCACCGTCGATAAATTGAAAGACGGATGAGATTTGCATTGCATGTAATTAAAATATTCTTTCGGTAAAATTGTGCATTAGATAAAGACAATTAATGCCACTGTCGACTGTTAATGTTCTGCGCAATTCTAGTATCCGTTGTTTGCGTGCGGGGAGATTAGTCTCCCGATTATACACCTAATTGCGAGAGTTTCTGCGCGGCGGTCTATAAAGTCCTCATATTGTACGAAAATGTTCTGCCGGTATCAAAAGCAGCCCAAATTGCTGAAGAGAAATTTACTCGGTTTACGCGCGTTTCGTGCTGTTTAATTTACTAAGGTATTGTGCGTTCTCATTGTGAAACGAGAAACGCGAGTTAGAGGTGGAACGAGGTGCGAGGCGAACGGTATCGTTTGCAATCCTTTCATGGTGGTTACTCACGGGGGTGTGCGGAAAGGGAGAGGGAGAGCAGAGCATAAGGAGATTTTCCGTAGCAACTTTTCGAGAAATATTATCCGCAATAACAGTATTTCTCGCGATATTAGCCGGCAGTCCTTTAGTTTCTTCCGAGCGCAGAACCGTTCCGGATGCTTTTTCACGCCGGTCCATTTCTCTGCCAATTTCCCTTAGTTTCTCCGCGAAATCCACTCCTCCGCGGTTTTTAATTGATCCATCGCCGTTGCCTTTTACCTTTAATAGGCGCCAAGGCTTTTCGACCAGTTCGAACGTTCCTGGAAAGCGTCGAAACGTATCGCTGGCGGATCGCCAGTCCGTTCTCAAACGCCTCGGGCTCCGACGATTCTCGCGCCGGGCCAAGAACAGCTTTCTGATATTCCGATCTTGAAGCTTTTACTAGGTCGAAACCAATAGGGACGAGGCTCCATCATTTTTATGTACTTTTCCCGTTTGTTCACTATATTGGATTATTACGCTTATTCTTCCGAGACTTTCAGGGATCGAGGAAATATAGGGACTCTCGAAATGAGATATATACAGGGTGTCCCACGTAACAGTTTTCATGATTTTTTAAGTATGTACTTGCGATAATCTGACAAAAAATATTTTAAACAAAAGCTGATCTGCTTTCGATTGGCTATACATTCCAATAAAAAAAATGTTCGAAAATTTCTTTTTTATTATTGTCAAGGCCACCTTCATTTTTTTAAATGGCACTTCAAGGTCATTCGAAGGTCATGCTTTACTAGATCGTTGAATTCGTCTTTGACACGGGCTTGTAATACTGTTAAGTGAAAAATACAAAGTGCCATTTAAAAAAATGAAGGTGAACTTGACAATACTATAAAAAGAAAATGTTTTTCGAACTTTCTTTTTATTGCAATATGTAGCCAATCGAAAACTGATCAACTTTTGTTGAAAATATTTTTGCCAGATTATCGCAAGTACTTCAAAAATCATGAAAACTGTTACGTGGGACACCCTGTCGATCTTTCATATGCATCGAGCTAATAGTGTAAAATATATTTATTCATAACGTTCATTATTTAGCTCATATTTTTCACAGGTTCGAATTTTAGAATGTAAACGATAAGGGATGAAAGTGCGGATCTTTATGGAAAATAAAAATTATCTGCATCAATAACAAACATTATAATAAATGGGAAGAGAACGATATTTACGAATATTATAAAGCAGTCCAAATTCAGTTGATGGATCTCGTAGTCCGAATCCGTGTGCTGGAGTGTTAGCTTGTGGAAACAAAGAGCGAAGGAAATAGCTGTGCCGAAAAATGTTCTGGGTGCGCTTAATTGTTATAAGAGAACGGTTCGCGCGGCGTGTAAATGCGGCAGAGGCGCATAACGAGAATCGAGCATAAAGCCATCGAAGTCCGTTCAGCGCGACATCGTCTCCCAAGGTTTCATAAAGCTGTCTACTCGCTGAAATTCCTCGAGAAAGGTCGTGTCGAAGACAATAGCTCCCATTGCTTTCAGAGCAACCGAGGACTGACTTCAATAGCTATACCGAGAAGCTGCAGGCCCTTTTATATCGTTCTCGCGTTATTGCGAGCCCCCTTTCCCACCTTATAATTGACTTACGGACTTTTGTGTCTTCGGTTCGGTCCCGGGAAGAAATTGCGGAGAAGATTTGCTGGCTGTCCGCCAGCCGGCCAATAAGAGGCAACGAAAGCACAACGTTTCCCGCGGCCAGTCACGAAACGGCTTTCCGTTCCGATCGATCGACGGTTATGCGGCGTTCATGCTCCTTGCGGGCCTGTGCCCGTCGATAAACACCCTTCCCGAAAACGTTTCACGTGTAGAACATGATATTTTCTTTTTCTTACACAGCGTCCACGAAATTACCAGCGCTAGGCGATCCCGATCTTGGGAAGGCACAAAAATTTCCGATAGAGAAACAACAGTTCCAACGTGTACCTCAAAGGGGTGGGAACCCCTCTAGAGTGTCCGTAGAATACTCTTAAATACCCTAGAAATCTGGCCGAAACATGGGTTTGGTTGAGCTGAACAAGGGCTCATTCGAAAGAGGAACGTTCAATGAAGGGGGCTCAGCCCACAATAGCATCCAGAAAACTCATCCTATGGCATAAAAATGGCTTGGATTACATGGCGGAACATGAATTTTGGCTTACTTCTAACACTTATATTACAAAATATATGCTTAATTTCTTAAAACAAAGCGGTTGAGCCCCCTTCATTGAACCTTCCTCTTTCGAATGAGCCCTTGTCCATGCTCATATAAGGACGAAAACCCGTACCGCGCAAACCCATATTTTGGCCAGATTTCTAGGGTATTCTAGGGAACCCCCGGGGGGGGGGGGTCCTATGGCTGGACCATAGTTCCAAACTAACAATTATAAATACAAACTTGAAATCGTTTAGTCGATAAGTGTCACTCATATATTGTCAAGTTGCTCTAAATTTAGTTGCTAGCAACTATAGTATTTCAATATAAATTTGGAATCGTTAAGTGTCATTCGAATATTGTCAAGTGTGGCGTTGCTCTAAATTTAGTTGACAGCTATAAAATTGCAATATAAATTTGAAGTAATTGAGACGGTAAGTGCTACTCGAATATTGCCAAGCATAGTGTTAAAAGACGTTGCAGTCATACAAGCATTTAATATGATGGGTAGTTATGAGTCTCAGTGTTCTTGCTGTAATTCGGATGATACAGAGCATTTTCGTAAGCCAAGCATATTCTACGGAGGATTAAAAATAGGTGAAAAATCGATTTGTCGTCCGCAGGAACCGGCTTAATTAATCCACGGCTGAAGCGTTAGCCAGGGTTGCTGAGAAAGATAAATCAAAAGGGGGAAGTGGTCGGTGTGAAACGCGTGATTTCCCTCATCAGCCTTTAAAGCGCGAAGACTCGTCGAACGACCCTGTATCGTTCCGCAAATTATCCGAGGCTCGGGTTGCACTTCTCGCGGTCGTTTCTGCCGTCGCGCGTTCATAAATTGCATCATGATACTAATCACGCCGGCATGCATAAATACCTCGCCGGTAATCAGCGTGCACGCGTATCCTATGGCCTGCAACGTGTTCCGAGAGTACCGGGCGCGTAAGTCTCTCTTAACGTTGCTCGCACCCCCGCCCCGAGCCCGAGAAAAACGAACTTCGCACATTATGGAGAATTATGCGCGCTCCTTTAATTACGGTGTATCGTGAGAGCCGTCCGGCTGGACGGGGGTGCGAGAAAGGGGGAGGGGGGGCAGGGGGAACGGAGGGGTCGGTTGTTCGCGGTCATAAATAAAATATGAGCGATATGCAAATGCGATGCAGCGTACTCGTTAATTAATAGACTGGCCTGGAATTTGCGACGGGATCGCGTCGCCTCGCAAGGGTTGTTTTCCTGTCCCCTTAGCACGCTATTAATCCCTCGGACGACGATATTTGGCTTTCCTTGATTTTTATTTAACCGGGCTGTCTCGTGTAAACGGGTCGAAAAATCAATTTCTTGTTACTGCATTTTTTAACCCTTTGCACTCGGGGCTATTTTAACTAAAACAGGAAAGATTTTTCGATTCTAGAATATTTCCATTCTATACAATTTTTTTTTCATTTTTTTGCATATGAAACCGATGTAATATCTCATGTAATGTGTAAATGTCGAGCGGTTTATTAAATACGAACAAAAATAATAATGTGAACAATATTTTTAAAAATGGCATAGCAATTTTTAGTGGTCAGAGAATAAAAATACTGTTTTGCAAAATTTTATGCTGAAATTCTTTGAAATTGCAAAGTAATGACAATTTATTATTTATCGTACATTTTTTATTAAAAAATTACCGACGAAGAGTTTGAAATTTCGAAATATGCACTTTAAGCATTCACCATTTTGCCAATTTTCGAGATAAACTATTTCTTTTAGTAAGGGCGATGACGTCAACCATACTGATTAAGAATCTTCATGAATTTGTTGTTTTAGCGTTTATTCACACGGTACTCTTTGTGGTTGGCTAAAGTAGTTCACAATTAAATTATAGCTGCTAACTACTCAATTTGCTAATAAATGCATGAAATCTGCAGTCTAGTCATATCTAACAATTTCGCCTCGTGTAATGCATGTTGAAATATTCGTTAAAGTCAGCATGATGTACAGTCGTCGTGCCTGAAGGTTTAACAGCATCATCTAAACATTCAGCTTCTGGATAATTTAAAGTAGTCCATTATTTATATTGGGATTAACAAAGAGATAGACGAACCTTGAAAACATATCGTATCCTCGCTGGAAAAGCGACGGAACCTCATAAACGCAATTTTCGAGTAATCACTATGAAAATGTTGCACCCCTTGATCAATTATGTGAAAATCTCATTCATTTATCTCCATAATTTAAATGGTAGAGGGCTGTTATGTCGCTGTTCGTGAATTATGTAGCACTGTACTGTATCCTACAAATTCTTGTTATTATTAACTATGTTCTGACTCGAATAATTTTCCAGGCAATAATTATATTTTTAAACAGTTTTTCGCTTTTCCGAAAAATATACTTTTTCCCGTTGTGTCTCATTTTTGCTGCGAGGTTGAGATATATTAGATCTGAAATCTCTTTTTTGAGGTTTTCAGGTGGGTACTGTGCGGTCTAACACGGTCCTCTTAGCTAGAGGTATCTTTGCCTTCCAGACTATGTGGCTGAGGCTCTCTAGAGTTTAGTATGTTCTCTGTTCCTTTATCTCGAAGGCAACGCAACACAAGGCAACGTCGGGGCTGTTCGCAATTTCCAACTTTTACTCATCTCTCACTCTCATGGTCATCCCTGTGTCGGCTGATAACAGAATGACACTATGTAGCTCATCGGTCAAAATTAGGTACAAGTTCTAATTAGCCTCATTCATCTTTATTAAAAACTCTGGTACGACTCTGTCATTAACATTTTTCATAAATGAATAATGACTTGTTAGTTGAACTACAAATACAATCGGCCAAAAATGTCTCCATACGTTCTTTAAAATAATATAAATTTTCTAAAATGCCTGTTTTCATCAGTTTCCAAATGAACTTTATACGAGAATAGAACTTCTATATCAATTACCTATAAAATCGTTAAAAACGTCCACATTCCCAATGTTGATGGCAGGTCATGTTTCGAATAAAATAAAACCCGAGATCACAATCAAATGAAAACCAGAATCTGTCTATCTCCCGATCGGAAATCCGGCAAAGCGGTACACGCATCAGAGCACATAACGCGAGCGCAGTCTACGCTGAAGAAGTCGTTTGTTCATTCCAGACGAGAAATTTCAAACGCATTTCGACGTCTCGGGTTGGCCGCTGGGGCTAGCGCGGGAGCGTCGAAAGGGTGAAAAATCGTGGCCGTTCAATCGGGGAGAGAACGAGCGTTAAAGATACAAAAGGACTGGCGATGGTGAAAACGAGGAAAAAATCGTGTCGGTTAACACGATCAGAACGCGGAACACGGCGCCGTTGTAGAAGCGTGGCCCCGCTGCGTACAGTTGCATACGCACCTGTTCGAGGGTGAAAAAGCACAGCGGCGATGGGAGCGCGGCGTTAACGTAACTACGAGGGTGGAATTACAAGGGGGTTAATCAACGTGCACACAGACCGGCTTTGGCTTTCGAGTCCAAGGGTTGTAAATGCTTCCCGGCTAGTCCGTGGACTTTATGCACCTCGAAAATAGAGAGAACTTCGTCGGGGTGACGGGAACAGTGGAAAAAGGTTGAGGGGGTGGGGGGGGATAGGGGAACGGACAGAGAAGTGGCGAGAAAGGGGAAGTGGGGGGGCATAGATTTTACGAGGTGGACGCGCCACTTGTCTACGAGCTTGCGGCGTTCCTCGTAAATTTATCCGGAGATCTTTCTTTTTACCGTCCCCCCTCGGTCCCCGTTACCCCTAGCCTGCTCTCGTACGCTTCCATCCCCTTTCCCCCCCCCCACCCCCATAATTTACTGCTAGCCGGTCGTGGCACCGGGAATACTTATGTCTCATATTTCCTTATAACGCGGACGGTAACGCGGCGCCGCGCGGTACAGGGACGGCCACGCGTAATTAAAAATGTAATCGTAGCTGAAACGCGGCCTGACGAATTTACTGCCGCAAGAATTCCCGTCCTACTGTCGCGAACCGGAGCCGAGCACGTCGTTCCGGGCAATTAAAAACGAATTCCCGAAATTGAATGGGTCGCGAGAAGCCCGAGCTGGGCTAGGCTGGGCTGGTCTCTCGCAGACTCGCCGAACGTGCGTCGGCTCCCTAACCCCATGGACTCCCGGCGCGGCGTGCTGCGAGTCGGGCAAATAACAATCAGTTATGTTAACGTGCCGGTAATTAATTATCGAAAATTTTATACGATGGCCCAGCTACGACCCGGCCACCGGGCGAATAGTTACATCGCGGCTTGATATTACCGGTGAGGCAATTAATTACTTCCGATAAGTACAGCGGCGCGCACTAAGAGCCGGCGAGAACTGCGCCGCTGCCAGCCGGTAATTAATTAGCTCGAATTAATGTAGTTCAACGTTCTCGTGGTCCGCCCCGGTGATATTTCAATATTTCAGCCCCCGACGACGGGCAAACGTTTTTCCTTTCCTCGATTAACCCAGGTCTCCGCTTCGCCACTTCTATCAACGCCGAACACCGCAGCCGCCGACGACAAGAATTTAAGAGCCGGTAAATAGTTGAAGAGCACAGACAGCCGGCGCGGCGCGGCGCGGCGGCACGACGGGCCGTTCAGGCGAATTCAACTAATTCGAAAGCAACGCTCGATTCTCCGAACGAATTGCAAGACGGCGAGATTGGATACGGAATCGTGCCCCGCACCGGAAAGCCTTTCCCCCTTTTTTGAATAACTTATTGCCGCCCGCGCGAAGAATCTCAGGTGTCTCGGTGTCTCGAGATTTCCCCGCGAATTTATCGAGCAATTTCCGGGCGTTAAGGAAACAGGTGGGATCGATATAAATCGTGTAATAGCGGATATACTTCCGGACAGAATTCTAGTCATGACCAAAGTTATCTCGGAATGTGCGTTTCCTCGATTTGTTGTCCCGATCTTGAATTGACATCAAAATTAACATATCGAATATGTGCTATTTAATTGTAAATTATAACTATACTACGGAATCTTATGAATTGCTGTAGCAACAGAGACGTTCATTTTCTCTGCAACAAGCACACCGAAATTATCATTTGACCATCAAAATTAACAAATCGAATATGAGCTATTTCATTATAAATTATAACTATACTACGGAATCTTATGAATTGCAGTAGCTGCAGAGACGTTAATTTTCTCTGCAACAAGCACACCGAAATTATCATTTGACCATCAAAATTAACAAATCGAATATGAGCTATTTCATTATAAATTATAATTATACTACGCAATCCTATGAATTGGAGTAGCTGCAGAGACGTTAATTTTCTCTGCAACAAACTCACCGAAATTATCATTTGACGTTTCAGAATTCCCCGGCGCCTGCAGCCGCGACAGAGTTCTTATAAAATTCTGTCATGTTCGCTCGCTTTGGTGGAACAACTCTAGCAGCAGTTCCGAAAGTTCGTGGAAGCCCGTTAAAAAACATTTCCAAACAAATTAGAGAAAGAAATTCTCGGGACTAATTAAGACGACGGACGAAGCGCGGCCGCTGCAAAGATAAGGAACAAGATCCGCGTGTTGACCCGCTTAAGAAATACACCAACCGGCCACGATCGCGTTCAGTGGACGCGGAGGTCCGGAGCTATGTAAGAGCGAAAGCTCGAGAGGCAAGAAAAATAACAGTGGCTACCACGGTGTAGTAACCGGGCGAAGAAAAGCGTATTGAGAATTAACACGGTCCCGCTAACGAGATCTCCCGGACAAGGAATCATGGCGAACGTACGAGTCGACTGTCGCGGAAATTCAGAAAGTTCCCGTCGACACGTACGAACAAAAGGTTAGAGCTTGCGACAGGCTGCCACGCGACTGCTCGCTGATATTAAACTACGGAGGAAGGAAACGCGAAAAAATGGCAAGGGCTCGCAGACGCGAGACTTCCGTCATATTTCAGGCGGCGCGTTTCACGGATCAGAACTTCTCAACACGAAACGTAAATAACCTGCTCCACTGTGCGGTGGTGTGGCTGCGCACCTCCTAACGTTTAGGTCGTCCATTCGTTTCCCTGTTTTACTGGCGCGTCTTGGAAGCCTGCGAAGCACGAACCAGAAATTTCTGACAGTTTATTCTTGCGATAAAAATCATTACTAACACCTTGATCGCTGGAGTTTTTCATTTGGGAATTAAGACTCGTAAGGCGAGTAAATATTTAAACATTTGGCATGTTTTAACGAACCGGACCCCGCGATCAAGATTTTAAGAAATATATTAGACGAAATACAGTGAGCCCACTAATATTCGGACAAAAAGACGATAACTTGGTTTTGTTACGTAATGTGGAAAGAATATTTGAAAAAATTGCAATTGGTCGGAATTGCAGAGAAAATACTGTAAGTTTCGACACGAAAAGAAAACACGTTTCGTAGATCTGTATCAATTAAACATATTCTGAAAATTCCATTCAAATCAGTCAACGTTGCAATGAGCAACAAACATTTGAAGATGACGCCGCGCCGGACCATCTTTGCCAATACGCGTCTAGGTCGCGCTCATATTGGTACGTGTTTTTCGTTAATAACTCCTAAACGAAGCCGCAGCGGACATTTTCGAAAAGGAAAATGTCGCTTCAAATCACCCCAGGAACCCCCATTTCAGGGAGTTGAAGCAATTTTGGGACTCCCTGTATTTTCTTCGAGTTAATTTTACTTGTGAATAAATTGATCGGCGCGTAAATCGATCAGAGCAAGCGTGCAATCGCTTTCGATATGGCTGGTCTGTATGACGCGGCGCGGCGCGGCGCGGCGTTCAAAGCGTAAATCTATTTACGAAAATTGTTAAAAGATACTTGGTAGGCGGCGGGTTAGTCCCTGTTACGCGTAACAGGCGGATCGTAAGCCGGCGGATCTCGTAAGTTCCAGTTGCGAGGAGGGTTTAACGACGTCGCAGGATATCGCGAAGGGAAAAGTAACGCCTCGAAGCTGAAAGTATAAAGACGGTAAAGTGATACCGGGATGATAGAGATATTCACCGGCGAGAGAATACACGGCGGGAGCTCGTAGAAACCCTTGTCCGGATGGAATTTAAGAAGCGAGGTGGGCGCGCGTTGTTCCAGCTAGTAATAACGTTGTCAAGGGAGAATCACGTCGACGAAGCGTTTAACGTACATCCGACGAGAAACGGGAAAGAATTCCGTCAAACTGCAACGGCTGAACGGTGAAAATGTTTAAGCAAGCAGCGCTCAGCGGCCAGAACTTCTCGCGGATCGATAGTTCGGCAAACTCGTCTTCGATTCGCGCCACTTTCTCATCGACGACGCGACGCCGGTCGTCGCGGCGCTCCGATACGGGAAAAGTAACTTCTCAGCCACTTAGAGCGGTTGGATCCAAGTGGTCGGGTCCGAGTTATTCAAGTTCAGTCGGATTATCATACCTTTAATTCGTAGCTATTCGGTCTCCGGGCTATTAGACGAAGAAGAAAGAAATAATTGCCAGGATATCCTCGTCTGCCGATGCCGGGAAAGACGACAGATAGAGCGGTGGAAGATTTAAAAAGACCGGAGAGAGAGAGAGAGAGAGAGAGAGAGAAGAGGGGGAGGAAAGAAAGGAAAAGGAGAAAAGAAAAACAGGGAGACGACGAGAGGCTCTCGAGGAATTCGTGACTAATTAGAACAATGGCGGAGCACTCGGCGAGTAAGCAGGATTTTAATGGGCGGGCCTTCCAATCATTAAGGGAAAGTGCTCTTTTATTTTAGACTCCCCTGGCAAGCTGCTGTGCCCGTTTCCTCGCCGTCTTTCGATCTTCTCGAGATTCGATCGGAGCCGATCGAAGGACCGCGTCTTCGGAGATTCGACCGAGATAAGCATCCTCGAGTGTCCATCAAACCCTCCCCCGTGTCCATCGACCAACGTGTATCACACAGGCCTGCTCGTTACACGTAAGTGAATGATAAGTTTCGAGCCGTAGTACAGTCGGCCAGGAGCTCCCAAAAAGTGGTTAAAATACAAGATGTTATTAGATATTTCAAGCTGATAAAAAGCTGATAATTTTCTAATTTTTCTCTTTGTTCGAGTGACCATCAGCGTCGAAATGACTTTAATGGTTTCTAGAATTACCCCCTACACGATTATATCCACTACTGGGACACCAGAATATAGGAATAAAATAATTTACGAAATTTTAAAGCCGTTTTTCAAGAGAACGGTTCATTTGCGATCTATGGTTCCTGTCAGAATTTTGTTCCTAGTTACGAGTACTATACGAAGCAATGAAAAAAAATATTTGACCTTGAGAATCACAGTCAAGGACATTATTGCATGGACTTTTCTTTGTACAAATCTCCACTGTCTTACTATGAGGGGATAAAGGGTCTCATAGGTGAGCTGACTTATTTGACCTTGAGAATCAAAGTCGAGGACATTATTCCACATACTTTATTTTTACAAATCTCCACTGTCTTAGTATGAGGGGATAAAGGGTCTCATAGCTGAGCCGACTTATTTCACCTTGACTTTGATTCTCAAGCACATTATTGCACAGACTTTATTTTAACAAATCTCCACTGTCTTAGTATGAGGGGGTGAAGGGTCTCATAGGTGAGCCGACTTACTCTGAGCGGTCTATTTTACAAATGGTCCAACTGTGATAGTCGCCGGAGCGCGCGAACAGCCGCGCTAATGGAAGTTACACGCTCGGATAAATTTGTTAAAGATACCCGGCGCATTAAACGTCGCGTTCCCGTAGAGGGGGACGCGAGCAAAGTACTTCGGCCTCGCCGGTATCGTTCCCCGGCATGAATAATTCAATAAAACGATAACTGTGTTGCGTGCTAATTTACCGTCGAGTTTCTCCGCTAATAATTCACGTGGTTTATGATATATCGCCGACGTCTCGCGGCCAACAATTATGCGCCGAGCGGCGCACGGCCGGCTGTAATTCGCGCCCAGAGAAATACAGCGTTTCTTCCATAGCGTCGCGTTGCTCGGAAAACACCACGTGTCAAGGAACAGTGGCCGTCACTTCGACTTCGCTCTGATTGGATGGGATCTGGCTGCTGTCCCGCGATTGGCTGCGCCGTGAAATGGTGGGGAGACGCGCGACGCTAAGGGGGGAAGTGCGTCAATACGGAGAACGTGCAGTGGATCCAAAAAGTACTTCAACACTGAATAGTATCGCGAATTATAACATGTTTTTGAGCAATTTATTACTTTATAAATCATTGTTTAAACCACGTCGGTTTGCCTTTACGTTATACAAAATATTTAATAACATATTTATCTCTATATAGATATATTGGAAAGTTTTATGTATTTTTCGTTTTTCGTTGTTGTTGTTCGGTTTTGATCGCCACCGTTTCAATGCGCATTCTATAGTGTTCGTTTCCGGGCACGATACGTTATCGACTCGCCAACCAAAAGCAAATGACGTCTACTTCTTCGTAGCGTCGTGCTGTGCCCCGCAATTCGCACAACCAGAGAAAATGTGTATTGTATTCGCGGATCTGTCGCGAGAAGCTCGATTGGCATTTTATTGCGACAACTGCGTCGCCATTTTTCAGTGCAATCGTGGCTAGAGATGGGAAGGGAGGAGAGAAACGATCGAATTACGATAATACGTTCGGGGGTATGATTCACGGACTCGCTCAAACGCGATAATCCTGCCGTATCGTTTCCCGAGACTGGCAAACTGCAGGGGTCGATCGAAAAGTCAAACACACCGGAAATAATGAAACGACGAACGCCGTCGCGTCGCGTCGCGTAGCGTCGGTTGCGAGGAGAATTTATTCGGCCACGGGAAAAGTAGAAGCGGTGATATTTCCGAGAAACGAACTAGTGTGTCAGAAACGTACTCGTGCTGCGGAACGGTACAGTTCTTTCAACAAGCTCACTAGATAATGTTTGCTTACTCTAATGCACCGTTTAACGATATTACTAGACATATAAAACGTTTATATACGAATTATTAAAATTATTAGGAAAACAGATAAATTGTGTTAATGTCTGTTCCTTGCTGACTTAGAAAATTTTGATTTTGCATCAAGATCAACAGTTCCCTGATTACGTTCGAAGAATGGAAAAGTACTGTGTTATTATTTTTCTCAATATGTTCTATGTTAGTTACAATTACATATCTGTTCGACTGCATCATTTAAAAGTTTATCCAATTGAACCGGTTTTTAAAAACCAACAAATCTTAATAACAGCCCCCCTTAGTAAGACCCCCTCTAGGAGGTCCCTAGAATACCCTAGAAATCTGGGCGAAACATGGGTTTGCGCGGTACGGGTATTCGTCCTAATATGAGCATATTTTTCGCTGGACAAGGGCTCATTCGAAAAAGGAAGGTTAAAAGAAGGGGGCTCGTACCTCTTTAAGCATAAACGCTAGTGTAGATAAATGTTTCTATCCTTTACGGTGAAAGCTGGAAAATTAGCTTATAATTGGCTGTTAGTCTAAAGTGGCGCTTTAATAGAGGAGACAATCAACAAAAACATACATTCCTATCTACTAACCGTCTATCAAACTACATTATACACTTTCCGTTAATTTCAGCAGCAAGGCTCCACCCACTATTACGGCAGGCGCCTGCCTAATTTCGTGTCCCCGCGTACGAAGCGGCGATCCCGCCGCATTAATTGTACGTTTCGCAGAGAGTATTATAGGCCCGTGTCGTAACACGTTTTACCGTCAATATTTGTCGGTGGTGTAGGGTTGTAGAACAGCCCCGTTACTTACCCGGTCCACCTTTACGATGTTACGTCTAAAGCCGGTATCGTAATTACGGGCGGGTTATGGGGGCGTAAAGGGAAAAAGTAGAGACAAAATAACACTTCCGATCTCGCGTATAAATCGCTGAAGGCCGCCTTCGCTTTTCCTATTTGTACGTACAGCCCCATAGCGTGACAGATCACCGATCTAACTCGACGAAAGTCCTTTTGGTGACCATAGTAAAATCTTTGTACTTTTATCACAATTTTCCAAGGTCTAGGACAATCGAACAACATATGAAGGATGAAGGGTGTAGCTCGTCTATAATATATAATTATACAATAATTGTGCTATTGGATAAAAGAAGAGCCTAAGTGAAAATCACCAGTTTCGACAAAAATGTCTGAGCATCTGGAAGTTAAATATTTCTTTATAAATATTTGTGGATATAGATATTTAAATATCAAACTTTTTAATATTACAGTCCTGAAACAACTTCATCATATAATGAGAAATATTTAATTTACAAATGTTCACAGACGTCTTTGTGAAAACTGATGATTTTCATTGAAGACCTCTCTGGTATCCAACGGTATAATTAATCCTGTTCTCAAGCTACCCATCGAGGGCCAATCGCTGCCAATACATGGCATCACCTCTCCACATATGCCCAGACCATCGTGTGCTGCTATATATAGATACAAGGGCAACGTGACGTACGCAGCAATGTTTACCAACACAGTGAGCACGGTTCAACGTGCCGTTCCGTAATCCATGGAACTGAAAATCGGAGAAATTAGCCATTCCGCTGTTAACGCTAGAACTAAAGGGTCAGAACGAGCAATTCCCGCGCTTCTTGCTTCGTAATTACCGAAATCATACAGGTGCTCCCCGCCGAACGTTATTAAATAAATGAATTTATTCGGGCACGTATGCGCCAACAAACGTCACGTGGAATCTCAAAAAATGCTCTTGCATGGTTGTTGCAGAGAATTCTGGTTGCTCGCCGGCTATAGTGCTAATTAATTGCGTTCGCCATTGTCGTTCGGTTGGAAATTGTGTGCCGAATAAACTGTAACGGGTAAAACAATTTATACTCGGTCGGAGAATAAGCCCTGTTATTAAACGTAATTTTGCTATGGATTAAAAACCATACACAAAAATCACATTTTGAACTTAAACAAAAGGGTATACATACATGTGCACACGCATTAAGAAGGCTTGTAATGGTAAATTAATTTTGCAAATTAACTTTTAAATTCATCGTCATTAATTTCATTGTTGCATATATAATGGTTCCCAATTATCGGATTAGAAAAATGAGAAAGATTCGAGATGGATAGAGAGCTTAATACGATATTAAGATTATCAGGGAAGCTTATAAAAGTCATAAGTAGATTACGGATATTTTCTACAAATTAGTACGAAAAATTGGAAGCCGGTACATTTCATTCTTCGCCCGCTTCGGCGTTAATTAATTCCGTTCCTATTTGTTGCTCCTCCGATCCTGAAACGAAGCAGTGCGCGAGTCTTTTATCGTCCGCTCGTTGCATATCGTTTGAAAAATATGAAAAGACCGGCTACATGTTCCCATAAGCGACCCGGTTTGTCGTAATTATCGTTTCATGGTAGACCGTGGTCGGCCACTAGCTGGTTACAGCATGGAATTGCAATTCAATTTGTGGACACGTTTCCACAGGAGCTAAGTTGTTTAAGGGCCGATGATTAATCACGTTGATTGATTGGGAATACGGTGTTCGTAGAATTTCGACGGCAAGAGATTTATGGGCCAGAGGATCTCCAGTTGTATCTCGAAATTGGCATGGACAGTTTGCGCAAACGTCTCGTCTGCATTTCCTTCGGCATTTTCGCGTGATCCTCCCTCGTGGAAAAAAGTAATGCTATTTATAGAAAAAAAAAAGGAGACCGCATGACCTTTTTCTACCCTGGAAACAAATTTTCTATGTTCCCGAAAGTTTCGTCCCTGATTCAGGGATCACCACGCGCGCCATAATGAAAATAAAATTGACGTGAACTGACATTTGCAAATATTCTTCTCGAAAAGTCATCGGCTGTGGTGATTTATAAATTTTTAACAAAAATTATGCGAGATAACGTAGAAAGTCGAACGGAACGTTTTTCGTCGAAACTCCGGTGGAAACTTAATTCAGCTTGTCGCTTCTGCGAATCAGAAATGTTCTTATCCGCGGCTGAAGTGAACAATAAAGGAGAGAATATTTTCCGGCACCTTTGTGCCTACTTCGTGCTTGTTTATAGTAAGTGGCCGTACAGGAGGAAATTTCGTGATAGTGGAAACTTTTCTCCGGCGCGTTTCTTCTTGTACTTTTAGTTGAGCGGTTGCTGGCGATAGCTGTGGAAGGGAGGAAGCAGCGAGGGGTTTCAGCAAAATTATTCCACCGGTGGACGGAGTAACAGGGATATTAAGGAAACAAGGCCAGGCGAAGTGTGCTAACGCCTCGAATTTCCTTTGAAAGGGGGAAAGTATTTCCTGTACGGAAAATCTTCCTCGTACTTTTGAATCGGACGCTAAACATTTTTCCAGCAAGCGTTTCTAAAATGCTGGCAATCTAAATTAATTCCGCATTTTCTTTCAGTTCAGAATTTTGTCTACCCTTTTATCTGTGTTTCAGTAAAGTTCACAAATTTTGAGACACACGAGCCCTTTGTACAAGACCAAATTACATGTTTGGAAATATTATTTCAAATTACGTAACTACGTAGGAAAAGTTATACAGTGTCATTTTAAAAAATGAACGTGATTTTTTGTGGAGAAAATTGTATTTTTACAATTTTTATATTGGCAATTTTTTAAATATCGAAAACTGAATTTGGAAAATTGAATGTTGCAATTTGTTGAAAATCGAGAACTGAATTTGGAACAGTGCCTGGACTACACTAAAGAAATGGCTGAAACTTTGTATAGACACATTCCTGTTATTTTCATAATTTAATGCAAAATAGTCACTCGTAGTGCTCGGCAAACGCAGCGTTAAATATTTTCCGGTGCAGATGAAACGGAGTTTGTACGCATGTATCGAGGTGAAAAGATCCAACTAGTTTCGTGGCGGAGTAATCAAAGAATCCCCGTCGCCATCGGTGCCCTAGCAAAATCATTAGCTTGGCTAATGAAGCAACTTTGCCCCAGTAATGAAACCGTACGGGGTGGTTTTCTGGATTTCTGCGTGAAAGATAGCCGGGTTGGTTCGGTGAACGATTAGGTACTCGTTCGTAGACAAGCTCCTACGGATTAAGAGGGTAGCTATCGCCGGTAACAAGATTATCCCGGAGAAGAAGCACGAAAGAGAGCGCGAGGGTCGCGGGGAGAGGCGCATAGTCGAGCGTAGTGGACTGCCACGAACGGATGTTGCTGGTAGGGTGGAACCCGCGTGCTCTAGTTGAAGCCCTATACGTATAGGTGTCTGCTGTAGGAACGAACGCTGATCTCGTTACCGTCTAAAAAATACACAGGAAAATCCCGTGGTCTTGGTAGAGAAACAGCGAAAGACAGATAGAAAAGGGTATCGAGAGAAAGAAAAGAAAGAACGAGTCGGGGGGGGGGGGGGGGGGAAATAAGTCAAAGCCAACTACTTCATCCGGTTGCACAGGATCGATCCCGTGGAATTTATCCCGCGGCTCTATAGTCTTCGCAGACATCCTCGGTCTGGACGCTTCGTAAACTGAAAAGCTCCTGACCGGATTGTTAGGCGAAGCGTCGCGACGCCGCGCCGCGCCGCACCGCACCGCACCGCGGTGCAATAAACCGCCGGCTACGGGGATCCAGTTTAGGAGGCATAAAAATGCAGTTCCAAAGGGTGTGTGAATTATTTTCGCCGGACTTATCGCCCGGATTCAACGGCCTCGAAGAAAATTATGAGCGGAAGTTCGAGTAGTAGAGGAACTTTCCCTACCGAGGAGCACCACCCTACGGTTGCATCGCGACCAGAAAATTTATGGTGTTTTTAAGCTCCGGAAATTCCGAATAAAGGCACTCGTCGCTATTATTCTCGATGTTCCCGCGTCGCGATTCCTGCAACCTTCGGGCCTTGTTCTGCAGACACTTTTTACTCTTTCAACGATACGACCGCTTGTTAGCCGTTCCCAGGAACGGTCCGTGACGTTAAGAACGCCCGAAGAACTTTCCACCGATGCGCGCGCGTACCGAAACATTCGTCCCGCTGACGAGCAACTTCCGTCGCAAATACAAACATTCCCCCGGGCCGTCTGAGAAAGTTCATATCAGAGAGGCCTCCCGCTGACCCTGAATCGCTCCCGACTGAAACTTCCAATCGAGTTCCTACCTGTCGACGAAGAATTTGAATCTATATTCTTCTGGCCGACTCTATCTACGCAGACACAGACAAACGGTGCTTTCCCCCTTTGTGCTTTCACGATTCTACCGTCGATATCGGGGACTTGTACCGAAATGTAAAATACAACTTAAAATTTAAAAGGTAAAATACATCTTAAAATTTAAAATGTAAAATACAACTTAAAATTCAAAATGTAAAATACAACCTAAAATTTAAAATGTAAAATACAACTTAAAATTTAAAGTGTAAAATACAACTTGAAATACGTTTACAAGGGAACATATTCAGTTGATACATAATGAAAATGGGTGTTTTTATATTATGAATGACGCACGAGAGTTCTATTATATACTGTTTCTTTATTCAATATGAGAAAAGAAGAAAACTTGGAAGACGTCTGTACGGTTAGAAAGCCAGAACTGAACTAAACTAAAAGGAGAAAGTCTTGGGTGAAAAACCCACCCCTCATAGGGTCCACTCGAGGAAAAACTAAACATAGAAGTGCCCATAGTTTTATTACTCAGGCCCTCTTAAAAAAGGGGACTGCAGGCCTTCGGTCTCTGACCCGAGGACCGTTAAAGCTAACAAAGACTCTGTCAGTATCCTTCGGCACTCGGTTTATTTTTGCAGCCAGATATTCCAACAATACACGCCGATTTTGATGAAACTTATGTGAGATATAGTTCTTCGAAAAATATTTCACACGTATCCACTCTGAGGGGGTGAAAACAGCCCTCGAAGTCAGGGGCCAAAACCTCATTTTTTGAGATATCTGGGAAACTAGAAGTCGAAAAAATTGATTTTTTTTCAAATGCGTATTTCAAATGCGTATTAATGGGAAATGTAGTCGCGCAAGAATTTTTTCACAAACTTTTTTTCTCAAGAAATATGGTTTTCACCCCTGACTTCGAGGGCTGTATTCACCCCCTCAGAGTGGATGGTTGCCGATAAAAAAAAATACGTGTCAAATATTTTTCGAAGAACCATATCTCGCATAAGTTTCATCAAAATCGGCGTGTATCGACTGAATATGTTCCCTTGTTAGATGCCGTATTTTTAATTAAATCCGTTGCCTAGCGGGAGGCGAGTACGGGGATTAAAGCCGCAGTACGTCGGAGCTCATTCAATTTTCACGGGCACGCATATTGAAAACCTGAATTTCCACGGACATTTCTTGTTTTTTCAACCGGTGTGCAATTCATTTCACGGATGCCCGAGCCCGACGATGATTCGCGCTTTCCATTATTTCTTCGCCGACCCGATGCCGTTATTACGACCAAATTGTACGCGAAAAGAACGGGCAAGCAGTGCATAATCGATTGCGGGCCGGGCCGTATCAGCGCCGTTTAATTTATTCACAAAGTAGCCGGACGGATATTCCACTGGCCGAGGGTAGTTGATTTCTGGGTTATTGGAGGATCGATTGACGCCGGCGAGACAAGTAGGCTCGTTAAACCCGAGGAGAGCGGAATGATTATCGATAAGAATGTTATTAAAGGTCCGATTCGCTCGGAGCCGAGCGTGTCTCTCTGTGCGTACATCGGGACGAGACCATTTCCGATCCATTATCGTCGATTGGTGTGGCCGAATGGGAGCAGTCGGATGAAAGCTCCCCGGAGAAGCAACTGTAATTCGCGATTCCTGGTGTATTCCGCGGCGGTTTAATCGCAAGCTCGGTCGGAAGCCTGCTAAGGGATCGGCCGCGCCGTTCTATTTTGATTCTTTGATTCCGCAGCTTCTTGCAAATGGAACCGAGCGTCCTGGTTTCCTTTCACTTAACAAATTGTCTTCTACCTCCGTCATTCTCGACGAGAAAAGAATCGACTTCAAAGAATACTCATTTCCATGCCGTCCCGTCCTGCACTGGGCTAGCAACTATCATGAAGTGGCAAAAATTCAAGATTTTAGTAGACATTTCTGAAAGTTGCCAGTTAGGGGTTTCGTGCTTGAAAACGAAGCTGACAATAGAAACTCAAAATCGCTTAAGGTGGCTATAAAATTTTCTACATTTTTGGTGATTTCAGGTGATTAGAAGTGAATGCTGTTTTCAATGCAATTTTCAACTAGTGTGAACAGGAGAGATCTGTTTCATATGCTCCGCATTATTTCAGTTCCTGTTATAACAGGCATGGTGGGATTATCATTGGAAAAATCCATGGTGACATTAAATAATTACTAGACTCCGGATTTTATGCGTTTATGGTAAAAATGAGTACGTTCAATTTAGAACAGTGCACAAATTAGAAGACTTTAAGAGTATTAATACATTAATTTCACTATATTCAAATTATTGTTGGAGCACAAACTTTTTATTTTGCATACAGATCCGGAGTTTAGTCATTATTATTGTTCGCAGCGAGAAATGTTTGGATTAAGCCTTTTAAAATTGAATTTTATTTCAGATTTTAGTAAACGAATTTTTTTAGAATTACTATTGCTCGAAATTGCGAAGAAAAAAGTAACGTCACGATTTTTAACTTTTGTATCTGTGCCTATATAATGAAAATTTTAAATACGCCTTTTGTAGACTACGATTTACTACTCTTATTATTAGACTCCGTACGTGCAATTTAGAACAGTGAAGAAATTATAAGACTTTAAGACTATAACGCTATATTAAAATTACTAGTGAAAAATCTAAATTTATATTTAGCTCCTGTGTCTTGCAATTGATGCACAAACTTTTTATTTTGCACAAAGATCCGGAGTCTATTAATTACATTTAGAGTTACAGGTGTATTCAATTCTATGAATCGCGAATAAATTAAATTTTCAAGTCATATTGAATATCCCACTTTTTCGAAAAATTGACCACTACGCCTCAAAGATTTATTGCGCCGCGATGATGTTCCTCGGCAGAAAGTTTCAAGATCGGCAGAAGAGCAGCCTTATTCGCACAATTTGGCGCTACATCGTAATCGTAAAGAGAGTCGGTCGGCCCGGTCCCATTCGAGGCTCGATATCCGCGTTTTGATCTGCTGACAAGGTCCGCAGGACTGTCCGGTTTTAATAGAGACGGCGACCCTTGAGGCAACTTGCGCCATTCCGGCTGGACAGAATGAACGTTAGCAGACGCCCGCCACCATCCCCGTTTCTTCCCCGACCTACGATAAAGGAAACAATGGCCCCGATCCCGGCCGTCTCGAATTAACGCTGAAACGCGACGCGATACTTTGCTGAGACCCTGGGGAGCCCGCGGGATACCTTCGCCGCCGTTAACTGGAATCTCCCGCTGCCAACCGGTTGGTCTCTTTGACAACGCAATGGTAATTACCGGACAACAAAGGGACTGGCCTGGTCGCACTGTTTTTTGAGCAGACTCGGCTATAATGGGGATGCCTAGTTCAGATAACGGAGATTGTTAAGATATCCCGGATTAACGTGTTGAGATCGTTTTAATTAGGGAATGAGCGTCTTGGTACTGCCAGATATAGGATTATGAAATAAAACTATTTCAAGTATTGTCAGCTATCAATATAGAGATCTTTATAATTAGGGAATGAGCGTCTTGGTACTGCCAGATATAGGATTGTGAAATAAAACTATTTCAAGTATTGTCAGCTATCAATAGAGATTAATCCCTTGCATTACGATCTATTCTTTTTGCGGTTACAGCGACTAGAACTGCAAGATCCTCAGTTTATTTATTAGATTGTACTGTTCTAAATGTTCATCACGAGTCAGACTCGATGTTACAGCGCAAGGGGTTAATCTGTGTGTTATCGTCCGCTTGTTTCAGTACCAGATTTCGCAGTTATGATATTTTATGAACGCTCAAATGGACTATTGGGAACAACGCTGTCGTTCTGTGCAATTTTAATCTGATCATTAATCGATGTGCGCTAATGGTGCACTGTTTGAAGATTCAGGCAGTCCCCTATAAGCTCATTAATTTTTTAACGCTGCGAAGCTAAAGTTATACGTTCATTAATGTATGCATTTAGTAAAAGTGAATATGCTGTAA
This sequence comes from Lasioglossum lativentre, assembly GCA_916610255.1. Taxonomy (NCBI): domain Eukaryota; kingdom Metazoa; phylum Arthropoda; class Insecta; order Hymenoptera; family Halictidae; genus Lasioglossum; species Lasioglossum lativentre. Next base: position 23,233,476 of record OU744362.1, on the reverse strand, counting down.
TGCGATTAATGCATTTTTAAGACCGCAAGCTAGAAACGCATTCATTAAACTGATTTCAAAGTCATGTTATTAGAAGGATGATTTCAGCTAAACGCAAGTACGAAACTAAGAGAAAGTAGGTTTGTGTAACGGATGAGTCAGTCCACACAGAAAGTTCCATAATTTTCTGAGCTTCCGGTTGCTCGAACTTCCATGGTAACGACCTCGCATCGTCGGCCACTATAGTCGATGTAAATATTTCTCCTCTAATTGGTTGAACTTCAGGTCCTAGTCCAAGCGCATTCAGAATGAAGATGATGCCAGCCTAAACTCCCCGGAGTCTAATCAGACATCCGAGCGAGGGATCATGGTTGACGCGGTGCAGTCGTCTTATCAGAAAGCCAAGTAATTCCCAGATTTCAGTGTTTCATCGGGTCGTCCTTCATCAAGGGTTAATCAGTTCACGCTTTCGAAGGACAGACGAGAAACGAAGGTCGAGCGGGAAGCTGCGAGCGATTGCGAGGACGTTCGAGTCGAATGCAACGAACAGAGAGAGAGAGAGAGAGAGAGAGAGAGAGGGAGAGAGAGAGAGAAAGTGTTAGAGGAAACGAGGAATACGAGCGAGAGAATCAAAGAGGACCGACAGAGAGATAGCATGGAGATCGCGGCAAATCGTTCGTGAGCGTATTACGGGCACGTTCACGCGTGGCTGTTTGTACGCGACAGGCGGAGAGCAAATACGTGTTTCCATTTGATGTGTTAAGCTTTAACCCGTTTGTGTGAGTTCGTCGTGCTCGGCTCGTCGACGATCTCCGCGAATTTCTCGTGCGTATCATCTCTGTTTCCCGCATGTGCGCGTGCACGGGGTGTCGAAAAAGTCGTGGTCGTTCGTGCTGGACGGGATTCCTTCGCAACATATTGAATACACATTTGTAAAAAAGCTCCTTGCAAGCTTATAATAATAATTGAAAGATTCCATGAAATTAGATTCTACAACCCCAAAACCCCTAAAAACCGTTCTGTTTATAATTGACAATATACAGGGTCGACAATAACAAGACAATATACAAATTTCTAAAAATACTAAAACCTTCCAAAAATTAACTCCCTGAAATGGTCGGTTCCTGAGGTGATTGCAAGCGACATTTTCCTTTTCCAAAATGTCCTCCGTAGCTTTGTTCAGGAGTTATTAACGAAAAGGTTGGCGCGTCTGACCATTTATGCCAACACGCGTCTAGGTCGCGCTCATATTGGTCCGTGTGTTTCGTTAATAACTTCTAAACGAAACCGCAGCGGACATTTTGGAAAAGGAAAATGTTGCTTCGAATGACCTCAGGAACCGCCCTTTTCAGGGAGTTGATGAATTTAGGGACACCCTGTATAATTAACAGAGACATGAATTTTATTCAGCTTTCGCGACTCTTGCAGGCGCACCGTACAGATTTATCCGCTGAATGCATAAAAGTCGCAAGTTACGACGATTACTTTCACGACACCCGGTGAACGAACTGCGCGCGCCATCTCGTTCGCGTGCAGGCCTGCATACCGGTACGTGCGTGACGTGCTCTCCTCGTCAGGGACGAAACGAAAGAGAGACGACACCGGGCGACGAGCAACCAGGCCGATGATCTCCGAGCGGCTCGGAAAAGTGGAGCGGTAATTTCATTTGCATGGGGTTGCGTCGACTACGCGAGGGTGAAACCGACGAGGGAACGGAGACAATAGGGAGAGAGGCAAAGCGAGCGAGAGGAACAGAAGCGCGGCGAACGAGTCCGCGTTGCGAGAACGAGGCCGTGGAAGAACAACGGGACTCGATGAGGGGGAAGAGTAGTGGATACGTCAGGGCTGGGGTGAGGGGTAGCCTGACAACAGCCAAAGAAACGGGAACGTCGGCGTCGGCGTCGACGATGAGGAATCCTATCGGAATGTCATTCCCGTCACGGGGCGTTTTCCCGTTTTACCCAGACTTTATTGCATATTCCAAGTTCCCGTTTCTTTCGACGACCGTTTATCGCGTGAACGCGAGAAAAAAAGAAGAATAGAATGGAAATCGAGCGCCTCGAAGAAGATAATAAACGCCCGTGTTACATATAAATGGAAGCGGGAGCAGCTCCTTGCCGGTTTTCCTCGACGGAGATGCGGAGGATCGTCGTCTTCGTCGTTGTCGAGTTTCTTTCTGTTCGAGATAACTGAACACGATACCGATACCTTGGAACGCTCCACGAGTACTTTGAAACGCTGCAACACCGTGACAAGAACCTTCGAAATTCCCTTTTCGGAGAAGGTCCTGCTTTCACCAGCGTCAGCCCTTTTCCGCCCCCCTTTATTCCGGAGGAAATGGGAATCCGAGATTCCGGACCGCTTGCCAGATCGTTATTCCGCCGTTCCTTTTATCGTTAACTGCGTCACAGAGAACGCGGACGACGCATACATAAATTTTAGGAACGGACCGGCGCGGCGCGGCGCGACGCAGGGCTCGCGAGTGCTCAAGACTGGAAAAAGCTTGAGCGACTTCCAAGAGTCTCCGAGACGCTCATCACAAGAGCGTATTAATATTCTGCGGTCGGACTGCACCCACGAAGGGTACGAGTCTCGACAGACCTGCGAGCTAGGGCTTCCATTTCCTCCCTCTAATCCACCAAATTCTAGAGGTAATATGTACACGTACGTGCACGCGTCTACGCGCGACCGGATGTATGGGGTGTCGCTGCAATCCTCGCGCAATCTGTTTCAAACGTTGCTTTGAGATGTTTTTGAAGCCTTCGTAACGAAATTTCATTATTTTATACTGCTATAGTATCTCTGTAGTTTTGCCTTTTATAAGCAGAGGAAATTGTGATTTTTAAAGGCTGATTCCTTATTTATGTTCCATAAAACACCCGAAGAATTAGTATTCAATGTTTATTATTCCGGACTGAAAAAAATCTGATAAATTTCGAGATACTTATTGATGTCTCTAATTGAATTGAAATTACTAATTCTCCTAATTACTAATTGAATTGAAATTACTAATTCTCCTAATTACTAATTGAATTGAAATTACTAATTCTCCTAATTACTGATTGAAATGAAATTACTAATTCTCCTAATTATTAATTCTCCTTATTACTAATTGGATTGATATTACTAATTCTCCTAATTACTAATCTGTTAAAATTACGTAATTCTAAACGTGGAGGGCTAACTTCTAGGAGGTTTACGAGTAATAGCTAATAAATTTTACAATAAAAATCAAAAATTCGGGAGAAGAAATTAAGAAAAGAAATTTTCACCTGGCCCTAAAGGGCCCATAACCTCGGCAGGGGATGAAATATTAAAAAATTTTCTAAAATCGGAAATTTTTTGTTCGAATGCTATTTGCAATCATCGTATATTTAAAGCGTGCATCCATCGGAGAGATACGTATCCAGATGCGTGCTCGAGTATCCCGAAATACGACACTCGGACGTCTTTCCAGAGGTGGATTACCCTCTCGTCCATGACCCGACCACATAATCGTCCTCTGGCTTGCATTCCCCACATAATCCTGTCGTCGACGAGGCCAACGGGGATCGCGAGGGTTCCGGTCCCAAGCTTTCATTACACAGTTTGTAGAACGCCGTCCGAAAACACGCGTTCCGTTCACGACGTGCCACGAGGCTAATGGACCAACCCCATTCCCTTCCTGCATCCATGGAACAGCTACCCCCTCGCCCAATCCGCCATCTCGCCGTTTCGCGAAACCATTTTTCATTCTTGTTAGTAGTCGTACACGGCCTCTCTCCGGGTCTCCCCGTGTTTTCTTATCCTCTTAAGTGTTATAAATCAACCTTTAATGTCGGTTTAGTCGGCCGAATAAATTCCCGCGTATCGTAGAGTGTTGCGCGAATTCTTGGAAATATTCCGAGCGTATCGTGTGCACCCCTCCCCCCGCGTAACGACCCAGTCGTTTATGTTTGCGACGCGCTATGGTCCAAATACTAACACTGCCGTATAAAAAATCGAATTAGTCGCGAGCAGATTTCTAGTTCAGAAAGCAACGCTTTGAGAAAAAGTTAATTAATGAACTGAACATTGTTTCATTTTTTAATTCCGATATTAACCCTTAGCACTCGGATGGCGACGAGACATCACTGAAAACAGCTATGCCATTCTTAAAAATATTGTTCAAATTATTATTTTTATAATTATTATTATATTATATATCAGTTTCATATGCAAAAAATGAAAAAGAAATTGCACGGAATGGAAATATTCTAGAATGGAAAAATCTTTGAGTGAAAATAGCTCCGAGTGCAAAGGGTTAATTCCGAACACTAGTAATAACGCAGAAAATGTATTTCCACCAGTTTTTACTACAAAACGTTGAAAAATATAAGATTTGCTATCGTCTCGTGACACGGTGAGTGTATGTTTTCGTGCTTTATCTCATAAAAATATGAAAAGAAAATCCCATTACTTATGGGACGACCTAATATTTGGCACAGTGCGGGTGGTAAGTTTCGGCGATGGGCAAAGGGGAGGGCGCGGAGGGCAACAGTTTTTCCCGGGTAGGTTCCAGGCCAAACATCGCCCACCGCCCGCACCTTAATCTCGGCCGTCACTTTCTGCTCCAATTTCTTCGAGAATCTTTGTCATCCGTGGACCTCGGAGCGTTTCAATTTTCTCCGTTCGGCGTGCCAGTCGCAGAGCTTTACATTCCGCAGTCTCTCGAGGAATCTTCCTTTTTGTCTTAATAATTGAAACGCGCGATGCTCTAGCCGACGGGTGCGCCCGCCCGGCCGCGCTCACAATACCGCAGAGCGAACGCGAACGTTTAGCCGGCCGTCGACGATGAAGTTTCGCGTTCGTTCCGGAAATAATAAGCGGCCGCGTTGTAAACTCGAGCGGGCCGCGTTTAAAGCGCGTTTCAACGTAATTAAAAATACCGGGTTGCGGAAGACGAGTTTCGAAGCTGTTCGTTGTCCATCCTCCCTATTCCCGTCCCACTTCGCTCTCTCGCTCTTGTTCCGAAGGCACACCGCCGCCATAGAATTGCAAATGTTCACGCGCGCGCGACGCGACGTTTATTCCTCGAATGTTTCGCGAATTACAATTATTATTCGTCCGAAGTGGCCGTACCGCTTAACAACGCAACCCTCGTTGTTCGGCATCGCAGCCGGTCAGCGAAATTGCAAAATAACGCTCGTCGTGCGAGAAAACAAGCGAGCTGTTCCCGGGGTAAACTTTCTTTCTCTCTCTCTATCTCCTATTTTTTCGTTCTTTATTACAACTACTCTTGGTCCTCGCGGCCTCAAGACGTGCTAGAGTAAAGTTGAAGCCGGATGCAAGCTCTCTTTCGTCTTTTCAACCCCCCCCCCCCCCCTCCGCTCCGCTGCCACCGAAGTTAATAGGTACGGAACACCGGCGTAAGCCTCGTAATAAAGTGGCGAAACGTACGGTCCTTTCTTCTCCGACAAGATAGAAAATATTTGTCCCAGGCGCGAGCCACGTGGTTTTTCTTCATTTCTCCAACGGGATTTTCCGTCCTCGAAAGACTCTCTCTCTCTCTCTTGGGCTGTGGGACAAGCTTCGTCCCACAGGCTTCGAGGCCGATCATAATTCTGCGGGCCCCTTAATGGGATTATTCTCTCTCGCTCTCTCTTTTTAATTGCGTTGCAGGGTACCCGCTGCGCGTGTATCGGTCGCGGGGCCGTACTGAAATTTAATGGATGGAAAATAGCAGGTGTATGTCGCTTAATAAAGGAAGCCCGTTCCGGAACATAGTCTTCTCTACGACGCGGCGGGGGGTGCAAAAAAGGAGAGACACAAGACTACTCCGCTGCGCCTTCGGAAAATCTGCTACAGCGACCACGCCTGCTTCCTTCGACCTCGTCGTTCCCCGGGTATATTTCGTGCACCAGGTGCTGCCACGCCAACGGTTAAAACAATTTGCCGTAAATTTTCTCCGGCTAGAAACCAGCCGGGCCATAGGGAGGGGTCAGAGAGCGTAAACGGACCCGAAGATACGGCAAGAAATCCGCTCGCGGTCCGCCGAGAGTTTGTTGTTCTTCCTTTTCCTGGCCAGTTTCTTCGACGCTACGCAGGGAACGCGACGACGACGCAGCAATTGTAGCTCCCTGTGTGTACCACTTGTTCGGCTACTCGGTTGCTATCCACCCCCGCGCCCTCGGCGAATTGTTCTCCGACCGACGCGACGCGACGCGACGCGACGCGACGCAACGGGAGGATTAGCATTTCTCTGGATCTCTCCCTTCGCGTGCGCCGAGATTACTACTCGAGCCTCAGCTTTTAAACGACGAGGACAATCCAGCAGCCATTGAAAATAATTCTGAAGGAGGACGAGTGTTTCGGGTTAGTGGACCTAGAGTATCGTGCTCCTGGGAAGTACGGGGACGGCGGCGCGTATCTCGTTCCCTAGCTCCGGGCACTGAAAAACTGCGGCAGGGCTCCGAGCTAGTCAAGATAGCCGGTCTGAAGGGACAAGAAGGATTCATAAAACAAGGGAGTCAGGCGGAGGGCGACATATTGCTGCGCGTGGCATGTATTATGCATGAATAGCCGAGGCCTGGTCTACATCGCCTCCGCCAGGTTCTCGGCTTTTGTTCGCCTCCTCGGCTCGAGTCTATTAAGCGGGTATTACCGTTCGACTGGCTAAAAATCTACAATTTTTTCCTCTTCGACCTTCTTCCACTCGAAAATGTCCTTAACCCCTTGCCTGAAAATTACGTTTCGCTGACGTCACGGATTTCGGACGGCGAACTCGAGTTTTTCTAACTTTACTTCATGAAGTAATATATGCGTATACTGTATTAATAATATTATATTATTATTATATACAGGGTGGTCCATTTATCTTGAGACAGTCAATTATTACGGAAACCAGCAGGAATATGAAAAAATGTTTTATATAAAATATTCTTGATATGAAGGGGCACATTTAATGGCGCTATGCACATTTTTCCATAATGGCCCTTTAAGGGTCAGATGAAGGGCAACTTCATTGTTTCAAATGGAAACCCATATTTTTTTATTTCATATTCTTATTCTACATCGAAAAATAATAATATCTCGTATACAACATTTTTTTCCTGAACTTACCATTTTTTAACGATACCGTGATAAATGTTGCAAAGCTTGCATAATGGCATACAACATGTATTGTGAATCTTCATCTAGTAGGCGGTAATAAGCAACATTTATCATAGTATCGTTAAAAAATGGTAAGTTCAGGAAAAAAAATGTTGTATACGAGATATTATTATTTTTCGATGTAGAATAAGAATATGAAATAAAAAATATGGGTTTCCATTTGAAAAAATGAAGTTGCACTTCATCTGACCCTTAAAGGGCAATTATGGAAAAATGTGCATAGCGCCATTAAATGTGCCCCTTCATATCAAGAATATTTTATATAAAACATTTTTTCATGTTCCTGCTGATTTCCGTAATAATTGACTGTCTCAAGATAAATGGACCTCCTTGTATATACATATTTATAATAGCAACATTTTAAACTTGATTTCAAAACAATGCACCATAATTTGTTTTACGGTTGCAGTAATTAGAACTTCTTTGACGTCCATTGGAAGAAGGATGTTTATATTTTTTCCTTTCCTCGTACAGTATGACTCCCACTAATATTCGACCATACAACTTGGATTTTTTTGAGAAGTTAGAACAATCGGTTTTGTTACGCAATGTGAAAAGAATTTTTGAAAATGTAGAGAAAATACTAAAAGTTATATTTTACAACTTTTTTATGTGGGCTCATATTGAAAATGTAGAAAACACGTTTCATGATTTTGATGAAACTTTTACAATGCATATAATTGTCACAGATCTACAAAACATATTTTTTAAATTTTCAATTTAGACCCACATAAAAAAGTTGTGAAATTGCAACTTTTAGTATTTTCTCTACAAATCATGTGGTCCAATATTAAAAAAATATTTTTAACAGCGTCCGAATATTAATGGGAGTCACTGTATGTATTAGGATGGAGCGAAAGAACTCTTTTTCGGTGATTAAATTCTAATAGCGCGGAGAAGTCTTGGCCCAATAAAACGTGCAAAAAATTTCAGCTCGATCGGATAATTAATCCGTGTGCGTCAAAGGCACTTTTCAAAATTTTAGTCGAACATGTGTTAAAAAATAAGCACAAACGAACGAAATTAATAGGATCGCGAAGAGATTCGATAAAAACACAGATGAGACTGGTTCTTTGTGCTGTCACGCTAGTGATCCCCCTTTAATTTGAAAACTCGCGTCTTTGTAATGATCCGGCGCTGGCATCGACGATCCTTTGACGCAGAGGAGCGTTAGGTGCCTCCTCGTCCGGAATCCTTACGATTCCTTTAGCTCTTGCGAACTCAAATTCCTGGGAAACGAGCGAGTAAAGCGTCGCAAACTTTGCCGTCACTCGTTACGGACAAAGCTCTTTCATTTGGCCAATTTGTCTCGTTAATTGAAGAACTTCGGTGAAACGGGGACCTCTGTGAACTACGTCTCCGCGCGCGTGGATCCGTGCATTCTGCCAGAACTGTGTTCACCCCCCTCCCCCCCTCCTCCTCCCTGTATCCGTGACACATTTGAAAATAACATCAAACCGGGACACTCGACATCGTCCGTCGAGCCTTGCCTCGTCCTTTCCGAATTTCCGACCGAGTCGAGAGTCCCGGCTTCGTTGGCTGGCTGGCTGTTGCGCCGGCAACGACAGAATTATGCCACTTTTATGTCAAATATTACGACGGTCGCGCGGCTTGTCAGAAATTTTCCAGAGAGCCCGACAGGATTTACGGGGACGGCTCACCGAGAAGCCGACTGAATCACCTCTCAGACGTGTTCGGAATGTTCGTTAAAAAATACCGGGAGGCAAAAAGGACGGAAGAATTTGAAAGATGAAACGGGGGCGGAGACTTGCTGCACCGTTCCGTGAAATAATAAGCGCGGGGAGTGAGGTGGAGATTCCGCGTTTCTGATGGATCGAGCGACGGATGACTCCTGACACAAAGACGAGCACTTCAACGGGAACTCGTTGCGAGGGCTCGGTTTGAATAAAACGAGGATCAATTTAGAGAGCAGGTGGTACCTATTTTTGTAACAAATGGTTCGCGATATGCACCCGGAGCTTCGCGGATATTGATAAAGCCAACGTTGCGTCACGGTTTATTTCGTGCGAACGACTAGATCTGCGAATTTTTATGCGTTTCCGTCGAATCCACAGAATATTTTTACAATGTTTTTTCTATTTACCAAATATAGTGAAATACAAATGTACATCGTTACCATAGCAATATCTGTATCAACGTAAACACGATAAAATTCTACTACTTTTTATTTTACTGAATCCTATGTACAATATAATTCTTAGAATTCAGGGCTGGGTAAAATAGTATTTGAAGTAAAAAATAAAAATATATTTTCAGTGATTATTTCCAAAACTATGTTATTTTGAATAATTTGATATGTCCATTTATTTTTGTATTAGTGGAGATACTATTTGAAATGTTTATTTATTTTTGTATTAGTGGAAATACTATTTGAAATGTTTATTTATTTTTGTATTAGTGGAAATACTATTTGAAATATTTATTTAATCTCCCAAGTATGAAATATGTATTTCAATTATGTGTTTCTCAACACGAACTTAAAACAGTTACTTGAAATAAATATTTCTGCCATTATTAGTGGAATGAAACTTCAGCACTACCTTTCACCAAAATAAGCTATGGATATATCTAGACATTCATAACTATGCTTATATGGTTAAATCCACAACAGAACCATTTCTCAGAAATCATTTGTGTGTGCTATCACTCGACTGCCGCAGTCAGTCCCGACTTCCTTTAATAATTATAAACAAAAGTAATATTTCAGATGACTATTGTAAGTAACATACTATGAAATACTAGTTGAAATAATTAATTTTCATATATGCTTAAAACAATATTATTTCAAATATTTATTCTTAATACATTCTACGAAAACTATTATTTCAAATAATTATTTCTAAAACATCGCACAGCAAATATTACTTCAATTAATAGCTTCCATACATGTGTAATAAATAGATATTTTCAACTACATTCTTCTATGTAGAACTAAGAAATAAAATAAATGCTGAAATACTACTTAATTTGAATAAAAGTATTGTAATTACTATTTCCAATACTTTTAATTTCAATTGTACCCAGCACTGTTAGAATTGAATAATTTTTCATTCCTAAAAAAAAATTTTTCAATTTATCGATGTTTGTTACCGTGGCCTTATCAGTTGAGTGTACACTACTATCGAAAGCGACGAAAAATTGGTCTCTTCGATAGAATGGTTCGCTAACGTTATGACGCGGTGATTTTAGCGGTGGGTATCGAAGATGCTTAGGATCGAAAGCCGCCTTTTATCGATGTATAGGCTCTCGCCAGCCGTGGCTCGACACACGTGGGATGGCTGGTACAGGAGGGCTGAGCCCCGAGGAGAGGGTGAAGAGTAAAGGACCGACACATGCAGCCGGAGTAAACTAGGGTTGATGCGAAACCGATAATGTCGTCGCGCTGGCTCGTACGGGGCTGCGTGTTCGACTGGTGGTTCCAGAAGCGGAGAACGAACCCCTCCTCGCGTTTGCCCCGACACGACACTCTTCCTCTCCCTGGTGCCCTTCTATTTCTGTCCTTCATGGCCGTAGCCAGTTATGCGGGTCGCAGCCGCGGCGAGCAAATATGTATTAGATTTTTGTTTGCCTCGGCGGATATTGCAAATGGAAAATACCAATGCGGGTGTGCCGGCCGTTCGGCGAGGTATCGTTTCCCGTATATCACGATACGACCGCGTCGTTCTATCCTTTCTACACCTCTCCCTCTTGTACACCTCGATCGAGAAACAGCCCTTTCTCCTTTGCGCTTCGATCTTTCCTCGGTCTCTCGACCGATCGCTGGAACTGTGTCACGTCTCTCTATTTTTACTGCCGCTGTGTACGATACTATCTATCCATCTCTCTTTCTCTCGATCCCGCCCAGAAGAAAGAAGAAGAATAAGAAGAGCCACTTCGCGAAGCCGCTTTGAAAGATTGCGCAGCCTAAATTTAGTCCGGCGTTGATCCTCCGCTTTACGTATCGGTAGGAAGAGGGCCGGGGGTTTTGTATACAGGGTGTCCCAAAATTCCTTCAATTCCCTGAAATGGCCGGTTCCCGAGGTCATTCGAAGCAAAATTTTCCTTTTTCAAAATGTCCGCCGCGGGTTTGTTTCGGAGTTATTAACGAAAAACACGGAACCAATACGCGCGACCTACACGCGTATTGGCAAAAATGGTTAGGCGCGCCAACAGGCGTCTGGGTCTCTAAGTCCTTGATACGAGGACTTTCGTCAGCGCAGATATACGGAAACCGTCCGTGTTGATCCACATAATGACGTATCACTATCCTTCAATAATATTAAATTTTATTATAAAATAAATTTCATTGAAAATTCAAGGTCATAGAAACACTAGTGTAAACAGTACAGTAATTTTCGATACACCGCGATGTATTTCGGCCGGACCATATTTGCCAACACGCGTGTAGGTCGCGCGTATTGGTTCGTGTTTTTCGTTAATAACTCCCAAACGAAGCCGCGGCGGACATTTCGGTAAAGGAAAATGTCGCTTCGAATGACCTCAGGAATCGCTCATTTCAGGGAATCGAAGGAATTTTTGGACACCCTGCAGACGACCGGATCCAACGGTGGTTTATCTCGTAAAATACCGGGAGTATTATTAATCCTGATTCGGGACGGCGAAGTAACAGGGAACGGGAGGGAAACCAGATCTCTCCCCCTCATACCGGATGCACCTCAAGAAACTCATTCGTTTCGCGTTACGCGATGCAACCAGCATACACGCGCGATCCAACCCTGCCGCGCCGGTACGTGCACAATACGCCGCAGAGCCGTTCAATCATGCGTGACGGTTGCTCGCATTCGCGCCACGTAATCCCCGTGTTTTAGCCGAATTTAATGCGGATTAATCCATCCGACGTACTCGCATCAACGCAAATATCGTTAACTCGTGTAAACACGAACGACGCCGTCTCCGCGGACACGAATTCAACGGATTCCGAGTAATTGGATGATCGTGGATCATCGATTCTGAAAAATTAGATCTGGAGCATTTTATCCGACCCTACTGGGCTGATGGTCTTTGGTGGTTGCGAGGCTTTCAAGAAAGGTACTACACCATGATAAATATTTATGTTTGTATCGATCGTAAATTGTTTATAAGAAATGTGTTAAGGACTCAGTGTTTGGTCCTCTGACATGGAACTCACACGTGTTTTTACTTTTTCTTATTGAAAAAGAGGAGAAAGCTTTTTCCTCTTTTCATTGAAAATAAAATTTGTTTCATCGTGCATAGAGCAAGTAAGTTTTGGTATTTTTAATATAGTTGTCTTACAACGTATGAATATATCGAATAATTAATTTACAGTCGCAATTGTTTTCTTGAGAATGGTCTAAAATAAGACCGAAACGTTGGAAATGAATAAGTTGCAAATTTGCCAGTAACTAGTAAAAACTGATCGAACCCGTGCGCCGATAACATTAACACATTTCTTAGAAAGGTACTACGTTTTACGCAAAATTAACACGTTCACTGGCGAATAACATTTGCATTCTAAAATCAGAGATTTCATATGCAACTGCCCCTAGTATTATTTCCTTTATAAGTTCGCGTAAAAGCATACGCGCATTATCAGTTTCGCATCAACCCCCGTTTACTCCTTTGCTCTTTACCCACTCCTCCGGGTTTATCCCACAAGCACCAGCCCTCCCACGCGTATCGAGTATACATCGATAAAGGGCGACCTTCGATCCTGAACACCTTCGACGGCGACCGCTGAAATCATTTGCAAGCTGTTCATACCAAAAGAAGTAGTAGTTTCTCTTCGAGTTTTACGCGCGCGGAAACGTTGAACGACTCGGTTTGCGAAAAAAAGGAAACTTCACACTTAATCGTAGTAGAAACGTTGTCGCGTTACACCTTTACGATCCCCGGCGCAACCCCCTACTTTCCGGCCGTTCATACTCGAGAGCTAGTCCGCAAACGCCAAGGGGGCTACTTATTCAATATTGTATACTGCCTGGCCCGTGTTTGCGCTCGCGAATTATATTCCGGTTTTCATTGCGCGATAAAACACGGATAGGGGAACGCGACCGCGCACTCGCTCCAGAGAATTGCCACCTTGTCGGAAGGAAGGAAGGAAGGAAGACCATGCGCGTACACCCGGACAGGATGAAGGGAATGTCTTTATCCGATACCGGCGGCTTATCTCGGTCCCCCGTGATTCTGCGTGGGCGAACAAGGTGAGGGTTACACGGCTCCGACCTTCGTTGACGTCAGACGTAAATAAAGCCGACTATTATCCTTAAATTGTGCCGCGATAATGGAAGCATATTATTAGAACTCGGAGAATTGCTGTGTTTCGAATGGGGGCAGTCTCTCTCTCTCTCTCTCTCTCTCTCTCTCGCGTGCTTTGTCGACTACTTGACGTATATTCGCTGTCTTCGAAATACATGAATGCCGAATTACAGAGGTTATTGCAACGACTACTTTGGTAATGTCTGATTCTCTTGTCTGGGTTATGTAACGCATTTCACGAAATATTATGCTATCCAGATTTGTGCTATTTTACTATTGTTGGATATTGGTGAGTGGTAAAATTAATACTCTCACTCTTGGGTCAACAACAACCATATATTTTTATAACGGAAGAAGCCCACGTCCTCTCTTTATCCATACACTCAACGTACTTAACGACAGTTCCACTGCGTCTCCACTCCTCTCACATTCTTTTATCGTTTGTTTCTCTCTTCGCACACATACCCACACACAATTATTTTTCACCGTATTATTGGTATACGGTATTATTATTTTATTTATAATATATTATTGGTATATGGTATATTGGTATTATTTTCACCGTATAATCACGACGTGCTTAAATAGAAAAGTTCTGAAAAGTGTATGTTTTATTTTTTCATAATGTCCTTTGCACGTTATTTGGTAAACCAATGCGGTAAGAGTTCCTTTTAGCACCCACCTCCGATTGCCTTCAAACTTACTCAGTAGACGTTCCACGAGGTGTCTGACAAAATGAAGGTGAAATTGAGGTATAAAAGTACAAATTAGGATTATTACGCAAACCCCAAGCCCACTAATGAGCTAACCTAAAAACCTAACCTAATGCTTCTAATTGCTCGAAAAAGATCAGTAATATTAAATTTTCCTATGAAACAAATTCTATTAAAATTATTGGCAATGAAAAATAATATTCCTATGAAACAAATTCTATTAAAATTATTGTCAATGAAAAATAACATTAAATTCTCCTATGAAACAAATTCTATTAAAATGATTGTCAACGAAAAATAATATTAAATTTTCCTATGAAGCAAATTCTAAAAAAATTCTATACAAATTGTCCTAATCGAGGGGCGTCTGAATAGTTCCGTGAGCAGCTAAACTGTATGCGTGAAAAATCCGCAACGCGTCGAGCGCGCGATTCGATATCAATTAAACTCGCGTAGCGTGGGATCGACCAACCATCAACTTCTCCAAGACAACCGTGGGGCGGGATCGATAACTCGTCGCGGGCCGCTCGCTCGCGGTATCGCGTCAGCTCATCGCGAATGCATCTCGAGGACCCTGTACGGCGGCGGCACCCATTAAGGAATGCAGGCTGCATGCGCCCGTAGCGACGCATAGAACAAACCATCGCGTCGCGTCGTGTCGTGCCTGATGCATGCATGCATCCGCGCCCGTTCGTCGTTGCCGTATTTCAGATGGCTCGGGGCTCTCCGCGTCAGACGATTTACGGGAACGGTGGAAATTTAGGGTCGGCGGCCCCGAAGGTCGTACCCAAAGACGTTCTTGACGAGTACGGAACAAGGAAGAGAAGGAGAGGTGGTCGTATACGGGACAGGTAAAGCGATGGTGCTCGAGGCTACCCGGCTCTCTCATATCTGCTTCTGGCCGATGAGAAATTTCGGGTCGGTGGTCGACGCCGAGACGCCGAGAGGTTTCGCAATTCGCGCGCACCGCCGCGCCGCCAGCCGAACCGCAAAGTCTCGGTTTCGACGATGTTGGTTCAGCGGGAGATTTAGATGTCGGGTTTTCCTGGGCTCGCAGGATTAATGATATTTGCGGAAAAACAATGGCGGACCGCGTAACCGTGCGAAATGCAACGCGTTGTGCGCGCCTATCGAATAGTTACGTCGCGTCGCGTCGCGTCGCGTCGCGTCGCGTCGCGCCGGCCGCGCGTGAGGGATAAATCTTCGGCCTGGCTGCTGGAATTAACGTTCATCCCCGGAAATTGGAAAGCGGATAAACGGGCAAAGCTTGTAACGAGACTTTTCGCAGCTTCTCCCCGGGGCTCGGAGCTAATTACCGTGCCGGTCGTTGCCGTGAATATTCTTAACGACACGTTCCGAGGGTCTGAAACTTTCGCAAATATTATTAATACCCGGCGCGACTCGCTCTCTCTCTCTCTCTCTCTCTCTCTCTCTCTCTCTCTCTCTCTCTCTCTCTCTCTCTCTCTCTCTCTTCGTCTTTTCGCGCAGGCTCCTCGACAGCATTTTAGGTGCCCTGTCGTCTCTCGCCGTTGATAGGCGTAGTTCATGCGAGCGTACGTCACCGTGCCTCATTATTATAGTCTGTGTCGCGACTGAAAAGCCCCAACCCAACGACGGAACGGCGACGTCACGGAGGATGGGGGGGACCGTGAGGAGCCACGCGGAGCAGAAACAGGAGTACCCATCCTAACTTTCAAGTAATTAAGTGCGTCGAAACTTGGATGAGACTCGTAATTGTGTTTTATAAGGAGCAACCGGGATAGCTTTTCAAGACAGTCGCTATTTCGGTGAGGTTTTTAACAAAGAGGGCAATCGAGGCGACGTGACTCGACTCGAGCTGATCAAATTTACGACAAATAAGCGGAATAGTACGTCTCCTTTCGAACGAACGCGCTCTGTTCTTCCGTAGGAGCGATTTTATTAACGCGATCTGTGCGCAGCCGTTTTGCTCGACTTTTCTACTGAAGACAATTTTTATTCTGCATGAAAATACGTAGAAATTCATTCGTCATTTTTCATCTGTTCGAACATGTGCAGATATTTACGTCCATAGTATTTGCTGGATTATGAACGATGTCGCTTTTGGCGATTCGTTAAAAAATGCTCCACTATCGATAATCGATTTCAAAAGAATATTAACCCTTAGCACTCGGTTGGCGACTCTGAGGCACCACTGAAAATTGCTATGCAATTCTTAAAAATATTATTACTTTTGTTCGTATTTAATAAACTACTAGACATTTACATATTACATGAGACATTATATCATATGCAAAAAAGAAAAAAAATGGTATACAATGGAAATATTCTAGAATGGAAAAATCTTTCGTTTTTGAGTTAAAATAGCTCCGAGTGAAAAGGGTTAATTCCGAACACTAGTAATAACGTGGAAAATGAATTTCTACCTGTCTTTATCATAAAACGTTGATGTGCTATTTTTGTTCGTATTTAATAAACTACTAGACATTTACATATTACATGAGACATGAGAAAAATCTTCGAGTTAAAATAGCTGCGACTGCAAAGGGTAAAATTGTCGGTAAACAAAGTGTTAAAAAATGATTACCAACGTACACAAAAGTCGGATAACCAGAAACGTTGTATTTTCACGGTAAAAAATCTCGTGCTAATAAAATATTACGGTCTAAGCTAGCGTGCCATCTAAAACAAGAGGCTGGACGAGGTAACCTTGTTACAATATGCGAGTTGCGAAACCCTTTATCCTATAGATTGCATTATTTCGTAACGCGCGGTCTTGCCCGGGGACCAAGATAATCCAGCAGTCACGTTACAGGGCTGCGTTTCGGATGGAACACAATTTGGCACGCACGCGAGCGTAAATGGATTCTCTCGCGAGAACGTCTACCCAGCTCGGTAAACATTGTTCGGTTCTTTTAACGATTTCGCCGACAATATGCTGTACGTACGCGTATTGACTGGTTTTGGTAATTGCATTTCCGATAGCTAAGTGGTCGGACTCGATACAGAAGCGCCAATTACTCGATATCCACCGAGGCAAATTTACTTGCGCCAATTTCCGGTCACGGAATCGCTCCTGTAGAGTCGTACGGCGGACGGAAATGATAAACGGATTGGATACTCCGATAATAAGTAGCTGATGAGCTCGTTATGTTCTCGACAAAATACATGCACAGGGAATTTCCTCTGCGAATCAATTTCCTGATTTCTTTTTTTTGTTTTGTTTTCGTCGCGCGCGAATCGCGCACGGGCCAATAATGAAAATAAAAAGACAATTGTTTTGGTCGGTCAGATTCGTACCGTTCACCGCACAATACTTCCATCGCCGGTTCCGGGCGGTATACTGAATACTATCGCGATTGCACGGAACTGCAACTAACTGCAATATCGATACGTGTCGCGTCGAATTACTATGGTGAAAAATTTCGAACGAGAGCCCGACGCCGAAAGCCGGAGGGGAGCACGATACCAAAGGGTCGGAAGTGACGAGCGAATCGACTCTATATCGACGCGACAATTAGCTAATGCGTCGCGGCGCGGCTCGGCGCGGCTCGGCTCGGCTCGGCTCGGTGCAACCCTCTGCATCGCCGATTCAATGCACGCTGGTTTTGCAGGTCGAGGAAATTCGTTTTTCCATATGCTCGCAGGACCGGCCCTGTCGGTGATCACGGATTTTAAACCGCGGCCTAACCTTTAACACTATCTCTGCCGCGCTTTTATGTGCACACCTATTTCGACTTATCTTTCTACGTAGAATCATCCCCTGTGTTCGGTGGTACCTTCAATACCGTGACACTATGTATATCTTTAAAATTTTATAATATTAACGCGTTCACGACCACCGTCAGGGACGTCCACAATCCCTCGATTTATTTAAAGATTGTCAAATTATTTATTTATTTATTTATTAACGCCCTAAACCGTGTATGGTTTATATAGCATACATTAGCATAACACTTTACAATTGACAATTGACAATGAGGTGTAGATTGCCAAATTAATTTTATACAGTTTGCTATTTAAAGTCATACGTTCAACGTTGGTCGCACAAAAAGAGTCGCAAGTCGTTCCTGAAGGATTAATATAATCGATTCAATGCACTCAAAGCCATGATTTTTAGTATTACGTCCGACTGAGGGGGTAGGGTAAGTCAGCGTCTATTCCGGCAATTAAGGGTTAATTTATTACCGGCCATTAGCGAACACGTGCACTTCTAGCGATCTGGCTCTCAGCTCAGTAGCGGTTCACGTGTCATAAACCTTCAGACGCGACATGGTGGTCAATGGGCCTGCTAAGCACCCCTTTCCATGTCGTGGGTGCAGTTCACTCTCTCACAAATGCGACGAACGGTTGCCTTAGTGGCACGAGTAACTGCCCTCGATTGAAAATCTACACACTGAATCGCGAAAGTTTTCGTACCTAACGAATTGATCGCTAAGCATTTTTTCAGAGATAAATGTTATATAACTACAAACCTTTGCACTCGGAGCTATTTTAACTAAAAAAAAAGGAATGATTTTTCCATTCTAGAATATTTCCGTTCTATACAATTTTTGCATATGAAACGGATATAATATCTCATGTTGTCAATTGTAAAGTTTTATATTAATGTGTGCTATATAAACTATACACGGTTTAGGGCATTAATAAAGAAATAAATAAATAATATCTAATGTGTAAATGTCTGGTAGTTTATTAAACACGAACAAAAATAATAATGTGAACAATATTTTTAAGAATGGCATAGCAATTTTCAGTGATGCCTCATCGCCATCCGAGTGCTAAAAAACTACTACTAAGAAATACTACACGAGATTCAGAATACCGCAAATTACATGCTGTTATAGTAGATACCACTGTTTTATTATTTCAATTTTTATACCAAAACAAGATATTTTCTAGAAATTGTTATCTTTGCACGCAGGGAAATTTTTATGAATTTCTCCTGGCGTTTATTATGATGGAAAATCGCTATACAGGAAGAAAATTCCCTAATTATGGGACACTCATTGGCAGGTGTAAATATCTACTGGATTAACGCAATTGTCCGGCTATACGAATTTTATTAACAAGTAACAATACAGTAAAACAAGACACAAGTAAAAGTGTTTGTACTCATATTTATTATCTAATAACTCACACAGCGTAATGATAGATTCCCTAAATATTGTTTAGAATTATTAGAATACAATAGCCTCAGTAAAGGAGCCTGTAGAAACCGCGCATCGTCCGGAACAACGATGATAGTCGTGAAAAAGAAACGAACGGCTGTAAGATCGCGTGCTGGACAGGTTCAACGACGGCACGCAAATTCTTAGTAGAAGTTACCCGTTAATCGATCGCTGGTCGGGGAAGCCTGTCGAGTATTTTTAACGTTGTCTTTGAAATCCAACGAACCGGACGCGAGTCGGAGAAGAGGAATTCCTACGATCCCGCCTGAAATATATTCTTGCCACGGAGAATACATAGGGTGTCCTGGGCGGTGCTTCAGCGATTCTACAGGAAAAACTGTACCGAAATCACGGAACACGGATTTTTCGCGAAATATTATTCTCGAGAGAATCACGGCTGAATATTCGCCGCGCACATGTCCAGAATCAAAGTCAAAAGCGCAGGATAAACTTTTGTTAGGAGCCTGAAAAATCCGAGTTCGGTCCAAAATGAAATTTCCAAAGCAAATTTCAGCGGGATTCGAACGGAAAAAATTTTATTCTATAGTTTCCGCTGACCTCTGCGGAATGACCATGCGAGCTTTCAAAAGGCTTTGAAATTCGGTTTCCCCGTGAATCAGCCTACCCTTCGTTCTATTATTTACATCATATGCCAACAGTTATCGAGCACCCTGTATAAACACGTCACTGATCGGAGGTCATGCGGAGCATGCATTTTTAATGAAATCCTCGGGCCACGTACGCGATACGGATCGAGCAGGTCGTGATTTCGCCGTTTCGGCTATTCGTCACTGCCATAACTAACCGGGTGGCGGGTCTCGTTGGTTGGGTCCGATCTCGCATGATCAGTCGTGTGCGATGAGTAATAAGGGCCTCGGGCCCACTTCCTCGGTCGCGCGTCGAAACTCGTCTGTTTTTCGCGCGAGTTGGTCGACGAGCTCGGCTGGTCAGGGTCGGCACACATGCATATAAATACGTGGCAAAGACCTCGAGGACCTGGCAGAGTCCTCGAAGCGACGCAACGATCGAATTCGTGGAAACTAGAGAGCTATTAGCGCGACGACAGGACAGAGTATATGACGCGATAATTATCGGATCGATGAGCGTCGAAGAATTGCGAGTTGCGATCGTGTTAGTGGGGGGGGGGGGGATGGGATACGATTGTGTGTAGTTGGTCGAGCTGTTCGTGACTAGGTGGACGGTCGCACGATGCACATACAACAGTGACAGAATTGCTTTTTAATGGGCGCTAGCTAATTGGCTGGGGCTCTACTCGTTACTAATCGTTGGTGAGTACATAAACGGGTCTCGAAGGAAGGAACAAGAAGCGTACTCGATGACTGCTAACACCACATTATTTATCCGTGGAGAGATCGTTCCGGGTCTCGTGAAATAGTAATCGCACGGTTGCGAACGCGAACAGATGGTCTGGTTGCAGTCACGGAGTAGGCTCGCTAGGAGGGCGATAGGAGACACATAACTTACGATTCACTCCGTGGAGAACCATCGTGGTCGTTTCTACACAACAACTAAAATTGTCTCGAATAGCTCCACTGGTTTCCGAAGCGAAACTCGGCGTGCACGCGAACACGATTTGTTCTCTCCACCCTTTCACGAGGTTAGCTCATTGTTCGCGCGGCGTGTGACGGACTCCTCGTGAGAAGAAGAAGAAGACGACGAAGACGACGACGGGACTTGATTCGGTTCGGTTCGGCTCGGCTCGGGACCGGGCAAATAAATGAAAAAAAAAGCGGACTCGACGGCGCTTTCTAACACATCTCCGCGAGCATCCGTTCCGGCAGACGAGGAGGCAACAACCCGGCGTGTGGAGAACAAGCTTTTAGGCTTTAATAACTCGGCACTTTCCGGTTCGCGCGCGCGCCTACAGCGATCCCGAGCGGATCATTTTATATACTTGACGCGAGTTCGCGCTCGAAACGGAGAGGACTTTCATCGACTCGTGCGTCGAGATTGATAGCGTCGGCGTGTACGAGAGAATTACGACGATTGTTGAGGTCAGTAGCGGACAAATGGCACCCCGAGACGTTGGGGCGTCGCGGTCGTCGCAGTGACTGGCGAGACTCGCGGCTACCCCCACCAGTTACACCCCCTTCCAGCTATTCTCTTTCACCCCCTTTTCATCCCCCACGCTACGCCCCCACCACGCGCTGCTACCCGTCAACCTCTATATCCATACATCTATATGTTTTCCTCTCGCTCTTTTTCTCGCGACGGATATCATCCCCCACCAGCCCTCGCTTCTTCAACCCTCTCTTTTTCTTTCACAACTATCTCTCTCTCTCTCTCGTTCGTTTTCTTTCTCCGCCGTCTCCGTTGTTCCAGCACCGGAGAGAACCGAGAGGGTAGTCTCTTCATCGTTTTTTTTTCCACCTGACTCGCTTCCCTTTCGCCCCATCTCGCTCTCTCTCTCCCTCTCGTTCTCTTTCCTGTACTTTACATCCCACGATCTCTCCCTCGTGCTTCTCCACCCTCTCTCCCTTAGTCACTCTACAACCCCCCAGACACTGGGCAAGCGAGTGGTCACGTGACCGCCAGTTCGGCCAATCATGCGCCGGATGACGTCATTCGCAGAGGTTCTCATCGGTTGAGAACGCGGGCGGCGAGTTGCATTTACGGACTTCGGGGAACGGTTCCGTGGAAGGGATGGACGGTCATGCGGTCGGTTCGATCTCGCGAACGACGTGTGACGTAACGGCAGAACTCTCGATCCTTCGGATCCTACGGGAAGGATTAGAATGTGTCGAGCGACCCGCTGCGCCGCGCCGTCTGATAAAAGAACCTTCCGCGCTTTGTACCGAACGCCGCACGGGCACGTTCTCTCTTTTTCTTGACTGCGCCGCGCGCAGCCCCTCGTTATTGCAATATTTAAGAGCCATCGCGCCGTGAAAAATTTCACCGCGCAAAAACCGGGAAAATGATCCTCGAATTACAGGGCTACACGCCGGGCGATGCCCGCAGGATGTCTGGTGCAATTGGTGCAGCTGATTATTTTGGGAAAAAAACATTCTTTCGTGTTACGTTTTCAGGGAAAATGGTGTTTGAAAACGCGTCGATAGACCATTATGCAAAGTCTGGAGGCAGAAGTTGATGAGAAACTTGTTTCTTCATTTAATTATTTCAATAGGCGTAAATTGCAGTCAGTGGCCTAAAATTACAATTTTTACCATTTTTAATTGTAGCTCGTTGCAACGTTGACCGATTTCGATGAAATTTTCAAAATCTGTATAATTGATACAGATTTACACAACGTACTTTCTAAATGTTCAATACGAGCCCACATAAAAATGTTGCAAAATACAACTGTTGGAATTTATTTTAAAAAAATAATCAACTACTATTATTTAGTAGGATATTCTACCGCTTTACTGTTTCGAGCGCCTATTCAAATGATACGTGCCTCACAACATGTCCTCAGAAATATTAAATAGAACAAATTCCAATAACAACTTTTAGTATTTTCCCTACAACTCCAATTTTTGAAAGAAATATTTCTCCCATCATGTAGTAAACTAATTGCTCAAGCTTCCAAAAAAAAATTCAAAGCATAGTTTCTTTGAGATTTTTGTTCCTCGCGATGTAATAACAAATTTGACCTTGAAAAAAGGTTCAAGGACACATAGAAACCTCGGGTATCAAATCTTCTTCGACTGTAAGTGAAGAAGTAAATAGGATAGACGACGGATAGAAAGATTCGATATTCTAGGGAATGCAAAGATGCGGGCGAAGAAGCGACCCCTGGTTAATTACGAGGGGAATGCATCGCGTGCAGCCCCATTTCTCCCGTGACCCGAGAAATAGGTTAGCGCCGAAAACTTTCCTGCTTGTATTCCTCGTCGGGCGAAGGTTTTTCCAGCGTGGCGTTCCGGGGCTCGTCGCCGCGCCGTAGAAATGAAATTCCGCGCGCGAACGAGACGATGTTTGAGCGGAACGAAGCAGAGCGAAGCAGAGCGGAGAACCGGAACCGAGCGGCGCGTCGCGGCGCGTCGCGGCGGATGGCCGCGCGAAAGCTGGTGGTAAATCAACGCTGTAGGTGTTTTTCGGGGAAAAATTCTCCGCGGAAAATCGCCTTAACTGCGGGCCGGGGGATCGGGCCGCGCGATTCAGCCGTCACTGCGATCGGTACCGCTGCCAGATGTGGATTTACTGGGAAACTTTTATTCGCCGAAAAACTTCCCCGTAAATCTTGCGCCGCGTCGTAAAGATTTTCCATTCCTCCCCTTTATTTGCATTTTTCCCAGCAACTCGTCGGCGGAACACGCGCGTAACTCATCCCCCTATCCACCCACCCCCCCCCCCACCCGCCCCACCCCGTCCCACCCTCTTCAACCTCGCACCGTGCGAAATAATTCGAGTTAATCCGCGCCGTAAACAGTTCATGAATAAACGAGCTACGCGGCCGCGAACAGCCGACGCGAGCATTTTCCCACCCGTCCCCGGTGAAAATTGTTTGCTCGCTGCGCCATGAAAACTGTCGATCGTGAAATTCGGACAGCGGCAGTTGCTCGATTTCCTTGTCTCTCTCTCTCTCTCTCTCTCTCTCTCTCTCTCTCTCTCTCTCTCTCTCTCGCTCTCTCCTTTTCGTTCGTTCTCCCGAACCTAGTGATGGGCCTTGAGCATGTTCAAGCGGTATCGATTCCTTGTGACAAAGAATGATGGTATCACAAGCATGTATGATTCTCTGGGTATCAAAAAGTATCGATCCCTAATGATAGTTGCTCAGAAGCCTCGATCCTTTATAAGTACATCTTGGATGGGTTTGTTATCGATACTATCACAATCCTGTGGTGTCGAGTCGACTAGAATGACTAGTATGCAGGGTGAGGCAGTAACTATTGTCACCTACAATAATTTCGAAAGTATGGAAGTAGTAGAAAAGTTTTCGAAACAAAAGATGCATGGGACAACATGTGATAAGAAATACTACTCAATCCCTGATAAGAAGATTGCAGCATTGCATTGATACCAATGACAATCACTTTGAACACCTTCTGTAGATGCAAGTTTATTTCGCCTTTTTTGTCAAAAATGACCTTTGCCGACCTCCAAAGACCTTAATGTTGCACCTCGTTGGATTCGTCTCAATAGCCACTATCAGAAAACAGGTACCAAAACATAGCATTCTATTAATTAAAAAAACAAAGATGACCTTCACATCTCTGTAGCGACTCCAACCTAGGAAAAAAACATTAACGCCCCTGTTGTCCCATGTATCTTATGTTTCGAAAATTTTTCTACTACTATCATACTTTCGAAGTTATTGTAGGTGACAATAGTTACTGCCTCACCCTGTATATGTAATGTACTTCAGTACATCCTACATGTTATGCTTACTAATATCAAACGTAACAAGGAAGATAGAATGAAAATATTATGCTGGTACGTTCAAAACGGTGAAGACGTGAATTGCGAATGTATTGATATCAATTTCGTGCAAAAGGACGGAGGCATTTAAGAAGGTATCATTTTTGGAGTACATGAAGGTTTGACACTGGCTCGAAAGTATCGATACATTCGATGTTGCCGTGATACCAGTACTACTTGGTATCATTTCGGTACGTACAGGTATCACAGATCGATTACAAGATCCTTATCTTTTGATACATATCGAAACGCCCAAACAAGTACTTAAGTATCGAATTGTTTGAAGATCGTGAGAAAGACTTGTATCACACCCATCACTACGTACTGGTATCACAGATCGACTACAAGTTCCGTATCTTTTGATACATATCGAAACGCCCAAACAAGTACTTAAGTATCGAATTGTTTGAAGATCGTGAGAAAGACTTGTATCACACCCATCACTACGTACTGGTATCACAGATCGACTACAAGTTCCGTATCTTTTGATACATATCGAAACGCCCAAACAAGTACTTAAGTATCGAATTGTTTGAAGATCGTGAGAAAGACTTGTATCACGCCCATCACTACTCGAACCCTGAACGGGGTAATCCTTTCGGAAAGTATCGAGGCAAAGGGACGGAAAAAAAGGAACGGTCGATCAGTTATCTCGGCGCGGGCCCTCCGACTCTCGAATGTGTCATCCGAGGATCGATGACTCTATTAACGGAGGATATATCGCGTGAACAGAGATCATCGGGATTATTTAAAAGGCATTAGCGAGCGATAGGATCGGAAAAACTGTATAATCTGACGATATATCGCGAACAGCCGCCTATACGGTCTCCGTGTTTACGAGCCCGAATAAAAACGTGCCTGGAACAATGGCCGGCAACAGACAGTTAAATCTTCGATCGTATTGTTCGGCCATAGACAATTTCTGTTACATACGTTCGGTTCCCGAGGCAGACGCGTCCCTGAGCCGCGGTTTGCTCGCCGTTTATACGCAGAAACGTAATTATTGGTTATTAACCGAGCACGACACGCCGCTGCATCCCTGTAATTCGTGCGTTAATGAAATTGATTCATCGAATCCATAAACCGAGTTAAATTCCACTAGCTGCCCGGCTGGCCGAAGCGTAATCAACGTTTGCGGAAACGGCGGCGAGCGGACTTCGGAGATGGCCGACGTTGGCACCCCGGGGACATTACGGATTTAATTTGCGAGCACGCGGTCAGTGAACGGCTTTTTCCGAAAAATCAGGGAACACCGCCGCGCCGGTTTTAGAACGGTCCACGACGATTCCTTTGATTCCCCGAGCGAATCAGGTAAAAGCGAGCAGCAGCGACGCGGTGGCGGTACCGCGAAAGACGCGTAATTAAAGGCGTGTACCAGCACTTAATAATCGAGCGCCACAATTCAATTTCGAATCCATTTTGTACGCCACTGTGCGCGCCCCGACCTCTCGCCGCACACGCTCGAACGATGGAAACATATCGGTTTTTTATTTTTCTTTTTTTTTTTTTTCGTCCGACCGGTCGGATCCACTCTTCGCGATATTCGGAGTAGGCGGTCGCGGATCGAGAAGGTAAAAAAAAAAAAAGAGAAACGTGCAGCGAGAGTTACGAGATTCATTTTTCTGTTCGATGGGCGCCGTTCATTTTCGCCCTGTCTTCGAGAGCGATCGCGACGTTCCACCGAGCAGATGGATTCGTAAATGGTCTGTCATTTAGATTTCCGCGAGTCACGGATGACTGTCGCGACGTACGGAAATCGCGGAACGCAAATCGTTCACTGAACAGTTTCTTGCAGCTTGCAATTTTTGTGTTCAATTGCTGTACTGTTCCTTTTTACGAAATTATCACGATTTGAATATGTACAATTTTTCAAGCTATTTTTTATAGTTCCTTGTAGTTTGAACTATTACCTGACGATATCGCCACTCGCATGATCAAAATTCTTTAATTCGAAAAATGGTCCTATGAGCAGCTTTTCGGCGTTTCGGTACTATATTTTTATTTTTTATAGTTTATTTTGTTGAAAGTAGGAATGCGTTCGTGACTTATTAAAGGGGGTTGTGAGACTGAGCGGCGGCGGCGCGGCGGCGCAGCGGACTGTTATAAATTCATGATCCCTGCGGAACAGTCACTAGAGTACCCCGATCAAAAAGGTAAAGAAGGAAGTAAGGAGGCATAATCGGGTTTCATCGGTAATAATACGATATTTGGTAACAAAGGCGAATCCCAACGATGCCGATGGTAACGGCCCCTCTTTAAACAGTTTAGAACAGAAATATGAAGTTACGAGGGTTCGTTAAAACGAAGGAAACGGTTTTAATGGCCTCGCGTCGCGTCTACTCGTTATGCACGGCGATACGTTGCACTCCCCGCTCTCGGTGGTTAACCCTTAATTTGTAGGATGAGGGGTGAAAGACTGCGTTGCTCTTTCAAAGCCGAGTACCTGATTGGTTATGGCAGCGGGTTTTAATACTTCGCTGCGGGCCCTTTCATCAAATGGATGGAATCTCGAGAGCTGGGTTACGAGAATAATCAACACTGTTCGCCCAAGCTTTCGTTGAATGGAATCTTTGCTGTTATTTCCCATTCTTTTCCCGCGTTTTTATTGTTCACCGCGACAATGCGGTCGTTACCACGGTTTGTAAGTTGCTGCGTAATCGTGCCAAGTCTGTGTCACTGGACTGAAAATATTTCTTATGCCGGGAGTAAGATACGTGTATAATGTTGGTGCGAATGTGTCACAAAGCGAATGTTGTGCGTGTATTCTACCCTTTCAAGCGAGTAAAGCTTCGAATCTCGATGTCTGGACGAGCTCAATAAAAGACGAGCAAAAACGGTACGATCTAATTAGCACCGAACACTTCGTTGCGATTGGATTCAAGAGTCCCCAGTTAAATGAGTAGAAAAATCAATGATAGTTGGCAGCTGGTCATTATTCCAATTTCTTAATATTTCATGAAATATTTTGGTTTCCTACATTTTGTACATGCAGTTAATTCAATTAATATTCGTAATATAAAATAATCGTAGAAGTTAATAATTATAATACACAATGTATGCGGAAGCTCGTGCTGCTAGTACATAAAACGTGTATGCTGAAGTGTTTCAAAGAATAAGGTATTGGTATTGAAGGAGATGTTCCGGGATTATGTCAATAAAATATATGTAGATATCTGCTGTATCGGTATATCAATACAGTATTCGAGCGTTGGATATTAAATTTTATACGATCTTCGAGAGAGAATTCACCCACTTTCTGTTTCAGATACCGTAAAATTGTATTCGTCAGCGAGTGTGTTATATAATTTCACACATTTGTTTGAAATATGAGAATGCAAATAAAATATACTGATATACATATATAAATACGAATAAAACAATGGCGGTGCGCTTATGCTAACATTAAAATTTAGAATTTTCTCGTTAAAATCTACAGGATTGCATTTAAAAAAATTAAAAAATTTTGGTTTCCCGAAGTGAAGTTCAGCCAACATATAGAAATAATAAGTGACAATACATCCCCTGAAATAATGTTGTGAGTACCGGTGGCAAATATTTACGATAAACTTATGCTAAATATTTCATACGGCGCTCAATAAATTCTCAATTTTATTGATACAATCTCGTACCTCCTGTGCTATACGCACCACACAGATTTAAATACCTCATTTGATAACCAAATACTTTACTTGTTAAATGTTGCTAATGACGAGCGGCCGAATATACTTTCATGAACGAATATATCTGCTCGTTCATAGTTGAAAATTGCAGGGACACTAAATTATCAAGCGGCAAATGAGAAGTTGCTGGCAATTTAAATTTCATAATACGTTGTTTTGATACGCGGACGAAAATAGATACCACTCACGCTTTTTAATGAAAGTCAATTCTACCTCGATTCCACCGGTTACATCACAACCGATCGACATAGCTGCTTGTAATCAGAGTTCGCTGTACAGGCACCCGTCTGTTATTCATCCAGTAGCAACCAAAACACCTGCCGGATAGTCAACACAAACCATGTTTGGAACACTATCGGGTATCCGAAGGATGTGCTCGCGTGCGTCTGCAGGTGACAGTCGCGAAAAACCGGGTGCACACAACTGTCACGAAGCAATTAAGAAAACCCGGGGGCAAACATTCGAGCATTGATCTGTTCCGGGCTCTATACTCTCGACAAAATGAAAAAATAGAATGTTTTTCAGTTCCTAGTATATATCCAGTTAATATTATTTATACACATAAATTTTACTATAAAATAATTTTTATTTAATTGATATCAATATAAATTCAACAGGCTATTCCTCAATAATATTAAATTTTACTATAAAATTTTCACTAAAAATTCAACACTATTCCTCAATAATATTAAATTTTACTATAAAATAAATTTCAATAAAAATTCAACACTATTCCTCAATAATATTAAATTTTACTATAAAATACATTTCAATAAAAATTCAATACTACTGTATGGATAAACAAATAATTTCTTTTTTTAATGTTTCACCGTCAAATCATTTAACACATTCACTGTTGCACTAACATCCAGAATTAAATAATAATAGAATGTAAAAAAGAAGTGAATGTAATATTAATTTCGTCCACGTTTTTTAACAAATTGACCACAGTGTAACGTTCCAAAATCAGAAGACGAAATAACGTAAATGAGGGTAGTATCAATTAGTTCTCACAGCGGACGCCATTCTTAAGCTTGTGGACGACGCAGATTATTCGGGACGAATGTGCGTCTGGGAATGAAACAATCAGGGTATCGCAACGTATCGCGGCACCCTGGATTTTGCTCGGAACAAGCAGAGGAATCACGGGCGAGATGGCCATCATATTTTACGACACGCGCGCGGCACGTCGCGTCGCGTCGCATGGCGTCGTCCGCCGACTCTTGCATGCAGCCATACAGACTGTTTTTTTTTTATCGTCGTCCTTTTCACCGGTCCCGCTACCCCGGGGCTCGCATGTAGGTTACACGGATTAATACTCTCGAGAGGAAGTACAGCGACGATGAAGTAGTAGCAACGGGAACGGTGGTAGTAAACTGCCGATGGGGAGAAAAAGACGAAAACCCGGCGGATGAAGAGGCGCCGGGGGTTGCAAAACAGGAACGAAAACTGAGAAGAGAAAAAGGAACGGTGCGCGCGGATTCGATTGGATTTATTCCCGGTGTAAGGACTCCGGAAGAATGGTGGCGGAGGGAAATCGCGAGCGATAAAACAGGAAAGAAGTGGAATAGCGAGAGGGAGTAAAAGACAGAGAGAGAGAGAGAGAGGGGGGGGGGTGATGAGGAAGGAGAAGAGAGTACTGGAGGAGAACGACGAAAGAGTGAGTGGAAGAAGAAAAAACGAAGGGTGCCTCGAGGGTCTGCATATATTTTTTCTTTTTTTTTTTTTTTCATCCATTTAACGATCACCCACCGGTCGTACTCCCTGCAGACAGCCGTGAGAGAGCGGCGGCCCGGAGAAGGGCGCGGGGCAGGTGTGGATTACGCGGATGTGGCACTTTTTAGCGATGAAAAAAAGTATGTCGCATTAATTAAAAACGCGACGCCGACGGTGAACGCAATTACGGGTGGTGCGCGACGCTCCGTGTTCATTCGTGGGCCTCGCGTTTTCACCGAGCAACCTGTTTTTCGCTTATTTTTGTTCCGTTTTCCCGCCGTTTCCTTGCCCCCATCATCTCGTCGACCCCGCTCTTCCTCCTCTCTCTCTCTCTCTCTCCCTCGCTCCTTCCTATTTGCCGGTTGGCGTGCCGCGACTTCGGCAAAATCGTGACACGATTTTCTTTGCGAGTTATTCCAACGGTCGCCGCGGCACCGCTGTAATTAATGTTCGACTTAACGGGACGTAAAATTCCTTCCGCGGCAAAGCGAGAACGAGCACGGGCTGCCCGCCTGCGGCGTTACATCGATCCGTTTCGGGGAACGAAACGTGTCGGCGAGGATTCGTTGGCGAAACTGGAAGATCGGCCGGGATGTTACGCGAATCGATCAGTTTTTCGTGACTGGAATTTTTTACGAAGTCGCACACGAGCCTCTCGTTTGCCAAATCGTTTAACTCCGCAATACAGGGTTCCCCGAAAGTCCCGGAACGGTCGATTATCACGGAAAAAATCTTTCGGACAAAAGTTTTCAGGTATTCAAGATTTTATCGAACGGCCGTAACCGTTTGGCCTTGAATGGACGGGTCAAGGTCATGGCGAAATCAAGATGGTTTTTTTCAGCGAAACATTACTTACGATGCAGCGTACTTGCTCATCTTTTCTCGGTGAAATAATGTATTTGGTGTGAGGTTGCAATTCTTTTGCTGCATCATGTGTAATTCAAATGTGGCGCGCGTTCTGCTTAGACGAATCGTCGCCTGTCGAGAGATGTCGAGTCTCGTCGTTAATTTTACGCGGAAACCGTTGTTAACGTCGCGACGCCATGTTTTTCATCTTCTCTTTTGTGTCAGACTCTCGTCATGTCCTGTGCAATAAGAAGGAAGCGGTCAAAGTATTAATTATAAAGTATCCTATTTTTTTGTTCTGTATTAAGGGGTTACACCACCCTGGCGCTCGGAAAAACTTTTTTTTTTTACGCTGCTATTAAAAATGATCTTTACTTTACACATATATATATATAGTAGTTTTATGAACAATTTGCAATATTAACGAGGTATCGGGAATCGACGCATCAACGGTTTGACCGCGTCACTCGCGAGACCGTAACCGAACATTTTTGGTCGTTCGAGCCGGATATTAAGACCACCCTTTTTCAATAATGCAGCAATCTGACGTTGAATAACCTTTTCATCCGAGTCGACCCTGGAACGATAATCCTACGAAAACATTGAAAACCAGAAAAATGATAATTGAACACCCCGTTCCCCTATTTCGCGTGTCCGCCATGTGTGATTTTCAGCGAGACCCTCGACCGTTAAAGCTGATGGATCGCGGAGAACCGACCCGGCGATATTTTCCAATTAGGCCTTTAACCCGGCCCATCGAGCAATTGTAGGTACCATCATCTCGTGGAACGGTCGCAAACTAATATTGGAACCGTCTGTGTCTGTTCCCCGCGCCGCGCCGTCGCAAAGATTTCGTCGTGAACGGAGAAGATGAGACTGGACGGAAGGGTGAAGAACGCGAGGAGGGATGGTCACCCCTTAACTGCGAGGGACGTGCTGCTGTGCCCTCTGGCAATTTCCGTCCTCGAATTGAAATGTTATTACGTTAGCGACACGTTCATGTTACTCGTTCGTCCATCCCCCACTTTATCCACCCACTGGCGTACTCTTTCCCTCTGTCCGTCCCTCTCTCTCTCTCTTTTTATTTTTCGTTTCCTGTTGTCCTTTGCGTAAATGCGATTTCGAGTCGTTGCTTGGCGAAATGGACGAAAGAAGGGACACTCTGCCGGGCGAAATCAAGAGAAGAACCAAGCTACGAAGGTCCGCCGTAGATCCAATTCGCCCGGTAAAGGGACAGAAACGAGAAAAACCAACGAAACGTCGAATCGCTAATCCCACGGCAAGGCCGCGCCATGTTGCCGGCGTCGAAAGGCTCCCTTTATCCGCGCCTGGTTGCGCAGCCACACTTTTCTAAAATCGAATTAAATCCGTTAGACTCGTATCTGCGGACTTCGTCGAACCAACCAAACCACCCACCCCCACCCACCCCCGTCGTACCAGTTTTCCCCGTGTCGGCGTCTCGCAGTTTCTGTGTCCGCATTTGATCGTGGATCCGGAAGCTGAAAGACTTGCTCCACGGGACTCCATTTCGTGTTCTCGCAAAGCGACAGACCGATACGGAGAGACACGCGGTCTCGATATTCCGGCATGCATCGGTATTTCCGGCTTTCCGAAGCCGGGCCCGATAAAATGTTCCCGGGTAGACTCGCACAGCCGATGGAATGAGGTAACCAGAATGCAAGCTCGTCGCTCGGAAATCGTTGATTCGAATGTCTCCGACGTATACTTGCGTCTACGTGAACGGCTTTAACGGCGGAACAGCACGCCGCTTAGAAAACGAAAGAAACGATACGAATGTACGAGCGAAAGTACCTCGCCTATGTATGTGTATGTGTGTGGGTGTGTGTGTCGCTGAATGACGATGCTCATCTGGCGTCGACGTTATCGAAACCGAATTTATTGGAAGAATCATATTTACCAATTGGAAACGTAATTAGCAGATTTGATTCCTGATCGTGGTATCTGAATCACGGAATATCAAACTTTTGTTCTCTCTCTCTCTCTCTCTCTCTCTCTCTCTCTCTCTGGGACAACTGATCTGTATTTCTTAATTAGAACTCGATATACCGATTGATTATGTACTACGGATTTTATGTATCTGGGGTATATGTATTTATATTTACACGCGATTCGAGACTATTGGCGATCTAGCCGGGATAAACGTGTCAGTCAGTTTGAAAGTCAAACGTTGCCCGAATTATGCCAGAAATGTTGTGTGATAACCTCAATCAACGAAATGGATAGCTCATTGATAGAAAGATAATTTGTTTCGTATCCTGCACGTACACCGAACCCGAATGATGTTATTATTCCTGTCATTTTTGTCATTATCTGTAACTCCGTTAGCGAACCCCCAAGGGTTTTCAGTTCATTATTAAGAAACCGAATAAATTTTACTGTTTTTCCCAATAGGTGTCAAAAAAATATTTAAAACATGTAATTTTTCATACAGGTGTTCTTAATCCAAAGTTATGATTTTTTTTTTAAATGGGTCTCACATCGAAACAGGAAAAAGTAGGACTGTTTTTTATACGCAACACAATGGCGTATGTAATTTTTTTGTGTTTATACTATTTATGTTAGATATGAAGGTGACCTTCAATTTTTTAAATGAAATGCTGTATATTTTTTTAATAATTCGGGTAAAACCCAAAGTTCGGATGGAATGACCCAATCGGACGGCTTGCTGCCGCATTCCTTTCGAATTCCGGCCAGGCTATTTTATTATACAGGGTGAGGGCAGTAACTATTGCCACCTACAATAACTCCGAAAGTATGATAGTAGTAGAAAAGTTTTCGAAACAAACGATGCATGGGACAACTGGGGCTGTAATATGGCGTTAATGTTTTTTTCCTAGGTGGAGTCGCTACATAGATGCGAAGGTCACCTTTGTTTTTTTAAATAGAATGGTATGTTTTGGTACCTGTTTTCTGATAGCGGCTATTGAGACGAATCCAACGAGGTGCACCATTAAGGTCTTTGAAGGTCAGCAAAGGTCATTTGTGACAAAAAAGGCGAAATAAACTTGCATCTACAAAGTGATTGCCATTGGTATCAATGCAATGCTGCAATATTCTTATCACGGATTGAGTAGTATTTCTTATCACATGTTGTCCCATGCATCTTTTGTTTCGAAAACTTTTCTACTACTAACATACTTTCGGAGTTATTGTAGGTGGCAATAGTTACTGCCTCACCCTGTATACGGAATTTCCGTGCAACAGTTCTCTTCCGAGAAATTCCATGCGGTCTTCGAAAAATTAAAGGTAGCGCACACAGGCTATCATTTTGTCCAGGAGTGTACGAGCGACGCAGCCGTAAATTACGATACACTCATCCTCGGTCCCGCCGCGCCGCGTTCGTTAATCATCCCTCTTGTCTGATTCTTTCTCTTTTGTCGCGTTAAATGCTCGGATTCCCAAGGCTGCGCGAAACCAAATCCGCAGACAACGACGCATTGTATCGTTCCGGGAGGCTTTTTACTCCGATGCGTTAAGAAGAAAGTGCTAGAATCAGGGGCAAGTTGAGGGGGGTCGGATAAGGGGAAGAAGAGATTCGCCGAGCTGCCAGCTCGGAGTGTCTCGAAAACAGGAACATTCCGGTGGTTTAATGCCGACGGTGTCGTCTCCTAGCCCTCCCCTCTCCTCGAGAGGCTCCGGATGGGGTAGTATTTCTCGCTCTTGTTCCTTTTTTTTCTCCATTTACTCTGCCGCGAGATCGAGGGGATCAGGGGTAGACAAAGAAACCGAGAAATAAGGGAGAAACCCATTTTAGACACCGAAACTTCTGTGAAGTTTCGCGAGGAGATGAAGGCGGCGGATGACAGAGACTCCCGCCTTGCCACGGTGAAAGAATGAAAAAAAAAAAAAAAAGAAAGAGGCTGGTGAAGACGTGCAGGACGAGGAGCAAACTGGGAGGAGAAGCCCGAGCTGACCAGAGATCCTGACTTTTATTGCAGTCCGGCCCTGTTAATCCCGGGCGACCATCAATTCATCCAAAAGGGAATTGCTTTTTAACCGACGCAGTCCCTTTGGGGTCTAGTAACCTGTCGAACACTTAACTGTGGTCTGTTTTTGAAGAGAGGGACCCGAGATTAACTGACTGACACAATGAACGTTCATCCCCTCCTGCAGCCTATTATATTATCCGGCTGGAATAATTGGAGTGGAATGAATAGCTACTTAGATTATTGGTGAAATTGGGTTTCTAATTTTGGAGAGACGGTTATAGAGTGTACGTGACCCATATCTGGCCAGTGAACATTTTGTGGAATGCGAATGTTCCCGAGAATCTAAGGCTGTGTGACGTTGGTTTCGATTAGGCGAGTCCATTCCCGTATAGTTTCTGGATTCTAGTCCTGGGAGATGAATTTTAGGTCGCTGTTGCGAATGTTCGTGTAGCAAACTGAAAAAATCAACTTTTACATCGGAAGCATTTGTAAACTATGTGTCCGAAATTTTACAGACAAACTCGCAAAAACAATGAAGTTACTTAGTTAGAGCGATACGTCAGAATGTTACCATGGTCCTTTTTAGATTGCTTCCGAATTTCTGTTGGCTGCGTATTGTCTGTAAGCAGAGTTGGGCATTATTTATATAAAAAATTATTTAAATAACGATTCGAATAAAAGATACTTTATCTTTATTCGACAAGATTCGAATAAAAAATGTATCTTTATTCGACGAGGTTCGAATAAAAAAAGTATCTTTATTCGACGACAAATGAAAAAATTATTCGAAGTTCGAATAAATCCGCATCGAATAAGAAAAATTATCTTTATTCGTTGGATAAATTGTCATCGAATAAAATTATTTATTCGAACCTCGTCGAATGAAGATACTTTTTTTTATTCGAACCTCGTCGAATAAAGATACTTTTTTTAATCGAACCTTCGAATAACGAATAAAAATTTTTTTATCTTTTATGCGTTATTCGAAATTTTTATTAAGCTAAAAAATTTTGCCCAACTCTGTCTGTAAGTAAAGTGTTAACAAAGAAATTCAAGACCAGGATAAAGCGAATTAAAGGTGAGGGCAAAGTCACTGGAAAAGTGCCTAACGATATAGGATCACCGCGTTGCGGCCCCGGAAATCTGTTTTCACCAGACATCTACAGCATTGGTCCAACGTTGACCGCTTCCTCAAAGTAACTTCGGGAAACCGCCGCGTAAAATCACCGAAACCAGGGAAGAACGTAAACATCGACTGGTTCCGTGAATACGACAAATATTTAATTACGGTAGGAAGACGATAGTTTGCTCGGAGCGAGTCGTGGATGTAGAGCGCCGAGGAACAGACCCTGAGCCGGCGGCGGCGGCGGGGGCGGCGGCGGCGGCTGGTAGGGAGATGAAAAAAGGATAAAGGGAAAACGGAGGCTTTCAATCTCCCATTCCTCCCATTATCCGTACAGCCATTTCGATTCTTCAAGGCCTCTCCCCGAGCCCGGCTAACAGTTAGCACACCGCACCGGCCGAATTACAACGGAGGTAATTTCTTTTGGAGGCATTAATTAGCTTCTGTTTTCCGCCGCCATCAATTTGCGACTCCCGCCGCAATTCAAGTTCCACGCGAGATGTAGCGCCACGGAGTTACCTATGCACTCCCCCCCCCCCCCCCCTCCCATTTCTCCTCCCGACGATCGATAGTTCGCGAAATTGAAAGAAACTCGAGCGCTGCCAGAATTCTGCATTAAATATTTCAGGGAAATTAAAGCGATCGGGAGGGAATAACTTTCCGAAATATTTTCATCGACGGTAAAACCGATGGGGAAGTGGAGAAGTCGAAAACCGAGATTGTGGAAAGGTACTTGTAACTTCTACGTTGAATATTTTTCTGATACTCTGAAATGAGAATTTCATTTTTTTTTTTTAAGTCAAAAATAGCGATTGTTTATTTTCTTGTAGAAACATACGAATGAAGTTCACTAACCTGAAACTTTTTACTGGCTGGCGCATAAGCGTTCGTCCACTCATCAAAAGTGAATAACTCTCTATTTTTTCAATATTTTATACAGGTCCACATAAAAAAAGTGGTAAAAAGTATTTTGTCCGGAATTACGACCATTTCAAAGTTCATACACGATGCAGTGATAGAACACTCTCAACAAACACTACAATTTTCATCAAAACCGATTTAAATAAAATTACATTTGCATAAGCATCCTAGCAGTTTATCGATCAGTCCTTGAAGAAACTAGTGCGCATAGCGGCCAAAAACGTCACGAGAGACGCAAAAAAATGTTATCGAAACTGCCTATAAGAGCAACTTTCAGCGGCGATTATCAAGCAAATTTTATACTAGTTAAGGAGTTACACAGGCCGCTTAATAAGCAGCTGTTTAAACATCAACCACGATATTCTGTTATCACGGGAAGAAATCAGCAAGATCTCCGCTGTAGTAGGTTGGCGCAGCAAACCGGCGCTGCGCGGCGCTGCGCGGCGCGGCGCGGCGCGCGCGGTGCGGGGGTTAATGTTTCTCGGTGTGCCTAACGAAGCACCGCGGGCTTCCGGACAAAAAGCGTTAATTAAGGCGGATTTTTCGGCGAGAAAAACCGATACGGAAATAAAATTAGATGGAAGTCGTTAAGGGGCAGTGGGGGTGGAGTAGGGGGGGGGGTAGGCGAAACCAAGCGACAACAGCGAAGCAAACGAAAACCGGTGAATGGCCGCGGCGGGCCCCTCTTCACACTTTGAAAATCCGGCTTCGAGGGACTGTAGCTTGGCTCTTTCCGGATCTCTCGTCACGGTCGTTTGATATTCACGTACCGTGAGTTTTGAGGGAAACCTTATACGCCACTTCGATCCCCAGACAGGACTTTTGCGACGCGTATCCAAAGCCCCGCGGCAAAACTGGCACGGAACGAGTCTCTTCGGCCTGGGTACATACACCTATGTACGGTACATACCTATCCACGAGGTGCAATTTGCATGCCCGTCCTCGTTTTAAAGCCTACCGGTGATTTCTGGCGTCATAGTTTCTATACCCGGCTACGAAAACTCGACCCGATTCCGTTCCGTTCCGTTCCGTTCCAGCCGCCTTCCGCGGCCGTTTCATTGGAAATGACTTTCGTGGAATTAATAGGGTACCGACGCCGGATGCGTCCTCTACGATACGCAACCCCCTCGGCATCGCGCACCACACTCCATTTTTGTTCGATAAATAAAATACAAGCGGTGCGAGTGGCGATGGAAAGTTCGGTGACGGTCCAATAAACTATTGAATGTACCGACAATGTAGAACACAGAAGCGATTTGTTGTATGCATTTGGCTTGCGGATGCCTTCATTAATCAGTATTTCTATTTGTAGAAATGACTATATGGCATGAATGGAAACGAGACGTCAACGCGGCGTTGTTAACACTCGGCCAAATTGATGCAGCGAATAATGTACACAGGCATGTTAACCTCAATATTTGGGTATTCTTAGACACGAGATTCTCGTAAACAACAACCCGCACAACAAAGAATTGGCTCCACGCTGTTGACAGACTTTTACTTTGTCGTCTCACATTTCACAATCGTACATGCTTATGAAATAAGAAAAGAGTGAAACCTTTGAATCTAGCGATTTTAAATTCTTCAACAAATCAATGCCAAATTTGACTCGGATCCAAGTGGAAATAAATTTTTTTACGTACGTTTGTGCATTTTCATATTAATAGAGGTTCTGTGTCGAAATAATAAGTAGACTTTATGCAAAATATAAAGTTTGTGCATCAATTGCAAAACACAGGAGGTAAATATAATATTTTGCACTAGTAATTTTAATATAGTGAAAATAATATATTAATACTGTAGGGATTTTTAGTGAATAAGGATGTTTCTTTCGAAGACGAAAGTAAAAACAAGAATATTTAATAGTGTAGAAAATAAAGAAAACAAAATTATATAAAATGCACTCGCTCCCTCGGTTTCTCCCTCTAAACTCGCTCTCTCTCTCTCTCTCTCTCTCTCTCTCTCTCTCTCTCTCTCTCTCTAAACACGTCCTCGACCTCTCACACGACTCTTCACGCTTTCACGACTCACAACGCACTGCCCTGCATCTCTCCAACCCCGAAAACGATCTCTCCACACATACATACTCATTCATACCGATAACATTTGTTGTTTGTAGGACCATCGAGGCAAGGATTCCACAATACTCTTAAAGTCTTCTAATTTTTTCACTGTTCTAAATTGCACGTACTCATTTTTGCCATAAATGCATACGATCCGGAGTCTTCAAAAGGCGTATTTAAAATTTTCCTTATAGACACAGACACAAAAGTTAGAATCGTGACTCCACGTTTTTCGTTGCAATTTCGAGCAATAGTAATTCCAAAAACATCATTTGGTCTAAAAAGTTAGGTTTTAAAGGGTGCCCACCGGATTTTGCCCACAACTGTAGGCTAAATTGCTGTACAATACAAGAGGGCAACGGTATTTGCGTGAATGTTTATAAATTAGTCCGCAAATATCGATGTCGAAGTGGAGCGATGCGAGGCAGAAAGACGTCGGCCTACTTCGGGTCATCGGCTACGGCGAAGGGCAGAAGGGGGAAGAATTAGCCGCGAAACGAGCAATGCCGGAAGCACGTGTACCAGAGACCTCCGCAGGAAGCGGGGGGTCTTTCCTTTGAATGCGCTTAATTGCGAGAACAGTTTCGTTTCCAGGAGAGACCAGACGGTCTGACGAGGAGCACGGAAATGATTAACGACAAAAGCCGGCTCCTCCGTCGGATCTCGGTGCGCGGAACGAGACGAGGGAGGGGCGGAAGGAGAAGGGGGCGAGAGAAAGAAGAAATAAATCTCGAACGTGAACAAAATGAACGGGAACTGTGCAATTACTCGGCGGCTTCGGAACTATCGGCGGATCCCCGCGATCAACGGAAACATTTTAATTATTGGTCGTCGAATCGTTATTTTAATTTGCATCATTGTTACGGCGAACAATGCCCTAGCGAGATACCGCTGTTTCGACGAAACACCGATTCGCCGTGCGCGATCCAATTATAGGAAAAAGATCAGGATCGATGACGACGCGACGCGACGCGACGGTTGGACACTAATGCCGGCGTGCACGTAATTCGGGCAAGTTTGCCGATCGAATTGAGTAGTTTGTGCGTCGTCTTATCTCTGCGTATTAGACCCGGCCGGGGCACAAGGGGATTTATCGTTCGTTTATTTGGCAAACATCGCGACCGTTGTCTGTGATCTTGGCCGGATCGATGAAACTCGGAAAAATATGTCCCAGAGCCTCGTTAGCCATTCGATGGTCCCGATCGAGAAACGGGGAACGATATTCCGTTCGATATTTCCATCGATGCACGGTCGAATTCACAATGGTCGAAATTAAGCATTACGGAGAAAATAATCTCCGTGGAATTTCTCGCGAAAATGCGTGTCATCGATGGATGACACAATTGGCGTCCCATTAAAGTCGGCGGTATTTCCATCGGTTCCGTTGACAAGCTTGTTGTTCTTGAGAGACGGACGAAAACATTAGGCAGGGGCAGCAACCGAGGCAAATATTTCCTTTAATTAAGCGGACACAACCGCAACAGGATCGAGGAAATTCGATAACGAAGCGGATTCTCCTTGGCCTGGGATCGGGCCGAACACGCCGGGGGTAAATTAAACATCGGACGATTTATTCGGTCGGCAAATGAAACAGTACCGACAGACGCCGGAGGAGGAACTTATTCGTTTATTTGGCAAATATCGAGCCCGTAATCTTGGTTCCTCGCCGGGAATAGCGTTGCAACGACTGGAAGGAGCGAACGCGAGAGACAGAAGGGGTCGAGGGAGCCAAGAGCGAGAGAGAAAGAGAGAGAGAGTGAGATGCGAACAGGCGGGGGTGGACGAACACCGACTAACTGAAGGGTGGGTGGTTGGTCTGACGCAGCAAACAGAAAATAATACCGCGGCCATTGTTCCCGTTTCGCTTTTCTGTCTCGCCTCATCCAGTCTCCGCCA
Source organism: Lasioglossum lativentre (assembly GCA_916610255.1). Classification (NCBI taxonomy): domain Eukaryota; kingdom Metazoa; phylum Arthropoda; class Insecta; order Hymenoptera; family Halictidae; genus Lasioglossum; species Lasioglossum lativentre. The sequence goes on along the minus strand of OU744362.1, from coordinate 23,192,689 downwards.
ACATCGGCCCTCTTTTCCTAGGAACCCTTCTCCATTGTCGAGTTTCACCGGGTCCCTTTGCCTCTCTCATCATTTCCCTCCGCCTTCTTGCTTTCTCTTCTGCATTCTACCGCGTCAGTCTCACGCTCGCCGTCCCTTCTCCATCCCTTTTTTCGCTGCTCCACCGCGCCGTCGACCGTGCTGCACACGTATCCCCATATTTTAGCCGACACTGAAGAGCAACGGAGAGAGAAATCCGCGACAGATTGGAGCATTTATTCGGCTCGGGAAAAGACGAGCAATACGCTCTTGTGTCTCGACACTTTCGCCTGGAATAAATCAATTTTTTCGTTCGCTCCCTGGCCGGCCGGGCCGGGCCGCGAGAGCTCTCTCGGTTTTTCCTCCCGTTTCTCCTCTTTCTCCCGGTTTCCTCGTTTCCTCGACCACATTCTCGTGCAACCTTAAAATGAAATTTTCCCGCGGCCAGAACAAAACCAAGAATTAATACAACTTAACGTATTTATTTTTCTTTCATCCGGCGCGGTCGCGGCACCCTTGGCAAATCAGTTTTATTAGCCCCCAGCCGCGTGCAAGAGGTCGCGCGTCCTCTTCTATTTTTCCGCCGCGTCAGCCCGAACGGAACGTGGCTTATTTCGTTGTCCCTTTGATCGGTCTTCTGTAGTAAAACCCGCAACCCCATTCGCGGGCTCGCTCTCAATCCCCATCGCGGACCCCGATTCCCCGCGTTATTCTCCGATTTCACAATTCGCCGGATCGACACTTTGCCCCGCTTGCGATTCTTTAATCCTCTCAAGAATATGTGTTTTCTTTTTTTCCTGGCTTGTTTGTAGTTGCATCAACGTCGCATGTACTCAATTAGATTCAGGCATTTTATACAGGGTGTTTATTTTATCTTGAACACCTAAATTATTTCCGCGACTATTACTCTTTTCGTTTTATTACTTTTGTATTCTTCATACTGAAACTGATTTTTCGCCTTCAAGGTCACTTCAAAGTCATGGTGTGTAGGTCGTTGAACTCATCTTGACGCCGACTACAACATTGCATTATGAAAAATACATGTTAATATACAAAAAAAATACAGTGACCTTGAAAAAACTGTTAAATTGACCTTCAAAGGATTTTTTTTTATTACCATCTGACGCGCGTCTTAAAACCATGTACATGCTATTTAGTACTTGTTCTTACTTTTAATAAACACCCTGTATAAGATATTTGAAAAAAAACAAAGAATAGTAAAATGTGCAATAAGGAATAAGAGATATGGAGAGAAAGAATGATTTTAGTGAGAAATATGTTGGTTTACATTATTTATCGAATAACTTGTTATCTAGCAACGTTTTCGTTCTCGAATGCACATAATATTCAAGATATAGTAGTCGTTGATTCCCGAGTCATGTACATTAATTTTCTGCTTAGTCACGTAGTTAATGTTACCGAAGAAACCGAAGAAAGAATACATAAGAATGCTGTTTCTTTGAATCGGCGTAGACAGTTCGTAGTTTGCATAAAAGTCCGCAGTGTACTCATAATTGTAAGACCACAGACAACCGTAGAATAGCACTTTTAACTTGTTCCATGTTACACAAGAGAAGAAATCTTCAAGTTCCTCCGCGAGGAATAATTTTCCTTGGAATTGCTGAAAAGAACACTGTAGAAAACCGTGGGATTGAAGCGCACCGTGTTAGTCGAAGGCTTCTATTTAATTTTGAAATTACTGTTTTCTGCCTGCGGTGCTGGCTCCCCAGCGATTCGTCAATTGTACCATTTTTTCGCCACTTCTTTTTCCGTCGATGTTGTTTTCTTGTTTCAGTTCGTCGAATTTACGTATACATATACATATGTATATTCGATAGTTTCCCCTAGTAGGCGAAACGGGGCGGACGAAACACAGAGATAGATGGAAACGTTCATTCGATCGATACAAAGAGAACAATTTGTCCTGCGAACGGCCCCTCGCCTCTCTGTCGAACGAGTTAATTTACCGAGTAATTTTCAATATGTACTGAAAACATCGATTCGACCCTGTCTGTCTCGACCGGGCCGGTGTGGCGGCACGGCAGCGGCCGCGTGTTTTTGCGTTCCCTGCCCCGGCACCCGTCGTATTTACCATTTAATTTCCAGTCTCGAAGATAATCAAGAAATATGTTGCCGTGTCATCGTGAATTTTTATCGGCGAACTGTTACGACCTCTGCCCCCATCGATGCACCAGACCGTATTCAGGCTGCGGGTGTAGGACCAGTGACCGATAAGGCTAACAATCCCGCGGCTCCGATTCAATCTTCTCGGCGGCGCGTTCCGTTTCGTATTGGACCGTTTTAATTGAAAAATTCGACGCGCGCGCTCGCTATTCGGCCTTAATGAGATTTTCCTTGCCGGTGAATTATCACTGGCATTATCAATCGCGACACCGGCTGACATCTAGTAATAAACGGTCGTTACGCTGGTTTTCCCGGACTCGTTAGCCGAAATCGAGTTACCCTGATTGTGACGGCCGTAATGTATGAATGAAAGTACCAGGAAAAAGGAGACCGTTTCGTCCTGAGTACCTCACAGGACTTATCAGCGACGGAAGCTAATAGACCTTGCGGCATTTTAACGTGAACACTCTTTATCAGATACTTAACAAATTTTAATACATATCCGACTCTATGTTCTTTCTTACATTTTCTTATAAATTGTTGTTGAAATAGGCAATTTATGTTTCGCGCTCTTATTGCCATCTTGTAAATAAAGAGGCCGGTCATTACAAATCTCGCGGCCTCTCTGTATCGAGTAAATATCATTGACGTTGAAGTTGCGAAAAACATGAAATTTCAAGTTTTTCTCGAAATTTCAAAATTTCACAAGATAGAGCTAAGGTCCACCCTAATGTATATTGTACGAACGTACGAACGTACGAACGTACGAACGAACGAAAGAACATGTGAGAGTATTACCTGTTCCCCCACTTCTGAGTTGCGAGAGACAAACGAGCACGTGAGATTGCATAGGAACAAATATTTGTTATTGATTAAAACAATTCAGTTAGTTACACGAAGGGCGCCATGAGGCGATGCACATATTCAATACTAGTTTTCTATTATAAAGAGTTTCTAATAAAGTTAATAGTGAATTGTTCAGTCGATCTCAGTTTATATTAGCTTTCCTTAACAATATTATATAATCATGTGCTAAGATATTCTTTGATTTTTTTAATCGAATCATATTTTTATTCAAAGACATGTAGCTCGTACCAGGTTAAGTTCATTAACCTGTAATAAAGTTACTCTTGGCGTTAGCGAGTGTTTCTTGGGAGTTAGCCGCCCCTTAGCTTCCTTTAGCCACCGTTTGACAATTTTGTTCCGGGCAAACGTAATATTGCGGGAAAGACTCGGGGCGAAAATTATTTTTAGCCGGGGCATCGGCGGGCACCTTTTCTCGCCCGTTCGGACGACAGAGCCCGTCCGAGGGGGAGACGAAGCACAATGACCGATAAAAGTAGCTCGCCCGCCTCCCCAAGTTCGATTCAATTTCACGAAGTTTCAGACGACGCGAGACGTGGTCGTCTTCGTCGTCGACGACGCGACGGTACGGCGACAGCGGCGGCGGTGACAGTGGCGCGCCAAGTGCTGTCATCAAACTCGCATCCACTTTGCACCGGGAGGACGAGTGGCTCTGCAGCACGGCCCGCGAAAATCCACTTTCAGCTTTGAGCCTCTGCTATCCGGCGATGCATTATTCCGTCGAATAAGACGGATGGGAATAATATTCCAATTAGGGCCATCCGACGCAGCGCGCACCCTTCGATCGTCCGCCATAATGGGCCACGATCTTAGCGTTCGTGAATTATGCGACGCCGCGCCGCTCCGTCCCCGTGGCTCGCCGTGCCGTTTAGGAACCGGGGCAAAATTTCCCTGGATATTTCCTGGAAATTAACCCGGATACTTGCTTCTTACGCCCACGCTCGATCAAACGCTACGCGCCAGTACAGGATAACGTACCGTGGCGATGAATTTTTCACCAGGTGCTTTCTGGAGGAGTTTGGCGAGCTTCTTTCTGCCTATTCGAGTGCCGTTAATGTATAGTGTATGCGATACCAGAGAACACGTGGGACATATTTGTGGAAGCGATTAACTTGACTCTTTAATAACCTTGACCATAACATATGTTGTCATAGTTATCTTCTAAGTGACCTTCAAGACGTTTCGGTCATCGTTTAATGAGAAAAGTTGCATTTCGTTTACTACTTTCATTGCACTTTTATGTAGACATATGAAACAAATTAGTTTACGTAACTTCAAAGTCGTTTTTTAGGAGAATGGTTGACTTGAGACCCATTGTTCCTTTGAGATTTTTGTTGCTTGCGATGAATACTATACGATGCGATAAAAAGTTTTTTGACCTTGAAAGACAGGGTCAAGGTCAATTTTGCGGTCCATTTTTTTTAACAAATCTCCACCGATCCGGAGGTATACAATCCCTCCGTGGTATTCGTAACATTTAATTTTTATACACCCTGTACATAGTTTAGGAATCTTCGATAACGAATCTGTCCGAGTCCCGTTACAAACAGTTCTTTCTCCAGTGGTCCTACCGCGTAAAATTAGTTGGGTGAGTACAGCTGTTTTAACTCCGTCCGATGGTAATCTTTCTTCCCAGAAGGCCCCCTTACGGAACTAAAGTCGATTTGTGTGGGGCGATACGATAAAATTCTTCTTCCCTGAGAACGTTCCAATCGTTGGAAAAATTGCCGTAATCGCCGGCCATTACACCGATGGTGCGACGATAAGGGTAAATTATCCTCGGATTAAAAGTGTCCCGGCCGACGGAGACCGGTGTCCGACAATTTCTAAGGGATCTCGAAGGATTCACGGCGATACTCCATTTTTCTCGGTGGCCGCCACGAAATAGGATAGAGTCACGAAACGATTTATTAAGATCCTGGCAAAGTTCGAAACGGAAATAAAACAGAAGAAACGCGGAACAGTGCTACTACGCCCAGACCGGGAAAAGAATGGGATAGGGATAAGGAAAAGCAGCTGACATGCCTCGAGAAAGCTTAATGGGTTTAGAGAGTCTGGCTGGACAGGTTATCAGACTGAAGCCTAGCTCAGTGGCATAAATCCTACTACAGAAAACGAACATTTTGTTTACTGCTACGGACTTGTTGCTTTTAGCGAAAAACCACCTAAATCCATATGGGTCACGTATTCCTTTCTGTGTGTTCAACAAATACCTTAACCCCTAATGGCTTCTCAGTATCTCTCTAGTCTGATCAAAGTACCATTTCCAGTGGTTTCATCCTCATCCGTCCTTCCTATCAATTTCACACATTTTCCACTGACTCTAAATCAGTGAGCACAGACTTGTTAAGATCAAGGGCCACGTAGATTCACTGTGACTCATGGGAGGGCCGCCAACAAAAAAACATGAATGTTATTTATTTCGTTTATATTTATCATATATTGTTACAAAAGAAGATAATAAAAAGTAAATGAATCATTATAAAAAATGTAAGGCGAGCCGCCAGCAAATCAACGGAGGGCCGCGGTTTGTGCATTCTAAACATAGTTTTATTTGAAACTTATCTTATCTTTCTAACGTATTACCATAAATATTTTTTAATCAATTTTTCAATTTACCATAGGTTTTCACTTTTAAAGATGGAATTGATGAAATTAGATATTCATATGATTTTCTACTACTGTGTTAGTTTGACAACAAGGGACGAATTAACGCGTTCCCTACCCCACCAAGATTCTGCAACCCCTATTTACCCGTTTCAATCAATTTTTCAATTTACCATAGGTTTTCACTTTTAAAGATGGAATTGATAAAATTATATATTCACATGATTTTCTACTGTTGTGTCAGTTTAACAACAAGGGACGAATTAACGCGTTCGCTATCCCACTAAGGTTCTGCAACCCCTATTTACTCGACGCAGAAGGCATTAAGTATCAATACGTCAGGAAGCGCCGAAGGAGCTTCATCAGGAGGGCTACGAAAAAGGATCGAAGGAATTAAAAGTTGCGGGCTGGCGACAGTCGTAATAAAGCGGAAGCAGCGGCAAGAATCACGGTCTGTCTGGGCCTGGCGAGCTTCCTTTTAATATAGGACACTCTTAAATTTCCGTCGTCGGCGTCGCCGGGAAATAGAGAACGCGAGGGCGACGGGGCGCAAGCACGTTCGCGTAACGACCAGTTGGGGGTCTAAATCTTGATAAACAGCTGCAAAGATTGTTAACGTTCTCCCATTATTTAGTAGAGAGGCCGAGTTTCTCGCGACTCCGGAAGACCGGAGGAAAGGAAAGAATTAGAGGGGAGACAGCCGGAAAAGAAGAAAGAGGTTGGACGTCGGCCAGGCGTTCGGTGCATGGCACGGGTCTGAATGCTCGATCGCCAAAAAGGAGATCGTTTAGGGCTGCGAAAGGACAGCATTCGCGGGCCGTTTTGTCGCGAGAATGATGGAAGCGGACGCGTCTCTAGATTTGCTTTATGAAAGGGACTCGAGACGCGCTGGCTACCCACGCCCCACGCCACACTGGTTTGTCGATTCGAATGAACGATGGGACCGTGTCGCGTCGCGTCGCGTCGCGTCGTAGGCTGTACAGTTTACGAGCGAGCGAATTCTTTCTTCTTGGCGCGGTTTAATATGCGACTGCTCCGATCCCGGAATTTGTCAAGCGTGCGCCCGTTGTTTGCTCGTCTACGAATCGTGCCAAAACTCGGCTACGCCCACCGAGAGGAGCATTGCAGATTTCCAGCACTCGGTCGAACATATTCGCCCGTCAACGTAATCGCACGATGCCCGTGCCACTCACCACTGCCAACGCGAGCCAGCTACTTTCACGATGTCGTCACGACACCGTATTGCCCATTAACGCGAAATACGGCGACTCCCGTCGCTACGGAATGCTCCGTTACGAAATAAACCCATTAGACGACAGCGCGGCCCACGGTGCGTTGGAAAGCACGTTTTCTGGATAAAATTTCATTACTCGTAAGTCAGGCCTCGGAATTATGTGCTCGCGACGGCCGGTTCTCGAAGGCTACGCCCCCTTTACCCGGCCGAGCGTCTCGCTCCCCGTGGCGGCCCTACCTCTCGAGCTAGCTCAGGCGCGTACCATAGGAGCTATTCGTGATGCATGGGCGACACCTGTATCAATAGGTTTCCATGTTACCGTCGAGGTACTATTAATGGTATCCAGTGTAGGCCTACTCCACTATGTCGCGCGATAATTTCGGACAACAGCTGCAGAAAATAAATTCGAAAGATAAATTTTAAAAATAGTTTTTAATTGTATTGTCCAAATTGTATTAACATGTGGGGTAAATTGGAAAGATCTACGGGAAGTTTGGACGTAGCTGTTCGCATTGCCGACACTTACATTATAACACTCTATGGTACACGCTTGATCAGTCTCGAGAACTAGGGCCGCCACGGGGAGCGAGACGCGCGGCCGGGCCGAGGGGGCGTTGCCTTCGAAAACCGGCCATCGCGAGCACATAATTCCGAGGCCTGTCATAAGTGATGCGAGAAAATGCTTCTGACGAAGGTTCCAGGACATAGAAGAGATATAGTTTTATTGAAAACAGTCGTATTCCTATGGTATAATTTCGTTCGCTACATACGGCACGGCTAAGGCGGTCGCTGGTCCGAGCCAGCACCGGATCCGATATGCTATTCATACCCGGAACGAGTAGCAGTGTTCTCGTTAAAAAGTATTACAAAGGGAATCAGCGTTGCTCTCGGGATCAATACGGCGGCATACCGTATCCCAAGTATCCGTGTTTCGATATTCAAAGTGCACCATTAAAATGCATGCTGCTAAACGGTCCCCGGTGAATGAAAGAGACGTCTCTCCTTGACCCGAAAGTGTTAATTACGCGAAGACTTGTCTCCGGTAAATAGATTTCGCCGATCTGCCGGTTGCGGAGAAGCATAGTTTATGCACTCGCAGTGCACATACTTGATACTTGCTCCCGCTCGTGCTGTTTCTTGCGAGGGTGCTGTGGATGTGCACTTGAGATTTCATTTATTTGTGCAAGTAATGGAAAAATAAATCGTATCGATAGGTTAACGTGAGATGTTTGTTTCGTGTATTTATTAATTGGAGAGATAGTAGGTCGAGTGTGTTTGCTAATCATGATATCTGTGTAATCGTTCTGATCGTGTGGAGTACCGTTTAAAAGATTGCGCAAACCATGTAAGCATGATGCGATCTGTTTGCCAATGCACGTGATCAAACAGGATACTTGTATAATTGATTTAGGTACGTGTTTATTTGCGACGAGCCACGTTCCAGTGTACAATTAGTCACGGAAGTCTGTATGAACCAGTCGAATTCGAAATATTTTGGACAGATTTTAGAAAAGTGGTTACCGTTTTATATTTATTTGCAAGTAATCAAAATCAAGAAAAAATATAAAAATTAAAATAATATTTTCAGAGGTTACTACACGAGTATAATGTAAGATAAAGATTGCATTGCAATGGGTAATATGGTTAACTTGAACTAACTATATATTCTCGTAGAGCTTATGTGGGACACCTTTCAATTTTATCCTATGCTTGAGTTGCTAACCGCTCTTGAATTATACCTTGCCTTTACGCTCCACTCCTACTGTCGTTTGATTTGTTCTATTTGTGATTCTATGGTTACTGTACTCTATTTCAATACCTCTTTTTTAAGTTTCTGTACTTTCTCGTACGTGCGATAAGGTTGTTGCTATTAGTAGAATAATCGTTGCTGATGTGAACTATTCACCTAGTTCATACTAGTGTATTATGAATGTATGATATAGCTGTAATTTTTTACATTGTTGTTACACCTGCAATCTTTTATAAATAGGAATGTGTATAGTTAGGTTGAACGATTCTAAACGTTGCAGCTACGTATGTAGCGAATAACAATTACTGGTCAATGAACTATTTCGGTTCTTCATAACTAGACAGCGGATTTTATGCATTTTTCACAAAAATGTGTGTAATTTGAAACAGTGAAAATATTAAAAGACTTTAAGATTACTAATATATATTTTTCACTACATTAAAATTATTTGTGATAAATATAAATTCAAATTTTGCGCCTGCAATTGATGTACAAACTTTTCATTTTGCATAAAGATCCGGAGTCTATTCATAACTGTTTCAATCAGAACCGATATAATAACAGTTTGAAACAGTTATTGTCAGAATCTTTTCGGTGACGAAAAGAACTCGTTTCTACCAACCAAATAAAAATAGAAATTCCATACGCCCCCTAGACGTCTTGCCTCCGACAATGCGCCAGCTAACAAAGAGGATCCTTGGGCAGGTGGAAAGAAGAGTAGAAAAAAAACAACGAGTAAACGAGCACTTACCTAGGAAGACGCTCTCGTCGATGTCGTCGGCGTACAGGTCGAGGGCAAGGTCGACTGCACCGTCGGTGCCAGCCTGTTCGGTCTTCTTGGTGAGGTCCATCAGCTCGTTTCGTATCGCCGGGTGGCCCTTGGTCAGAAGCTCGGCCAACAGGGTCAGGTAAGATGAGTTCAGGGAAGTAGGGCTGGTAGCACGTAGGCAACCTGGCAGCCAGAATCCTAAGAGACCGTAGGGAACCACCGGTACCGCTCCGGTACTGACGAAGCCACCGTTCAGAAGTTCGCCGCACAACATAGGTGCAGCGATGACCTCAGCTCCTCCCTCGTGACCTTGGCAACGCCTCGATGTCGACTACCTGCGTAAACAGATCCGGAGACGCGGGATTAATCGAAGCTGCTGGATTACTCGCTCCGACGGAATCGAATTACAAGACGAGGCGTTTAATAGTTTCAAATCGTCAAGTAGCTCGACCTACTCCTTCGATGGTGTTCGAACACCTCTACAACGACTGCACTTTCTCAGCGTAGAACGTGAAACAGTATACCTTGACCAGTACGAGGTTAGAGTTCCTTTTAGCACCCACCTCCGATTGCCTTCAAACTTACTCTGTAGACGGCCCACGAGGTGTCTGACAAAATGAAGGTGAAATCAAATAAATTTTTTGCTGGCGAAACACAATTTTAATGCCGAATTGAGGTATAAAAGTACAAATCAGGATTATTAAGCAAACCCCAAGCCCACCAGACCTAACCCAACATAACCTAACCCAGACCTGACATAACCTAACCTAACCTAACCACATGAAGTAATATAATTAGTTTAATATTAGCCTGACTGGATATTTGTTCTGAATAAATGTGATCAGTGATTCTGTATATTCTGTATATTCTTTCCCAATTCCATGCCATTGGTCTCACCAAAACACGCGCAACATGCTGGGTCACTTCTTGTAGATTCCACTCGGAATCATTTTGATTTGATTCATCCGAACTGTCACTCATTGTAACTTAGTAAACTTATTAAAGACAAGAAACGACAGTTTACGGTGTCTTAATAAGTGAAAATGGCGGATACGAGTCATTAACTAAATCTAACCTAACCTAACCTAACCAAATGCAGTGATATAACTAGTTTAATATTGGCCTGACTGGATATTTGTTCTGAATAAATGTGTTGGGCTACTTGCAGCTTCCACTCAGGATGATTTTGATTTGATTCATCAGAACTGTCACTCATTGTAACTTAATAAACTTATTAAAGACAAGAAACGACAGTTTACGGTGTCTTAATAAGTGAAAATGGCGGAAACGAGTCACTAACGGAAACAGTTTGTTGCGCATGCGCAGAACATTTCCGCGTGACGTGACCAGCCCACATGACTCTACTGGGCATGGGAAATATTTCGGGTAAGTTCGGAGGCAATCGGAGGTGGGTGCTAAAAGGAACTTCACCCCAGTACGATACTATAGTACACCTTCAGTAAATGGAATTATAATATCGGCGCCAGGTTCGATCATATTCTACTTCTAAATTATAGCTAATATGTAGTAAAACTCAAACGTTTCGATTCGGATGTGAATCTGTGCGTCCTAAGACCACGTTTGCTATAGAGAAATGTTCTATTAGAAGAAAAAGAAAGGTGGTGTTTCGTCCTGGATCCGCTAGAGGACTCGTCAGTAAGGCTATCTAGCGGACCCTGCCTTAGACACACAGTGTCGGAAGACATTTTTTGGAAGGTTATTAATATACTAATTGATGACAGTTTTAGTAACTTGCGAGAAGGCAAATTCGACGATGTGTACCATCTTGTGTACGAGGTCGAAACTAAGCCTACTCAAACTCTGTAAATTTTTTCGCCATAGTTGATAATGAGAATTTTTATATCGATCGTAAATTGGTTAAATGGAATCACCTTCAGTATGTCTGGAAGTAAAGTAATACGATATACGTATCAGAAATACATAGTGGACAACTAGGTGAACCCAAACATTGCTTTCAATTCTACCGATGTTATCCCTTCAGATTATGCGAGATTGCAATATAGAAGGAATGATTTGAAGTTCCAAGCACTAGATAGCCGAATGTAAACCATAACTGTCAGTCTCGAACCAGATAAGATGGCACGTTCTAGATTATAGATAACACGGGCACAGCACGGGGCAGGCGTGCAACCCACTATCGTATCAAATAGTTCCGCCCACGTGTAACATCAGCAGGCCATAAGTCCGCACTGGAAGTATCTGGAGTAGTTTTTATGATGTATGAGATTTTTCGTATTAATATTTCAAGTGACTGAAGGCGTAAAATGTACTGCAGGGCTTGGTGAAACACTTCAGCAGCATACTGATGGTTTCACCGTAACTTGAAGAATTTTTACAAAAATATACGCGGATACTTTTTCCTAGGAATAAGATATACATTTTTATTCATTCAATGTACATGCTAAATATTTTCAAAATATTTCATTTAAAATATTAATTTTCGTATGGATATATAGGTATTGTTTTAATTGGAATCTGCAAAATTCCAATCGCTGGATTATAAAACTTTATACGTTTATTAACACGAAAATCCAATTACAGTGCACGGGCATTTTAACGCCGGTGTTTTTCAGGATCCGCTAATAGAGCGTGCATTATTACACAGTTCCGGGCGCACACGGTTTTCGGCGGTGGTCTGCATCAAACGGGGACAAAAAGCGCGGAGGACACTCAGCATCCAAAGAGAAACATCGCGGACGTGCGCCGCGTTAAATTGTCCCGATCCCGGTTGTGGAACGTAAGGTCGTTACTCTTTCGGAATCCGGTCGCGCAACCGAATAATATGCCGCAACGAAAGGCGGTATGCGCCGTTGAGAACAAAACTTCGGGACCATCTGCATGACAAAAGAGTTTGCACAACGCTGGACAACCGGAGGAGCCCGTGGAACAATGCGATTCACGGTTCACATGGTTTCACAATTATCGTGAAACGCGCGCAAATTAATACCGCACACACTGGCACGCGTGCGCCACTAAACACACGACGGGGTTATCAATTCGGAAAGCGGAGGTAGTGATGGGCCTTGAGCATGTTCAAGCGGTATCGATTCCTTGTGACAATCGATCCCTAATGATAGTTGCTCAGAAGCCTCGATCCTTTATAAGTACATCTTGGATGGGATTGTTATCGATACTATCACAATTCTGTGGGGAGGAGTCGACTGAATGACAAGTATTTATGAGTCCAAGGTCATATGAAGGTCATAGTATGCCACATCATTAAACGCGTCTTAACATCAGTTACAACACTGTGAAGTTAAAAATATATGGTGCCATTTAAAATTCATCGATGACCTTCAAAAGACCTTGAAAACGGTTACAATCGGAACATTTTTTTATATCACCATATTTGTCCCCTTTAAAAGTACAACTTTCCTCTCTAACATTTTCGTCGATTTCTAATCCTAACGAAGCTATTTAGGTGGCCTGTTTCTCGTGAACCACCCGGTATAATGAAATGTTATGTTTACTAATATCAGGCGTGAGAAAGGAAGATAGAATGAAAATATTATGTTGATACGTTCAAAACGGTGAAGACGTGAATTGCGAATGCAACGATACCAATTTCATCCAAGACGTGTTACCAATACTACTTGGTATTATTTCGGCACGTGCTGGTATCACAGATCGTCTAAAAGTTCCTTATCTTTTGATACAAAGCGAAACACCCAAACAAGTACTTAAGTATCGAATTGTTTCAAGATCATGAGAAAGACTTGTATCACACCCATCACTACGTACTGGTATCACAGATCGACTACAAGTTCTATATCTTTTGATACATATCGAAACACCCAAACAAGTAGTTAAGTATCGAATTGTTTGAAGATCATGAGAAAGACTTGTATCACACCCATCACTATGTACTGGTATCACAGATCGACTACAAGTTCCTTATCTTTTGATACATATCGAAACACCCAAACAAGTACTCAAGTATCGAATTGTTTGAAGATCATGAGAAAGACTTGTATCACGCCCATCACTAAGCACATGACACGCGAAGACGGTAAACGCGGTGGATTCACTCGGTAAAAATCGATTACGTCGACTACCGGGGCTCGGCTTCCCGCGATCTAGCCTCGCAAAAAAATTTGACGGCTCGCAACACGTGTTCCGATCGTAAAGTTTCCGGGGGGGGGGGGGGGGCGAAACGTGCGAAATTGAACCCACCCGTCATCTTTCCGTGTACACCAGCCTAGTTCGATAGTTGTACGAAGAAACTTCTCGGAGAATCACTGTTCCGCGCGGAATTCGCCGATATCCTCGCGAAAATACGCCGAGCGCTGCCCGTTCACGGAGAGTAACGCGACACACAGGCCCGGAGCAAATGGACTGCGACCAGAAGAGAAAACCAGATGCTGACCCAATGGACGCTGGGACATTCCTCTGGAGCTGTCGTCCATTAGTGACGTCACCGGTGGCTTGCGTGGGCGTGGGCACGCCGCGCCGGATGATCTCACGTTCGTCGAGTTACATCGGGAACTCGATGCAACCCACTGCGAGCGCGATCGATTCTTCGATCGTGCATTGTTTCGAACGCAGGCATCTCAAATAAGTTCGTTCACGCGTTCTCTACTGGCAGCACAGTACTGCTCTCTTTTTACGCTTATCGCGTGTCTTTAACACTAAATCTACCACGGATGACCGGTTTTATATTGGAATTATTGGAATTATAAAAATCCATAGAGAAAATAATGGAATTTGTCCATCTATTAACCCCTTGCCCTACAATAACGTGTCAGACTCGTGATGAAGATTCTGAACAGAGTCTAATAAATATGTATGTTATTAATTTCCTTTAAATCGAGATGAAATTCTATTTTGGTTTTGTTAATGTACAGTTATTGGAGAGCATGTATAGGCGTACAATGGATATAAATTTTCTCTTTTTTTTAAGAAATTGCGAACTACAAAAAAGTTCTAATTACTGAAACCGTAAAATAAATCGTAGGGCATCTTAATCTATTATATTGAAAATTACAAACAATCTCAATAAATTTAGTGTTACCATTTTTGTATAGCAATATTTACTAGATACTTTTAGTTAAAAATATTACTGATGGTGAACATATGAAGAATATATATTGTAGTAATAAAAGATGCAGAATAAGAATCATGTAATATGAGAGAGGCGGAATTACAATATCATCTGTGTACATGAACGTCGTCATAATAATACTGGATCGATGGAATGTTATAATAATAACGTATTGCAGTAATTGGAATATGCGAAAAATGTCGATAACGTAATATCGAGAGGAGGAAATTTTATGCATTAATAACGTGTAAAGGATGCAGAAAATTATTAAACACAAAATTCAGTAGAATTTAATATACTTTCATATCGTTATCAATTTATTGGAAGCGTGAATACAGAAAGAAGCAGGTCGCTTAACTGTTACTTTTTTAATTATAAAAGTGTACGTTGCATGAAGCTTCTCAGTTTAAAAACATTGATATTTTTAACCCAGAACAATGTTTATAGTCGCATACCTCCTAGAAATAAAGCAGTTCATAGTTTTGACTCATGCAATCATGTTTAGAAGAGAAAGGATTGCAATGAATCACTGCTTATAATTCCTGTTCGATCAATGCATATAACGATGACAAGTACAATATGAATGCGATTCGAAGTCTGAAACTTATTATCTTATTCGCTATAACATTGTTCTTAGTATGCTAAATACTATCTAACACTATTTTTACGAGATCGTCTCACTTATTGTTTCTAAAAATTTTTACAAAGCATACATTCATCACGATCTCCAATGTATAAGTTAATAGTGGTTACCAAAAAGTTAATGCATTTTCACACACTGCATATCGTTACCGTCCCGAACCAGCCATGCATTTTTTCGCAGGTAAACCTTGGCAGATCAGAAACGAGAAGTACCATGGGAAATGATCTCCCGTTAATTCGATCGTCTATGCACGAGCTGTCCGCGACATACATATTTCATGGGTATCCCGATTACACCGCGAGAAATCGCTGTGCAGTTCAAGTTCCAGAAATTCCTGATCGGAATTTCGAGCGCGTTCAGTTATCATTGGCGTAGAGCGTCTCCGCGACGTAATCAAATTGATAATTTTACGCATTCCGTGGGTAACGATATTCCAATCGGCCCTTATTTCAATCTCATTTTTCGTTGGGCACGTCTCCGATCGATCTTGTTTTTCAAGTAACAATTTCCATCGGGCTACCCAGAAATTTTCTCGCCAAGATTTATCGAAGTACGAGGATCCCATCTGCAATACTGGCTGCCGCGAAAATTACAGGATGTAGAGCAGACGTGTAATACAGTTTGCACGGTACACGACCGGAATATATAGTCGATATTACGGCTACAATAGACAACCGCAATTTCTCGGCCGTCTTTCGTTAAGTCTGCATCAGACCTGAAACGATTATTCGGCTCGCAAAATTGGCGGAACGTTCGTCGTAGACGAGTCGAGTGTTAGGGATGGTCGAGTATTATCGGAGTGACTTAATTTTCCAGAAACACGCGCGCTGCTGCTACGCCAATGTAAGACGACGAGTTCCAGCCGAGAGAACGACGTTTTACCGTGTACTATTTTCGCGAAAAAGCATACTGTGCATAGTGTACACGTGCACGGAATATCCTATCGAGACGACGACGTTGCAAAATCTTGGGCATTGACGTGCACGCCTTCATGCAGAACATTTTGAAAATTCTCTCCACCGAACACAAAACAAACGTTATTCCGGGTGATGTATTCCGCGGGAATATGATGCATTCCACGCAATTAATTTATTTAATCATTGCGTTATCGAAACTGTAATGCATCTTGGCACGTCACTGAGCCATGAAATTCGTATAATGTTGAAACATTCGTGCGACCGTTCGAATGAATAAAAATTATATCTGAATGCATATATAATATGTATTGTGGTCAACGCGATTGTTTCGAGTTGTAACTTTGTTACCGGTGCACGAAAACGTCGAAATAGGTGAAAAATGAATGGTTCAAAGAGTGATCTATAGAACCACGCTTTTTAAAAAAATGCAACGGTGCATGCGCAATCAACAATCGCATTGTTTTTTAATTGGAAAATGTATGATTTTGGCACGTGGAGTTGTAAAAATGTTTTTAAAGAATGTCGTTCACGAAGAATACTGTAAACATTACGGACAATAATTTTCGATTGTTTTCGTTTAGATCGAAACAATTGAAAAGTGAACAGAAATCCATCAAAATGATAATTGGGGAAAGTATCGCTCTGCACCGTAATTAATATCAATCAAAGTTAATAACAGCTTGCATCACAGATTATACTGGACGAAAATTTAGCGATTGATAATGAATGCAACGCATACTTAAATTATTATTGAAGTCTGAAAATGCATTTGGACAAACAATTATGGAGCAGACTAAGTGTATAATATAATAATTACTATGTCATTATGTACAAGCATACAAGTAAAAGAGATCAATAATTCGTTAAGTGGAGAATTGTAATGAATCAATTATAAAATCGTTGACTGTAAGTAGTTTTTATTTAATCACAGTTATCTGCATTTACAATAAATCATAACTAAATCCTGAAAATCGGAACATATTTATGTTTGCATCCGAATGAATTTATGTTACAATCGAATATATTTACAATCATATAAATGGAATATTCAATGAAAAATAGAAATATTAGAATTCTCCAAATATTCTTAGATGCAAGTTGAAAAAGTATAAAGTTTGAAAAAATTTGAGAGCTTTTCCCCGATCACTGAGACTGTTTGTGCATGTCTTCCTCTGGGACTACTGCCTCAAAAGCCCTTCAGGGAGTTCTTTCCCCAGATCAAGAGTAATCCCTCGGCGAACTCTCTCTCTTTCTATCTCTTTCTTTGAGGCTTTAAGAGTTCATTGTAGAAGTTTTCACGTTAAGTCTCAAGGGTTGCATGCGAGATCTTTACTTAAAGTTTCAAAGGTAAGGTCTGTCTGTCATAGTAAAGGGCCCTATAGAAAGATTTCCAACTGCGACCATAGAGGTTTCCTTGAAGAGAGCTTCACCTGCCTGTTTCTGATATCTGAATCCTCATTAAATTGATCATCACCCGAAGATTCGGAAAGTCTTCCTTTAAAGTCTCAGAAGTCCCTTGCGAGAACTCGATCGGAAGCCTCAGAAGTCCCTTGGGCGATCTCCCCTTGGGTTCTCAGAGGTTTCTTCAGAAATTCTTTCTTTATCTGAGACCTCGGGAGTTCCTGAAGAGGTTCCCGAGTCTTTTTCTAGAGGAAGTGCTCGGAGAGTTTCTTCTTTAGACTCAAATTCTGTCAATGTTTCTTCCTCGGTATCAGAAGGACTTCCAGTTAGAGAGACTTCTTCAAGGTCTCATTTTGGGATCTCAAGTATCCCCGAAAGGAATTTAGAACTTAAAAGTTCCTCGGGGTGGATTTTCTCTGAAAATTCAGAAAGGTTTCTTCGGAGATTTTCCGCCCGGGTTTTTAAGGTCTCTCTTAGAAAACACCCCCCCCCCCCGAGGGATTTAAAAGTTGCCTGGATTGGGAAGGTTGTTTCTGGGACATTTTTCTCAAGGTGTATTAAGGAGCTGTGCAGCATATAAAATATACATTCTGTAGAAAGTAATCCATTGCTTAAGCGAGTGGAAAATGCGAAACTAGTAGATCGATTGAAAGCTGCAAGCTTTTCTGTGCAGACTCTTTTTAAAGAGTACAATAATTGCTAAATAAGATCTGTTTAAAAAATTTGAAAGAATACAAATGCATAAATTATGAAGAGTAACAGATACAGAGTATCATGTTGAGCAACCACAGGTCTCTAGACGCTTGGAGTATCAGGTATCCTAAAAAGCTGCAAGCTTTTCGGTGCAGACTCTTATTAAAGAGTACAATAATTGCTAAATAAAATCTGTTTAAAAAATTTAAAAGAATACAAATGCATAAATTTTCAAGAGTAACAGATACAGAGTATCATGTTGAGCAACCATAGGTCTCTGGACGCTTGGAGTATTAGGTATGCTAAAAAGCTGCAAGCTTTTCGGTGCAGACTCTTATTAAAGAGTACAATAATTGCTAAATAAAATCTGTTTAAAAAATTTGAAAGAATACAAATGCATAAATTTTGAAGAGTAACAGATACAGAGTATATCGTGTTGAGCAACCATAGGTCTCTGGACGCTTGGAGTATCAGATTTGCTATGAAGTAGCAGTGCAGAGTACTCTGCGAGGCAGCGAGTGGCAGGATCGCGGCGGGCGATCGAGGTGTGCAAAATTGATAAGGTGGCAGCGATTTAAGTTGAATCGATAACGGGGTTAAAACTTACGCAGCCGAAATTACCGTATTCAGTCTCAGATTCCTTTTTCCCCTGATTGCACGCGATTCAAGTAACGTTCATGATCGTCGAATTACACCATTACCGGGTCGAATGAATCATGACTGACTACGAATACTGCTATACCGGTACTGAGAAGTTTGCAGATAACACCGGGGAACAGGAGGGGTTGGAAGAAGCCATCGACCAGGAGCGGCAGACGAACGGGCGCCGTGACCACCCCACCCTGAACCCACACTACCGTCCTTTTATTCACCGGCTTATCCAAAACTGGAACAGCCCCTTGCTCAGCCGGAGAGCACGAAACGTATGAGCACGGAGCACGAGATATTCGTTCCACCTTCGCGGCCATTCATAAAACAACCTTAAACGCCGCTTTTAACCGCTAAATACAGCCTGATTTACGACGGTATCTACCCGCCCCGCCAAAAATTTCACGGTCCGTTTAATCTATGGTAAAAAGAAATCATTGCTGCGCGAGATTATCCGACCCGCAATTCTACGCAATTATTGCCGCCGTTGTACAGGTTCAGTCACTTAACTGTAACGTCTGAATATACTCGTAAAATTACCATTTGTCTAAAAAAAACGTCTCGGAGAATTGTTTGATATATTCAGCGCCACATACAATGTACTAATTTTATTTTACAGTAATAGGCAGTATTTTAAGCATCGCTGAAATATTGACTAAAAAATCTATTTAAAAAAATTGTTTAAAATCCACAACAAAAATCCCCATTGCTTTTGAATATTTTAAGTTGCCAGCCGCGAATGATAAAGTTTCAAATCTATTAAATAATCAACGCTCGGCAACGCGTTAATTATCGAACGAAATATTTTTTTGTCCATGTAGTTTATGAATCGGATTAACCAACACAATCAATTCCCGACGAAAAATCAGTGGAACTCCCGTATGTGTAACAGGATACGTTTCATTACGAACGCAAAGGTAACCGAACTCCCAACAAATTTGCACAGTTCGGTAGCCGGTAACGCGAAACGATGAGGGATCGCGAATTTTCAAACTCGCCGGGCGTTGTTTGCGGCCACGAATTTCTCTATTCCGGCGCCGTTCGATTCCCGAGGGCCGTTGAACTCTTGGTGCATTCACAAAGTAGCTGAAGTTCGCGCGGGTCGATAGATATATAAACGAGTCGTAAGTTTCTCGGGTGCAGGACTCCGTGAGCGCTTTCGCGAGCACGTACACACGAATCATGGAGGATCGTTTCCACCCTCGTGTCTGGGTAAACATCGTCGACGCGTCGTTACCAGCTCCAATCTCGGTTGTGCCCCGCGAAAATCCGACGGGACTCGATATCACCTGCCGGAAAATCGTGACGTCGTCGAACCAACCGGCGACGCGGCGACGGCGACGGCGACGGTGCGGCGGGCTTACACACGGCAAACTCGGTCGGGGGTTCGATATCGCGATGTTGCTCGTTCCTTGCAATCATGCTAGCCCTCGCCGCCCATCCGCCATCGATAGAGAGCGGTGCAGGAGTCTTCGTTTGATGACCCGCTCCAAGGTGGGCCCAGATATGTACACGGATATATCAATCGAAGTTGAATCGGCAACATCAAAGCAACATCATAGACG
The DNA here is from genome assembly GCA_916610255.1 of Lasioglossum lativentre. NCBI lineage: Eukaryota > Metazoa > Arthropoda > Insecta > Hymenoptera > Halictidae > Lasioglossum > Lasioglossum lativentre. The sequence continues at coordinate 23,172,394 of OU744362.1, read as the reverse complement.
ACGAAATATATCTGCGCAAACAGACCCTGATAAAATCGATGCGTCTCACACCGGTCCACTCGCCCGATCTAGCTGTTCATTAATATTTCAGCACTATTTGAAAGTTTAATGGTATAATAATTTAGGTCGTTGGATTCGTTTTGATATCGGCTACGATATTATGAAGTCAAAAATACATATTGACTTTGCAAAATTCAAGGCGACTTTAATTATTTATGCATTAAAAGTTTCTTTTTTTAATTTTTTTTTGACTGAAATTTGTAGACTGCTGAATGTTGATTAAGTTTTGTTTGAAACATTTGTTTCTCAGATTATCGGAAGTGTATCTGATAAATCAGGTACAGGTTTTAAATAAACGCAATAATCAATCATTTTTTAAGTAATGGATTTTATGAACATAGTTAAAAATATTTTATTTAAAACTGTGCAAAAAAAACATAATGTTAATTATAAAAGACAAAAATATATTTCATAGAGAAAACTTTGATACAATGGGAAATGATGTGGAACTCAAAAGAAATCCTCTACCAAAGATAGAAAACATTGAAGATTCTCTTTAGTTTATTGAGCATTGTTATTTCAATGAATTATAAATATTAAATCTTAGTACACAAGATATACTCTAAATACAGACAAATACTATTAATTTTAAACAAAAATGGACACATAATATTAAATAGATTCTCCAGGGTATCGATAAGAAACGAGATAATATTTTCGGTGACAAATAGGATTCACAAAATGTTGATTTTTAATGCTTGTTCTAATCAGAATTTTCAATAAATTTCGATGAATAAGTCAAGGACATTTAAGAAGCAATATACATTCAATAAACATTGATTTTGGCGAGATGCTTTTTTACCAAATGAACATCTAGATCGAGCAAAGTGGACCAGTGTGCGTCTCTCCCGTCGTCGTCGTATAGAGGGCCCTAGGAGCATGCATCGTTTAAAATTACGTGTAATATCTGTCCTCGATCTGGGCGCTAGGGTCGCGTCGACGGGAGTCGAAGTCGAGAACAGGAATTCCGACTGATGAGAAAGTTGAACGAATTTTTTATCTGAGCACACGCCGCGTCTAAGAGCAGCTAGCCGACTCGATAAGAGGCGAAAGTCATTTGCTCCCCCTAACTCGCCCGGCAAAACGAAATCTTCTAAATCGAAGACGAGTCTCCCCCGACAAGAATCTCGTCATTAAGATTTTTGATTTGAATGCAAATAGGCTGCTAGTTCTCGGTATCTCTACTTCCCTCCACAATCCTCCCCCCCCCCCCTCCCCCCGGGGGGTATTTCGCACCGTAAATGGAAATAGACCTTATTTTCCAGAGCGGGACAGAGAAGTTCGAACGACGCGGACAAGGTTCGCGAGGGTCGTCGCAGAATCCACAGACAACTTTTGTAATCAGTTCCCCGTGGAACAATCGCTTGGACATGACTACATTAGCACCTCGATTATCCGAACTAAACAGGGAAACATGGCTGTTCGAATAATGGAAAAGTTACGGAGTTTGTAGGACGCGGATAGCTCAAGGTCAAATATTTATTATCATATCGCAGCACGGCGAGAACAGTGACACAGCTCAAAAACTGACGATTTTGAAGTTGGAACAGTGGTCGATGGGTTTACTTGACTTTTACCAAACATTTTCTACAATGGAACACTTCGCAAACCCGGAAATTTTAACGGAACACTTAGCTTACATTTTAGGTCGGGTAATTCCTACTAGTAAAAATTTTGAAAAAATGTTATTAACCCCTTAACCTACGATTTACGTTCCAACAGCCTGGGTCCAAAATGGCCCATGCCCGTGATACTTACATTTGGCCCGACCGATGTACCAGGCCCGTGATCATCAGTATCATGAGCCAGGCCCGTGATAATCAGTTTTGGTCGGAATACAAGACCACGTGTCTCACACGTAGTTGTAGGTTAAGGGGTTAAAACACATTATTTATTTAGTAATTATTTTTAAATATAAAACTATAATACCATTATTATATTCAATATGAAATAGAAGATCTTTAAATGTATCGCAGTGTATAAAACCTTTCCAAATTGTCGCGGAACATAGTTTGGGAATCCCTGTGTTAGAAAAATGACGTATCTCTAACTCCTAATTGAACCGCTGGAGGGCAGTAATGACAGTTTTCTTTTTGAGCTACTTTATAATTGTAGTGGCAAGGACATTGTTTAGAGTTTATGGAGGTATACATAATCTAATTTTATAGAGCCTAATCAAATTTAGTTCGAAAAATATTTTTCTGAAAGATTAAAGATGTCTGTCCTATTTCGATGGAAATTTTATAATTATGTTAAAATCGTTATTATGAGAATAATGCATTTATTAGTTACGTCACATTTGTTGCCGGGGTGCGATATGTCCTCCATACAACATTTGAAACATTTGTTTATACCTCTGATACTGGTAGTAATAATTACGTGTGTAGATACTTAAAACGGTATTTTGCAGAGTTGCCACACCCTCGTAATTAAATTTTTCAGCAACTGCAAGCTGTAGAAACACATTTGCTTTTCAAAGAGGAGATAATTAATTTTGTGTACAAAAAAATCTGTTATTTTCCAGCGGTTCAAAGGTACGCAACCCGCCAAGGCAAAACGAATTATTTTCCAGGGCGCAGGTAGGTCAGGTAAGACATAATCTACCGGTTTCTGCTTGTTACACAGACCGCGTGGCTACCTGTCGCCGCGGCTCGGCGTCGCTCGTAAAGACGACAAACTCGACGTAATTTTATCCCGTCTAGGCGCGTCTATATACACACGTGCCGGGGCGACGCGGCGCGGCATCGTCCTTCGGCCAAATGAGATTTTACTTCGCAGCGGGTCGCGCGCGTTTCCCCGCGCTAACAACGGCTCGCCGCGCCGATGAGAATGAAACGGTTTACGCGAGCTAACACCCTGGCCCCCTGTCGCGGCCCGGTATCGCACCCTCTCCAACCCCCTTCAACCCCCCTCTCGCCGTTCTCTCGTTACCGTCCGAAACACCGTTGCCATAATCTAACGTTACATCCTCTTACGGTGAAATTTTTGTTAACGAGAAGGAAAAGGTGGCGGAAAGTCAAAGTCGGTCCCGCGCGAAGAAACACGAACCGGAATATGGCGGCGCGGCGCTACTCGCCGGGTTTACGGGAGAACGACGCTGAAAATAATTCACAATTACGGCTCGCGTTTCTCCTTTAAGGTAGGCACCGCGACCCAATGAATCACGCAACCTGGCTCCATTTCCCATCACAGCGTAATGCCGCGCAGGAAACAATATCCGACATTGATGCGAGATTAATATAAACAATAACGGTGCGAATGCGTACGCTGACCCGATACATATCGCGTTTCGATCGTCGACTAACAACCGGGGCAGATTACACGGAAACGGGTTTTGATGCCGCGATAGCTCGGCAGGATAGGATTTCCGAGTGACTCGGAGGTTATCCCTTTAGAAGGAGAATTTACATGAGGATTTACACAGTTTGCCGGAGACCGGTGAATTGCGACGACGTACACGCCCGTTGCCTGTCGGATACTCCCGATGCAAATTCTAATATATTTGACGCGTGATTCGGCAGCATCGTTCCACCGGACACTTAACGAAACGCTGCCGGGGGCCTCTGGGCCGGAAAATTTGCTCCACGGTTCCTCAGGGTTCAACGTTTCTCCCGCCGCGCCGCGCCGCGCCGCGGACGGTTCTTCGTGGATCACAAGAATCCAGCTTTGCGCCCTTGTTGTACACTCGTTATAGCTGTATAATTACGTTCGTTAAATTCCCGGTGCCTTCTGGACGAGCAAACTGCTCGCTATTTTAATTAAAAGTTTCTGTTTGGCTCCCTTCCGCGGCCGGGAATTATGCAGCGCATTTAGAGCGCGAATTCAAACTCGAGCGATGAGGTAAACCAGCAGGTAAACCCCGCCTGGTGGACAGGGCAGCGAGTTGATTGATCGCGTGTCAGGTTCCAGCCAACCTGGCGCCAGCTCAGGGTCTCTCAACCTGGCGCCACGCGACTCGCCTATGCCGCGAACTGTCCTTGTCGAGACGCAATATATTTTAGGTAGGGGAAAGGCGTGCAGCACCGGACGCCGGGTACCCACGGACATCTTAATATCTTTGTTAAATTTATTCTGCATTGGATATACGTATATATATATATATACTTATGTACGTAATAATTTCAGTATCAACAATTTAATCCTTAGCACTTGGATGGCGACTCCGAGGCACCACTGAAAATTGCTATGCCATTCTTAAAAATTTTGTTCACATTATTAGTTTTGTTCGTGTTTAATAAACTATTAGACATTTACATATTACACGAGACATTATATCAGTTTTATATGCGAATAATAAAATAGCTCCGAGTGCAAAGAGTTAAAATTTTCGCGTGCGTCCCTAGCCGCTATAGGTTAAACTTAAAAGTGATATTTCCGTCTTAAAAATTTTGTTCACATTATTATTTTTGCTCGTGTTTAATAAACTACTAGACATTTACATATTACATGCGACATTATATCAGTTTCATATGCAAAAAATCAAATAGCTCCGAGTGCAAAGGGTTAAAATTTTCACGCGAAAACCCTGGCTAGTAATAGCGTGAACAGGGTATACATAAAGACTATCATATTTTCATCAATACACTTTGTTGATTATATCATCTGAATAACTTGCTTATTTGAAGATAGAAGAAAATGCATCGGGCCATATTTACTCGAGGGATCCATAATCAAATGTTACGAATTTTTTTTTTTCAGATAGTGGCGTCAAGGAGATATGAAGGTCGACTCTGCTTTTTCAAATGGAATGATATTTACATCCTGCTAGTGTGTATCAAGACGAACACAATAGCCTATTATATCAAGGTCATTCAAGGTCACTGCTCCGCAAGAAGAATGCACACGCGTCACCAGCCAGAACAAGATAACAAAATGAGCGCCGCGCCGCCAAAGTTCAAGAGATCGTTCGTTTCCCTTCTCCCATTCTCGCGATTCGACGTCTAAGAAAATCGCTTGATAAGAAAACGCAGAGGATTTTCGCTGCAGTAGCCGCTGCAAATCACAGTGTCCGCACCTAACTGTTATTCGCGTTTTTGCCTGTCAGTTATTCGGTCGATCTCGTTCACCCCCGTTCCCCTCGACTGGCTCTCTTTCTCTCGCTCGAGCATGCCTTTCATTTGATCGACGACTGACGTTATCGCGAGTAATATCGGAACGGGAGGCGACTCCGCCACTTCCGAGCGATCAGCTTCGCTCCATCAAACATTCATGCTGTCGGCCGCGAGCCCGCGTTGCCGCTCCGTGAAAATGTGCTCGATAAAATGCACTGGCGGCGCGGCGTGGTCCCCGTCTCCTGCCCCCACGCTCGTGCCCGCGGTACTCTTTTGTGGGGGATATAGCGCCGACTGCCACCGTTAATATTCTGCCACGGTTAACTTTCGCTTCCGCGGAGCTACTTTTCGAAAATTGCTCGGCTCTTTCGATTCCAATAATCGTAACTCACCGGGGAATATACGAGCCTCGGCCAATAAGTAAGTTACCCACCGCTCTCCTGTAACTTTTGTTTTGAAAGAGATGTATCGCCGCAGTTTGGTGGTTGCGTAGTAGCAACAGCAGCCTCGATGTACTGCAAGTTTTGACTTGATCGCATCGGCCGATCTCATATTACGGGATTGTAAACATCTCCAGGTTCGTAGGAAATTTCAAAAATTATTTTTCTAATACTATAATAAAAATTCACACAAATTTAACCCTTTGCACTCGGAGCTATTTAAATTCAAAAACGAAAGATTTTTCCATTCTAGAATATTTCCGTTCTGTGCAATTATTTTTTTGCATACGAAACTGATATATAATATCTCGTGTAATATGTAAAATGTCTAGTAGTTTATTAAATACGAACAAAAATAATAATGTGAACAATATTTCTAAGAATGGCACAGCAATTTTCAATGGTGCCTCAGAGTCGCCATCCGAGTCTAATGGTTAACATGTTCGTTGCACAGCGAGCAGCAGAATTGAAGAAATGTAACCACTTCTTCTGACAATTATTATTTGTGTATTTATTTAGACAGGGTCCCAAAAATCTGAAGAAGCACACCATTTTTTGTTCATGTTAGCTTGTGAAACGATTGGTATTCCGACACAGTTACATTCAAACTGATATAATATCTCGTGTAATATGTAATATGTCTAGTAGTTTATTAACACAAAACCTACCAAGCATTAAAAGTATCGGTAAATGTTGCCCTTATAAAAATAGCAACTCTAAATTTATTCAGATTGCTCATAATTTTCAATATAAAATAGATGCTCGGAGAAAGAAATTTATTCCATTATTTTCCACAAATGAATTTTTATACTTTCAATAATTGCAATAATAATGAACGCCGGTCATTTGACCCTGGTAGGTTTAGTGTTAAATACGAACAAAACTAATAAAGTGAACAATATGTTTAATGGCATAAATCGAGTCCCAAGGGTTTGAATCAGATTTTGGTGGAAATGTAAAACTCGGACGCCACGTTACTCCTCCCTCGATTTCTGTATATAGTGCGGTAAGTAGCTTATTAATCGAGCCTGGTATTTCCGGTTCCGTGATTCGCGGCCAGCCGCGTCGAATCGCGTTCGATAAGGAGAATTAACTTTATCGACCTCTAAGCGAGCGGAACTTGTTGCGAGGAAGTCCCTCCGTCTTTCTCTGTCGAAGGAGGCCAGGCCTCGGTGCAATTTCAAATACCGTGAACGATGGACAGAGGGTGGCGGGCGGCCGGGATGGCAGCGAAGAGGGTGGACAGGAAGAGGGACTCTTTGAATGTAAAGAGAGGAGAGTGAACTCTAGACCACTTCGTCACACTCGAGGGAAGACAGAGAGGGCGGCCGCGCGCGGCAGCTTGTTCTAGTTTACGGTTCTCAGAACGGCCGCGCAGAGAAAACTCCCGCACCGTGCGTCCCACGTGGTTAAGAGGCCAACCCGAAATTGTCGCGGAACTCCGCCGGATTTCGCGTTGAAATAACTCCCAAAGGCTGCTGCTCCCGCGAATCGTTGCCCAACGAATTACTTTTATTTTTCGCCCGTCTGCTTCTCGGTACACTTACTGTATCCTCTACGCGCTCGTCGCGTAGTCACAGTTTCGACATTATCTTCTATTTTATTAACGCTTTATCTACGAATCTTTAACATCTAGAGGGCCGGAATGTTGGCTTATTGTTAAACTTACAAGGGAACATATTCAGATGAGAATGGCCGTTTTTTATGAAACTAATGTGAGCTATAGTTCTTCGAAAAATATTTTACACGTATTTTTTTGTATCGGCAACCATCCACTTTGAACGGGTGAAAACAGCCCTCAAAGTTGGGAGTCAAAACCATATTTTTTCAGATATCTTGGAAACCAGAGGTCGAAAAAATATGAATTTTTTTTTAAATTGTGTGATTTTCAATGGGAAATGTAGTCGCGCAAGAATTTTTAAACGCACTTTTTTTTTCTCAAAAAATGTGGTTTTGACCCCTGACTTCGATGGCTATTTTCACCACCTCAGAGTGGATGGTTGCCGATAAAAAAATAAACGATTAAAAAAGTAGAAATTAATTGTAGAAAGTATAATTCCCAATCCACGGGAGAATTTGTTCAATTAGTATGCTAATATCGATGCTAATGTCGAATACGAGGGTTATTAAAATATTCATCTATTTCAGCAATCGCTTTGAGTGACTCCGTCCATTAGCGCAGCAACTTTAGGGTGTTTCAAATGTCTGGCATTAGGTAATTGCACTAATGAAAGAGATACACCGACGTATAGGTGTAACTCGTCAATTTTAGTTGGATATTCCTTATTTTAGATCGAAGCAATTAATTGAAAACCGACTCGGAACGCACCACTCTTCTTTGATTACTCGGTTAATGCACATCATCGGTGCATATCTATAGGAAAATGCTCGGTCCTCGAGCATTCCTCTCTAGAATGCAAATGATCTCGACGCGAGCAGTAATATGTAGATTATATTAATCCCCAGCTGGTCGAAAACTCTGCTAAAACTAACCTCGTTTGAAATGTACAGTGGACTTTTCAGACAGACTTCCTCTCGGTTATTAAAAGATTTCACTTTATTTTTATTCCCATAATTTTTACAGTGTGCGTTTCTGATACCGGATGCAAAGAATACATCAAGAATAATTGGTTGAATGAGCACACAATTTCAACACTCGAACCTCTTGTTATATATATAAAATATTTTTAGTTTTATTACAATTTTTATTTTAACCTTTAATCCATTAAAATCTCATCTAAAATTTCTCTGAATATTTTATATTCTCATTAAACGCTGCAGTAAAAAAAAAGATTATAATTAAGCGGATATCAAGAATAACTTTTCCGTTCGTCTGAAAATCTGCTAGTCATTCCATTACTACAACGCTGATAATGCATGTTATTATTAGTTTACAGTCAAGTCACGAAGTTACATTGAAAATATTATTGATAAAATAGTGATACATATATCGTATGTTATATTGTATGGTGTCATCTACGATAATAAAGTTGCTGCGCAGATACGTAACACCAAGGCGTCGACGAGGCGACGTTTACGATATAGTTCTACGATAATCAAAACTTTTCAAACTTCAAACACCGTACCACAAGCAGCCAGATACATATAGAAAAATACCATTACACACTGTAAACGGTTGTTGCATCATTAAAAAAGTTAAACGAACTGGTAATCTTAGATGATTAGTATGAAAAATATAGCACACCATTGTTTACGTCGCTCATTTATGGAAAGCACTCGGTACAATAATATCTGCGCTATTTTTATCGCAAACATTGCCCGGAACAATCCACTGTATCAGAACGTCAAGATAATAACAAAAACAGTCCGTTTTAATTAGAACCGATATCGCAACACTCGTATTATTTTATCGAAGAGCCGGGTTGAAGAGAATAATAATAGTATAAATCATTGAAGATCCGGTCTTTGTTGCCAGCAGTATTGCAACATCACAATTGTGCATCCGAGATTGCAGCATTGTATTCGCAGGCCCTGCACGCTTTTAATTCGATCCACCCACATAACAACTCTTCCGGCAACATCTTCGCCATGAACGTGACACTGCATTATCATGACCTTGAATGTTGACTTCATTCGCTCTTGACAATCGTGTGTTCGGCTCTCATCCTCGTTCACTTGTTTACAAAATTATGTGATTCAATACTTTGGCAAAAGCTGGCCAAAAGTCGATTAAAAAATTTTTGCTTTTTGAGATAGTCGAATTTTTTATTTCACGCTTTTTTTTTTAAATTGCAGGAAATAATAGCATTATGTCATTCGTAAATACTTTTAGCCCAATAGAAATAAATAAAATAATATTATACAAAAAAATGTTTCGAACAAATGTTAAACAGTGTTCAGACATCTACAAACTTCGATATACAGAATTTTGAAAATTTTTTGTTTGCAACAAATAATCGAGGTCACTTTGATTTTTTAATTGTTAAAATGTATTTTTTATTTCATAATGTTAAAACTGATCTTAAGACGAATTCGACGATATAAATAACGATGCTATAGTTTTGTCCAGCTTATCGGGGCAAATACGCCACTGTGCGTCAGTTATATTGATCAACACAATATTTTTACCGAGTTTGAAAATCTATTATGTAGATAAATTAATATATTATTAAATAAATTGTTTCGATTTTTAATGATTTTGAATGTGTGATTGTGACTGTAAATTTTTAAACTATTTCGACGAATATTTATCATTCATTAAAACTGAAAAGGTTATTTGACCGATTAATAACAATTAAACATAAAAGCGGATGCGCCCTAAAATCTCAATATACTGTCCGTTTATTCTCTGAAAGAATATTTGCAATTTTTTGGAACGCTGTTACTTTTACCAGGAATTTAATATTCCGCGGAGCTCGCTTTAGACACAAATGCATCGAAATGGAAGTTAACCGTCAGCACTTGTAGCAGCGATCGATTGCCAACTTAGCAAACATCCGTCGAAGTTATGGGTCAACTCAATACTCCCATCAATATCAATTCAAAGGTTGCTGGTACTTGGAGAATTAAGAGGCACCCATCCCAGCTGATTATTCTCGACTGTTCAATGATCCCATCGGAGGAACATCCGCAGAGCTCGATCTCAATTCCCCGCAAATTATCAACAATCTATCATCGCGATTTAACGAAGGGCCGCTCCTCTGTCATCGTTATCTGAATCCTATACCCGACGATGGGGCAGCGGAAAAAGAAATACAATTAATCTCGCGCCGAGTTTCGGGGCCAATTCGCCGGTTGCTTGGCAAATTTGCAACGTTGAAACGGTGTTTCGTCGGCTGATTTATTGCCCTAAGAATTCGTGACAAGGTTCCGGAGTTCGGGAAGCCATTATTCACCGGGGAATCGGTGCATCTGCGGTGAACACTGTGTAATTCCCCGGGAACGAGGCAGATTCCCGAAGCGTCAGGTGGTTACCGAGCCCCACGTCAGATCGATGGAAACGAGGTTTAATGACAAAAGCGTCATCGACGGCCGTTCGATGGCCGTCCACAAAGGGGTGGAGAAACACACGTGGCGTCATCGCCGTTGGATCCCGGATGCTTTTTCCCCCGAACCCAGCCCGACCCGGTCGATAGGCGCATTCTTGCCACGTACATAAAGTATTCGCGACGCGACGTGTTGCGAAAGTTCAGCCAAGTTTCGCGCCCGAGAAACTGGATTCGTTCGACGTTCACGAGTTATTGTGTGTGTCTGGTTCTTATATTTCTCGGGGACACAACGGTGTCTCGAAGTTACGCGGTTGACAGCAAAACGTCGCGTCGCGACGCGACGGACTAATCCGAGGCGGGAGTTCTTCCGAGCGCGCCTTTTCGAACGAAAGTCCACCCGCGATTTCTTAATCCGAGTCAGCTGAAAATCTTCCGGACTACGCGACGTCGCGTCGCGACGGTGATAAACATTTATGAGAAGGAACATCATGATTCAAATTAAGACCCGAAAAGAGAACATTGCCGAGAGAGAAGTAATTTCCCGTCTACGAGGGCAAGGAGAACCGTTTCCATCGCGGGCAACTTGTTATCGCTAAAGCGACGTACTTTATGTATTCCTTGCACGTTTTTAAAGTGTCCCGGTGTCAAAGAGTTTCCGGATAGAGAAAGAATGAGAGAGAATCTCCTCCGACGTAGCAACAGCAGCAGCAGCACGAGTCGTCGTCCACTCCCCAGAGAGGATTTTCCTGAATTCGTTTCAACTGGATTTCCTATCCGCCAGTCAGGTACACTTCAGCCTGAACACACACGAACGCTTACATACATATACATATATATATATATATATATATATATATATATATATATATATATACATATATAGAAACACGCACACATAAGATCGTACCCGTGTCACCCAGCCAACGCGAACGAAACGTATCTTCGTGGAACAATATTTTCACTTCCCTCCCTCTCGTGATCTCTGCCCGGACTGTTTGCCGGGATACACTTCAGGTAGGGTAAACGTACACCATGTATTATCACCGTCGAATCGGGTTTCATTCGGCCAGATTCGAGTCGAACTGGAAACTCGTTCCCTCGCAAATCCTCCGGCGTATGTTTCTAAGGTTTCATGGGGAACGCTGTTGTACATACGAGTTTTTGTCAACGGCACGACGACGACGACGACGACGACGACGGGGGATCTCTTTCCTCTTCTACCGCGATCGTCGCGATACACGAGACTTGTTCGGGTTACTTCTTTCGCCGCTTGTTTGCTAACCCAGACCTTGCGTGACCTTGAATGACCTTCATAATAGGTCATTGTATTCATCTTGAAACACTCTATCAGAATGTAAGCAAAAAAATATACTGTTCCGTTTAAAAAAACAGAGTTGACCTTTATATTACCTTGACGCCTCCACTTACAGAAAAATTGGTAATACCAGATTATGAGCCCCCCGATACCAAGTAAGTTTGGTCTAATGCATGTTCTCCTATCTTCAAAAACAAGCGAGTTATTCAGGTGACCTGTTTAAAATGCCCCACCCTGTATAACTTACTTATACCTACCAAATGCACCTTATAAATTTTCACTACAGGCACAGATAAAAAATTTTAAAATCCTGACCTTTATTTTTTCTTTCGCAATTACGACCAATTACGACAACTTTTTAATAAAAGTTACATTTTACAACTTTTTTATGTAGGTCTATATTTTTTTGTAGATCTGTGTCAATTATATTCATTGTAAAAATTTCATAGAAATCGGTTGATGTGGGAAAAAACGACAGGCAAACGACAAATTTTCAGAATATGTTTAATTGATACAGATCTACGAAACGTGTTTTCTACATTTTCAATACGAGCCCACATAAAAAAGTTGTAAAATATAACTTTTAGTATTTTCTCTGCAATTCCGCCCAATGGCAATTTTAGAAAAAATTCTTTTCACGTTACGTAACAAAACTATTAGGTCTTTTTAAGAGTGTCCGAATATTAGTGGAAGTCGCACTGTAAGTTAGAACTGTGGTGGAACTGCGTCAAAATTTCATGGTTCGTATTCAGTCCGGATCTAAAATTTTTTACACAGTGTTATATTATTTAAATCCGTGGAGGTCACGCAGATCTACTACACGCAAAATCTTTTTATAAATATTCGTAAACAAGCCTGCCCCGTGGAGCTATGCAGGTTGTTTACTGAACAAGGGCGGCTATCAAAGGGTCGGTATTTTGAATGACTATATGTAGAATCAAATTTAACACCCTACTGCACGAGTTAATCTCGCGAATCCATGAAAATCCATGAAAAGTAAATATTTCATAAATAACAAATCGTAGTAATCGTTACAATAAGAGTACTGAACCGAACCAACGACGTTCACAATCACATTTAAGAGCTAATACCGTTACACGCTATTTATATTTCCGTGTCTCTTAAATATTTCACGAATGATAGTGGATTTTTAGAACCGCGATCTCGACGGGGTCACTATAAAATTTTGATCACTCTAAAGATTGGTGACCCGAGACGATTCCGAAGCCGCAGAGTTTAAGTCGATGAGCCGAAAGAGATCGAGAGTTTGCGAGAGGGTGGAGGGTGCGAATAAGGGAGGGCTGGTGATCGATTGCGTCGGTACATGCACAATAATAGGGGGATGGAGTCATGTATCCGGGCTAAACAGCCCATTTGCCCTGTACAATGGAAGCGACGTCGCTGTGGGCTCGACTTAATTACCAGAGACTGCCTTTGGCGGAGATCAGAGAGGCGAAGTGAGGCGAGAGGATCTCCAATCGGGAGCAGTCTACACGTAAGCCTCATTTAACAGACTTCCAAGAATGCAAAATTCACGGGCAAGTCGATGCTCTGCAATGATAAATTTAATTAACGTGTTAGCGGAACTGAACTTGGTTGCCGGAACAATCGTTCGAGAACACGAACAGATAGACGACGCGATTAATCCGGATCCGTTCCACATTTCTACAGCTCAATCTGTCTCTGCATGACAAACAGACTCAACGGTGAACCATCAATATACATAGTGGAAACAGGAATAATGAACTTTGTAAATTTCTTCTTTGGGACTTAAAGCCTAAGGCGAAATGTGATTACTTTAATTGTTTACAACTAATCCAATTATGCGCAGAGCATACTATTTTCATTCGTCCGTTAGAATTGTGTCAAATTTAGGCGAGTCACGATAATAACCGGAAAGTATAATATAATTTCACTTTAGATGCTAAACTCCCATCACGACGGTCTCATGCGCGAACGTTACATTGAAATGAACTTATTCTCATAAAAGGTGACGGTCACGTCCGCAACAATATGGCCTAAGGCCTTGTAGAGCGATTGAACCAATTTATTTTCACGCGAGCAATCATGTTCAATTTTTGTAACGCCTCAATTTGCCATGATTGTAAACGAGATGTGCTACTATGTCTTCGGATCAGTATGTGGAGCTGAATAATTCGAATCCACAGTGAAATTATTTCTCTAAATTGAAATCCGTTATCGGGACCAACGTCGTTGAGTTTCCATTACCTTTGACAATCGTCATACTCGATGGCAACAAAAAATACAGTAACTGCTTTGATAAATTTTTCATTGGACAATTCAGCGGTATTTGTTAAACACGGAATGCCAAACACACTCTTCCGCTATTGCCAAACCAGTCGCCAGCAGGGCCTGGAAACTATACTACCGTGCCCCGAGGTTAAACACTTCGGTCTACTGGGCTAGTATACTCGGAGGTAACAATATAGCGAGGCGGTAAACCCAGTGGGACTGTAAGCAGAAGCTCATTTTACGGATTCGGGCCAGCTGAGATTCCCCAGGCCAAGAGTGCCTACAGCATTTCAGAAATGTCCAGACGTTGCACAGTGGAGTATTTGCCCCGAAAAGCTGGACAAAACTATAGCATCCATTTAATTCCATTTTTGATACATTTTTTTTTATAACATTATTTTAGTTGTTTTTATTAGGCTAAAAGTACTTATGAATCATATAATGCCATTATTTTCTGCAATTTAAAAAAAATGCGAGGAATAAAAAATTTTATATTGTCATGGAGAACCACCCCTTAAATTTTCTTCCACCTGTAGTCGAACACCCTGTATATTCAACTATCTCAAAAAGCAAAAATTTTATACTTTAGACAAAATTTTTTAATCGACTTTTGGCCAGCTTTTGCGGTCAAATACTCCACTGTGCGTTGCTCGGATGCAATTCATTTTAAGAGAAAGCTGCCTTACACTGTTCTAACATCCACTAGACGCTAAACGAATAACGCTCGATTTCCGGAGATCCATTACATTTGTCCGGTTAGGCACCTAAATTCTTATCGATAATTCGAAGGTAAACTGCACGCGAAAAGTTGGAGCGTTCTTACTTCCGCTCCTTCGTTACTTATCTCTGATATAGCGCACGGCAGACTGTACCTCCAGACGGAGCAGGAAGAGTTTCCTGAGGAAACAAAACAGTTTTCCGATAGTTCCGCCTAGTGTGAAAACGAACAGAGTTAGCGGAGCCCAACCATTAGTCTGGCAGCGGCAGTTCCCGGTATGTATCATTGCGGAAGGAGGATAAATTACGAACCTACTCCTGCTATTAGGTCATGCCGCACAAAGTTCCCGATTTCAGAACAAATCACAATATACTGGCGAACAAATGACGAGTAAACTTTCCACGATCTAAATTCTTTTTTAGACAGTGTTTGGTTTGGTTCGCTTGTGTCTGGCTACCGAGACAATATTCTCTATTGTCGTTCAACTATTACGAAAACAATAATAATTTGGTGACAACACTGTATTGTAAAATACATTTAACGCAAATGCCGTGTGGATTTTGTGCGTTTCACACAAGTATTCGTAAAAGCGACATGCTTTGTTAATAACAATTGTTGGGTACTCGATAATGAAGCTTTCACCGTGCATTATAATCTAGGTAATTTCACTAGCGATCAATTAATGTTAATTGATTTTATGTCTTCTTAAGACAATCAATATGGCGGATCATCGGTAACCTTCGTGGCATTTCACGTATTAACTATAAATTTATTACAATTTTTAGTCTTCTTTTACACTGTTCAATATATAACGAATTCATATCCATTTCCTTCTTGCATACATGAAATTTTTCAAAAACGCCAGTCACGATGATACGGTCCGAAGCTATTGCAACTCATAGTCACTTTGTCTCAATGTGCGACGGAGATGATTTTTAAAATACACAAAATTACCATGAAAGATATCAAAGTACCATAGATCAATGAATTTGTCTCGGTGTACTTACACCGATAAACACTTCAGTCCATTAAAAAAATGAAATCAATCCACTTTAAATCTTAAAGATTGTATCAGATAATCACCTGTGTCTTATAAACTCGCAATGTTTGCTATATGTCGCAAGAAATTGAGTTTCACACAATTTTATGTAACATTTCACACAGTACAGTTTGACTTAAAAAGAAACTTACCAAAGTTTTCATAAAAGACATCGGAACGTGGTGGCCACTGTACTAAACGGGAGTATATCTGTAACAAACGGCACAGTTTTTATTAAACGTAACATACAGATAGGGGAACGTATCAAGTTAGTATGAAATGGCGTAGCATCCCGTTATCATTGTCGTTACGTGCTGCGCCGACCGTATTTCCGTCTTCATTTATTTACATGTTAATTTTAGACCAAGACTCGCAATTAGACCGTGGATTTTATATAATTGTGACGACAGCGGGTAGGTGAAGCATAAAACAGTAAAAAGCTAAAAATCAAAGACTATTTTCCAATTGTCAAAATTATTAACCCCGATTAACGAACCTTTCGTAAAAATCACAATCGGAATATTTGAAGCTTTTCATAGCAACTATGATTCACAAAATGTTTTAATTTCAGTTTTTACTTCGTGCATCCTACTTAGCTAAAACCTTTTTACTGTTGAATGAAAACAGTTACTTAACCAAGTTTAAGGAAAGGACGAAATTTCTATTGGACCCTCTCCCTTGCAACTGACACCGATAAAATTTATTTTGCCCAAAATTTCGCAGTCGATTCGAGCAAATTTCCAGGAAAAAGTGTTTGCAATATCCGCAACTCTGAAATAAAGAACTTGAATTCGCTCGTTTCGCCATGTTTCGAGGCTCTACCGTATAGTCGTCCAGCACGCGCACGGTAAACAGGAAATTTCGGGAGTACCGGTTACCAGAGGTAACGTGGTACCGTATGGCGCAATATGCCCGATCAATCTCAATAACGCTAGTGTTTCAATTTTCAGCGTGGCCGCCTATGTCTCTCGCGTCAATTGATAACACCAATGACGTGTATCGTCTCTGGACGACACGTATGGAACATAAATACAAAACTCCAGTCTCCTTCTCTAGTTCAGTAGTCGGTGGGCAACTGGCGGGATCGCTCGCATAGTGTATAGAGAATCCGCCATGCAGTCTACGACGTTAACCTTGCTCCTTGGAGCGTTGGTGTTATTTGTGCTATACTGTGTAAAAACGTACACTTATTGGAAGAGACACAAGATTCCGACACCGAACGGGTCCGTGCCTCCTCTGGGTCATTTCTGGCCGGTGTACACCGTCACGCAAAGCTTCACGGACCATTTTGAGACGTTGTACAATACATGCACGAAGCACAGCATGTTCGGTATATACGACATGTTCACGCCGACGTTGGTGGTGCGGGAGCCGCAATTAATCAAGCAGGTGTTGCAAAGCAACTTCAGCAATTTCCACAAAAACGGATTCCAGGTATCGCCGAAGAGGGACCCGCTATTATCGTTGAACCCTTTCTTCGCGGACGGCGAAACATGGTCGACCGGTAGGAAGCGATTGACCTACGCGTTCTCCAGCGGAAAGCTGAAGACGCTGTTCGTCGGTGTGTTGGGAGTGTGCAAGAAGCAAGAAGTGTTCTTGGAACGGCAACTGAGTACGAAGAGCAGGTACGAGTGCGAGCTGAAACACTTTTTCGGACGGTTCACGGCCGAGTCCGTGGCGAACGCTGGGCTAGGCGTCGAAGGGTACAGTTACGAGGACAATCCGCCGCCGAACGCTTTCCACACGATCGGCCAGAATATGTTCAACGCGAGCTTGTTCACGGCGTTCCTGACCACCCTCGCGTTCTTGAAATCGAACTTGACGCAGTTGTTGCGGATCCCGTTCTTGCCGAAAGAAATGGAGATGTTCTTCAGGGATGTCGTGCGCGAGAATTTGGCCATCAGACTGAAGGATAAGACGCCGAGGAACGATTTCTTCCAACTGATGATCGAAATGGAAAAGTCCGAGGGCAAGGATGGCGTGAACGAGGATGCGATCGTGGCGCACACGCTCTCGCTTTTCTTCGACGGGTTCGAGACGTCTAGGCTGACCCTCGCCTTTCTCACGCACCAGTTGGCGCTTCATCCCGAGATCCAGGAGAAGCTGAGGAACGAAATCAAGTCAAATCTCGCTAAAAACAACGGCGAGATCACCTACGAGAGCCTGAAAGAGATGAAATACATGGATCAGGTGATCAGCGAGTCGCAGCGTCATAATTCTCTTTTGGTCTACTTGAAGAAAATGTGCACAGAATCGTACGAACTGACTGGCTCGGACGGACTGTCTGTGAAGATGAAACCTGGCATGGAAGTGCTCATACCTATAACCGCTATTCACCACGATCCTAAATACTGGACCGATCCGAACGAATTCGATCCGGAACGGTTCAACAATGACAGAAAGCAAAGTATCGAGAAGATGAGCTTCATTCCGTTCGGAGAGGGGCCGCGCATGTGCGTCGGAATGAGAATGGCTATGTTGATGATGAAATGTTGCTTGATTAGTTTATTGAAAGATTATAAGGTAGAATTATCCCCGAAGACTACGTTGCCGTTGAAGTTTTCGAAATATCATTTCTTGACCGAGCCCATCACCGGTTTTTGGGCATACATTTCGAAACTGTAAAATATTTTCTGAATATTCTTTGTACATGTTTCTATTTGTTAAATGTAATACAATTTTTAACCGACCATTCCGAATAAAAAGACTTTGTCACACGCGCTCTGTTTCATCTGTTCGAATGCGATTGATTACATCACTCGACAAATGCAGAATTGTTTACACTGTGATCCTCCTCAACTGACCTCCTCACAAAAGGAGACCAATTTTTCAATTGCCAATGATTTTGATACATAGAAAAGAACTCGACTGGCAGGCGCAACGCTAGATGCTTTGTGTTTTTTAAAAACCTATTTTAAATCACACATATAATGCAAAAAAAGAGAAAATAAATAAAACATTAACATTTTTTTATTTTAACACAGTTTATAAGAGAACATTAATATTTTGTATTTTTAATCTTTTTTTTAGAATGTTGCATGAAAGTTATATATTTCAATTATTCGATAAAAATTGTATGAATATTAATATACGCATTTCATTTCCCACCTACTAAATGCATAAAATTTATACATGTATATTACAATACATTGTATGTGTCTAAAATTAGGATATTTAATAAATAATAAAGATTTTATTGAGATTCATATTTTTTCTTTAATTATACATATTTTTCAAAAGAGATTTTTGTCGAAAATTATCGAGAAATCAAAATTGTAGTTCTTTTTCTCGAGAAACGAAAAATGTTAAGAAATCAGAAACACTAAATGTGTTTGTCAATTACACGCAATAATTTGTTTAGAAGTGTGTGTTGCTGAGATAAGCTTATCGTAGTCTAAGCAAGCTATGATAATCTTGACCTTTGGAAAACCGCTTGCCTGCCGAAGAAGCGTTCAATTGAACAATGACACGAACATAAACGAGTGTAATTGACACAGTAATACTAGTCGCAACCTTGAGATTAATGAACATTTTTGTGAAACTATTCCTTCGCGTGTACACATCAACAATGGACGTCTGGCAACTCGAAAATTCAAAAAAATTTCAAACATTAACGATACTGATAATAATAATATTTTACTGCTGGATAACGGTACTCATCTCGTGAATATTTAGGGCGCACCGGACCATCTTTGCCAACACGCATCTAGGTCGCGCTCTGATTGGTCAGTCTTTTTCATTAATAACTCCTAAACAAAGTCTCGACGGACTTTTTGGAAAAGGAAAATGTCGCTTCTAATCACCTCAGGAACCGCCCATTTCAGGGAGTTGAAGGAATTTTGGGACATCCTGTATACACAGAAAAAAGGCGCAACTGCAAATTATTTTGTCATCATTCGCAATGATTGATGCCTCGTCTAATTGTTAGGAGCTTCAAACAATTACACACCAACCTAATAATCTTAAAAGCCAATATATAACGGCACTACAATTTCGTACACGTCGAGTACGAGTTCTTTATCAGGCTATATTCGTTGTATAATAAGAGAAGATAGACAAACAGAAAAACAAGAGGCACATAAACTTTGCAATCGCGTGTCTGTGTGTGTGTCGACTGTAAGTCTGTCTCTCCCTCGACTCAAGGAGTAGCGATTTGAACAGGTTCTTTGAGCGGTTTCTCGTGTTCTCTATCGTCATGTACACATAACTGTGTTCGGTGTGTAGGTGCACGTAATCTATATTTTATACGTATATCGTCAGGTCCATCGGCGAAAGAACCGAGTTTTTCGCTCCAACAGTTCCAACGGAAGCTAATAAACTAATAATATTCGCGAATAATTATCATCGCAGACTATCCGTCAAGGTTGACTTTGAAAATCCGTCACAGTCGCGTGCTCAGCATTTGTAAGAAGCAGAACCGGAAGCTCATAAACGGACGCGTCTGACGATTCTCATTCATCAGCACTGCAATTACGTGTTCGCCGGATGTTCAAACTCGATTGTCTCAAGAACCAAAATGTAAGAAAAAAATTTTTTTGACATTCTCGAGTTATTTTTTTGATATAGAATCAGCCCCTTTTCGGTTGTACCAGTTACCGATCACTCTGTATTATACACTGTGACCCAATTGAAATTACGCGTAATTATTGAATTTGGCGATTCGTCGCCCAGTACAATGACCTTGAAATATGTTGTCAACGTCATCACTCTTGTTCTATGACTAACTATTTATTCCATGATAAATAGTGACTAATCGTAAGATATGTGTTTTCGACAATGAACCTCGACCGGTCACTAACTTTAGTCATGCAGAAATCAGCACTGACACATCATTGTATTATCTACCTCTCCCTTTAAGGGACTCCTATTTAAGTTCACGCAAAAGACTGAACCACGTTCATTTTTAGTAGAAACCTTCAGCGCAGTTATGCTCTCGCTCTGTCGAATATTTATCTATCCTGAATCGTCAGACTTCCGACGCGACGTATCGTACTGTTAACGCGCTTCATGTACTTCTTACCGGTGTTATAGTTGCGGAGTTTGATTAATAAACTAGTATTTATTACCATAAACACTTTAACGTTTATTAACCCTCATCCGGAATACAACACTCTGAAGATTTGTAGATATAGGTAAGGAATCGCTAAAATAAATAATTACCGATTTGTGACCACCGTAACCAGTCTGCCCCGAAGCAGAGTAACTTTTATTTGAAATATATTTTACAACAACTTAAGAAAAAACAAGTAGGGAAAAAGAACTGATATACTCTCATTTTTATTTGTATAGGTTTCTTGTTCTGTATATTTTGTTTTGCTCCTAAAGTTGTAATAAATCTCTTACGAGATTTCCTCAATAAAAACAAAAAAAAACTATAGTCTGGGAAACATTATTATTTTGTCCAAGCACTGTACACGAGAGAGTCTCGATTCGACGTCGACGCGGCCTGACACAATGTGTTCTCGTTCACAGCGGGCACACCTCTATCCTGTTTTTCTCTCTTTTCCATCCGATTCCTCTGTATAGGACCGATCGGTTCTGTTGCTCGGCCGCCGAGAAACAAGAACGCGCACAGGAGAATACAAGCTTGTATATGTATTCTGAAAATGTGTGGAGTCTTTCTAGAGGAGGGGGGGGGGGGGCACGCGAGGCACACGACGATCAAAGGGGGAGAGAGAAAGAGAGAGAGAAGGGTGGCTCGGGGGATGAGGAAAAGTGCCTGCGCGTCGTAGTGCATCTTTCTTTGATTTCCCGCGGGACGAGTCACCTCGGTAGCTTTCTCCTCCGCATCGGGTCTCGAGCAGGAAGGACAGAAGATGAAGAAGAAGAAGCTGGTGGTTGGTGGCCACGACGCCGCTCCGCAACGTGTGTCCTCGCGTAGCATGATTTATTTTATTGCTTTTCAAGAACCTCGCATAATTTCACCCTCGTCCTGCCGGCAGTTATTTACCTCTACCTCCCTCCCCCTGTCCCCCTCCATCCACGATTCCATATGGAGGACCAATAGAACGGATCGAGGATTCCGGCAAGGATCAACAGGTACAGAGGACTGCCAGTAACCCTCGACCACGTCAGCACACCACACTGTTTGTTCGTGTGCGAAAAAAGTGGCTAGTTTTACACTTGGCCCATCAGTTTCTATGGGATTTAGAATATTCCTAACTCCGTTAGATACGCTACGTAGATAGTAGGTCGTAGGTTCTCCTGTAATCTACTAGGAGTGCAATGAATTTACAGATTTTTATAAAAAATATTTTCTTATATTATCTGATACCATAGTTGGGCAAAATTTTCATCTAAATACAAATTTCGGATAGCGAATAAAAAATTAAAACATTTTTATTCATCATTCGACGGTTCGAATATAAAAAGTATCGTTAGTCGACCAGCATCGAACAAACAATTATATTCGACGAGAATTTATCCGACGAATAAAGATAATTTTTTGTATACGAAGTGGCTTTATTCGAATTTGGAATAATTTGTTCATCTTTTATCTGTATCTTTTATTCGGAGGCTTCGAATAAATCTTTCCACAACTACCGCCAACTTTAATAAACGCGAACTGATCGAATAATGAGTAAAAGTTTTTTTATATCTTTATTCGTTATTCGAAATTTTTCTTTAGATTAAAATTTTGCCCAACTCTGTCTGATACGAATAATTTTCTGTTACAAATAAAAATACGATGTGGTGGTGAGCTACTCTATTTTGTTGTAAACGCTCAAAATCCGCAATCTAATAATTACGCTGACTGTAAGAAAGTAAACAAACAAGCTGTGCGAACAATGGGCGCGCGCGTTGGCTTCTCCATAAATACCCGTTTCCTGTGAGCGCTCGGCTTTGAGGATTTCAACGCAGCCAGCTATTGAATTGTTACTAAATTAACAAAGATCTTGGTGGAAATATTCTCATCCGGAAAATGAATCGGTGAACGCCGGTAGGTCCGTTCGAACGGTGTGCGCGAAACAGAAGTTGATCTCGATTTAATTAAAGCGAACACTGGTAAGAGCAGCGCAGTAAATTGAAAATTACCGAGTGAACTAATCCTCTTAAATGGAATATTGCTACCGGAGTGATACTGAAAGGACACCGCCATCAATTCGATTGTTTTTGACTAAAGCTACCACAATAAATTAATCCCCTCTAATGAACACTTCGTGTGCTTACTGGTACGTTCGAATACTATCGTGAACATCCTCCTCCTGTGAAATGGCTTTTCCGTCTTCGTTCGAGCGGACAGCAGTACTCTCGAATTGACCGGCGTGTACAAACGTTATTGTGTTTACTATCTACAGTTAGTTACCTCTATGACGCGTCATAATTGTCTATATCTCATCGCTTTCAAATTTTGGTACACAAAAGTGCAGTAATAACTATGTTCGCTATCAATATTCTTGTTATTTGTAATAATACGAGAGCGCATATTTTTTTAGTAATGTCAATGGGTTGAAAATACGGCAACGGTGTCTTTAAACTCTGTAAATACTTCCACCATTTCGTATTTGATCTATCCATATTTATCATAAATGCGTAAAATCCGCAGTCTAATTATCACTGATAAATGCTCAGACGCCGTTTGTTAATTAACTGCCGCGGTACTGTTAAAACGAACGGAAGAAGCAAATTGGACCGGGAGAGAAATAAATGTTTAGTTTACAGTGCGACTTTATGTCGTCCTTAATAGGTATCCGCAATGCTCGGCAACTGAACGTTGATAAGTATCGGTAACAGCGACGTTTAATTGCCACTTGACTTGCCGCCACTTTCGCGGAAGCTGCGCATTCAACCCGTTTAATTCGCGTCGCAATAGTACGCGGATCAACGCTACTGCATCGACAAACACGACAAAACAAAACCTCGACGCAGTAAAAAAAAAAAAAAAAAAAAAAAAAAAACTGTGCACGTTCGCTAAAGGGAATACGTACGTATAAATATAAAAATTCGAAACGCTTATGACTCGCATTCGCGCGAGAAATCACCTGTTTTCCGGTCGCGGCACGATTCCGGAAACACCGGGAATAGCAGATAAATTCCTTGACAACCATGAAACGACGCTCGCCCCCGTTTTCATTCCCGTTTTCCCCGGCGTTGTATTTCTTTCTTACGCCCGTGTTCGACGATATTAGCGTCCCGGTTGAAAAGGATACCGGAAGAACGTCAACCCCGGGAGCGTAATTTACTTGCTTGCCGCCTTTTCCGAATGTACGTCGCCAAGGGTGAGAGACCCATGGCAGAGAGAGAGAGAGGGTGTACAGAGATGGGGGAAGAAAGGGTAGTGGAATGGAGAAGGGGGATAGCGGCAGGGTCGTACCAGGAAATTTCACGGAGTGGCGCAATAACGTTTCTTATGCCACGTTTCCGGAGTGGCGTGCTGTTGGTTGGGGTGGGGAGGTGGCAAGGGGGGGAGGGGGTAGCTTGCAAATACTCACCGCGCGCGCGGCACGAAGAATGAGAGTGCAATGGAGAAGGTGAAAATAGCAGGGAAAAGGGAGGAGATGCAGTCACTCTCTGGCATGCAATTAGGAGCCAGGCATCGCCTTGGAAAGGATCCCTCTCTCTTTCGGCGCTCTTCCCAGGATCCTACCTTCTCTTTCCATTTCGCGACTCGCCCTTCTACCTTTATGCCTCTAACCCTCCTCGACAACCATATCGTTCTCCAGCTTTCTTCAGCCTCTTCTCCTTCCAACCGTCGTTCGATTATATACGTACACAGATTTCCACCCTAGGGCGGCTTCCTGTAATCCACGTCAGCGTCTACGGACACGCACGCGGCGTATAACGACCATAGAAAATATCGGCTCGAAAATTGGACGCCCCTACCCCGCGGAAATCGAAAACCCTGATTCCAAGCGATGAGATGCGGATAGCAAACGCGGATCACGACTGTGGCGGCATCTACTATAGTCGATTCCACGGGGCTTTCGATACCTTGCACCGGGCTACTCGTTCTACCAGTTTTCTTATTCATTGGCAAGCTCGGCAGCCGCGTATTTTTGACTTTCTGCTAGCTCCGGCGAAAAGTCTTCGACCACATTTATGAACCGTATCATTTTCTTCAAGTTGAAGCAAACGCATTTTTTGATATGTTAGAAGAATTAGTTTATTACGTAACGGGAAAACGAAATTTTCAAAAAATTGCTACGGATCGGAATTACTTCTTCCAAGAAGTAAAAGTCAGTTTTAAAATTCTTTTTTATCTGAGTGTGTAATGTAATTTAATGTACGAAATTCTTTTAACACTAAACGTACCAAGCATTTGAAGTATCTAGTAAATATTGCCATATAAAAATGGTAACACTACCTGAGGGGAACAAATAAAGTTATATACATTTACATGTATTAATGGCCATATGAATTACAATGGCCAAAGTAAAAGTTGGTTTTAAATTTTTTTTTATCCGAGTCTGTAATGTAATTTAATGGACGAAATTCTTTTATAACACTAAACACATACCAAGCATTAAAAGTATCTAGTAAATATTGCTATATAAAAATGGTAACACTAAATTTATTGTCTGTGATTTTCAATAGATACTTGGACAAATTCCATTATTTTCCATAAATGGATTTTTATAATTCCAATAATTGGAAAATATAAATCTAGTATGTGACCGTGGTAGGTTTAGTGTTAATCGAATTTCGAAGAATTCGTTACTTTATACCAACGGAACGAAATATGAAAAATTATTTCACGAGGTGTGACAGGAAAAACAGCGGTCGTAGTTAAAAATAAGATAAAAACTCTCGGGATCCCATCCATATCTCCGGTACAAAAATGAAGGGTCAAAGCATTATTAAAGCTGAGCAGATAACTTGCTCCGTTGCCCTTTAATCAGTTGTTTCAGATTGAGTACTATAAAGTTCACTCAACTTTTCTGATCCGCGAGGAACTTTTCTTCTGGACATTTTTCAGCTAAATGGGTTATGAGATCCCATTAACGGGATTCGCCAACGAACTCGAGTACCTGGCACGATACCCATTAATACTACATTTACTCATCAATCTGAGGGGTCCAAGTTACAGAAATCATAAATATTCCTTTCTAATTATTATTCGTGTTCCCTTTGGTTGATACAAAGTCATGAAAATGTGAATCCTAATTTATTTCTTCTGTAATTTTCAACATTTGTATACACTATATATTTTCATATAATATATATACTATATGTAACTCCATTATTAACACTTAGATGTTTATCATTAGATTGTGGATGTTACGCTCTTATGACAAAAATGAGCGGAACAATATTGTCTATTTCGCATAAAAATCTACAGTCTATCATTTCTATGAAATTCGACTAAAATTCAGCTATATTTAAAGGCACGAATTTACACAAATTTTCGCAGCCCAATCACAAAGCCTAAACAATCGCTCAGTGTTCCACGCTTATTCCACCATTTTCACACATTCATCAGGACCGCCGTACGACTAATAAAGGATCGCATGCGGAGACAATGTCGATCCTCGGGTTAATTCAACGGGAAAACAATGAGAGATTCGGGCCGTCAGATCAACAAAGAGGTCGAGGGACGCGACGCTGATTTTGAAAAATTTCATCTCCGCGTATAACCGGATTTATAACGGAAATGTTTGAGATTGAACTGCCACCGGTGAAACGGAGATGCGGAGAATGAAAGGGACCGGGAGAGCGGGAGTGTGCAAAAATAAAAAATAAAAAAAAAAAAAAAAGAAAAGGTTTGAAACATTGCTGCCGCGTACGAGCGAAGGGGGTTGAAGCAGATAGTGCCATTCAGTGCTACCAACGGATGATTCCCGCGGGAACGGGAGGGTAAACACTAACGCCAATCCCGTTTCCCCTCTTTCTCTCTACCCCCCTCCCTCCCTTTCTCTTACTCGCTCCCTCGCTGTTGGTCTCTCCTACCGACTATCTGTTTCTCGTTTTTTATTCGCTTTTCTGGTTCTGGCAGCCTCCCACCACGCGACGACGCGTAATAACGATAATAAATCGTGTCTGAGTGATTTAGGGGTTCATTTAGTAGGCAAAAGTTACGCGGGAACGCGGGGATCGTCGCCCGGTTAGAGAGAATAAGTCATTTCCGTTCTTGTCAATCCATGAATTAGTGACACCGACATCCGCACCGTGACGAGTTCGCGGAAATTACCGGGCTCGTTGTTCCGCGAAATTTTCCTGTCCACTAAACAGGACCCGACCAGAAATCGTTCTCTACATTAGACAGTTATACGCGCGCGCGGCCACGCTGTGGAAAGCGAGCTGTTTCATTCGTTTTCTGCGATTCACTCAGCAATGTCCACAGACAAAACCGATCCTAACAAAAGAGCTAGCGGACCGGACGGTGTCGGTTTATAAAGTATCGACCACTCAACGTCGCGCTAGTATCTGCGGGCGAGAGTGAAACGAATTTTCCTAACAATAATCCGGCAAAATACGCTTTTATCGTATTATTAGGTCGGTAAAATAATAATTGCAGTTTTGAAGCAATAACTTTCATACGTTTCAGCTTACGTATTTTACGATTTATGAGAAAAATGAGTAGACGCAATTTAAGAACACTGGAAGAATTAAAAAAAACTATATAGCTTGCAAGCAATTAAACATATCACGACAGAAACCAATTTCTTGCAATTTGTTGCAATTCAACTGGAAAATTTTGCATAAAGTTCTGCAGTCTACTCATTACTATCACGGCGAACAGAGAAAAGTGGCTGGTTGATATAAGACACCCGGCTCTATTGCCGGAAATTAACAAACCCGGACGGCGTACGTGGTGCGGAACAGAAGCTACTTCGAGAACGAGTTTCTATTTCTCGATCCCCTCGCCACCCCCGGGGCCGCCGCGCCGGTTGAATCATTCGGCTCGAGCATGCGCGAAAACAATGGCTTTAATCTCGACCAGTCACAATGCACAGGCCGCCGGTATTTCGTAGCCGATAAAACGCGACCGGGCGGCTACTCGACGTCCAGTATTGAGAAAGACCCCGGCAATAGAATGTTCCGTGCCCGCGGAGAACCGAATTCAACGGCGGCGATTATCATCTACCCTAAATAATTCCGATTAATCGCGGCAGCTTAACGTAGCGAACTTTTAAATTCAATTCACCGATGTAGAAATTGTTACTGCCCTGTACCTGGAGCGGAAGCTCACCTGAAAACGCCGCACAGTGGTTGAAAGAAAAATTGTTGTATAATTTGATCCATTAACCCCTTGCACTCGGAGCTAACTCAAAGACGACAGATTTTTCCATTCTAGAATATTTCCATATTCTATACAATTTTTTTCATGTTTTGTGTATGAAACAGATATAAGTAGTTCTAGTAAGTTTATTAAATCTAGTAGTTCTAGTAGTAGGTCTATTAGTTTATTAAATCTAGTAGTTCTAGTAGTAGGTCTATTAGTTTATTAAATCTAGTAGTTCTAGCAATAGGTCCATTAGTTTATTAAATCTAGTAGTTCTAGTAGTAGATCTATTAGTTTATTAAATCTAGTAGTTCTAGTAGTAGGTCTAGTAGTTTATTAAATCTAGTACTTCTAGTAGTAGATCTAGTAGTTCTAGTAGTGTGTCTAGTAGTTTATTAAATCTAGTAGTTCTAGTAGTAGGTCTAGTAGTTCATTAAATACGAACAAAACTAATAATGTGAACAATATTTTCAAGAATGGCACAGCAATTTTGGTGCTTCAGAGTAGCCATCCGAGTGCTAAGGGTTAATATCTAATACTGTAGTACTATAGCCCACAATGCTTCTAATAATAACCTAATATGAATAATTAATAATCGTGACCAGAATGACACATCCACGAAGATTAACTGGTGTATTCAATTGTTCTCGAATAAATGAAATTTTCAAATCATACTGATTTTCGTCCCACTTTTTAGAAACATCGACCAGTGTGCGCGGTGCACACAGACCGGAGTTTATTATCAGCGCCCTCCTTATTTACCCTGTCCCTGGTCTGGCTGGCCCGGGACCGGCTAATAAATGAATCGATCGATCTTCGGCGTACGTGCGAGAAGGGTGGAGGGGGCGGGGACACGCTCGTGAGGTAATTTTGTTTCGCCTGATTTTCTGTTCCGCACGATGGTTTCGCCGTTCGCGAACCTCGTGTGCGAGCCGTCGGGTTTCACGCTGGCCCTAGACGAGCGGGGGAAAAGGGACGACGTAGAAGGCGGAGGAGGCACGTCTCCTGGTATCTTTACGACCTCCCGGAGACATAAAGTGGTGTTATCCCTCTGTAGCTTGGTTCTCTAGCGAAGACGGTGTGTGCACACGCGCGCGACCGTGTCCAACACCTATGAGCGACAGACGGAACACGTAGTCAGACGCACACGGACGGGACCCGCGACCCCTTCTGCCAGTTAGCCTCGCCGAGATACTAGGATAGTGATAGGACATCAGCCTTTAAGCATCACCCTTGAACCGGCGGACGGTACAAACCCCAATATTGTCGGAAGAAAGGCGGATAAGCCGGTTCCCCGTGACAATGGGACCCCTCCTGTGAATAGAGGTGTCGAAATTGTTGAATCTATGGGGCGCAGCTTTTAGCGGGTGCAGGTCGTTTAAGACACGATGAAAATTCAACAGGATCTTTCCGCGGCCGCGAAATAGACGACCGGGGGTGGGAGGGGTGGGTATCGGTCGCGGAATAAATGACGGGGAATTGTTTCGCGAACAATGTTACCCGATATGCATATTCATACGCGCGTCTACGTATGCGAGAAACCGTCCATTCAACGGAGTAACAGGTGCACGCTCCTTCCCCACCGCCATCGCCAAATGCCATCCGCATTTCCACAGCGGTCGAGCGAGGATATTAGAAGCTTCACTCTCGAGCACTGTTCTTCGATACGCTAACAGAAGTTCGAGTACTGTTGGACACCCGATAGCAATGTTGGTCTTTTCTGACAAGGAACATCGGTAACGCAAAAATTACGATTTTCTTGAAATTTCGCAAACTTCTAGGACTCCTCGAGAATAGGAGAATTTTATTTTTCTAATTTTGGTTCTTTCGTTTGATGTGTAACACTAAACCTACCTACTAATTTATCATTTGTACCGCTCCACGTGTGTTCTTTTTTTGATCGATATATGACAAGTGTTGAATGCTTGGTTTATCTGTGCACAAAATACTAAACTGCTGAAATGTTTCATCGTTTATCAGAGAAAATCAAGGTTTGTCTTACAGAAGTACATTCAAAAATATGTAAAATATAATTGACGATTTTAATGGCTCTCGGCGTGGCTCCTCAACCCCTTGCCCTACGATTTATTTTACGGTTTCAGTGATGAAAATTTTTTGTAGTTCACAATTTACTAAAAAAAGAGAAAATTTATATCAATTGTATGCCGATACATGCTGTCCAATAACTGTACATCAACAAAACCAAAATAGAACTTCATCACGAGTCTGACACGTTATTGTAGGGCAAGGGGTTAACGCTAAACCTACCAACCACGAAACATATAAAAGTGAAACGCCTTGTACCAGTGAGAAGATTGAATTTACTTAAACTTTGTACGTTTTTCATTTATAACATATGCTTAAATGAAGAAGTCAATTCAGTCCTATGAAAGCGTTTTTATAATTGCAATAACTATGAAACAGGTCATTTCACCGTGGTAGGTTCAGTGTTAAATAATTTTTCTACTGACAACGATGTATGAATGTCGAATGTACGTAGTATTTTTTAAACTGGAAAATCTTGAGGTTTCGATCCCTTAAGGGTAAAGGAAGAGCGGTATCGGGAAAAAGGAGAAGCACTAAAGAGGCACACGTAGGGATACGACAAGGCATTTCCTGACCTTAAAACTTTTACTGGTCCCGGGCAGAATGCAACAGTCGAGGGTATTTTATACGTCTGTCCGCTGTCGGTGGCAACGTTCCTATTCTCCGACGCGTATTACCCCCGACCATAAACTTACAGTCAGAAACCGATCTCGTTTTTACCATCGCGTCGGAACCAATCGTAAAATAAAATCCAGAAGGAGCCAATGTTTCGTAATTTTCGAAATGACGCGGAGCGGCGACCGGCGCCCGCAGAATGTCACACGTGAGAGCGGAATGGTTTTGTCGTTCGCGTAATCATCCTCGCGCATTTTTCACCCCGCTTTTGCCCTTCCCCCGTGTACATACACGTGTGTTTCTCTTGTTCGTTTCGCGCCCGTTGTCCCCCCAACGTTTCGCATGCGAGGGGAAAGTAGGTAAAAATCGTCCGTCTGGATATTTCCTCGTCTCCCGGGTGAGATAAGATCCGTGAAAAGGAGACGAACAGCCGACAAAGAGAAGGAAGGAAAAAAGGTCGCGAGACATTGCTGCGAAGCTCGCGGATGGAAATTGAATTTCCAGGTCGAAAGTTCTCGGGAGACACCCTCTGTTACTTGGCCCGTTGTAACACAACGCGCGGAGGTAAAGCATCGCAGACGCGGCGAGACGGGGCCCGGATAGATTGATAGACTCCGTGGAGGATCCACGTAGCACGCTCGCAACAGATTAGTATCGTTTGCGAGTGCGTAAAAAGGAGAAGTTCACCGTCGATACCGTAGCATATTACAGCACGAAAAACAAGTCTAATTCTGAGAATTTTTTACGAGAATGCAATGAAAAAAATTGAAAATGTATTTACAGGTCTTCGTTATACGGACGTTGAAGTGTGAACTAAATGTTTATCACAAAGGGCCTAGCCGATTAAGATGATCGAAACTGCCCTTCGAGCTTTTTCAATGGCTATCGAACCATTCGAAAGCTCGCCAAGAAAAAACCCCTCTGAGCAAAATTTGATTTTCTTGTAATCGATTTTTCGGACAATAAAATATTTTGTACATTTTTAACTTATTTCTCCATTTAGGCTCATCCCCGTTCTAGTTACGCCACCAGATTAAAATAATAATTAATAGAAGTAATTAAGATAATTGAAATAGAGAGACTGTAGTCAGACCAAAGGAATGAAAATAATCCATGGTCGGACAAGTAGAATGGATACGATGTGGTCAGACAAGTCGGACCATAGTCAAGTTCATTCTACTTTCTACGTCCGAGCACAAATCAAGTATGTTCCACATCTCTGACTATAGATGATTACAATTTTTGTACATTTTCAACTTATTTGTCCATTTAGGTTCATCCCCGTATCTAGTTTTACGCCACCAGATCATTAAAATAATGATTAATATTAATAGAAGTTATTAAGATAAGTGAAATAGAGAGCCTGCAGTCAGACCAGAGGAATGAAAATGATTTATGGTCGGACAAGTAGAATGGATACGATCTGGCCAGACAAGTAGACAAGTCAGGCTATAGTCCACGTCATTCTACTTCCTAAGTCTGAGCACAAATCAAGTATGTTCCAGTTGTCTGTCTATAGATTATGTTTATTCTACTTGGCAGATGGTACGATATCCTCATTCTACTTGTTTGAACACGTAATGACCCTATTCCACTTGATTGATTACAGATTGCCCCTACTCCATTTGTTTGATCATAGCTTGTCCATATTCCACTTATCGAATCATACATCATCTACTATGATTATGGAATTATAATTATTTTGACATATTGCACTTGGTAATATCAATTCCTATGTCGCGACCAATACAGGCTGTTACATTTCCCTAAATGATTTAAACAACCTTCAAAATCCTACATACGACAAATTAACAAATCCGCTGCAAAATTAACTGCATTATAAGCTACATGAAAGTACATTATTGCATCAGAAAAAAAGAGAATTACTTTTCTTTCATTTGTTTAGACAAACCAAGTGTCTCTCTCGAAACAAAATAAGTCCTGTACGAAAAATTGTCTCGAGTGACAAATATGCCCGAAGACAATTGTTTGAGTTGATTAAAGCGAGTCCGACCACTGAGAGGATATTACCGCCGGTTAATACTGCAGACAATGAAAAATAGCGTCGGTCAAAACAGTGTCGTTTTGCCTTTCAACCCTGCTTCGTCGACTTGCGCGTAACCCACCGGATTAATTCCATCGCGATTACAAGTCACCGCGGAACCGCGAGCCGGTGGGTTAATTCTTTCCCCCGTCCTTCCCATTTTTCCGCAACGACTACGATATTTCACGTTTCTGCATTACTCGTCCGGATTTTCTGGGTTCGGTGCTCGGTGCGCCGTTACTTTAAACCGTCTTTTCACTACAATTTCCTCGTGCGAGGGGCTCGCAAATCTCTTCTTGCGACGTATGTACGTACATAGGTGGATTCGCGGACTAAATTACACAGTGCCGGCCGCGCGATACGCGATTACAGGCGCGTGAAAATAAATATTTCGCTTTCCAGTTGTCTTAGCCCGGTTGCCGGCCACGGTCCACACGTTTATTCCCAAGTCCGCGTTCATGTCCATGTCCGGTGTTCCCACGAGGGAAACAGAGAACGAGCTTTTTCGCCGCGTTTTTCCAGCGTCCCATCGTCGGATCGCGCGCCGGTGAATATTTAAATCGCGGCCGTCCGGCACGCGATAGACGTTGTCATGCGTCATCGGGCTTCGTAAATCATCGCCGCGTTATTGAATCCGATGGGGGCGCGGGCGAGTTCATAAATCGAGCGTCACGGGCCAGTTACTATAACGGGCCGGGAGCTCTGTGTCCCATAGTAGCCCCCTAGTAGTATCAGAATTAAGTGTAAACCCGTAGGTTCGAAGGATCCCTTTCGGAATCCTTATGGGGTCGTTATCGAAGGAAACGACTCGCTCGAGGCGAGCGCGGGTTTCTGGTCAATAGCAGTTAGCGTAGCGGCCGCGCGCGCGAAACACCGGCACACGCAAATATTGATTACGGATAGTCCTTGGCGAAGGCCTCGCGAATAAGCTCGAATATGCATCACCGCGGCATTTGCGCCGGCGAACAACCGAGTAACAACGAGACTGGCAAGTGCAGCATGAATATGTAAACGGGTGAATGCGCGGTAATTTCGTTCCAAAGGAGACGTTCTCCTCTGGCGCCCGCCCGCGTCGTTGAAAAACGTTCCAGCGAGTGTTCTCGTCAAAGCCGTGGCACCGGAGCAAATTGGGAAATCGTGACAGGGTGTAAAACAACGGGGAGGAGAGCGTGGATAAACGTACGGATTATGAAAATTGAACGAATCGAAGAAAGCTGCGCGCGTCCCACACTGGTCCACTTTGCTCGATCTAGCTGTTCATTTGGTAAAAAAAGCATCTTGACATTCAAAAACGATGAAATCAATGAGATTTATTGAAAATCGTGATTAGAACAAGCATTAAAAAATCAACATTTTATGAATCCTATTTGTCACCGAAATAATTACCTCGTTTCTTATCGATACCCTGGAGGAATCTATTTAATATTACGAGTCCATTTTTGGTTTCAAATGAATAGTATTTGTCTATATTTAGAGTATATCTTATGTACTAAGATTTAATATTTCAAAGTCACCTTGAATTTTTGAAAGTCAATATGTATTATATTTTTGACCTCATAATATTGTAGCTGATATCAAAACGAATCCAACGACCTAAATTATTATACCTTTAAACTTTCAAATGGTGCTAAAATATTAACGAACAGCTAGGTCAGGCGAGTGGACTATCCCCCCCCCCCCACTCTCCGCGTTTCATAAAATATTATTTGTATGCTAATACAAGATGGTCGGATTTGATTGGGAAGAAAGAACGCTGTATTTCCTGGGCAACCATCTCTTTCTCTTCTTCTTCTTCTTCTTCTTCTTCTTCCTCGTACTCTTACTCTTCTTCCCTCCTAACTGATCTTCTCGAGCATCCAGACACGCCCTTCATCGACCGTTCCATTCGCGAATTAAGCTCGGGATAAGGTGGTATCCGAAGGCGAATAAGGGTGAGAAAGTCAAGGGCAAGGGCGTGGGCGTAAAACCGGGTAGCGAAGAAAAAAAAACGGATGTACTGTGGAGGGACCGAACTGAAACACACATTCGGCAGACGCGTCGGAATAAGGAAGAAATAGACGCTATATTTCGTGTTCGGTGCCCTCCTATAGGCAGTAAATATGTATACCTCTTTTACGCGCCGGATAAACATTTTGCAAATTGTCCGTGAAACGATCGAAACATTTTCCGAATACAATTTCGCCCGGGGGTGGGATCCCAGGCCGTTTCCCCCGCCCGAATGTAAAGAGACTTAGCCCCGGGATTAAATTTCGGATCAAGCGATATTCGAGAATGACTGACAACGCCAAGCCGTGCCGAAGAGGGTGTAAAGTAAGGTCGAGCAGAGGGTGTTACCGTTTTACCTGCTGCTTCAACCCTTTTCCACGAGGGGAAGGGCTTCCTCGTGCAGCGTCTCGCTGAAGAAACAAGCCTTTAAATTTTACGAATTCCGAGAAGCTGAGCCTCGTAACGGTCACCATAAATTCAGTCCGCTCTCCGGGCCCTTAACCGTGCCAACCCCTGCTGCATAATCAGCTTTAGAACCTTAGTCGGCTATCGGCAAATGAAAAACCGGCGCGGCGCGGCGCGGCGCGGCGGCGGCGAACGTGCTCGGCACCGATGTCCGTTAATCGATCAAAACGATAACAATTTAATCGTTTACCGTTCGGTTGAATCCTCCCCCCCCCCCCCTTCCCCGGTAATGGAATATTTAATATCGGGAAAGCATTTACTAATTAACGCCTAAAACTCCGCGTTATCCGTATCCGATAGAATGCAATTCGATACGAGTAATGCCCGGTGCTAATTTCGTGGTGATTTTATGAGGCTAACAAACGATTCATTATCGTTAATGCGGGAACGACGTCGAGGGGTCTAAACCCGGGATAACTTCGTTTCACAGCGACAAGGCGCGGCCGTCGAGCGGCAAATAAACATCTTGAAAGAAAATCCCCGATGCAAATCTAGTATGAAACTTTGCTTGTCCGCGATTCGTTGCCGGTTGGCTCCGCGACCTATACGGGCCCGTGCTCCACAGAAACTTTAGCAATTACGGTGTCGAAAACCCAATTAACATTGCCGCAACGTCGCGTATTTTCAATAGAGCATACGAGAAACTTGGCACAAAGGAGCGCTTTCTATTCTTACGGTGGGCGAACTTAAACAGTACCAAGAAATTGGTGCGCCGATATTCCGGAAGTTAAAAACGTTCGGCAACAAAATCGAAACTGACCGGCAGCTTCGCTAGAAAATTTATCATGTTTAATTTAACCGTTTGCACTCGGAGCTATTTTAACTCAGAAAAACGAAAGATTTTTCCATTCTAGAATATTTCCATTCTATACAATTTTTTTTCATTTTTTGCATATGAAACTGATATAATATCTCGTGTAATATGTAAATGTCTAGTAGTTCATTAAATACGAACAAAAATAATAATATTTTTAAGAATGGCACAGCAATTTTCAGTGGTGCCTCAGAGTCGCCATCCGAGTGCTAAGGGTTAATATCCTTCTCGGTATTTTTTACAGGCGAAAAAAAAATTCCTTCTACAGGCTATACAATTCTTTCAAATGAAAATAGAATAAAAACACATTAATGAGTGTAGAAATGCAATTTAATATAACAAGTAGCAATATGAGAAATGGTATACAGGCGAAAAATATCTACTCGGATACAAAGTGAACCAAACGATGCAGATGAACGGTTTCAGATATTGCAGACGAAATGGCAAAAAGCAATTTAACTGAAACAGAGCAAAAGAGGTCAAACCGAATACCAAACTTTTTCTGGGATGTATAACTTTTTATAGAATTTCTAATAGTTGACAAAACGGTAATATAAGTCGGGTGAAATATACAGGGTGTCTCGTTTAACTCTGCCATTCCTAATAACTTTATTATGTATATTATATGGGTGAAGGACATATCAAGATCATTATTTCTGCGAACAGTATTGTTATATTTTTAAATAGAACGACCTACCTTCGATGAATTACTATAAACATTGCGAGTATATACAGGGTGTCCCACGTAACAGTTTTCATGATTTTTTAAGTATGTACTTGCGATAGTCTGACAAAAATATTTTAAACATAAGATGATCAGTTTTCGAGTGGCTAAACATTCAAATAGTCAAGAACAAGGTCAAACAGTCAAGGCCACCTTCATTTTTTTAAATGGCACTTCAAGATCATCCGAAGGTCATGGTATACTAGATCGTTGAATTCGCCTTGACACGTGCTGTAACACTGTTAAGTCGAAAATACAAAGTGACATTTAAAAAAATGAAGGTGACCTTGACAATACTGTAAAAAAAATGTTTTTCGAACTTTTTTTATTGCAATATATAGCCAATCGAAAACTGATCAACTTTTGTTGAAAATATTTTTCGTCAGATTATCGCAAGTACTTAAAAAATCGTGAAAACTGTTACGTGGGACGCCCTGTATACGATAATTAGGCAACTTTTACAATTACACAACGCAATTGCACATATTCCGTAAACCCGAATAAATGTCAATATCTGTTCGTTTGACGGCGAAGAATAATAGTTCGCAAATAATTTTTCGGGTACCATTGTGTCATCGTCGGTTATGAAGTGCCTTGGTCAGCAGGGGCGTAATATTTTCTCCCCAGTTGACATCTCCGAGTTACTCGGCGTAGCACAAAGAAGACAGCGCAGAAGGGGCTGATAAACTTTATAGTTTCCTCTTAATTAGAACACGGTACCAAGATGTACAGCACGAGGATCTTCTTCTCCGTGACCCGCATACACCGTTTGAAAATTTCCCCGTGGACTCGGCGCGGCGCGGCGCGGCGCGGCGCGGCTCGGCTCGGCGCGCGGCGTGGCGTGAAACGTGAGATCACGTGTGATCGAACGACAAAGGTGACTCGAGCCGAGGGCAAAAGGAAACGGACAGTGGATAGAATCGAATCAGCCCCCAAAAGATTTCTCTTTCTGTTAACAGCATTCCCAAAAATCGAATGTCGATGCCGGGACGTCGCGTCGTGCCTCGCTCCATTTTCTCTGGGCCGACGTCTTAATTGGATTATAGGCAGTCCATTTACCGAGGATGCGTGCCCCGGGACAGAGGAAACAAGAGGAATAAAGGCGAACGAGAGGGAAAAAGAGGAATTCCGGCTGTCGAACTTATAAATGATCGTCCCTCGTCCCGGATTTCATTTCACGAGCCGTCGCACATCTAGACGGTTCTACTCTCCCTCCCCCCCCCCTCTCCTCCTCATAATTGTCATAACTTCCTGCATTTTCCTCTGCCCTTTATGTCACCGTCCGTTTCCCTTTCCCCTTTCCGTTCTCATTTTCGTGTCCGCGAGAGAGGGGGCAAGAGAGAGAGAGGGAACCTTCCCTGAATCCGCAGACAGACGAAGACATCGCGAATAAATCGGCGTGTGGCGCGTCGGCGTCTGATAAAGTATCCCCGAAGAGGCAATATTAGCAAAGACGACCGTCCCGGCAATATCTCTCTCGACGGTGATCGAAAATCTCGCGAGCCGGCTGAATTATTCGCGCGAATCTTACTTCGCAAAAATTTTCCGGTCCCGTTCCGAGGCGCAAACACGGTAACCGCCTCTCTTCCGCCCCCCGCGGGCCGTTCGATTTCCTCTCAAAGGGCCGGTCAATGAGATTTCCGTGGAACGGCCGGGTATCCGAAAGTTAAACGGAGAAATTTCCGCGGAGGGACGAAGGTAACGAATTTCAGGAAACGTTAGGCTCCCTTCGTCACGGAGGGAAAGGTCGTCCCAACATGGGGAGAGCAGTTGGGTTAAGGTCAGAGCTAGCCTCCGATTCAAGATCGTCCTGGCCTGTAACCGATCGTAAGGGGATCGCGGGAGATGTCGCGGAGGACCGGCCGTTAGCGTGAAAGAGACGGAGGATGTGGAAAGACGAAGAGAGAGAGAGAGAGAGAGAGAGAGAAAGAGGGAGAGAGACAGCGAGGAAAATGTGAAAGAGTGAGAGCGAGCGAGAGAGAGAGAGAGAGAGAGAGAGAGAGAGAGAGAGAGAGAGAGAGAGCGAAGTATTGACGTTGTGCCGCTTTTAAATATTGCATCCAAGTCACGTTCAGGACCGTATCCTCTCCACCCCGAAGCCTGAGCCCAATGCCCCCACCGTCAACCTCGAGTCAACCCCCTTCCCCTTTTTCCGACCCTACCAGCCAAGCGGCTGGGCCGAACGTCGCATAACTACCGCAAGGTTTCCAGGGAGACAAAGGAAAAGCCTGGAGGAAAGAAGACAGGACCTAGCGTGGCAGCGTGGAACGCCAGCCGCGGCACCAGGGAAGAAAGAAACAAGGGGAGATCGAGGGAAGAAAAAACATTCCTGGCCAGTCTCTTTCTCCCCGTGGTACGGCGTAAAGAAGGTAACGAAAAAAAAAAAACAAAAAACACACGCGCGCAGAGAAGGGAGAAGGAGAGGAACGAAGGGAGGGAGCAAAAAGATAATGCACGTAGAGGCGGCTCGGACGTTTGTGCGGGAGATACGTTCGACGCTTCGAGAGAATGGAAGAACGGAGAATGGAAGAGAGGAGAGAGAGAGAGAGAGAGAAAAAAGGTCTCTACCGAGCCGGGACGCGAAACCCGGTGGTGCTTCTCCCTTTGTCGTCACTTAGCCCTTTGTCGGCGCCGCGATCGTCATTAGAATCATTTTCTAAACGATTTATTTTAGCGTGCGCGAGTGGCCCAACGAGATAAAGGATTCACAAGCGACGATCGAGGATGCATTCATTCGGTAGAATTCGCCGGAGATCGCGTTCACCAAGTTGTACTGCACTGCGTAAAAAGTTCCGGACGTGAAAAGAAGGTAAGGAAATCGAACGTTCGAGTTGGCTGACCTTTATCCGGATCCCCTTCCGCGATCCTCGAACATCGCTCCTGCCTATCGATCGCGGCCTGATCGACGCGTCGAACAATTTATTTCCCCCCCCCCCCCCCCCCCCCCCCCCGTTTCGGAGTAGGACTCGACCCTACTCGCGAGAGAACAACTGCAGCCACTTCCGAGTATCGACCTGCCGCAACGAAAATATATAAAATTCTAGGCTCCTCGGCCGAGAGCCGTGTCTCGAGGCTCCGCGCGTCGAGCATGTACTCTCACGGTACCAGTCGACTTATCTTATCGACTATCGGGGCCAAATTAACCGTGTCAAGGACGGAAATTAAGGTATTGACCTCCGAGGAGGGTAAGGCGGAAAGTGTGTCACTGCACGGGCTGCCTTCCAAAATTTTCGAACCAGCAAACCAACTACATATTTCTCCGACTTCGTCAGCTGTTTTCTACACCGTTAATCGGGACTTGTTAATATTCCATTATATATAAATATTCAAACCGACCATCGATGGAGAACAATCATAGCACCTGCTTGTGACCCCAGAAAATCGCACGATTATAGTTCGATTATATAAAAACCACCCTACAGCATCGAAGTGAAAATAAGTTTTTATTTTTTGCTGTCCAGTAAAAATAGTGCCCGACCCCGCGTTAATGTCGACCCAAACAGGAAACTCGTGTCAACTTTTCGCTGTCGATTCAAAGACAACCTGGTCGCGCGTTTCGCACGCACAGCGTTTCGCGCGCAATTAGAAATTAATATCCCCGTCGGCGGCGCGTGGGACAAGCCGTAACGAGGAAAATCGTAGAACCGAATCGGCCCTCGTGCAAACGAGGGATACGTTCGTGGCCGTTTGCCCTTATAAATTTCGCGCGAAACTATCGGTGGTCACGCGAGCAGCCCTATAGAGCGAGCCAGTTCAAAGGAAAGGTTCGAGCGCCCCGGGAACGCGGTGCGTCGCGACGAGCGGTTTGAAACGGAAGCGGTTGCGTTTGACAGCAAGTTTACGTGAACTAGAGAAAAAACAATAAAAAGCGGAGTAGAGAGCACTTACCCTAATCCGGGAGCGTTTTCTTCGCTGGCGATTCAAAGGGAATCGGCCGCGCGTGTCAGCTGACTTCTATCTGTCCTCTGTCGGGCGACGGTATCGGAAAACACGGTTCACCGTGCTCCGGGACACTAGAAACGAGGAGGAACGGGAGCGCGCGCCGGGAGAAACGGTGCGAATACGTGCGACACTAACGTAACACACGGTGCGATATCGGAGGGAGCGACACGCAGCGCCAGGACAAGGTTAGAAACGCAGAAATGCCTCGGTAACGAGCGCAGAGCGGAACGTCTAGTTCGCCTCGAGGGCGTCGCGGCGCTGCCAGGCGACGATGCGACCGCGTTCCTACGATCCCCCCACGAATCTGTCCCCCGTTTCGTGGCTTTCTCCCGCGCAAACGCTATTGGCCACCCCCTACGATCCTCCCACCAACCGACGGACTCTCGAGGTACGTCGGTATTTCGACCAACCTGCTGTTCGCTAATTTCCACGATTACCCCCCTACCGTCACCCCCCTCGACCTCCACACCCACTCCTCCCCCCGTAACAACTATCGAAACGATCTTCCAAAATTTTCTACCACCGATCCACCACCACCACCACCACCACCACTACCGCCACCACCACCCTTCTTCGACTACCACCTCTCCCGTTAACCTACACCCAGCCGCGTCGCACCCGTTCGCCTTTCGCGCGACAATGACCGCTCGTTAATTACCACTGTCTTTAACGCCCGTTTAAGTAACTGCGCTCCAACTTTCGAATTGCCGCCAGTTCGAACTGCACGCCCCGTTAGCCGCGCGCGCTATCGGTGCTTTCTTTGGATTTTATTAAACGGGGGTTAGGCCTCGAGTTTTTTGCAAAATACAGTGCTGGATAAACTGATGGGATGATTCGTACACTGTGCGATAGCGTAGTAGTATGGTAGTAATGGTAATAACAAATAGCATGGTAGTAATAGCACACATTGAGATTTACATGATTTTTATTTGTTTTTATTTGTACGTTTAATAATACAGGATGCGGCCGAATGACGTGTACCAGCGGAGTGATTCGACATGTATGAATAAATCGAAGGTTTTTTCGCTTTAACGCCCCGTTTTCGCGGAAATAGAGTTCAAAGATTCGTCGGGTTCGCGTACTGTAACACAGTGCTCCGCAACCGCTATGCCGCGGCACACTAGTGTGCCGCGAGGTGATCTTGGGTGTGCCGCGATTTCCTCGAGAATAATTTAACTTTCTAACCACCACATTAGTTAGAAATTTCTCCAAGTCAAATATTCATCTAACTTTTTGCCAATATGTAATTTCTCCGAGTCGAAATTATACACAAAACGAAAACATGTAGTTACATTGTACGTATGTTCATGTACATATACGTACTGTGAGTGTTTGGCCGTATGTATTGCGTCGCTGGAGCGCACAGTGTGCAATCTCGCCCGAAAAGCGGACAAGTTTTTACGAAGAAAATTTTCGAATTCACTGACAAATGATAATGAACCTAGCACAAGTGGTGCTGTAAAAAAAAAACAGAAAATTTGGGGAAAGAAAGTATAACGAAGACTACATTCGATATGGATTTTGGTATTGTGATAAAGAAACGCCACTCGAACCAGAATGCATCATTTGCGGAGAAATGCTATCTAACGAAGCAATGGTACCCATTAAACTGCTTCGCCATCTAATTTCAAACCATCCCAGTTACTGTTAGATCAAAGGCGAAATCAAATATCTCATTAATAAATTAGTTAGTATATGTTTAAATTGTTCCACGAGAATCGATTTCTGCCTGATCAGGGGCGTGATACATGTGATCTATAACTAAATATTTTTGTTCTAGTGTTGGTGTACAATTCAAATAGCTTTATATAAAATTTAAATGAAAGTAAATATCTACATACAGAGAGTTATTTTATTGTTTTTTTTATCCAATAAAAGCATATACGTATCATTGTAATTTATGTATTTGAAAGCTTTTACTTGTGGTATGCCGCGGAATTGTTGCAAAAACGTTGGTGTGCCGTGGAAGATAAAAGGTTGCGGAGCACTGCTGTAATATATGCATGAAGTAGAATTGGTTGGTCATGATCAGACGCGTCAGACCATTCCTATCTAATAGCACGCGTATTCGCTGCATTTTCAAACTCGATTATCTCGAAAACGAAGCTGAGGATGGAAAAGTTTTATTCTATATTTTTTTGTTATTTTTCGTAGGGTAACACATCGTGCTCTCTTGTTAAATAAAATCATGTTACTCATTCGAATAAGAATTATTCTGCGATTTTCTTTATAAGTTTATAAATACTGTAAAGCATAGAGTTCCGTAGTCTATCTATGCCATCACAATATTCCAACCTTTCGACGTTATCGGTGAACCGTGTGTACTAATGAACCATAAGCGGGCAAATTCATCATATTATTGGATTAAATGCAACAGTCTTGCGTGTTTTGCAGGATGGCACTATAATGGTCTCTCCAACTTCGTTTGGTATGAAAGTGTATAATCAGAAACTAATGAAAATTTCGTTACCGATTAAATACTTAATTATTGAATCGTAACGGACATTCGTTCGATAATCTTCAATATTATATTCTCATTTATTCACAAAGTAGAGAATTACGATCAATTAATTACAACATCGTCGACTATATGAAGCTTTTATTTAATTACAGTTACGTGCATTTGCAGCGAGTCACAGACAGATTATTAAACTTAAAACATAATTATCAATTACGTATACGAAAATTTATGATACTACCAATATAAACTAACTGACTAAATATTAAATTAAATATCATCAATATTAGTATCTCTACCCTTCGGACTTGCTAACTTAGTTCGTCACTACTACATATACATGATACACTTTGGGAGACTTTACGAGACACTTTTAATATATTGTTATTCACATAGGAAATAAAAAACTTCTGTAAAATTGTCGACTCCGTTTTCATACAGCTTCTATTTGTCACATCGCTATATTGTTGGATTATTTTTTTATAGGGGAAGTCTTAAGGAGAAGATCGCAATCTCGGGATTTGCGGCGAAGATTAATTGTTATTCAAGCAAGGGTGAGCGCATAATTAAATTTTCCAATATTCCCACTTTACATAATTCTTATTTGACAGAAATGAACAGCACTGATTACAAAATGTATGAATTTCAGTAAAACGGTGATCACCGTACCAGATGCTTTTTGCAACAGGAAATTGGGCAACTGAACGGTTGAATGCATGAAGGACCGCAACATTAAATATTTAGGACCGTTTCGAAATCACTGTGAACGAAACATCAATCCTGTAGGCAGCATGCGTGGACGTGGACGTCGATCGGTGAGTGCCTTGAAATAATTTCATATTAATTATTTGACCGCATTTTGCGCGCGACGGTGGTCATAACGGATCCAGATGTCGTTGTTATGGAATTACAATTGAAACGCGCCGCCCGGCGTAACGCGGATCCGTGACAATGAGCGTGCAAGCAAAATACGATAAAATCAGCAACACTATGAAAACTGAAGAGCTTACGTGTGCAACGGCCAGGCGTACCCCCGGATAATCGGAATCCCGTTAGTGATTATAATAGACAATGGGTTTAGGAAGCGAGGCACGAGCCGTGTATTTGTGTACTCGCCAGGAAGAGGGTTGAACTGTGCAAAAGTGAATCGCGGCTACGTGGCCCGCGCGCTTCTCTACGACAACCGTAGAAAAATCAATACCAGTTGCTACCCCGCGGCCGCAATTTACTGTTTATCTTATGA
The DNA here is from genome assembly GCA_916610255.1 of Lasioglossum lativentre. Classification (NCBI taxonomy): domain Eukaryota; kingdom Metazoa; phylum Arthropoda; class Insecta; order Hymenoptera; family Halictidae; genus Lasioglossum; species Lasioglossum lativentre. Next base: position 23,128,069 of record OU744362.1, on the reverse strand, counting down.
TTTTTTGAATGTATCAATTCCACCGCTGTTTTCGTTGAAACGCGTCCGCCACTTGTCGGGGTGTTGTCCGCGATAACTCGTATCGCCCGGCTCGCTAAGCAAACTCAATCACGAATGAACCGCCGCCGCGAGGTTAAATAACGACACATTCGAATTTCATCATATAGCCAGATAAACGAGCGATGTTTATCGAACACTCGGAATTGACCGATTCCTTTTTATACAGACAGGTACGCGGAAATCGTTTGTGAAACGGTCCGTTTAAAAATAGACGAAGGTCAGCACGAATCTTTTCCAAACACGCTCTTTCTGTTTATTTAGAACATTTCCAAGGCAACGAAATTCAATATAAATCGCAATTTCGTTTGCAAACAATTTTTTAGTTCCGGACAACCGTGGCATGATTGAAAATATTGGGATTATTTTGCTTTCAGTTTTGGTGTGCAACTTTGTACGGTTCACTGTAGATTAAAACAATTTTCCATATCTTTGCCCGGTTATTCTTTAAAATATTAATTACAGCGTGAAATAAAGACGGAATGGAATACAACAAATGAGGATCGTCAATGCTTCGAATGGCTTAGAAAAAATTACAATTTTAAAACTTCGATGTATGTATGTATTCTTATTTTAAAAATAACGAGTACGAGTTATTCAAATTATTACATATAAATTATTAAGAAGATATACATTTTTATTTCAACGCTGCTTCTCGTAATTAATGCAGACAATATTTATTTTGCACAAACATCCGAGCTACGAACACATGCTAATTAGAGAATGAAATTTAATCTCGGGTAGAAATAGAATATTTTCACAATACGATCAACTTTCGTAGAGTTGGAAAAGCATTTCATAATTTATTTCACGTTATTTCTGCGTGGTGGTGCAAAAAAAAGCAAGAATGGACAGGGCAGAACAATTGAAACGCGTTTTTCCTTGCTTGCTGACGTTTTCGCTATTTCGAATTAAATACGACGACGTGCCCGTGGCATTTACAAATACTCCGCGATCTCGGACTTGTTAATTATTCCAACCGGTAGGTCAGACAGAAACGATTACCCGTCGAGTCGTAAAAAAAAGTACAATTTCCCAAGTAATTTTGCGTATTGCGGCCTCTGGCGGCCGTTTATTTATTAAAACAGTCAGTGGCATGAACCTCTTTAAATCACGCGTATCCCTCGAGTGCCCCTGTCTCTCTAATATTTATTAATCTCATTCGAGCTGACCGCCCTCGCCATGAGCAAGCACTCGGCATTGGACGTTCGTTCGTCTGGAATCATTCGGCACAATTTCACACGCGTTCCTCTTCGTCGATGACCCCGATATAAGTAAAATAATTCCACCTCCGCGATTCGTGATACTTTCATTTTGAACACCCGTTTGCACCTTGCAAAAATAATTTATACTAAAATAGTAAACTGAATCAGAGTCAGAATACCAATCGTTTCACAAGCTTTTTCAGATTTTTGGTGACTCTGTCTTAATAAATACACAAATAATGATTGTCTGAAGAAGTGGTTTCATTTGTTCAATTTTGCTGCTCGCTGTGGAACCAACATGTTGACCCTTAGCACTCGGATGGCGACTCTGAGGCACCACCGAAAATTGTTGTGCCATTCTTAAAAATATTGTTCACATTATTATTTTTGTTCGTATTTAATAAAGTACTAGACATTTACATATTACATGAGACATTATATCAGTTTGAATGTAACCGAGTCAGAATACCAATCGTTTAACAAGCTAAAATAAACAAAAAATGATGTGCTTCTTCAGATTTTTGGGACTCTGTCTTAATAAATACACAAATAATGATTGTCTGAAGAAGTGGTATCATTGGCACTCGAATGGCGACTTATTTTTGTTCGAATTTAATAAACTACTAGACATTTACATATTACATGAGGTATTATATCAATTTCACGTGCAAAAAAATTAAATATTCTAGAATGCAAAAATCTTTCACTTTCGAGTTAAAATAGCTCCGAGCGCAAAGGGTTAAAATTTCCGCGTGCGTCTCTGGCCGCTATAGTGGCCGCCCCGGTCCTCTAAAAGTTAAACTTGTGAGACAAACATAGCTTCTGGGATCGTTCTGGCCGCGAAAGAATCGCTACGACTTCGTTCGCGATCTAATTACAATAAAAAGAACCCAGGGGTACGCATAATCGGCGCACGCCCCCTAACACGATCCTCATCCAGCGTCACAATAGCCTTGTTTGTCGCGGGCAATTTGCGGAGCATTAGCCCCGGCGCGGCTATAAAACGGCTAAGAATTCCTCGCGCGTCGAAAACACGGCGTTATATAAACTCTACACGCGGGTACATTAAAGTTGCATAAAATTAATTAACGTGCCGCTGCGCTTGACAGGAAATTAACAACCATTGTGTCGTACGGTATATCAATTTATTAGGTTCAGCCGGGCACGGTTCACAGCCTGAAAGCGTGCACGGACATTAAACGATTATATTTTCGAGCCGGCCGGCCGGCCGGCCTGCCGGTCGACCGGCTCATGCAAGCGAGCCGCGCGCTGATCGGGGTCGCCTCGACCGGTTTACACGTCAAAGTTTACCAAAGGTTCTTCAGGGCCGATGCACCGAACCTTCCCATCGTCCGGTGAACATTACCATCCTGGACACTGTGCTCATTATCGCTAGCACGGTTATAAAGCTCTACTACACCCGGAATACCAAACAACCGAGCGATCCTTATCGATGTTCTCCATAATACGTGTACACCCCCGGACCAGAAGTAGCCGGACACTTACTTGTTTGCGGATATCGCATACGGTCACTCCGAAACCTATTAACACAATACATTTCCGGTTTTCGAATAATTTTCTATAATTTGCACTGGCGTGCAAACTGTTTGTTCAAAAATTGTCCATGTTCAAAGCGTTGCAACTTCGTGAAAAAACGTCGTAGAATATTCTTTATGCTCTCATTCCGAAGCTTGAATTTTCTACTTTCGAGATTATTTCAAAGTTTTCCACACTATTTAATGGGTGAGAAAATGAACATACCTTTTTGATTCGAAAATTTTCCAAATGAAAACCTTAAGAAAATTTCAACGAATCGAACTATCGTAGATTTGAAAATCGCAGTCTCGCCTTCAAAAGTGTACCACCTCGAAGGTTTTTTTCGAAATAGTATCATTTATGACAAAAGAAAATTTTATTGTGCCGCTGAACATTTTTTTAATAAATCGTGTCATAAGTACTGAAGAAAGCTTTCCAAAGACCCGTTTCCATCATTCCTCTAAAGTGCTCCAATACCTGCAGCCGTGGGTGCAGAGTAGAGCGCGTTAACATCTCGGCGTTATAATAGCACGTACTTATAGAAATAGTTGTAACGGAACGGCGCATACGTGCGCTTGCGAATACCGGCTAGTCCGGACAGAATGGGGCGAACCAAGGCGAGCGCATTAGGGGTGGGTGATTGTAATTTCACACATGACGTAACGCACACTCCCCACCCCAATTTTCTGCTGCAACCATCCCTCCGCGTCGCCTCTTCTCCCGTCGCTGTATTTTGGTTTCGTACGTACAACATATGCGTATCCACACATACCGGCGAGAGGGTAATCCTCTCCCCGTGCGGCGCCCTCTCTCACCCTCTCTCACGGTTCTTCGCTTTGTCCCGGCGGCGCGGCGTATCTTCCCTCGTCTCTCCTACTCTATCCTCTATCCAGCCGACGGATCTCGGATCCGCGCGCTCTTTCCTCGTGCCGCGCCGGTAGTACCGCCGCGGAACCGCAACCGTGTCGGTAGCGACAGCCAAACTGATGGTTCCGTGCTGATTAGAATTTTCGGTCGAAAGCGTGACACCGATAGTCGCCGGGACACACAGGGCACGCGAGCTTTCTCATCTTCCCGTCCGGGCCCGCGCGGGCCGACAACGCGACAGTACCGAAATTCTGTTAACCGTTAGACACGCGCCGTACCTCGACGCTCGCTCGCTTTATCAAGTCCTGTTCATTGCGCGTAAGTGAATGAAGGAATACATTGGAGCATAATTGAAACATACGTCGTCGCTCATCGACGTCAGAGCGCCCCGTCCGCTCATCAATTTCGTGTTCGCCTCGTGGTGGATTAGAATTCATTTATTTACACGCCCCAACAATTTTTGTTTTGCGACAGGTACGTTTCTATCGCATAGTTTGCTATACAGGGTGCACCTAATAACTGGTTCTAATAATTCGGTTGTTATTGTATTTAGAAAAAATTTTTTCTTTTTTAAATTCATATTTACTAGTTATTTCTAATAACTCTGTTGTTATTGAATTTATAAACAATTTTTTAGTTCTTAAAAATTCACATTTACTCTTTTATAAAGGGAATTAGTTGGCTATACAGGGTGCACCTAGTAACTGGGTCTAATAACTCGAGTGTTATTGAATATTTAAAACATTTTTTATTTTCTAAAAATTCACTCTTTTACAAACCGAATTTTAAATGATGACTTTGTGACCCATTCTGTAGCTGTAATAATTCGATTACCCACTATCCCCTGTCCTACAAACGCGTAACTTCTTTGTCCATTGTCGGGGAGGCGTACAAAAAGACAGAGAACATCGGTCGAACGATTATTTCGAACAGTCCGGTACTTCATTACCCAGGAAAAATGTTATGCAAATCTTGATAGTTGTAGTAGCTCGACGGTACACGCCCAGAAGTTTGTTCATTAAAAGTACTAGTCGCCCGAGGGATTGTTGATCATGCCCTTAATTAAATGCACTTTATCTTCGCATAGCTTTGGCAATTAATTCCTGCAGAAACTTTGCATAGCTTTGCGCCACATTCGTGCCCCGTCGCGGCGTTCTCATTCGTTCGCCATTCGAGCAAGACCTCGAAGGACGGGCAGAGAGAGAGAGAGAGAGAGAGAGAGAGAGAGAGAGAGAGAGAGAGAGAGAGAGAGAGAGAGAGAGAGAGAGAGAGAGATAGAGAGGGGGGGTGTGTGAGACGTTACAGGGGGCGCAGGTTTCTTTCTGCATAACGGCGAGAGTCGATGCACTTCGGCCTACGGGCCGTCGTTAAGCATTCATGAGGGTTGTCTGTACATCTCTGGTCTGCCAAATATCTCTCTCCTCATCCCATGTACGCCTCTTTCAGTGATATTTAATATCTTCAAACTGGCGTTAGCCGGTGAGAGGAGGGGGGGGGGGGGGTGAGGAGAGTACGCGAGACAGAGAAGCAACGATGTAACTAGGAAAACGGAGAAAGAGAGAGAGAGATAGAGCAGGAGAGGTAGAACGAAGGTATGAGGTTTAGATGGGAGCGCCTTATCAAAAATTAAAATTTCATTCGGCCAGACCGAGCGTCTCTATCTACATCCTCGAGGCGGTTTAGAGCCACCGGAAGCGAAAGTACTGGCACGGTGGTAGGCGAGCGAATCTCTAATCGTGAGAAACTAACTTTCTCTTCGCAAAAGTTTCGCGGAGCCATCGTTCGGTTCCTTCATCCGCCCCCGTCCCGCCGCACCGCACCGCACCGCACCGCACCGCACCGTGCCGTTTTTGTTCGAATTTATTTCCTCGCCCCTAGCTCTGGATTTGAGCGTACATTTGAATTTATGACCCGCCCCACCAATCGATGCCTCGTTACTTCACCTGAGATTCGCGTAAGCCGGTTATCTTTGCCTCGCTTCTGCCTCGCTCTCGCGATCTCCGGCTTCGATTAATCGAGTAACAACGGCGACGGTCCTTCCGACGCGGCGGCGGAGGAGGTTGCGGCTCTTTATAATCGGTTTCATTGTGTCTTCCCAACCGACCCGGGATTTAATTGCTCATCCCCTTTATCAACGATGTAAATAAGCGCGAGCGTCAGATGGAATATGAATTCAACGTCCCAGGCCGACAGACTTCTGCTTCCTATGTCGGTCACGATAAAAATGCAAAAAAATGTAATTCCAAGACGAGCACGGGCTTCGGGCTCGCTTTTAATTCCGGCGCCGACCGCGCCCAGCAAGCTTTATCACCGCGTTACAAAGGCTATTAACATCTGCCCGAGTAGAGAGAGAGAGAGAGAGAGAGAGAGAGCACGCGAGAGAGAGAGAGAGAGAGAGAAGGATTTAGACGCGCAATTACGCGACCCGATCTCGAGCAAATATTCATCCCATTCGGTCGGAAGAGGAAAAATGGCCGAGGAGTTTCTTTTCGCCCCGGAGAAACTGGTAATGCGGAATTAATTGGAACGCCTATCACAAACAGCCAGTGTACATATTTCAATGTTGAAGCGCGGGCACAGCCTCGCGGGGCACGTTCGATTAATTCCGAGGACAGTTCGCTGGATCTTCGGCTGGAGCTTTCATAACCGCGCTCCGAGAAGTGTCCGCGAGTGGTCATGACTTGTCGCGATGAACACGCAAACAGCATCGGGGCGAACGAAAAAAAAAATATATATATGTATATATCTCTTCAGAGTTTCGCGAGCAAAACCCGCGAACATTACGGCCGACCGGAGGCGGACAGAGAGGGCTGCGAGAAGTGAGACAAACGAGGGTTGAATGGCCGTTTGCAAAATTATTGGGTAGAAAGAGGGAAATCGGGTGCAATCCGTGCGCGGCTAACCGCAAATGCCGAACGAATATATTCGTCTCTCTCTCGTTCCCTATCGTACGTTTATTCGCGTGTCCTACTCTCTCTATCTGGCCTTCCCCCGCGACCTCCCTTGATACCGACGTTGCTTCCACCCTCTCGAATTTCCGCGTCACCCCGGCTCTCTCTCTCACTCTCTCTCTCTCTCTCTCTCGGTCTCCTACTTCTCTCTCAGGCTGCTCATCGGAAATCATTGCCACGCCGCCAATTGTCAGCTGGTGGTACGGCGGATTGGCTCAGGCGCAAACGCGTTACCTCTGTTGTTCGAGTAGCAGATCGTTAGAGACGCTTTAATACGCTCGGTATGAACAATTTAACGTTGATATCGTTAGGCGATCGAATCACGCGCTAGCCATTCCACGGATGCTTAGCTTTGTCCCGCGGATGCTCCGGAGTCTCACAAATTTGGGACTGTGTGGTGTTTTTATTGTGAAAGTTACCATCAGATTTTCGTGCAGAGAATGACCCAAATATTCTTCTGCTGCTTCGTTTAACAGAACTGTTCGTTTAACCACTTGCCCCATAATAACGTGTCAGAATCGTGATGAAAATTCTGAACAGAGTTTAATAAATATGTTATTAATTTCCTTTAAATCGAGATGAAATTCTATTTTGGTTTTGTTAATGTACAGTTATTGGAGAGCATGTATAGGCAATAGATATAAAGGACAATAGATATAAATTACAAAAAAGTTCTAATCACCGAAACCGTAAAATAAATCGTAGGGCAAGGGGTTAATTCGTTCACAAAAAACTGAATAATTGAATAACAATTTTGATAATCTGGGTCGAAATAGTTGGAGAGTCCACTTCCGTTTCCATGCACATACGGTTTCATACGATGAAAGTACCTACGTGAAGTTGTTTTAACTATGAAGTTAGTACGCACTTTTTTCTCTATTTTTACACATTTTTACATGACGCAAGTACCTACGTAAATGTATTTTAACTGTGTAGTTATTAATACAATTGTTAATATTACATGATAGTAATAGGTTAAAGTTTACGTTACCTTGTGAAGTTTAGAACGAGGAGGAAGTTGATTTCTCTAATTAGAACATTCCCAGTGGTGACGATAGAACAAAAGTTTTATTACATTTTTTTAGTATGCGTGGATTATTGTACTTCGCACACTTTCACGTGACGTAAGTCTACCCACGTTGAGTTATTTTTACTGTATATTAATCCCTTAAGGGATGGACAGTACAGGTAAATTTTTAATACCTAAATATGTTATAAAAAATATAATAAATGACAATCATATATTTTTAAATAGTGACCTATTATTTACCAATAGTATTGACTGTTTGATGCTAGAATGACACACCATATGTTGCTTTATAAAAACAACAAAACTTCTTTAAAATTCACAATGCTATGCAATTCATTGTTCTCATAGTGTTAAAAAAAAAACCCTGTTAGACTGGTAACGGTTCTCAACGTCAAGTATTTCAAGTAACGACTGACTAGGACATTCAGCATTCAATTAATTTTTCTTTTTATGACCGCATTCGTTTCATTGCAGGTGGAGGTACTGGAGCTCTTGACCTTATTGGTGGAGTGGCTCATTCTTTCTCATAATAATGACACATTACGTACCCTCTGTTATTCTTTAATCCATCCTGCACTGCTACGTCTACAAGCCTTTAAAACAGAATTTTATAACCTTGTAGAAAAGGGGCGTAATGCGTGGTATCTTAATCATTTATGAAGTTCTGAAATACATGGTTGCCTGCACGGACATATTGGAGCAGTTAAACTTTTATGCATCGTCAAGAAATCTTAAAAATCTCCTGTTTCCCCATAAAATTCCACCGCGCACTATAAGGCCAATATAGCTGCTTTTATACGTATTCCGCCTATTTCTATTTCCCAAAAATTTCCCCACAATTACCATCATACATCGTTCTTTCTTCCTCAATATATCATGGCGTAGCATGCTACCTCTATTTACCCAATTCGGTGGACCACACGGCGTTAAAAGCAAGTACTTTGCCGAAATCAAAAACAGTAAAATCGCATTAACATAAAGCCAGTACAGAAAGAGAAATCGCGTACACGCGAGACCGGTGTGGCGGTGGCAGTCGAATCGCTAATACCGTATTCCGTTTAAGTTTTATTTCGCTGAAAAGTGTCGCGTGCAAATAGCCGCGCCTCGTCTTTTTTTTTTGTTTTACGTTTAATTCTCCACCGCACCGGTCGGTTTTACATGTTTGTCCGCGGCTGTGTACGGCCGGCTGTTTTACACGAAAACTTTTGCCGCCGGTGTAACGCATCGTTTGTTAAAAAAAAAAAGAAACAGGGCTCTGTTGTTTGCGGAGGGCAAACTCCGAAAGCTATTCATATTTCCCCTTTAATATCTCGGCCGTTCCGCGTCATTGTTCTCTTCCGTCCTCGACCTGCCTTCGATCGGCCACCCTTCTCTCTTGTCTGCTCATCGGAAATCATTCCCACACCGCCAATTGTCAATCGCCGGTAGCCCGGATTGGCTTCGATCCAATACAACTAAGTTCTCCGCCCTCGCCTCCCTCTCCCTCCCTCTCTCACTCTCCATCTCTCTCTCTCACTCTCGACCATTCCGCCGATTCTGCGCGGGCACGATCGTGTTATCCGGATTGTCCGGAAATCCGTCAGATCGAGACAATCGATGGAACCTGTGGACCTGACTGTCGGAGACGCGAAAACGCCGAAATGGGGCGTGATTCGTGAACCGGAGGCGGCGGAGATTAATTTACCCGGAAAATTCGGGGATTAAAACATATACTCGCGGCGCCAATTGAATTTGTACGTTCGCCTGTTTTCGCACTGATTTAACGACGATCGATGGAACACCCCCGACCGGCCCCCCCCCCCCCCCCCCCCCGCGCAAGAGAGACCCGACCCTGATAATTTTCGCATTACAAGTTACAAGATTCCAATTCGCCCGGCAATCACGGCATCGCAAAACCGTTTACGCCCCGACCCATGGACGATCAAATTATTATTCGGGAAGGTTTAATAAATTGTTATCGATCGTTATAACTCGCGGAGTGTCGCGCGAAATTTTTAGGCAAATTAAAATTTTTGAAAGCGTACTCGAGAGAACTGGAATTATGAAATTCCATTTTTCTGATTAACTGTTTCAGTGGCGAGGTAATTTTAAAATTTAATTATACAGAGTGTCCCAAAATAAAACTGTTCCTGAGGGGTTTTGAAGCGACATTTTCCTTTTCCAAAATGTCCGCCGCGGCTTCGTTTAGGAGTTATTAACGAAAAACACGTACCAATATGAGCGCGACCTAGACGCGTGTTGGCAAAGATGGTCCGACGCGTCAGCATTCGTCTGGGTCTGTCAGTCCTTGATACGAAGACTTTCGTCATCGCAGATAAGCGGAAATAAACAACAAAAAAATTTATTTGATCAGTTGTCCACCTGTTATATCATGCAAAAATATCTTGGACAAAAATGGACGATGGATTTAGAAGTTCTATTCTTTTTTAAACAATATCTTATTCCATTATAATATATTGTCTATTTTGTACATTATAATGAGATTCTAGCGATAATATAGATATTATCGCTAGAATAATACATGGAATCTCATTATAATGTACAAAATAGACAATATATTATAATGGAATAAGATATTGTTTAAAAAAGAATAGAACTTAGAAACTCTAGTTTGTGTTAAATCATTCTCCCGCGAATAAATTAAATTAAATTAAACTCGAATTCAAATTAAGTTTGTTTAATAATATCTCGTTAAAGTATCTTGCTGTTTCGTATAATTGCGAAATGGTAGATTCAAATTTGGTCATTTTAAACCGTCTGAAAATGTTAGTATTGCATTGAGATTTCTACCCTGTTCGAAGAGTTTTACTATCCTCATCAATTCATAAAAATAGGTTACTAGAAATTCGGGTCTTGGTAGAATAACATGTTTGCTTTCAAAATACAGTCAGTCGCGTTTTCTCTCGGCTAGTATGGATATTTTACTCACACTTGAATTCTCGGAAATCGTTTGTTTCCGCTCACTCGAAATCTCAGAAAATCTACCCCCCCGGATAAGCGCATATTTATTCCACGCGTACGTTCATTCGCACGTTCTGCAGATCCGGAGGGAATGATAACAACCGTGTGTTAGTTTTAATTTCTGAGAGATCACTTCCACGATTTTTAACTGCAATGAATACAGCATAAGTATCATCGCATAGAAAGAACGAATTACCTGTTTTAGTCCAATAAATCTCCCCGATTTTCGCACCAAGCAACGTAAACAGATAAATATCGCGAACGAAATGATAAACAAACTTTTGTCGAGAAATGTAATACTGCCGCCTTTATTTTCGCTGTAACAATGGTTTAAACAATGCTGGAATTATGTTTCGTGATAATTTATTCCATTTTATAGCAACGGATTGTTTTTGTTGGGGAAAATTGTCAGATTGCTCCCCATTCCCATATACATACTGCATGTGCGTTATTCATTGTAGTTTGATATTATATTTTAATCTCGTGTGTACGATATGTTCTCTGTTACAAAATATGTTTGAATAATTCTCATTTGATAAACCGAAGAATTAACGTATTGGAAAATGAATCCGCCTCCGTTATTCGCTCTATGTTTTTATCCGCATATATTTTTAGAAGATTGAAGCTCCCCCATTGCTATTCGTTCTTCTTCAATAAACTGTATATTCGTTCTACCTTATAGTCGTCCAAATATAGCCGAAATTATCAAGCTGTCGCCATCCATTTATCACCAAGATTTTACCATATTTAATATTCCTAAATTAAATCTTTTCTTATATTGTTTAGAAGAAAACAATATTTTAGCGCTTGAATGAAATATTCACTTACCTTGTTCGGACAGTAATTATCCTTCGGGTTAAGAAAGATATACAGGGTGTCCCAAAACTACTGCGTTAAATTGAAATGGGAGGTTCCTTGGGTCATTTGAAGCGCCATTTTTCTTACGGAAAATGTCGCTTCAAATAACCCAAGGAACCTCCCATTTCAATTTAACGCAGTAGTTTTGGGACACCCTGTATAAGATCGATATCGGTATAACAGGAAAGAACTTTTCCATGGTACTACTACTCTCTGTTACTTTTTTGTGCAATGTGGTGTCTTTCCTCGGCTTCAATAAACGACCCCGCTTAGCTTCACGATGGAAGAATAAATAAGTAGGGTTCTTCAAACTCTGTTACATCGAACCGTCGAATTATAAGCCGAAATTGATGAAATTATTTATGAGCAGGGAAATTACGGTCACGCGAGTATCAACCCTTAAGGACGGTCGCGTGCGGGAAATATGCATCGATGTTTCAGATATAAATCGGTGGGGAAGGGCTAGTTGGTGAACGAAACCTTTTAGGAAATACATATAGGTTTCTCCGCGAATTCGAGGCAGGAAATGCCCCGGCGAAAATTCCTGGTGGTCGATGAGGAGGATAACTCGTCCCTGAAGTGCAGTAACCTCGGCAGAAGAGTCTCTAGTCCGCTCTAGCATCGCAAGAAGGTCTTATGACCCGTGCAAAATGAATGCATCCCTTCGCAGGCTTGCATCCTTTTCATTCCCGCCCGGGCTTTCCGCCATTGAGCAATCCGCTAAATCGAGCGTGTTCGTAAAACGAAATACGGAATTTCATTTGAATCTTTCGTTCCCGCCCAGCCGTCCGGCCACCCTACCTTTCTTATTCATTCTTTATCTTTGCCAAAGCACAGGGCAACAGCTCGATAAAAATATTTACATAGAGATTGCACTCGAAAAACGGGGACAACAATTCCGCCGCGTGACACCGTTCTCCTTCCTCATGGAATTATCGAATGCAACGAAATCCCCGCGAATAAAATTTCTCTCCCGGCGCGGTGCGCCGACGGAAAAAAAAGTATTAAGTGCAACGTAGAATTTGCAACGTTTTTATACCGTTATGCTAAATGCCGCTGTTCTCGACCGTGCTCCTTTACCAACTAATTTTCTCTTCGTGTTTTTTCGTTAAAGTACAAATAAACGCGCGAGATAAGAGTACTTTGATTTTACATTCATTAGCAATATAGCTGGAGAGATTAATTTGCTATGTAATAAAAATAAAAATAATTTCACACATATTTACAAAGAGGTCTCGTACAAAAGGTGCAAATGAGAAATGAATATAAAATTTATTTTGTGCAATCTACGAATTACATAGCAAAACAGTATAATTTGTGTTTTTTTCGCAAAACTACAAATAAATGCGCGAGATAAGAGTACTTTGGTTTTACATTCATTAGCAATAGCTGGAGAGATTAATTTGCTATGTAATAAAAATAAAAATAATTTCACACATATTTACAAACAGGACTCGTACAAAAAGTGCAAATGAGATATGAATATAAAATATGTTTCGTGCAATCTACGAATTACATAGCAAAACAGTATAATATCATCATCTAGAAAATACAGACACTTCCAACAAAATAAGACATAATCGAATTAGAAATATTCTCTTGAGAGGTAAACGGAGTGAAATTATTTAACCCATTTAGACCTACCGTGCCCTACACGGCACGGTTCATTAAATAAATAGAGAAACTGCCATACTTTAACTTATGAATATGCATGAGCCCGCTGTATCATATATATGGGAAGGGTAGTCCCTAGCAACCCTTACATGAATTTATTATTTTTGTGGATGATTATTTTCAAACGTCCTTAACACGTTGGTCGTCCAACGTCCAACTCAACGACTACAAAAATTGCTTAAAATCAAAGCAATTTATTTCATCAAACAAAGATCACAATATTTTTATGAGTTTATTATTGCAAACAATATCGACATTTGACTGAAAAATAGATTTAAAATTTTTACTTATTTTCATATAATTTTGAACTTAAAAGAACTTGTAACAATGAATGAATCTGTCTATTTATTTCGTGGAATTATTTTGGGAAATGACCGATCGATTCGATCAATTCGAGATCGAATTTGATTTTATGGGATCGGGATTGATTTCCGGACGACTAATCACCGTGTTAAAAAAAATGGAATCGGTACGAACGGTGTTTTTCCAAGGAAGAGAAACGTAGCAGTTTTAGACATGGAAAACATCCCTCTCGATGAGACGATGCGGTTACCTCGGTTTCCTCCTTCCGCCAGCCGGTCCTCCCTCTGCCCCCGTCTCAACCCCACGCCTTCCTGAACTCTACTTGCGTATCCCGAACAGGTTACAAACGACGGGCACGGTATTACAAGCCGCAAATTACACCCCCGCCGCCCTCGCTGCCACGTGAATGTGCGAGGCCAAGACTGCTGGATTACACCCCTGGCTGCGAGAGCTTCCGCTGGAATACCTCCACGGAAACGGAACGGCCCGGGTTTCCGAGATAAATTAGGGTGAAGAATATTAACTGTCGTTAGGCAGACAATTATTGGGACACGGTAATGCGCGAAAATGCCCGGCGCTCGGAACGAAAACGATTCCGTGCATTCGCGCGGAAACGTTCTCCGACCCCTCCCCGCCCCTCCGCCCCGCTGCCACTGCTGTTTCTGCTGCACGTCTTTCCCATTTTCACGCGTGCGTGTCTTTTACGGCTTCATTGTATTCGCGTCAAGGAACGATCCGCGGCCGAATTGCGCGTAACAACGATCCCGTCGTAAATAACGCCGGCCGAACGGTAATATCGACAGTGGTAAAAAGCATCGCGGAACTATCGACATCCGAACAGATATTTCACGAAGATAAACGCGCCGCATAATCCCCCGTGTAAAGTGATGTTGCGGCGGCGCTTCTTCTGTTCATAAATTACAATATTCACGGGGCCCCTACACCCCCCCCCCCCTCCCCTCCCTCTCGCTCACCTGATGCGCTCCGATGCAACCTGCCCTGCCGCACCCAAAACCCCCCGAAACTTGCAGGAAATTTGCTACAGAATTAACGCCTTGGATTTCCCAAACGATGAATTACTACGCGACCCCGTAGCTGCACTTTAATCGCCGGGATAACGATGCGAATCTGGTATTTCTAAGTTTACCCCCTCCCCCCTTCCCCTGACACCGTTAACGAGGATAAATTGAGTGGTGATCGATAACCGGTAAATCGGTTCGCCGGTAATTAAACACTCGGCTAGACCCGTTCTACCCGATTCAGAGAACTCCTGGTCAGAAGAAAGAGGGTTTCATTTTATGTGGGAAAGTTTACTGGATTTTATGTGTGTGTGTGTGTGTGAATGAGCGCGTTGGATAGCGTTTAGAGGGTTAACAAAACCAAAGTCGACGGCCCAAAAATTACGTTGCGAAGCAGGGCGAAATGTTTTCGACTTAATCTCGCGCTGCGGCTTAATTTTCCGGAAATATGTAGCCGCCGGAGAACGTGCCCGTATCTGAAGACCCCCTCCTCGTTCGCCAGCGCCGCGATCCTTTCCGCCTTTTCGACCGTAATAACGCGGCACAAAGAGCCTCGCGGCGAAGCGTCGTTCCGTTAATTAATTTACACGACGGCGAGCACTGGATTAGGAAACCCGCGTACGATTGCGTTCTTCGCGAGGTGAGAGGTCTTAGGGAGGTGTGAAAAGAGGAACTCGAAGTTATTTGATACACCTAAAATGGTTGTTTAAGGAAAAATCAAATGAACGATATTTTTAATGCAAAACAATTTATTCTATAGAAAAATGTCTGTAGTTTCAATAATTTTAGAATAAAATGTATGAAACAGGTCATGTGACCGATGGTGGTAGGTGCCAATTTATTTAAAAATCTAGAATATTATTACACTACTTTCGACTATTGAAAATTACTAAAAAGAATAATTGCATTTTATTTAATCTCTGCTTGTTGCGATTCACCCGGAATATTTCACCTACAGATCATTTTCCAAATTTCACCAATTTTGTGCGGTCACAGTTGATCTCTATCTAGTTGTAGTGTCGTAAACCTCCAACCCATTTCGCCGATGATCTCGCAATGACGTAGCTATTACGGATCAGTTTTAATCGCTTTCGATCAGCACTCCAACGATTCCCGGGTAACTTTTAAACCGCGTTTTTCTGTGTAGCGCGCCGAGCCTGTGAAACTCGCTCGCTCGGCGGCGAACATTTTTAATTGGAACATAAATTCTCGCAATTCAGGGTCGGAAGTTTTCGCGTCGGCCGCGCGAGAGGCGAGCACCGAAAGTGGGCTTCGAAACTAGAGCGAAACGAGGGAAGCGGGTGCGGAGCCGTTCGTTTCAACTCGGAAACGTTTTTCGCGTTTTCCGAGGGTGAGCGGAAAATAAAGGGAAACGGTGTGTGGCGGGTAACACGGCTGGTGTTGCGAAAACGAACGTGAATAATAGAGGGAGAAAGGAGTCAGTTCCGAAGGAAGACGAAATCGTTTTCCCTATAGATGGAATTTTGCAGCGCGCGCGAAGGGCATTCGGCGAAAGTCTGGAGAGCCCTGGGTCCACGGAAAATTTTCGCAGACGGTGGCATTACTTTTTACGAGTGTAGCACCCAAGAGACGGACCGTATCCGCGGGCCGCGCTCTCTAACTGCTCCATATTTTATACCCTGTTGCTTTCGACGCGCGTTATACCATGGCACAGCCAGTTCTTAGCCTTTAAAATGAAAACAGATGCTACACGTGTTTCGACGGTGATGAATAGCAAAATATATAATAGCCATTCGCCATCTTGTAACCCTTAAATACCATAGATCGTCTGTGAGATCACTAGACAGAAGATCCTTATGCAAAATAAAAATTTACAAACTAAATTGCAAAACTGGAGTAGATAAGAATAGAAATTGATTTTCTTTCTTAATATGTGCAATACGTTGAAAATAATATTATGTTTTTAAATTCTGCTAATGTTTTTACTGTTTGAAATTACACCTACTCATTTTTTCCATCACAATTTCCATTAATCTGTGTTTCAATCGTGGTCATTAGACTGCGGATCTGTTATGCAAAATAAAAATGTTCTGCAACGATTGTGCTAAAGAGGGTTTAAATAAAAATTCATTTCATTCCATCATAGTTCTTTTACATTGAAAAAATCATAACAATATTTTTAGAGTTTTCTAATCTTTTACTGTTTCATATTTCATCCAGCCAATTTCATCATAAATGCATACAAATTTAATTGTAAACAATCTAGTAAATCATGGTTCCATAATTATTTTCACGATTTGCATATATTTTGGTTATTTGTGAATGAATAACAAATTTATGAAGGGAAGGTCTCGAATTAATTTGTGTACCTAGTACTATGAAATTATTGAAAGATTTAGTGTGAAAGCTACATTCGGTGAAAGATCATTCTGAATTTATGATATCGCGACGCGTCTTGAAAATAAGTTACTCGAACTGTGACCAGCTGACATGCATTTTATATATGGAAATATTACAACGCAGAATAGGAAGTAAATCGAAAACAAGGCCATATCAAAACCATGTGTACATGAACTTTGAAATAAAAAAAATGGTTCATGTAACCACATACTCTTGAATAAGAACAAATATGCAGAATCACTCCGTTATTCCTACGTGTTTTGACTCATCCTCTACATCAAAATAAACAGAGGTTAAAAAAATATTTATATCTCGTAAAATTATTGAACTTTAAACTTACATATGTTTAATATGAGTAGACTGTTGATCTTAACTACAAACATTCAGAGTCAGTTCTGAGAAACAGAAACCGGATAAAAAGTAATTTTTTCTTTTAATAGTTTCAATAAGTCGGAAGTAGTGGAAAAATATTCTTAAATTCTTCTAATGTCTTCATAAAAAAACTTAATTTTCAAAGAAGACAGTCTGTATTTTGTAAAGACGGTAAAATGGTAGGATGGAAAAAATTTTATTCTACACACGTTTTACTACTGTCGTTATTTATTTTCACCCCACTGAGGGTTATACCAATATTTCGAAAGCACCTTATTACATATTTAATCGTGTCAAAGCACTGAAATAGTTGAAATTGAAGGGATGATATTATAATATTTATAATAATCATGATATAATATTTCGTAATGATGCTGCATTCGAAATGACATGGCATTTGCGTCATTGAATAACGAAATGGGTATGGTGAATTCCATAAAGAATATGATGAAGTACAAAACACTGCTTAGGAGGTTTATTAAATAGAATCTCTTTTATTTTTAATATTAAGTATTTATTACATACAAGCATTTATACAATACGAAGTATTCTTTTTTATTTAGACATGACTGATGATATTTAGCGTTCTCAGTATTTGTATGTTTAGAAACATTCTTTCGTATGTATTGAGATTATTATTATTGTTATTATTACTATAGTTATTATTAATTACGTGTCCTTATAGAATAGGTTTTAGTTAGACCGAATAAAGTAGTTTGAATAAATAAACATCGGTACGTATAGTCGTCGCGTACACTTCCGTCACGGAGAAGAGAACGCGCGCTGTACGTTTTAACGTCTTTCCTTTTCAGTTTTTTGAAACGGGTGAGAAAGAATGGAGTTATGTCGTCGTGATTGCGTTCAACTCAATCGAATCGCATATGTTCTCGGTACCGTAGCTACGCGTTGAAGAAGCTTCAGGCGATTAATGTGTATGTTCGTATGTACGTGTATGTGTCCATAGGATCTCGTTATCGCGCCTTTACGGAGCAGTGTGCTACAATTTCGTCGATAAAGAGAAAAATACGTCGGTTCTCGTTAAACCGTTAGGTTCTTAGGTATCGCGCGATTCGAACGATTCGCTACATCAAACACTGCGTTGTTACATGCATGTACGTTCAAAGACCTTATAGTTTAAACAATTTTGCAGAGGGAACTGAGTCGGAGAAAATATCTCTTCGCAGAAACGCAAGGAAAACATCACGGTGTGTATGCGGTTTGTCAGTTTTCCTCGGCTAAAAAAAGATCGGGGAGAGTCTTCTTCGTTTTTTTCGTTTTTTCGTTTTTCGTTATTCGAGAAATCAGAACGATCGGATTACATTTGATTACCATCGATATATAGTTGCCCCACATAATCGGCCGGTATTACGCACCACCCTCGATCAGGCGAGGCGCGGAAAACACAAAGCATGCTAAACGACATCCATTTTACAATAGTATGCCACAGTAGTTATCGAACAGCTTCTGTCTTAAACACCGATTACAATCGTCTGCTGAATAACATCAGGCGTTTACATATTATCGTTCTCTATCTGTATGTACTAGTATGATACCGCTTAGTCAATGATTAGCCACCGCTGTCGTGAACGCGGCGTGACCTCGAACAGTTGTAGTCTAAGCGAATTCCGCAGAACAGATTTTTCTGATTCGGAGCGAATCGCCGTGATTAATTGGATCGTGATTGTGGCCGGCGGGAAAACAAAGGGGAACATCGTATGCAAAACATAAAGTGGACCTGTCTCGGCTATCGTCTCATTTATTCCGCGAACGCATGCAGTGGCTATCTCACGAAGCAATAATCGCCATCTTCGTCATCATCACAGCTAGAAAATTTATATTAGATCCGCGAGAAACGTAACAGTAAAATGAGAATCTAGTTAGATACCTAGGGTACCAATATTGAGGTGAGTTTTTTTTCTGCTAAAAAGACAAACAAACAAAAAATAATAAACAGAGAGTGAAGGAGAGAGAAAAAGGAAAAAAGTTATATGATAAAAATAGTAAAATTGCTTGACTAGTGAGCGCACGCCCCAAAAAATGTAGTTATGGAAGAAATGTTTTTTTCCTTTTTTTTTTTACATCATATCTCTGCAGAGGATCTTACTAGATATGACTTTACACAGATTCCTTTACTATATTCAAATTCTATAAGGTAATATTATTTCTATCTCTTATGTAAGGACAATCATTGGAGCTTACCTCCTACGTCGTTTTGGCAGATACAGTTTCGCAAGTTTATCCGATCCGTCATCTTTATATATATTTATAATATGTATATATGTATATTTTTTTTAAAACCAATTCACAATTCTTGTGCTGTGTTTGTCAAGCCGCTTTACACATTCGTTTTCACGTATACAAATCATGAATGCAATCGATTCGCATTATCGGTCGGAATCGCAAAACATCATTTCTCGTCACAATTTTCAACTAGCAATTTCAAAGAACGAACAGAAACGAAAGCATTCCCAAAACAACAAAACAAATCGCATAAACGTCGTTACAGAGTACGGTCGATAAAAACGTCTTAACTGATTTAGCATCGTATACCCAATAAAAATAAGTAAAAATGTTTAGACGTGTGTATGTTAAATGATAAAGTCCAATGTTTTATAAAAAAAAAAAAAACAGGCTTTCGATTACCAAGGTCCTTCAGAAACATTCGATTTATATTCTAACAGCATACTATAACGGACTGAGTGCCTATTTACTGGTTGCATAATATTATTAATTAACATTATATATTATTTTACAATTCTCGTGACAACGTTTAAAGGACATCGGTAGTCTTTCTCATTGTTTTGACGTAGTGCCCCGATTTCTCTACTTAGATCTCCGTTTCTACACATCGATAGCGCTTATTTACATTATCTCATAAATGACGTCGTTTCGAACATTATTATTATTATTATTATTATTAATATTAATATTATCAGTATTATTATTAATATTATTCTGTGTACCTGCATCGCTTGCTGGAAGCAACACGGTATTCTTTGTTTCGAATCCAAACTCTGTTTTCTTCTTCCGTTTCACCAGAATGTTTAATACACGCATTATGATAAAAGATCTGCAGATCAAGAATATCGTGTTACATTTACACATACAACAAAAATTATACATTATTTGCAGGGCGACTTCAAAGTGGTGATACAACACGAAATGAGCTGAATCTCAATTCAATACCTACGGGAAGACCCCTTCAGTACTAAAAATTATATTAAGTAATATGAGATCAGAGCGTGTGAACAAGTTTCGCAAGGTAGACAATACAATATGGTAAGAAATGAAAAAGCAGGCGACACATGAAATTCAAGCTAATAAAAACAAACAGAAAAGGTAGAATAGGACTTTATTGTACTTCACATCACCATTCGAAAGGAACTTTAGATTCAACTGATTTTAAGTCACGTCAGCAGTTCAAAGGCACCCTGTATGCATCG
This sequence comes from Lasioglossum lativentre, assembly GCA_916610255.1. Lineage (NCBI taxonomy): Eukaryota > Metazoa > Arthropoda > Insecta > Hymenoptera > Halictidae > Lasioglossum > Lasioglossum lativentre. The sequence continues at coordinate 23,107,432 of OU744362.1, read as the reverse complement.
ATATTACAATCAGACACCATTGTCGCGATAATAACCCATAAACATACCTGGTACTTGACTATTATCTTGCGGTTTGTTGTTTATAAAAGAATCCTGGAACGGATTTACATTGGCATTAGCAGCAGTGGGCATGTATGTGTTGGCCATTGGAGTGAAGGGTATAGCTGCTGGATTTAGGTTCGAGTTGAGGGTGTCTTCGTTGGCCAGATTGCTGGTCAGTTGAAGTATTGGGCCACTACTGCTATTACTCAGAGAGTCGAATTCCGTTAGGTCTAACAGGTTGTTGGTCACGTTGTTTTGTTTGCTATAAAATCAGCCAAAAAGGACACATACAGATACTAAATAATAGACGAGTAAACAAACTAGAGTACTACTTGTTGCTGTGAGCGCATTGTAATTTTCTGACGAGAAGAAAATTACAATCACTATTTAGGATCGGCTAGGCCGATCTTGGACCATTCATACCCTAGAAACACTATCTCACTAAACTGAACACAGTATATACACATAATAATACAATCTTTCAATCGTTCGAATATAGAAGCGTGATTGATTAATAAGAGAATCTAGAAAAAGTAGTCTAAACGTCTTTACAAAACGACCAAGGAAAGAAACAAATGGACAAAACTATGTAATACAATCGTACTCCTTATTCGCCGGAATCATCGTTTACAAAAATTTTCGATTCCCGAAAGTAAATGATCGGATGGCTTATCCTCAAGTGGTACTTGGTTTCGCATCAGCAAACTAGATCGTTGACTAATGTCTCGATAGAGGCAGCTACTTTAATGCTGTAAAGCAGCTACTAAAAGCGTTTCGTAAAATGTGCTTCGGAACTGATGCGGAAATTCTATAGCGTAAAAAGGAAACGCGTAGGTAGTACGTGGAACGCAAATCGACATAGGAAAAGAATAACTTCTCGCTCGAAAAAATCAGAGATATATAGGCAACGTATTTACAATACTACCATACAGCAGGTTCCGAGATCTGGTTACAGCAATTATTTCTATCCGCTTTTGAGTTTCGGTGTACCGGATTTCTCTGATTGGTATACAAAATTACGTTATTAGAAAGTATATGTTCATGCCCCGTTTCGACGTGGACGCCTATGGGGGAATAGTGGACAGTGGTGGACTGTGTGAAACACATGTTTGTAAAACGAAATAGTAATGTTAAAATGTGTGGAGGTCAAATAGTACATAGCAAAAGTAGACAGTAAGTTGACACGTACTGCTGGATGATGTACAACACAAACTCAAAGAACATGTATAGAAATAGATGAAGGGTATTACCCACAAGCCCCCTCTAACCTCAATCAAACCAATATATAACGTAAAACTAGACAAAATATTTGACACAAATTTTCTTTCGTAAGTATATACAGAAGATGAAAGCAGCTCCGAAAAACTAATTTGTAAAGTCAAATCTCAAAAGCAATTATTTACTACAGAGAAAAAGTTGTACGACTCATAAAAATATATTATGGCTTTTTGGAGTGTTATTTTTATCTCCAGAGTATAAATGGCAGAAAAATTCATGTGTCGAATATTTCCTCGAGTTCCCAGAATCTGTTACATGTTAGTTTCATTACAGTTAGAGGTGGTAGTTGAATAACAACCCTTGTTAGAGAGCAAAGAAAAGTACAAGCCACACCATATATCGATACGATTGACAACATGCATTGTGGTGGTAAGTAAGAAACAAGTTAGCAGTAAGAAAATTAGTTAGTATGAACACTGGTTATGAAAAAGGCATACATGACGAGCTTCAATAAAAACTAATTGGAGGAAAGATAAAAGTAATAGCTCACCAAAGACGTCTTCGAACCATCCGAATGAAATTATGTACAATGGTGAAGAAACGCTCACAGCGAAAGGAAATCAGATCTTTGATGAGCTCGAATGATAAAATTACAAAAACAAAACTTTTTTTTTCGATGAGTCATTAAATTTATGCTATTTATCTTTCTTTACATTATGTACACTGAATTTATTATTGATTAGTTGGTATTTTAACGCTCTAACTCTGTTAGTCGTTTAACATTTCCATGCTTCGTATAACATTACATGTTTCTCTTTATGCCATTAACATATTACTAAAAAGAGTCGACGTACATATCATTTTTTTTTCTGTATTTTTCTTTGTTTTAATCATTTAATAATTTCTTCAGACGGCTACCTACAAATAGTATACTTTTTTTTAACTAATACATGATTAAATATAAATTATAAAATATATGTAAATATAATAGTTAATACAATATACATTATTCTCCATACCTCTCCGTGTTACCGTCGGATTATCATCATCGTTATCGTAGAATTTATTTTGTTAGTTATTGGAGAATAGTCGTGCGATTAGATGAACTCGTTTTTTTTTTTAATAGCGATAAATAATATGCCAGTAGTATAGTTGTTTTTTTCTTTTGTATTTGTCAACCATTGCTCTGACTACTTTTGCAATGTACAATATACGGAAAATTGTTTTGCGTTATAATGATAGTTTGTATAAAGCGATCTCTTTTTCTCTACCGGGCTAAATTATGATTTTCATAGGCAGTTCCTTCCGATGTTATCCACGGGAAAGCGCAATAGACTTTGTTATTTAAACAACTATGTATAGTACATGTATATTTATTTATTTCCCTCAAACTTAATCTCTCTTGTTGCTTTCTTCGCGATTACCACAAAAAACATCTCAAACAACAGAATTCATTATATACAAATCAACGATCGATTTTCTCTCATCATACGCTTGTTCTCGTAATTTCAAATGAAAACAAAGGGGTGGGGGTGTGAGATAATTAATCATTACGTTTCGCATTTCACTCGTAATTCCGTTCTAAAAATCGTTTGCTTTGAAAATGAAATATGTATACTTTACTATTCTCGATTGTTCTTCGATCTTTCTTTTCTCTGATTCTGAGCATAAAAACATACATTACAATTAGTACAAGTATACAAATAATGTGGCACATGATCTAATCCTACATTTCATATTCGTTTGGAAAACAATGCTCGTACTCTCCTATCTATTTTCATTCGTGGTAATACCGTTCCCACTTGAACAACCGGGAACGTCTGTGTAAAATAATATTAACGTGAACCGCATATCGATGCTATAGAATAAATACACAGGATAAAGTGACACCATAACACAATGATTTGAAAATAGACTAGTAACTGTTACAAACTTCACGATCGGTTATTTATAGTTTACGCTCAGTGTGCGTGTGGATCAATCAATCGTGAATCTATAAATAACATTCATTACATATGTAAATGACTAGAGCATTACCCTGAATCATTCAAAACACAGCGTTTTACTTTTGTATGCACTCAACTATTGTTTCGTTCATGAATACGTCCGTTTTGAATCATCAAGGATTATTCGCAACATTCTGTATTGACCAAACACTATTTCGACACTACAATTTTTTTACATGTCTTTCGATTCAGACTATTTTACCTTACTTTTCTCTTTTCTCATTCTTCGAAAAAGCCTTTTATCTTTTCTTTTTTAAAATGACTGAGCATTGCGTTCTCCTTTACATGAACGCCACTAAGAATCAGTCAACATTGTTACGTACGTAATGGCTAGTATTGTGCAATTGTTTATTTTACGTTAGTTACATCGGTTAACCATTAATCCTTCCTTTGGGAAAAAAAAAACAAGACCTACATCTCGATAGATACAAGCCGTAGCGCGTGTGTATATATGCGCCGTATCCACTCGGGTTTTATTTAAATAATATATGCATTCGATAGAAATAACGAATTTTGTTGATCACTAGGAAAACAATTTTCCAGTTGTCTAAAACGGCGTTTGTCCGTGGAAAAATACCTCTTACTTTACAGCGCCTCGTGAGATCAAAACGAATATGTTCAAACGTTCCGTGGAAACTCCAATCAGTGTCTAGGTGTAAGTAGTGTACGCATGTGTATGTGTGAGGAATTAGCGGTGTCAGTTAAACGCTAGTCTGGTTTCTAAGCCTTGTAAAGGACGTTTGATGTAGTATTATTGTCGAATGACCTAAAACCAAATGAACTTACAATTCTTTGAGATGCTCTTCGATGTTATCATTTCGATCTACTCTTTGTTATTGTGATCTACTCTCTCTTTTTCATTGATCAATGAGAAATCCAGTTATATCATGGGCTTGTATAAGTTTTCGTATGATGTTTTTCTTGGTAGATATTCAGTATGTAACTCTTACACATACGTTTAAATGGTAAATGTTCTCACGAATCATCGTAACTGCTTAATTTTTATTATACTTACACGGTAGCATTGTCCAGTGTAATCGATTGACTGTTGATACCGTTTCCATGATTCGTATGATGACCGTTCAGTTCTTCTTCCACGTTACCCTGATTATTATCCAATACAATTTTACTTTCATTAATGCCGTTACTATGCGTGCCGTTGTGAACGATGTCCGTTTTCGTATTGTTCTCCGCATGATGAACCCGCTGCTCCCCGCTAATGAACTGCTGAGTCGCCTCGGATATCAAACTGGCCGTCATTACATCTTCACCTTTGTTACCCGGAGTCGGTTTGTTCTCATCGTTCGGACTGTTGTCTTCTTTCAACTTATCGCCGTCACCGCCTTCGCCCTGTATCGCGAACACACCAAGAAGAACGCAATTAGCAAAAATAAAACGGAAGATACACACGAGGCACTTGGACAATAACACCAAGGGGGTATACTGCTTTTGAACTTTCAAAATCAATTTCTTTTTGAATTTTCTTTAAGTATAAGTGACTCCGTTGCTTAAATATTCATAACAGAAGAACAGAACTTCATTTCGAGAAAAAGGAATAACATTTGAACCTAAGCAGTCTAATCGTCATAGTAGAAAGGGGGATCCAATTGGAATTCGTACCTTGGTTGGCGTGTTACTCTGATTCTTTCCCCGAGTTCTAAGCATGATCGCCTCGACACGTTTGCGTCTGGCAAGTCTTTCCTCTTCCTCCTTTTTGAGACGTTCAGCCATCTCGATCCGTTGTCTGTAACGATATCATATATCCTGAGAAAGGCTGGAAATACCACACCCTCGTACCGTGTTTGAAAGAAGCATCCTGACCTTTCCGCTTCCTCTCTCGCCTTCCGTTCGGCCTCTTCCTTCTCCTGTTTCTGACGAACCTCTTCCTCCCTTCTTCTCCTGTCTTCTTCTTCTCGACGTTTCGCCTCTTCGATAGCCAATCGCAGCCTCTGTTCCTCGGCTTCTCGTGCCTCGTGGGCCAAACGGAGCGACTCCTCCTCCATACGCCGTTGCTCTTCCTCTTCGGCGCGCACTCTTTCAGCCTCCAAGCGCGCTTCTTCTTCCTATTCAAAGAATTTTTCACATAAAACCCCACCTGCCTAGCTGGTAATAGATCATTCTACCCGGAATCTTCTTATGAACCCACCTGACGTTGACGCTCGAGTTCGGCTTCCCGTTCTGCCTGTTCCCTTGCTAATCTCCTGCGCTCCGCGATAGCTGCTTTGGCCTCCTCTTCCGTGGTAATCCTGATCTTTGCTATCATCGAGGCTGAAAAAGGATCGATCATGACACCATCTTCCTCTAAACACAGCCTCCTTATCCGTTAGGCAGCTACTCACCCGACATATCGACTTGTTCTTCGAGGTTGTTCTCCGATTTTGCTTCGAGCTCCGCTGGTGGCTTTCTCTCTTGTTTGTCTTCCTTTTTCTTGGGCGTTTCTTGGACCGACACGGCTGTCTGATTCTCTTGGTTTAAGTTGCTCTCGTCCTTCGCTTGCTTGGACACCGGCGCAGGGTTGGACTGTTCGATGATGGCCGACTTCTTCGTTTCCTCGGCACCTTGTTCCGCTGCACTTATCTCTTGCTGCAATAACAAAACGCAGTTAGCTTGAAAAATCTTGCGTACTGTACGATTCGTCAGGCAGATGGAGAATTACATATTCCTATGAAACAAATGTTATTTTAAAATTTTTCTTCAAGAAAAGCTTCATAGTTACCTGAGACTTTTCCGTGCCCTGGTCCTTCTTCTCTTCGTGTTTATCTTCAAGCTTGATCTCGTCCTTGCCCTCGATCTTGATTATCTCGCTAGAATCCTCGCGGATAAACGGCTCATGCTCCACTCCGGGGCTTTGCAATGGCGTCGCCTTTGGGGTTATCCGCGGAGACGCTTTGGCGCTCTTCGTCAGCTTCTCTGTCGGTTTCTTGATCTCGGTCACTTTCGGCGTGGAAGGTTTCTTTGGAGTGCTGTGGACCTTTGGCAGTGGTGGCTTCGAATCCTTTGTCAGTTTCACTTCGCCGAGCAGATCTGCGGTTAGAGTTCGAGGATCACGACCGGCAATCGCTTTCATCACCGTACACACACACGCACACACAGTATTTTAATGTGCAATCTCGAATTACGAATAAGAAAATAAACATAGAAAAATGTAACATAATCGTAGAAGATAAGAACAAATCGAAATGAATAAATTCTGTCAACATCGAAACTAAATTGGAACGAAACATATGTTGGCAAGGGAAATTAAAGGATTTTCTCCCATGCGAACAGTGGAACGGCTACAGCGGATTGTTCACAATTAACCGTTTTAGTGTCACGCATGATCGCGCTTCTCCTGTTTTCAGGACGATTTAAAAAATCTTTCTACCTTTTTCAAATTTTTTTAATTCGTGAGAACCCCGTTTGGAGCTGAATTTTTTTTAATAAAAATAGTTTTATCGTCTTCGAACGATTATCAAAAAATTTCAAAATCCTACATTCCGGATAATTCTTAAATCAAACAGAATTTTTCTTTGGTTCCGTAGATATTATTTGAAGCTTCGAATAGTCAATTTGAGAAGCGCTGTCACACTGCCTGGCGATTTACCTGATCGGGATTTTCACGAAGAGCCCAGGACACTAGAACGGTTAATTAAGAGAATTGAAAAAAGGGCATGCTCACTGTGTCGTTCTGTGACCGAAACACCGGTACCGGCAATAGAAGCAGGTCGCGGCCGACGCGGGGCAGTCGTACGGGGACGCAGATTGACGTTACTGCTGCCCACGCTGCTGGCGCTTTGCTGGCTCATGGAGCTGTGCGGTCGTGATGGGCTGTTCGGTGTCACCTCCCCGCTGCGGATGCCTACGCGTACCCACCCAAGGTGAACATCTCTTCATTTACGTGGTGTTAGGCTTATATGTCCGCGCGTATGTGCAAAACAAACGAAACACCGCGCGGCATCTTCGCGTCGATGCGACACTTCGCGGTTAATTAGCTGTCAGAGGCTTGCGGCTGCACACTCTATCCTTTTCGGGGAACTAGATCCCATGGTTCAGCTGACACTGAGATCCGTAACTTTTATCGAAGCTGTTCAAATTCACCTTGGACGCTACGAGCATCGATACAGTCAGACTACATGCGACAACATATCGAATAGAGAAATCCTCTCAGCATTCCTCTTCTAACAAGTAACACAACCCAACTGATACTCACTGATTTGAATGTAATTAAACGTACTTATTAAACACCGAAAAATATTAAATACGTGTTTTTTTTTTTTGTTTCGGCTAAATACGCTTTTTAGGGGTAGAAAGGGGAGATGGAAACGTTTGTGGCTAATTATTTCTTGAAGGATACAGTTTCTGAAAAAAGTGCTACATCCAGAGTTGTACAGTTCAGAGTGATGCACTTGATGGCGTCTTTGAAATCGACCTACATGCTAAATCCGGCAAGTCTGGCTTATTATTTCCAAATTTAATTGACCTTGAAAATCTCAAGGACGCCATCAAGTGCATCAACTCTGGATCTAGCACTTTTTTCAGAAACTGTATCCTTTAAGAAATAATTAGCCACAAGCGTTTCCATCTCCAGAGGTTGAGGGGTGCTTTCTACCCCTAAAAAGCGTATTTAGCCGAAACAAAAAAAACACGTATTTAATATTTTCCGGTGTTTAATAAGTACGTTAAATTTCATTCAAATCGGTGAGTATCAGTTGGGTAGTGTTACTTGTCAGTTCAGTATTTCTCTAAAGAAAAGATCACCAGAATTTCGTTTAGCTTTTGATTTAAGAGTGTAGTACAGCAGTATACAAAAACTTAAGGATATGCTGCAAATGTATAAGGTGTATAGAAATGTTTGGTCTTAGAGAAAAAGTTTGCCGCAAAATTGTCCTTGACCTTGAATTTCAAGGTCAAATATTTTTTTAATTGCATGATGCATAGAATACAATGCAGATCTTCGTCGATCCCAAAATGTAGAATACGCCTATGGCAGCAAAGACCAAACATTTCTTTACACCCTGTACATAGACAAGTCTAAAAAATTTTCATCAAGATACGTAACTTGGTTGAACGAAAAGAATTCTCAAAGCGCATCCCCGAAACAATCTAAGAAATGGTACTACTCTCTACAATTACTTGATGCGTTCAATTCCTCTGTTTGTTCGTGACCGTCGAGCTTAACTCTGCACGATGTTTAAATGGATTAATTGAATCGTAGTCGAGGGTGGAAATGTAGTCTATCCAAGGTTGCCACTGTCTTAGCCGGACTGTCTCATTAGAGCTGGTAATTTCACGCATTTCGAGAATCTACGAGTAGATTCTGAGAGATTATTTAACCTTCAATAATTCCCTGTTCACCAGTGTATCAATTCGTCTTTGACGAAGTTGCTTTCAACGCCAGCCCGAGCGATTCGATTCTCTAAAGAGCATAGCGCGCTCCCGCGAGGCTCTGACAGCCATAATCGTGAATGACCGCGATGATTCTGTGCATATCAAGATTATATCCTTACAAAATAGCCTCTTCTTTTCTTCTCGTCGCCGATATTTATGTACAAACGAATGAGAACAGCGAAATCAAACAGAGAACAAGCGCCATCACCAAAAATGATTATTTGTCTGTGCCGTTTGTGTATGGTACATCGAAACGAAATAATAATAATAAAAGAGAAATGGAAAACAGGCTGAAATGAATACGCAGAAAACAAAAATCGTAAATGATATCGCGATAGAGCGAAAGAAAAGAAGATTTTAACAACGAAAGAAAAAAAGTACAGCGAGTCAATGTATTGCACACTAAATACGATCATGGATGGTCGTCGTCTGTACAGTTTGAAACGTTGTGAACGGGATCAAAATGTGTACAGGTGACTAGTAAGATACGAATATAATATTATCTGTGTGTAGCTTACCAAAACACGTTAGACCTTCACCTCTGGTAGCCGAAAAGCCGGGAGTAGCGAGTACTGTCGTTTGTTCATAGCAGGAGCGTTTTGTTAATCAATTTCGCAGCGCGTTAACGTGCCAATCGACGTCGCGAGGGAGCTCCATGCAGACGACGCGCGGGTGCACCGTATACATGTATGCATGTATGTATGTACATATGTACAACGTTGTTAAGTATCGATTGTTAAAGAAAGATGGAAGCGTGAAACGCTTTGGTAGCTCGTTTTGTTAGTCTCCGCGTTGAATACGCAAGCGTGTGCTCGCCGTCTCGCGTTATTCTAGAGAACTTATCCGAAACGATCGTGCGACGATTTTCTGGCTTATTGATTCACAATGGCTCCCGTCTACGTCTCTGTGCATGCATGTGTGCACCCAACTCGAGTCAGAACGAGTACTATACAAAACCAGTGTGATATGTAATCCGAGTTCCGCAACTTCGAGACCCACCCCCACTACGAAATGATTCATATACCGCGGAATACGTCATTCCGGACAAAGCAACAAGTATGATTACGCGAAAACTGATCCTGCGAATTCAAAATTTTCCAAGTTGAAGAATTTAAGGGGTGCTATCTAAATGCGTGTAACGGCCCCATACTCGGAATACTAGAAATGCATCTAGAATGCGCCAACAGATTGCATGCTGAATTTTCGCACTCCCTCCCCGGCAATCAAGAAGGAAGACACGCCTGCTCTCAGCAATCGTAACAGTATAATAGGACCAGCGCTTGCGATTACGTGGAATTCTACATAACGCGATTATAAGACGTAAATCCAATAGTTCCAACGTAATGGTTGCATTCTAGCTCGCTTAATATTCGCGAAGTTATGCCCGCTATTTGTTGGAACCGTTTTTTTTTTCTCCATTTCATTTACATCCATTATTTCCACTCTAGTGCGTTCAATAATCGAGCATTTTCTTCGATATGACTTCAGATTTATGGAGCACTAGAAATGGCTATTTTACATGATATTATAAAATTAAGAAAGTATTTATTTTGATTGTAACACGCTCTAAAGAAAGAAATTTATTGATTAATTTCTCATAGTAAGTAAACAAATTTGCAACTGCGACGAGTCTCATCATGCTACAGTTCTAGTGATTAGATTATTATACTTTACTTTGAGCAGACCAGTACTAATCTTTTCTCAATCGTGAAGTTATAGTGATGTGCAACCGATTCCAGTCAGATTTTGGTACTTTATTAAACTAACATACCCGTACCTAGCTTCGTTTTAATAAAACTTTGATGTGCATTTAACGCAGCAGTGGGGGTAAAGTCTCGAAACAGCCAAAACTCAGCACTGTCGCAAATCTTCCTCGTTTCTCCTCGAATTCACTGAACAACCAGAAATTTCCACGATACCATCGTCCGCAGAAACACAAAAATTAGTAAGAAGCAGATATCGCGAGCACATCGCCGGCGAGTGATGCAAGAGCATGAGTCCGTTCGCGGAGCGTGTACACTATTGTCCATCAGTATTTGGACAAATATTTTCCTATGCGATGACATTAACACGAGCAATGCTTTCGGGTTTCCAGAAGCTTTACTATGAAATTGTGCTGGTATTCCTAAATCTATTCCACTATTATTAAGGTTCGTAGGTTATTATAAATTAAATTGAAAAGAAAAATCTACGCATAGTAGAGATTCGTAGCAGCATTTTTATGAAACTGGTATCTTATAATTATATTTAGGCTTGACTACAAAGTCAAGAAATCATTCTTATAATTACAGAGTGACATAGGTGGGCTCTTGTATGGCATATTAACGTTAACGTAATAATAATATGAAACTTTTATCAAGCTTAATAAAAGTTAGAAACCATGTCCTATACCAAATACTTACGGACCGTAGTGTACGAGAATGATGCTAGGCGGCCGACACTCGCCGACGAAGAGTACAGTATAATATTTACATATGTGCGGCCACGTATACGATAGATAGCGATGGGGGCTATAGATCTCTGAGTTGAGTGCACAGGAACGACCTTACCTTGTTGCTGTTGATTCTGGTGTTCGCGGGCCTTGCGGCGAAGCCTCTCGGCCCTCGTTGGTCTCGGCATCGGGACCGCGCCCGGCAGCGTGCCCATGCTACGTGAGTTATTTGAGCGTTTTAGGCTCTTGCCGCCGGACGCAGCTAAGTGTGACATGCTGCGACTCATGCTAGAAGCGCTCAGAGGCTGGCTTTGCTGTTCCGTCAGTGTGCTAAGTTCTGTCGGACGTTTCCTAGGCTGCGCGAGCTGGTCCAGCCTGGACATGGAGTAAGTCCTACCTGGCGAGCGTGTGAAGGCCTTTGCGCTGGAGCTGCGTCCCGAAGACGGCGGGCCATCGCGCGGCGACGGTATCGTCGGCATCAGATCGGTACGCCTCCTGTTCACCCGTAGGTACACCGAGCTAGGTGTTCCCGGCGCCCCGTCGCTCTCTTCACCTGCAACCAGTTCCCAGGTATCGTGAAGCCCCTGCTAGCTGGAGAAAACGCGGCACACCTCGCGACAAACAGGACACGTGTAGATACACATACAAGCCGCGCACGCACGATCCTTCGACATCGCAACACAAACCTCTCGCGGATCGATCAACACTGTTCAACACAAGACCGGTGCGAGAACCTGAAAATCTCGGGACGGGTGCGGGGTGCCAACGAGGCTGAACTTTAGAATTGCCTCCCCTCTCCCAAGCATTTTATACTTGTACCATACATTACTTATAGATCGTATCGTATCAGCACAGAAGGATATCGGAAACTAAACAAAAAAAAAAAGAAGGTATTATTAAAGTATTATTATGCTGAAACGGGACAGTTCCGTGTCTGTCAGGATAGTATACATCGGCCTTTGTACGTGTTTCGACGTGCTGAATACGAATATGACTTTCGTTTTCCGCGGAAATTATACGTTCCCGAGATATTCGCAGAAAACTTTCTTACTAGCAGGTTAATCCTCACCTCTGGAAAGCAAAATTTTTTAACTTTTTTATGTAATCACGTAGATTTTGGTGCGAAATTGGCGAAAATCTAAGTCTTAATGTTAGGAATCCATTGGTTCAAAAGTTGTGCATGTTTAAAGTTCACTGATTTTCACCGTTTTTGGCAGGTATGGGCGCCGCCATGTTGGTATGTAGTGAGCGTCGCGCGTCGTTTAACGAGCGGAGCCGCTAGGTGGCGCCACAACCATAACGTAGATTAGCTTGTGCTTTTCAGCCCGTGGATTTCTAAGATTAGAACTTTGACTTTCAGCATTTTCTCGCCAAAATCTACGGAAGTATATAAGAAACAGTTAAAAATTTCTGGTTTCCGCAAGTGAAGTTCAGCCTATTACACAATCCCGAAACAAATTCTCGACCCGTCCCAACCCGACATTTTCCAGTTCTCGCACACCTGTATTTAACACATACCCCAACACACTCTGTTAAAAAATGGTTGTTTTTGAAAATGTTCTTTAAATTTTGTGATTCAATAATCTTAACTTGAATAATAAACAAGTTTCTGTTATTCTCACTCTTTTCATACAAATTTCTGAGGTAACTGTTAATTCGGTACCTGGTTCTCATAAATTCTTGTACGATTACAAATGCGTAACGACTTCCCTTCACGTGTAATTTTAATTTTGAATGTGAATACCAATTTTCAACTTTCATAATCGTTATTGTTAAAGCGCACACCATCACTGAAGTAGAAAATGTTCACTTTTCTTTCAGAGTTGTTCACTTACGAAAACTATACACAGAAGAAGAGAAGAGTTCACACGATTGTATTCGGCACACAAAATTCTGCAAGGAACGACTAGTGAAGATTCGAGATTTCGAGAAACTGTGGAATTTGTTGAACAGTGTGATAGTGTCGGTGTATACACACGGCATTCCTCGCTTTCGACTACTTTGACACAATTCGACGCTCTTCTCCATGCTGTTCTGTGTTCGTTTGTGTGTACCTGTGTCTGTGGTTTTGTACCCGTGTTGAAGCAGAGGAAACATGCACGCTACTGGACGTCGTCCGACGAACAGAAGCGGGATTTGTTGCGAAAATGTCTTCGGGACGCATGCCGTCGGATGTAGGGGTTGCAGGGGAACAATGCTAAGCTGAGAACGACGTTACGATAGCGTTACGGATGAAATTGTACATGCAAACCGGTCGAGGAGTCTCCCCACTTTGACGGCATCAAAAAATCAATTCTTTGCATATGCTTACCGACTGGTATTCCAAATATATAAAGGTAAAATATTACTTTTCGAAAATTATAAATTCAGCGCATTTCATTATTCTCAACTCGATCAGAATAAATTTGAAATTTTGTAAATTTCGACTCTTCCAACTTAAATTTATGATAAAAATGAACGGATAGAAATGAACATTTAAAAAATTCATACACACTGTTGTAGCATTTCCTCCCTATTGAAATTATTTAGAAAATTAATGAATGTCTATGGAACTCCTGTATCTTGTTGTAAATGCAAGTGTATTTAGCATAAAAATTCACAATCTACATATAAAAATCAAAAGTTTATTTCTGAGAGACTGCCATCTTTCTTATTTTCCATTTATTCTGATTGAGCCACATTCATACAGATTAAACATTCCTTAGGTTTTTCTATATTAGCCAACTACAGCAACTAAATGTATGCCAAACATGAACATGGTTAGTTGTAAAGCACTTCGGTTGTACTACCATAACCTAGGATATTTATCGTTTATTAATTTCGTTTTTTTCAAAGAGTCCCCATAGCATCATTTTTCGATCGGCAAAGCAGGAAGACCCCCCGAAGCAGAAAATCCTGTCCATGCAATGTCCTTCGTGTGTGAGTGTAGAATCAATGGATCGACTCGCTATAAAAGTAACCGGTTTTCATAGCATTCGACTCCTTGAAATCGGTTAGCGTCGAATAAAGATTCAGGAACGCGCGTATACGAACGCGTATGAATGTCCGTGTGCAGTTTCATTGAATTCGAGCTTGAAATGATAAAACAAAAAAGCCATCAATGCGAAAAGTTTGCGAATGATATGGGTGTGTATGCTCTTGTGCTTGACAATGGTAATACAAACGTCACGGAAACATAGAAAATTCTCCTATCATGTATCGATCGATCGAAAATCGAGGCACCTCAGCTTCTCGTCGTCTATCTGATATCTTGAACGAGACTAATCGTACGGTAGAACACTAAAGACAACAACGCTACTATTAAGAGGAGGAACAGTTAAATGTTGTACGCCTTCTAGTAGAACAATACTTATCTAATGATGGTTAGTAAGTAGCCCATTACAGTGTATACGTAAAAGTGTTAGTATTGTTAGTGTACGAATCTCGAATAGCGTTGGATGCAAATGATCAGCTAATTACGTCAGCTTGCGGCGTCGATGTTCAAAATTCTTCGATCAACCCCTTGCGCTATACTTAGTATCAACCTCGTCGGACTCGTCATGAAGATTTCGTACAGAATTTACCGAAGCAAAATAAAACTCTATTTTGTCAAGCTTTCTCTTGTAAGAAATTACGAATGATACAAAGAAGGTAAAATAAATCGCAGTGCAAGAGGTGATGAAAATAAAATTAACAGAAAGGAAATTAGAAAAATGTTGAAACGTGTAATTAAAAGCTTCGATAGTTGGCATCGACGTCGCACAGCTTCGTGGAACGCCCGACGAGCTTGTTCGTTCGACTTTTCTAAGAGCTTTCCGAGGGCTCGTCGGTGCGTTTAACGAAAGTGACATGCTTGCAAGAGAGTAATAATCCCGCTTGTGTGCTAACGAACGAGAAAGACACAAGGATATGTATTGTATGTCGACAGCTCATTCTGGGACAACAGAACAAATCTCCCGGTGTTGCGGACTCCTCGCTTTAGCTCGAGGAGTTCAGGACTCACCACTGGCAGCCCGCTGAATCATCGGACGCCTAGTGTCGCTATCGGACTTATCATCGATGGCAAAGATGTCAGTTGTAGGAGGCAGAGAGAGGCTGGCTCTCTTATGTTTGCCGGGGGTTAAGGGAGGATCGGGGCTAGAATTCCAATTGAACACCTCGTACATGGACGAGGACATTCTCATATCTGCAAACAAACCATTGAACGCTGCAACATTAGCCACTTTCCTTCATCCTTCTCTCTTTCTGTTTTAATTGCGTTTGTCTTTCTCCCGGGGGCCACGTGGTTCGACAGAAAGTCATGGTGTTATTGGGGGAGTAAGTATTAGCGTGAGTTAGATTAAAAGTGCTATTCACAGATACTGTAAAAATACAATTTGCCTGACAGAGCCACCACCGGTAAGTACAGGTATAATAGCGGATGCAAAGGGACCTTAATTACCAAAAGGATATCTATCTGCGGCCGTGGGGTAATATTCTCTAGTTTATTACATTTACTCGGGCACATCTCGCGCTACGAATTCTCTCTCTATGTATGTACTCTGGCGCTCGGAGTTCGTATAACGTGTTCGGATTACCGGGAAGTCGGAGAGCGAAGATGAGGTGCTTCTCATGTGTACATGAGGATATGGACTATGCTACAGCAAATGAATGTAACCCGGCGAACGAAAAGAAAAATTTCCTCGATATACATTTTCGGTATGACGTTTCGACGGTGTGCGTCGTCGAAAGTATCGATGAGTATCGTTGGCTGTAACAAAATCAAATGGTAAACTGAACGTGAAACGTGAAAAAGAATCCGGGGATGGTGTGTACTGTACGAAATACGGCAACGTAACACGATAATAACTAGACTGCAGAATTTTACGCTAAATCTTCCGAAACGAGTGAAATACATATATGTATGTATAACTCTTCTATCGATAGTTCATTCGGAGTTACGATAAATGCCAAACTCCGCAGTCTAACGACAACGCTAGAGGATCGACTCATGCTTTATGAAGCTTCGGTCCATGAGCAATGGTAGAAGTCGTGTAAAGTATCATGGGTCGTGTGTTGGTGATCGAAGTGTAGATATGTTACGAGAAAAGGGTGGAAGCGCCGCAACTTTTTTCCAAGTCCGCGAAAACTCCGGCAAGCGTGTGTGCGCTTGCTGTAGTTTCCGAGGCTCGTAATAACGACGCTGGTCGGAAAGCACTGGCGAACAAATCTGAAATCGTAACGAGAAAAAAAAATATATATATATATAAAAAAAAAAAAATAAATAATAATAATCGCTAACAGCGCAAAGAATAAGCGAAATGTTGAGTCTCGTTCGCTTGTCTGCATAGTTTTCTGGAACGATGTGCATCCATGCGTTACGCACTGCGGCATCGATTGCGTAACTATATCGAACTAGAAGCGCTGTGTGATATAAAAAGAACGCAGTGAGAAAAGAAGCGGCCTTCGCTTTGTTGCGCTTTTCAATCCGGCACGGCGGCGGCGGTAGTAGTTTTCTGAGACTATCCGGTGCCAACGTGGAACAAGAATTGTCTCTCACACCAACGACACGATTCACTAACGATTCTTACACGAACTCGCAACCCTGACTCTATTTTTGCACGGTGAACACTGACGACAGACATCAAACATCTGGGAAGGTGAACGATGCTGACGAACTGGTCCGATTATGGCATTCTCGGGAACTCTTGTGCTCGGTCAATTTATACATATTATTTGCCCATATAAAACAACGTATGGCTTCTATGCATTTGTTACATTTCAAAGATAATGAACAAAGGTTTTACACATTTCATGAACGTTTATCAGAACTTTATCGAAGTTAGAAAAATTGTGTAAATTGGCAATATTTTTATCCATACTCAAGTTTAAGGAAAACCGAAAAAGTTGAAATAGTACATTAATATTTCTTAGGGCCTCATTTTTCGTGAATTTACCTTCACACAAGATATTTACACTTCTGCAGATATATAAAATCAAGAATAGATTAACAGTTCGTGTATATTAATGGGAGCTCGTTAAAAACAAATCTTGTTAAAAATGAAATTTCAAATTTTCGTAAAATTTGAACGTATCTAATGTCTTCTCTATTCATAGTGTGTATTGTATTATCTCATTCGGTATCGTCTATTTCTCCGTATTGCGCAACTCCACGCAACAGAATAATAAAATCGAGAGAATACTAATTGCTATGACGATACGACGAAAACAAAAGCGGCGCGAACTGGTGGCAACAAAAGAGCTGCAAGTACACATTTGACGAGGCTAGAATTGGAGCACAATGTTCCCCTAAAAAACAATTGTACATGACGAATATGTACAACCACTATTTCGCTCAGGAAGCGCCGAAAAATTTTATTAAAAGCCGCGACGGTTGGCATGAAACCTTTTGTCTTGCTCATTCCGGTTGGAAAGCGCTTCACACTGCCGTGATTTGTATCTCTGCCAGCATCGACTGAGCTCGTTGTAAGCCATTAACGAAACGTATGATCAGTGTCAACCCTTCGTTTTGACGTCTGTCGCAACTACCTATCTCGCACGATTCAACATCGATTCGCTGGTCGACGAGTTACAATGAATTCATACCGAATAAGCTGGCCAGGGAGACATTTTTTATTGGCCATCATCCACATCGAGAGGGTGAAAGCAGCCCTTAAAGTTGATTTTTCACGGATTTTTCCAAACTCCAAGGGCTGCCCCCTTTCAAAATGGATAATAGCTGAAAAAAGAAAATACGTGGGAAACATTTTCCCAAAAACTACAGAAGTTTCGAAAAACCTTTGCCATCCATACACTGTATTTAATGGTAAATAAAATTTAAAGATTTTGTATGTTTTTTTAAAGTAATGTCTCGCGCGGGCCACCTTATTTATCAGCATGCCTGCTGAAGAACATCGAGATAGACGCGTTCTGAAAGATTTTGTGTTTGGTCACTAACCTTCGCCGAGTTTCCGGTCGAGACCACCGGCGGAAGTGGCTCGCTTCTTGCTTCCATCGAGCTCCCTTTCGGAGGATCTCCTCGTGAGTGGCTGAGCGGCCGAGAACATCATCACGTTGGTGGTAGAGGTTGCTCTTCGAGTTCCCCAGAAAGTGGAGCCACCGGTGTCGGCAGGCTCCAGCATCCTCGGCGTAGAACTTCCGAACGCGAACACGATGTGCGACCTCTCGTTCTTCTTCTTCGCCTCTATGCGAGCCTCTCGCTCCTGGTTCTTCCGGAGGATGGCCTCCCGTCTTTCTCTCTCCGCCTCGCATATCAACCGTTTTCTTTCCTCGACTTGGTTTCGTCTGGAATTGCGATGGAAGCTAAATTTAATTTTAAATTGAGAGGGGTTAAATATAAAATTAATCTTAGCGAAAATCCTTATAATAAATTTTATTTAGTGTAATCTTAACACTAAACCTACCAGGCACGAAACATATAAAAGTGAAACACCTTATGAGAAGATGGAATTTACTACTTAAACTTTGCACGGTTTTTATTATATTTTTTGCATAAACGAAGAAGTCAATTCAGTTTCTATGAAAGCGTTTTTATAATTTCAATAACCATGAAATAGAAAACCGGTCGTTTGACCGTGGCAGGTTTAGTGTTAAATAGTAACTATTTTTTAAAATTAATTAAGAGAAATTTAGAGAAGGATGTAAGGTCTATTACGAATTTTGAACCGAGTCCCTTTTTATGGCCGAAAGTCTAAAAATAAAGCATTTCTATTCCATTTTACACCTTTAATAATTAATTATATTTTAAAGAAGTCTACACAGCTGTGAAAGAATATGATTGCAATGTGATTTTTTCTTCCCTAAATCGTGAGCCCCAAAAGAGACGCGATATTTTTTAGCGACACTGTACGTTCGCAAGGCTTTCTCTTCTTCCAAAGGACACAGAGTGATTCCGTCGTGGTTGAACTTTATGCAGGTGTCACGGTAATTTCGCTGGCTTCTCTGCGACGGCGAAACAGTTTAGCCCCGCATCATATTAACCAAGTCAACTTATAACCTCGTAGAGCACGTAATCTCGTAAAGAGCGTTTAAAGCACATCAATGTTGTTCCGAGTCCCGTTAAAAAAGTCATTAATCTCGAAGAACCCTTTCATTAAAAGTCGACACACGTGTCGAAAGTAAAATTTTAATGTATTGTTCTGCAACCTACTTGAAAATGCAGTGGAAAAGATTCTGTTTTGATAAAATAGAAACGAAAATTGTGTAAACATACACATGAAAGAAATGGGTTCACCCTAACATTTTGTTCAATATATTCTTCTATAAAATATTAAAAAGATATTGTCACAGAAGAATTAAAAAATTCTCTGAGTCATGCTATGCATTACAATTTTAAATAACGATATGTACAAAATTACTTTGATTTTTCCTTGCGCGAAATATGAAATTGTTATCGTCACGCATGCACGACGCTGGTAGCGAACGTATTAAACAGGGTGCAAGACCTATTAACCCTCTGATCTTTAATCATCGACTGCTATATGGAAATCGTGTTCCACTTTATTTCGCAAAATTTCACAAACTCTTTTATTATAGCTTCTCACTGAAGCACTCGTAATCATCGCGTGACACTTTATTTGCGAGCTATATCTCTGCTATACACTGCTCTCTGTTCTTTCGAATACTACCCTACTGTTGTCATGTCATCGCAACACTACGTTGCTTCGTGTACAGTATAACCTTGATATTTGTACAGAAACAGTACCGAAAGTGCATGCACGCGTCGAGGTTCGTGCAATTAATAAGGCACCCAATCTGCTATATGAAAGGTTTCACTGATAACATATCTGCAACTACTATTTACTACCTAAACGTATGTGCTTCCATAGTTATTGTTATAAATCTGATATTTTGCATAATAGTGCAAATCTATGTTTTATTTTATTTGTAACCAAGCAATCATCCCTATTATATTAGATCAGGCCTCGAAATTATGTGCTCGCGACGGCCGGTTTTCGAAGGCTACGCCCCCTTTTTCCTAGGGCCGCCACGGGGAGCGAGGCGTGCGGCTTGGTCGACTTGGACATAATTCCGAGGCCTGTATTAGATTGTTCCAAAAGTATCTTCCGTAATATGCGCACTTGAATTTATATTTTACGGTTAACTTTTTGTTAACGATTTATTAATTCTTAAGCATTCGCTTATTGGCTACCATAAAATCATCGATAGGATCCCTGTAAGGGTTCAACAAGTGAGCAATCTCTCCTCGATTTACGGGAGAAAAGTAAAGGAAAAAAGGTGAAATAAAACAGAAAGTTAAAGACAACTATCAATCACTGCGAGCCGGGACGGTCGAGCACGCGAGTAAGGAAATACCGTAATTCACAGAGTACGGTTTCTTCCCACGTGTCAAAGAGGTCCCGGCTAAGGTCGCCCCGTAATTTCTACTCGTGAGCTGGAAATGAAGAAAGGGGAAAGAAGGAAAAGAAAGAAAGAAAGAAAGAAAGAAAGAAAGAAAGAAAGACGACACAAACCTGTCGTTGTCACGCGATCTGAGTTCGTCGATGCGCCTTCGGCGGTCCTCCTCCCGCTGCTCCCGGAAGCGTTGCGCGGCGAGGGCCTGCTGTCTCAGCTCTTCCAACTTCCGCTGTCGCTCTTCGTTCTGTCTCTCGCGGACGAGCTTCGCCCTGTCCACGTCTTTCGCGCTTCCCGACGACTCCCGTCCTGGGAACAACCGTGGAAATCGATTAGTGCCTCCCGCCGCACAGTGCCCCTTTTGTTTGTTATTCTTTTTTCTAGTCTTTTATATATATATATATATATATATATATATTCTTTTTTTTATTTTATCTCAAACACTGCACACCCCGTTAATTGCTCACCCCCGGTGGTTCACTGGCTGCCGCGCGTTCCGTGCAGCCGCGTCTCTCTCTTGATCGATTCGATCGTAAAACGCGCGCGGCAAATTGATTCGCAATACGTCATCTATCTAATTCGCTCTCATTTTCGAAGCAATCGACATATCCCCGGATTTCAATTTACACTCGCAGCATTAATCGACTTTGAATGGTAAACACGTCGTTTTGTAGGTTGTTCGTATCAGCAATTTACAGCGTGGACTCGAAAATTCTTTAATGAACTCGTTGACTGTAATTACAGATGACAGGTGAACTGTAGTTATTCAAACGAATGTTGACTTCGTGTTCGTATTAATGTTTTTAGATAGTACAACACACGTGAAAAAGAGTTCAGTAAAGAGGTGCAGACAGTGAACCACCGAGAGAACCATTCTACGCGATACAACGGTAAACGAACTCATCGGACAAAATACAGCTTTCGTATTGTTTTAACAGACACACTCCTGAACCCTGTATTCTCGAGAGAAAACGGAGGGTAAAGTTAGTATCAGCAATGCCCTTGAAAAGGTGATACCTTCGGTCTCGTTATGCGGATCGCCGTCAAGGGAGTCCTCGTCGTAGAGACTTCGGCGTCGTTTCACATCTGTCGAGAAGAAAGCGAGAACATGTGCGTACGCACGTGAGATTTCAGTTATTACGGGCGGAAACTCGCGTAATGATCGGCACACTGCAAGCATGCGGCTGCGAACACGCTCGGTGTCACCGCGGATATATGCGAAATCGTCGATCAAACATGCGCCGTGCGATCGCAAACCAAATCGTGGAAGAATCGTGTCATCTTTCCTTCGAAACTGCCATGTTCGCCAATAACATTGCAGAAATATTTATTGATTTGATATTCAATTACTATTACCGATCTATACAGCTAATTTCCGTATAAAATTTTGCATATTACTATATTTTAATCATAGTATCTGCTGTAATTACTGACAGTAAAACACTGAATCGTGAAACTAACAAATGTTTTAAGGGGGTAGGACCCCCCTAGGGATGTCTTGTCCAGCGAAAAATATGCTCATACACGGACGTAAACCCGTCCCGCGCAAACCCAAATTTCGCCCAGTTTTCTAGGGTATTCTAGGGTATTCTAGGGACCCCCTATAGGGGTTCCTATCCCTTAATATTTGAAGCATCGATAAAGCAAGTATTGCAGGAAAAAAGTTGTAAATCTGGATCCTTCCCTAATCAGGAAGGTAAGATAACGCTTATAATACATTTTTCAGCAACGATGCAAATTTTTTTTCTACAAATTCTCTCAACAATTTTATTCGCAATGTGAACGACAGGCACTTTGAAACATCTCGATACTTCTCCCTCAGCTGTCGTAATAATGCGATTATGAAAAACGGGTCAAAGAAAGAGGCCATTGCACTTTTCTGGAAAATTATGGCACGCAACGGAGTGGCAATCGTAATCCAAGGTTCTCACGATTCTTCCAAGAGTTTTCCAAATCTCCAATATACCGTTTAATTAGGACGTGTATACTTCATTAGTGGATGAAAGTGTCTCGCGCAGATCAAACTGTGTTAGCGCTGTTTAATCGACAAAGCTTCAAGGAAACACACGAAACAAATTTGTATGTAGCTGCGTGCAAACATTAGAATACACACTGGATAGAGGCACAAAGCATATATAAACACACGGCACACGCACACGCACACGCAAATGGTAGACGCAAACGCAAACGCGCAAACACAAACGGGCGCGCGCACGCACGCAAATAGAAAGAGCGCGTGTGAACAGAGCCACGCGACCAATCGGATGCGGTCATTTCCAATTTCGACAGGGGATTAAAGTATTAATACGCATTCGTTACGCGTGGCATTAAACTCCGTGCAAATATCGCGACCAGTTCGACGAAACACACTGCCTGTTTATCAGGCTGATTATTACCTGACGAGTCGGCGGCGGCCTCGTCACCTCCTATTTGGGCGAACCAGTGCATCGTTTGTTCTGCGGAAGAGAAATTTGAAATTCGTTCCTGCAGGACTCTTTGTTAAAGCGACGGCCAGATACGCGTACCCCGGCGTTCATTAAGCCCCGGAGAGAATTTTGGCACCGTTCCGGGCTCGATTATACGACAGCGACGTCGTTAACGCGAGATCAAAAACGCTTCAACGGCGCGACACTGTATCAATTTACAAAATCGACGTTACTTTATCACGCGCGATTTCACGTTCGATCAGTTTTTTCTAATCCCATCGTATGGCTATTACTGCCGACCCGAAACGCCACGATGATTTCCGATTTCAGAGGGTATTTCCGTTTTACTCGAAACCACATTTTTTTTTTTTTAAACTATTGCCATGGTATCACAGATTTTAATTGACTTAAGAGGATCTTCAGCACGCATCCTGTTATCGCACCAAAATAAAAATATTTAAATCCGTTGTTCTTTTTTGAAAATCTGAATTCAAATTAATATTCGATAAAAATATATATAAAGTAATTTGAATTGCTTTCACCTAAAACAAAATAATTTGTGTACTTCAAATACTCATAGGTGTGTGTGCCAAATTCTAATGCAAAAAGTGTAATAGTTCTGCTCCTAAAATTTTTTTAAATATGGCACTTAAAATCGGAATACCCCCTAATGTTTGTAGGTGTGCGGAGTTAGTGTTGCTTCTATGTTAACAGATATTTCAAGTCGTCTCGTTGTTACTGCATGATTTTACATATTGACAATGTCAAAAAATCTTTTTGCATATTTTTGAGCAACTCTATTCATTCATTTCCAAAAAAAAGTCTACTACATTTAACAGCACTTTTAATTGTATATTTGAGCTGCTCATTTGCCAAATCGATCAACTGCTCTATACTATAACAAATCTGGGGAGAAATCTGAAGAAAAATGTATGCATTCGTGCTGAAAAAGTCATTCAGCGGTAGTCAACCTGATTATTAAGCAAATTTATTCCAAATGTAAAGAGTTAGTTATCGATGAAGTGCTTTAAAAGTATAATATCAAAAAGCTCGAAGAGCAGTTAACCGATTTGAGCACACTCATCCATTTTTCATTTGTATTTGTTTATTATTTGGTAAACTCATGCAGTAGATCTGCCTCCTTAACACCATAATATCAAGTTTCTACTAAAAGGAAAACTATTCAAACTACAGATTTTACAGAACATGAAAGAAAGTACACACAATATACAGTAATAAATTTTCTACTACAGACAAAGATTACTCGGATAGCCGCATATTTCTCTAACAACTACTGCGGCAATAGGTCCAACTGCAGATTTGCATCTGCGGCAACATTTCAAGCGTGCAATCTTAATCGGTATGAATTACACGCGACTCTAGGAGCAGCCTAATCTCCTTTTTCAAAGCGGTGCTTAAATCGCGGAGAATTACTGCGGGAAACTGTGCGGAAAAATGGAACGAAATTTAAGAACCGACCATTATACATATTTTCAGGAGCTTTTACGCGGTGAATAATGTCGTTACCGAAGATAAGGAAGCTGGGATTTTCACCATGAAGAGCTATGGGAAAACGGTGTCGATGGCCGAGAACCGCGATTTTGCTAACGATACATTCACGTCACTCGCAAGTTGTAACACGAGTGGAGTGGACAGTTATTGTGACGGTCGATATATTTCATACTGTCGTACATTATTAATGGACGTGACTCAACAAAACGGTATTCAACAGTAATCAGAGATCGCTATGCGGTCAGAATAACTCCACAATGCATGAAATTCTTTAACAAAATGAACACCACTATTTGTACACGTACTAAGCAATATTAATGCGAATCCTAGTAAAATTTAATATTTTTAATGGAGATTTGCTGTAACGAAAATGCCTAAAATAATTGAAGAGGATTAATACGTTTCTCTCTCGTTTCTCTGCAATCGTCCTCTCGTTATTCTCTATCGCTTAAAGAGAATTTGAATTTTCCATTGGAGAATACGCGATAATGGTACCGCCAGTATTTACACGCTTATTGGAATCTTAATGAGAGTAGAAATCGTCTCGCCATTGTACGAAGACGTTTATAGAAGGATTGTAGATTATGCTGTGCGGTTTCAAAAGTAATTTTGTGACTGTCACTCGTCGTTCAATGTCTTTATATAGTAATTATATCTTTACTGTCGGTTCATATTTCAGATAGTTTCCTTTAGCTTCGAAAAACAAAAAGAGAATGCAAAGGAGATATGGAAAATCAGTTGAAATATTCGTTTCGACCGACACATTTATTATCATTTAATTTAAGCATTTTTATTATGCAGTTATAATACAGTGTCAATATTTGATTGAAATTCACGAAAATATTTTTTGCCTCCTATATCCAGTAAACTTTTGAGTTTATTAAGAATGGACCACAGAAAATATTGTGTAACGTCATTTTGTGATTTTAAGTAATAAGAAAAAAAAATACGAAAATAAAGTGGAGGTGTTGCTATATATTCTCTTAAAAGATATTTTCACTTAATTAACAATTATTAATAAAAAATTTTATTTTATCAATAACTTTAAACTTACATGGTGGTCTATCCCCTTAATAACAGATCTCGTAACAACTTCTATGAAATTACCTTACCACGATTTTTTGCCGAAAAATGATCTCGCCCTCGGAAAAGTGGTTGAAGTCCCTGTTTCGCCGCGTTTTCGACGTACCCGGGGAAACGCGCAGTCAATGGGCGAGGGTCGCGGTTTCGTTAACGATACAGTCCCGCGATTCGCAAACGACCGGCGGTAATTGCGAGCCGACTCGCTTATTTTCGACATTGCTCGCGTACGTGTGTGCTCGTGGTGCTCTCTCGTTGCCGACGAGAGTGGGCGTGCTTTTCCCGGCGACGTCGCTTCCGGTAACTGATTGCGAATGTCGTCGTGTCGGAGAAAAATGCGCGGCTGGCTTGACGTCACGGATAATTGATAATTGGAGGACGAATGGCTACGAATGGGCGTTCAACGCGAGCGTCTGCCTGTATAATTACGGAAACTGAGGAGAGCAACGAGCGGATCTGCTTTTGCTAAGAACGAGATCGCGGTCGAACAACGATCCATCGTACAAAACGCGAGAACCGCGGCATTCCGGCGCCGGTCAATTACGCCATCCGAAGCTGCTTCAATCTTATACCGCCTCCTGATTAACGCATATATATATATATATATATATATATATATATATATATATATATTGCTGTAAATTATGCCGATTGTCGGTAACGAGTTTTTGATGCATTTAGTTCTTCAGATAACGCAAGTAATACTCCGCAGAATTGGATATTATTAGCCATCGGATTTTATGCATGATTATGAAAGAGATGAATAGGGAAAATTTAAGACAGTAGAAAGATCGAAAGAATCAATTCTCTCAAATGATTTAAATTATTTAAATTATTAACCCTTAGCACTCGAATGGCGACTCTGAGGCACCACTGAAAATTGCTGTGCCATTCTTAAAAATATTGTTCATATTTATATTCTGTTCGTATTTAATAAACTACTAGACATTTACATATTACATGAGATATTATATCAGCTTCATATGGAAAAAATGACAAAAAATTGTATAAAATGGAAATATTCTAGAATGGAAAAATCTTTCCTTTTTGAGTTACAATGGCTCCGAGTGCAAAGGGTTAAATTAGGAAATGAATTTGTATTCTGCTCCTGTATGCTACAGTCAATGCAATAGATTTTTCTTATGCAGCGCATAATAGGTCCACAAACGGATATAAACATCACAGGAACCGAACGTTCCGAGTCAAAGCAAGAGAGTGAAGCATAATCGACCCGGCGAAGATCTCGGTATCAATTACAGGAGCCGGGTGGACGAGAAATTGGAATTTTCGTTCGATTACTAATTACATGCTGCTTTCACGTGCCCGTTAATGGAGATTCATGTGACTTACTTTCGCGACGTCGACGCTTTAAAGAAAGATTCTGGGAAGGGTGGGGGAAGGTAAAAAAAAAAAAGAGAGTAAGAGGATAGAAAACGAGGTGGGTGCTCGTGTCAGCCGAGTCGGTCGTTTCCAGAGGACGACGGGTAAAGGGAAGGTTGACGGTGCTACCTGCCGATGTTGTTTCCGGTTGCTGATTGCAAATGTCAGAAGAGAGGGGAAAAAGTGTGAGAGCAAAAGAGGAGGAACCGTTGGTTCGCCTCGTAGCGACCGTTGATGGTAATTGGACGTTTCATTAGCAATGCGGATGTGGAATCGGACGGGGAGAATGGTAGGACGACGCTAAGCAAGAGAACCCGACGTAGGACCGACAATGACAGAGGCAAAAATAAAAAGAGAGAGAGAGAGAGAGAGAGAGAGAGAGAGAGAGACAGCTAGCGAGCGAGTTGGAGAAGGAGAGAAAAGGGCGATCGCGTTTGCGAGACGTGAAAACAGGGTGAAAGCGTTTCGACGTTACGGATATAAAGTTCTGTCGGACGGGCTGAAAGGAGGAGGGTTGTCAACGAAACGAACGAACCGAATGGCAGAGAGCCTGCATCGGCGAATTCGATAGAGTAGCAGTGGGGGGGCGGAAGGGAAAAAAATACTGAAAGCGACAGGCGCGGTAAGCGCGAACGTAATTAATACAGACGCTCCAGTTTCACGGGAAAAATGGAAACCCCGATTGCGCGTTACGCGAATCGATACGTTATCCAACCTAATTTAATTCCTCGGCTAAACAAACAAAAAAAAACGAGAGAGAAAAATGAAAAAAATTTGGAACGTTTTTACGTATAAATGAGACCGCGCGCGCTTCAAGATGATTACACGGGACCGAGAGAGCTGAACAAAAAATAAAAGGAGAGAAGTGGAAAAAGAGAGAGAGTGGGAGATGGAGAGGGTAGTGAAAAAGAATTTTCAGTGGAGAAATCTTTGGACGATGATTTAAATTACAGCGGTCTCGAGTCACAATGGGTCCCGCTTCCCGCGAAAACGCTCGAAAAACGGCGAGAGGCCCTCGGCGGTGGGATATACACACGTTGGCTCTGTTAATCTTCCGTCGCCTGGAAGTGAGTCGGGAAACAATGGAAATCCAGCCTTTTCATCTGGCTTCGTAGGCCGCGTCGGAATTGAAATTTTACCGTGAAGAAACCCAATTGTCGGCCGAGAGTCCTGGATCGCGATGGTTTCAGCCATTTCGCCAGGCCACTCCCTTATCCTCTAGGGCGAGCTGCAGATTTAGAGTTTCAACGAGAACGTCCAACGTTCAATGGTTACGACTGGCAATCTCCAATTGCAAACTTATTACCCGATCGAACTAGCTAGCTCTTTATCGTTCGTACCGGCGCGGCGCGGCGTCCTCGGTCGGTGATAAGCCCAATCAAAAGTTCGTTTTAATCTGCCGGATCTTTGAATCTCTTCATCCTCGGACTATGAAATTGAAATCACTTATTAAGGTGCTTTGCGATCGTAAACGGGACTCGATAAAGGGCAAATTAATATTTTCCAGAGATCTGTGATCTAGAACGCGGTCTTTTAAACTAACTTTGAGAGATTATTAGCGAAATATTGCTACGTAAAGTGTAAACACTACTGATCGCTACCCCCAAGTCGCGGGCCAGCGCGAGACTTGTCCGATCCTCTCGCGGACCAGCGCGACACCTGTCCGAACCTGTCGCGGCACCGAAGCGCGATAGTGGGGGTAGCCCATTTTACGTCATCGACTACCCCCACCCGGCGGACCAGTAAACGCGATCTAAGAAACAGCACGAACCCGAGTGTTTTTCTTAAATTTCACTGTAGTATGAACGGGATAGTGTAAGGTAATTTTGTTGATATGATTCCACGAACTTTTTCAACAGAGTATGTAATAAATACGTTGCAGAAACGGCCCACTGCGGGGTGTGACTATCGAATGCGCGGACCGGTTCGTGATTTCGAATTCTCTCGGAAAATTTCGCCGCTGACCTATCGCCGGAAGGATACGTATTCTCCTGGCGCCCGAGACTTATTTCTTCCGCCTTCGTTCCCATTTCTCCTCGGTGAATTTTCGAGCGCCCGTTGTTGTAAGAAACAATTTCGGCGAAAGTATTCTCGCCGGAGCTGTGGTCGGAGGCCGGAACAGGCGCCGCGAGAAAGATTGGAAAAGGGCTTTTGTATGCACACGTGGATTTCCCGTCTCCCGGAGATCCAAGTCACGGGCTGCAATGTCGCGCGCGTCGTGTCACGGAATGCTGCCTGCAATGCTGTGCAACGCAACCAGCCGGCCGCGTTCCTATTGGCAACAACAATAGGCTCGCGCGGCTGGCAAAACGCGCTCTTTGTCGTTTCTTTGCCGTCGCCAGGAAGTGTCTTTTTGCCGCGCGATTTAGTATCGCACGCACTGGTTCTCCTAGTAAATAGGATTTCCAGTAATTGTACCAAGAAGACGGTTAAAAATATTGTTTCACACAGAAATTCCGAACGAAATTGTTGGATTACGTCAGTATGGTTCAGTTGTACGATCGACATTGCTATTGAAACGGGCCATAGACTTTCAAAAATTATGAAATAATCAGATAATGTGCCGAAAGACCTCGTTTGGACGCCCGGTAAATTTTCCGATGATTTCCCGTCGAAGCGGTCCGCGGAGAACCATTTTATACGTGACAAGGTCGCGGATTGCACCATCCCGTGGGTCGCGCGTTGAAAAATCTGTCAGTAGATAGAGGCGAGGGACACGTTGTTAATCTTCCAGCGTTAGGAAGTGGGTCGGAAAACAATAGGAATCTGTTCTTGCCATCTACCTTGCCGTACCCGTTCTTACTATTTCACTGTCCTCGCGGCGCTTCTCTAGTCGACTGCTCTCCACTTCAGCCGGCCTTCCCTATCCTTGATACTTGAGCACCGGGTCCGGCTCATTGGCACGATACTACCGCGCTCCTCAAATAATGCATAATGTCGAGTGGCTGTCAGGCTCCGAGCTTAGATCGATGATTTCTTATCGGAACCCAGTCTGCTAGCTTCACTGATAATTTTACTGCGGTACGGGTCTCGTGAAAATTATATTTAGTTTATGCTTCTTCACATACGGTCATTTCCAGCGGTCATTGGTAGATTATATATTTATTTTATTTGAGGAGTTAGTTAAAACGCATTTCAAAATAATTGGTTGCATTACGTGCAGGGCATAAATGGAAATTTATTTCTCTCTTTGGTAGTTTTATTCAGTTGTGAGAAATTAATCGATACTCTCAAATTGTTTTAACCATTAGCACTCGGTTGGCGACTCTGAGGCACCAATGAAAATTGCTGTGCTATTCTTAAAAATATGGTTCACATTATTATTTTTGTTCGTATTTAGACATTTACATATTAAATGAAATTCTATATCATATGCAAAAATTGAAAAAAAATTGTACAGAATGGAAATATTCTAGAATAAATAAATCTAAAAAATACTTTGCCTTCTAAAGTAGGCCTCGGAATTATGTGCTCGCGACGGCTGGGTCGAGGGGGTTGCCTCGAGAAGTAGGGCCGCCACGGGGAACGAGACGCACGGCCGGGTAGAGGGGGCGTTGCTTTCGAAAATCGGCCGTCGCTAGCACATAATTCCGAGGCCTGTTCTAAAAGAATAAGTAAAATGTGAAAATTATATTTGATACTGAATTTATTAACTGATGGTTATCTAGGGTTAAAACGAGTAAATTTTCCGGATATAATTCAGCTTTGTTTAATTTTTCGAAGCGACGTACTTAGAGCATAAATTCACAATCGATTGCGGCAACAAGGCACTCGACGGTCCGAGGAAGGAAAAAAAGGAGACCGACCAGGCGGAACGCGAAATTCTGGCGGTTGTTTAATGCCACCGAGTGGCCTTGAACTATTATGGAGCAGCACCTGCCTCTATCCCGAGCACACAGAGCGCACGGGACCGACATGTTGAATTCGGTTTCACCGTTCGCGACACGTTGCCGCGATTCAACGAAACGCGTCGAGTGGCTCGTATTCCATTTTAATGGAGGCTCACCGGAGTCTGTGGCTGACGATCGAAATTGTCCTGGTTTCTCATCCCAGCGACGCCGGAGTGTTCTACTAATATTTAACGAGCGAGCCAGGGGGCCGAGGGAGATGGGCAAACCCCCGTGTGCAACGATCCTGCGCGAATTTGTTTCTGTTTCTGGTCTTGCAGCTTAATTGTACTCACGCTTAACGCGCCGCGCTGATGTTCGCCAAAATACGCTGCCAATTACGTTATAATCCCGCTTAAATATTTCTGTCACTAATTTAACCAGGTCTCGCATTCCTGGGAGCATTTTGCGTCTGTCCACCATGGTCGGGACAGTTCTTTTGTGGACAAAGATTTGATAATAATTAGCGTCGATTTCAGACAGTTAAATCTATAAATATTTAATAATTATCCAATACTAAAAAAATCTTGATAGAATGGACCAACTCATGCGAGGAGTATCCGTTAATACCGAAAGTTCGTTACAATGAAGTAGGTCTTCCGAATGCGTACGTCAAAAAAATCGATAAATTAATAACTTTGCGTACTTCTGCAGCTACATGTTTTGAATTAAAGTTAAGCCCCACGAAGTTTAATTCCAGAGAAAAGTTTTCATTTTATTATTAACCCTAGTCGGTGGGAGGTCCGGGATATTCCTGGCGCAACTGTTTTACCATTCGGGATAAAAACAAGTCTGTGCAAAACAAAACCAATGAAATCAGGCCGAGGTTTTACTGTACTTTAACCGTTTTACTTGTTACAATTTCATAATCACTGAACATGTTCGCAGGCGTAATTAAAATCACATTTGTAAATTCTCAACAGAAACTTTCCTCGATGGTAATTACCTTCGAAAGTAATCAGTTGACGTATGTCAACGGATGTAGGAGTTAATGCATTTACTCGTTTATAGTAGGTACTCGACGCGAGGTTGAAGAAAAATGAAAACACTGTTTCGTCAACTGAAAGTTTCACTATTGTTTTGCAATTCCGAACTGTTAATGTATCCACTCATTTATAATATTCATTATTGTATGGAGATACCAAGATTGAAGACACTTAAGATTCGATATACTAGATTGTAAACCATGTGGTCACTAAAGGACCTCGTTGTTAATGCGACCACGTTAAAATAAACTATTAAAAAAAAAAAGATTGAAGAAATTCTAAAACGATTTATTCAAGTCACCCGGACCAAAATAATATTTCATAGTACGTGTTAAGTTGGAAATTGTTGGGAGCAAACCTAATAGGGAATACAAAGGAAGGGGACATTTTATTTTCCGAACAAGGAAAACATCGGTTCCCATTCCGCTTTGTGAACCAACAATACAATAAAACGAGAGCGTTCAATTGAAAGCGTTTCCATCTTCACCTATCGCTGGATCAGCCTCGAAATGCGCGTGTTCAAACACGGCTGCTAGATCTATCTCTCTCTCTCTCTCTCTATCTCTCTGGAGCTTCTTCTGGCGAAACGGATATTTTAGAGCTCACCGATCACCGATCTTTTGTTACCCTTCCGGACAAATACACCCGTTATTATCAATTTCACGAACGTTTTCCACGGTTGGTTAAACCCGGCCGCTTTTGAAGCGCACGTGACCCGGTAAGCGAAGTGCGAGAGAAGGGATTAAAACGTTATTAAATCCATTTCTCGTTTTACAACGCGTGTTGTAGCACGGGATTATATTCGCAATCTGACGCGTGTTAGGGCTGGATATTCGTTGGACGAGTGCACGGTGTCGATATAAATCGATTTGAAATCGACCGCGGCGCAGTTAACACGGCTTTTCCAATTTTTCATTTTTTTTTATCTCTGGTGTCTAAATACCAATTGAAGAATTACTTAGAATTTTTTCTTGTAAATAGCAATAGCGTAGTAAACTATCCCCACAATTTCCAAAATACCGGTTCAATAATTGTGTAAAATAAATTCATAAAAATTCATGAATGTTCCCTAATTTACACCGGACTACCGGCGTGACGACTAAACATTTCGCGAACGGCCGTTGCGGCAAAAGGGAAACGATACTCTCGAGACGGCATGCCAAATCATTCGTTCAGCGACTAACACGATCACGGACATGCACGGTGTTCGCAATTTGTACGATAGCCTGTAATACATGTAATCGGGACGATGGAAGAAAGCGTCGTGGCATTTGCAACGTTTATGTGTGCCTGAAAGGAACGTTTAACCCTCGTCGAACCGATTCCGGGTCCCATTACGATCCAGGAAAATTAATAATTTCGATTTTTTCGGTAGTGAATTGAAACCTTCCCAACGATTATAATTACAGTTTCCGTTTTACAGATTCTTTTTACTACAACATTATTCATTGGCATGATAGTTCAATCGAGAATCTTTTGTTAAATTGTGAAATAACTTAAAACGTAAATTCGGATCCCCCAGAATCCGTTCTGTGGTATCGAGGGTTAATTACGCTTGTGCTATGTCTACACCTATACACCGATCGTTGATTGATATACTTACCCTTCGTGAGAGAGTGGCGATTGTGTGCAGAACTGGACCTTTGGTTAGTTTCTTCAGAAGCGGCTCCAGCTGCAATAGACAAAAGCATTTTGTTAAATTACGCACGAGTTTACATTTTGGAAATACGTCGTACAGTCGAATATTAAAAAAGCTCGTTTTTAAAAATATTAATTATCATATCTTTTCTCTCGCTAACTCTTTTCACATGTTTTCAAATTTGTTTCGACATCTTCAAATTTTCGTCGAGTGGGGCATTAAGGTTGAAAGGCGCCCCAGAATTACGGGGCGTGAAAGTGTCAAGACGAGGACGAACTTTTCGTGGCATTTATCGTGAGAGGGCGGGCATTTTGCCTGGAAACGGGTGCAGAGCGTGTACCGCAAAATCTCCGCAGACGCCGCGCCGCTCGCTCGCGATTTCCACCGCGTCAGGTCGCGTGTCTTTAAATACTTTGGAGTACATGTGCTTGCGTCGGCCACCCCCCCCCCCGTCAAACTATTCATCAAAGTTGCCGTTGAGAGAGCACAGGAGAACGGATCCCTTTATGTCGACGCGCGGCGCCCATTGACTCGGAAGGCTAACTATCGCGATACGGCTGCGACTGCCGGCCACGTCGCTAACAAGCTTATTAACGGCGCCTTCATTAGGACCCTCGCTCCCTCCGACCGTTCCTAATAAACATCTTGCGACGCCCGAGAAATACGTCTTGCAGGTAGAACGCGGCATTCACCCCAATTATCTATCGCGACGAGCATAATTGGATGCGCAAATAGCCCAACTGCTCTCGGTTCGAGAACAAGAACGTTTTGTTCCGTCGGCGTTGTTGTTTCGACCAATTCATCCTGAGATCACTACTTTCCGCGAGCTGCTATTCAAAGCCGGAAGATCCGGTGGAATTTAACTCGAATTCAATTATTCAAATTGTCGAGAACTTTGCGCTCGTTCAGTTTCTCTGAAAAGGTCGAGCTCGCTACCGAGGATACTAGAATGAATAGATTAAGAATTTATACGCGTTCATTGTCCGTGAACGTGCAAAGTGCTTGCAGCTTAAAAAAATGGTAACTGATACTTTCGTAACTTTGTACTTTCGTAATCGTTTTTCTTAGATCGTACAGTTCCCATTCCCGTAGATCGTACAGTTCCCGTTTTCTTAGATCGTACAGTTCCCGCTTTCTTATATCGTACAGTTCCCGTTTTCTTAGATTAAGGATTTACTGTATGTCTTCCAGTTCTGACCTTGTGTGACCTTGAAGGTCATTATGTCGTATACGAATCAATCATTTAAAAAATTGAAGGTCACCTTCGTTTCAAAACAAACTACTGCCGATAAAAAATGTAACAGACACCATTACATTGCTTGAAAAAAACAGTTATAATTTTTTTCTAGTGTTTACTATTTGCAAGGAAAACGCTGGCTGGTGTTAGCGTGATACCCTGTATACGACTCCAATAAGCTATCAAAGATTTATAGTCGTATCTTGATAACCCTGTATATTTATACATCTACTAAAATAGAATGCTTAAGAATAGCAATAGAGAGTGGCCCCTTGAATAAAATGTCACATTTTATTCATAACTTAACCACGTAAACGTAATAACTTAACGTAAACCAGCCTATAAAACCGCAACTTGACGCAGTAGCATCACCGCGATATGAGACATACAAAACTCGTCGCATCTGGGGGATCAGCATAAACTGCGATAAAATCTGCGAGAGAGAGAGCTTGAAGCATCTCAACGCAATATTATGCGCGCAGGAGTGCCGTTTAAAACAGGAGAGAGCCGCCCCATAAAAATGGCCCGCAATGGCCGTTTCCATACGACACATTAAGGAAAATAAAAGGAACAAGGTCACACGTGAAACAATAAACGTGCGGCGGTCTCCCTTTAAACCCGGTATAATAACGCAATTTCGGTGGAAGCTTACACTTGCCGGGTCATTTCACCAACAATCGATTCAGGATTCCAGCGGAACCGGCTTACATCACGCCTGGAACGACGAGCTGACACGTTCAATATTTTATACGGTGCACATAGTCACCGGGAGCAATGGTATCGACCGCGTTGGTATTCCATATGTCAGACGACAATGGGGTAGACGGTATAATTGAATGGATCATGATCGGGGCGCGAAGTAATCGTGTTAGTCTCGCCAAGGATTTCGTTTGCCGGAGATTCATTAGCGCTGCACAATCTGTTCACGTGCGCAGTAAAATTATTATTATTAACCCGCCGCGTTGTCGAGCGTGCGCGCTGAATGCTCATTAATTTCCGTTCGGGCAACATCTGCAACGGTCCAAATCAGAGCGGCGTGAAACACTCGTCCCATACAGGATGCTGCGTTCGGCACCGGTATCGTTCATTCAAACGCTGTACAGCCGCGATTTGGTGTACGGAAAAGCTCGGCATGAAGATGAATCTCGTCATAGATAACGCTTCGGGACATTCGAACGCGTTCGAACTTTGAGTTACCGAGTCCTCCCCTGTGCCCAGCTCGAGATATTGCTGGGGAATGGAAATTCGGGACGCGGATGATCGAAAGCTGAACTCCCGTAAGAATTGGAATTTTAGCACGGGATCGGAAACATTCTGGATTATGTATGCCAGGGCTCGGAATTATTGACTCGCGACAGCCAATTCTCGAAGGCTACGGCCCCTCCACCTGGCCGCGCCTCTTGCTCCCCGTGGCGGCCCTAGGTCTCGAGCCAGCTCAGGCGCGTACCATAGGCGCTATTCGTGACGCATTAGGGCGACACCCGTATCAATAGATTTCCACATTACCGTCGAGGTACTATTGTCAAAGTTTTTTTTGTCCGTGATCCGAGACCTAGGGCCGCCACGGGGAGCGAGACGTCGCGAGTCAATAAGTTCGAGCCCTGATGTATGGTACAAGACAGCAGTGTCTAATTTTTGTACGAGGGTTTGTAGACTTGTAGAAGTAAAAACAGTAAAGAGAAGTTACTAGAAAGGTGGTAAATTTTGCAACAATTCGGATAAATAATCTCTACTAATAGTTCCAGCGACCTTTTAGTCCACAGCACGTAAGAAATCTCTGAAGTCCCACGTAAAATCGGATCTTTAGCAAGGGCGGCTCTCAAAGTAGGTCTTGGTTAAGTTCAAACGTTTCCGAACGTTCTCGCTTCGGCTCTGTGGCGAGCTTTCTCCGAACAGTCTCGTTGGCTTGGCTTCGCATTTGCCAAAGCGAGTACGTCGATAACGGTCGCGTCAAGGCACGCTCATTTGCCGCGAACAAACTACATTACTCTCGAGCGGCGTCTTGGCCCAGATGTGCATGCCCGAGCAAACGTGGGCCGCCGGGGTAGTAACAATAGGTGGTTGAACTTCGACATTTACGGAGGCCGCCCTTAGTCCTTCCGCCATCATCATCCGGAGACATTCGCCGAACCAATTGCGTAGAAGTCGTTCGCATCCGCATCCGTAAATCACATTAACGACTCGTATTCGTCAGGGACGATCGTTCAAGCATACTCAATGTGTTCAGATCACACGAAATTAATTTCGTCAAGGTCTACGATACGCGACTTCGTTGCCATTTTTCAGAGAAAGTTCTTCCTTAATGCGTTTAGTTTTTACTAGACAGCGGATCTTTGTGAAAAATAAAAATTGACAAAGTCAATTGTAAGAAGTGTTAACTAACAAAATTTATTATAAGAATTTTCACTAAAATTAATTTTAAATTTACCCCTCATAATTTAAAATTAAATTTTTAACCCTTAGCACTCGGATGGCGACTCTGAGACACCATTGAAAATTGCTATGCCATTCTTAAGAATATTGTTCACGTTATTATTTTTGTTCGTATTTAATAAACTACTAGACATTTACATATTACATGAGATATTATATCAGTTTCATATGCAATAAATGAAAAAAAAATTGTATAGAATGGAAATATTCTAGAATGGAAAAATCTTTCGTTTTTTAGTTAAAATAGCTCCGAGTGCAAAGGGTT
Source organism: Lasioglossum lativentre (assembly GCA_916610255.1). Classification (NCBI taxonomy): domain Eukaryota; kingdom Metazoa; phylum Arthropoda; class Insecta; order Hymenoptera; family Halictidae; genus Lasioglossum; species Lasioglossum lativentre. The sequence goes on along the minus strand of OU744362.1, from coordinate 23,070,190 downwards.
AATATAAAAATTCCATTCCCTCTTAAATTTATATCACGACTTTTTATTCTATTGTTTGATCTATTAATTTTTGTCATAAATGCACAAAATTCGCAATCTATTTATCAGTTCATTTCAGTGCTAGGAAGGACTCGAAGTTCTTCCGGTGCTTAACACAATGGAACGTGGAAACGGTAAGATCGCAAAAATGTATTCCGGGATACCGAGGCTCGATTTTTGTTGGCTGATTACCTGGCCAGAATCTTCGAATTTCTGGGTCTAATTAGTCAAACGGTTGCGCTTGTTTCTAGGTTAACACGCATGCCGAAACGTTTCGGAGGCCTTGCTGGGAATTCCTTTGAGGATTCCAGTTTCTGGTTGCTCGAGACAGATGTGTAGAATGTCTTCGTTGAGTTATCGGGCGTACGCGCTCGAGTAAGTTATTCTATCATTTATTAAAAGCAAGATGCGTGGCTAGCGTATTCCCGCAATGTTTCAACTACAAATTTCTGAGAGAAGTTACATTTCGCCAGCAAACTCCTTCGACCCTATGATTTTCTTCGCATCTGCAATGATTGGACCTACAAATCACCGGTTTTTCATATTTTTTATTTCACAGTTATTGACATTATAATTGAAAGTCTAAATAAATTCATGTCATTTTCATAAGCTAAAACATTTCCGGGGTTTTAAACAATTGAAAAAGTGTCTTCAATGTTTTATTCTCCTCTAGATCTTCGTGTTTGGTAGAAATGCATAGAATCCTAGAACTATTCTTGCTGGAATTCGTACGAGCTACTTTGAGTGCACCGAGTGTCAAGAGTCTCATGCTGAACCTACATCCCAAAATAGCCAACTCTTGTCTCTGCTTGTCGGGCAATCTATGAATGAAACTGTATCACACAAACCCACTGCCACGCTATCCTCATACAATCAATCCTATTCTGCGAAGTTCAGTCACACAACAGTCACTATGTACACTCTTTTATGGCTTCGACTCTTCGCGTGACTCGCGATCGTCAAAGACAACAGTAACATTCCTTTTTACACAGTGCTAATTCAGATTACTGGATTTTAGACTTTCGGTAATAAAAATGTGAGGAACATTAACAATACGATTGCTATCAAGGTTTAAATGCAGGCTAACTCTAATGGAGTCCTAAGTTTATGCTACATTGTAAAAACGTTTTTAGGGATCTAGATAAGACTTTATTACCGATCTAGAAATCTTTAAAAAATCCACGTAAAATGTATACCACAGGGTTTCTACTTTCTTGCATTTTGCAGATTCCAACAAAATACACTGCACGTATAAGTGCAAAAATGCAATTTCAACTCCGAATAAATAATTCCATCTGTTTTCGGAAAACATGGCACTTAAAGTGTTAATGAGAAAGCGGTAGCTTTGAGAATGGAAATTGTGGAGTGCACGAGAGCAGTAATGAAAAAGCGAGTTATTAAGATAAAATGCCTCGGCACTATGGAATTCTGGTCTCATTAGAGCAGGACTTCTAGCGAATCAGCCAATGAGAAGAGAAAAGTCTTGATGACAGAGAGTTGCTCTACACCATGGAACGCAAGTATCCGACGATAAAAGGGACAGGTCGTTAAAGCTGAAGTGTCAACAAAAGAAGAATTAGTCCCAAGGTATAATTACTCGCGCTGCTAAATATTCCGAAAGTCGATCGACAATGGTATCGTCGATCTTTTCCCGCTGAGAAAATGCGAATACACAGAGTCCGTTCTCGTTTAGAAAGATAAAAATTGAATTTCGAAGTATAAAACGGTAACGGCTCATGAAAGATTCATAGCTGCTATTAAACCGAAAATCCACGAAGAATGAAATAGTAAGAAGGCCAGAGGAATTATCGCTCGCCACTTACAACCGTATAAATAATTCCACGCGAAGGTGCAACAGTAGCGACCGCGTTAAATATTAAAGCACCGGGGAGCGTGAACCTTTTCGTCAAGTCCCGGTGAAATCTGTGCCGTCTTCCAAACGAACTTTCGAACATCGTTTCCTACTCCCCGTGTCGCGATATTACCAACGACAAGGGTCCAAGACAGCTTCAGGGTGGAATCGTTTTATCGAAATTTTAACTCTTCGGATAAGTTCCAGCGACGGGCAAGCGCCAGTCCCTTATCCTTAGAGATGCTATTTCCCGATCCACTGCTGTCTCCTCCACTAATCCGAGATCCGTGCTATTAAAACGTCGCTATCATGGATCGTCGTCCCCCGATAATGAAAATCTGAGAGCCCGTAATTCTGACGGCGCGGCGAGCCGTAATTTCAACGGAGTAACGATAGACGATCAGAGATTGTTACTCGCCGAGTGAAACGCCATTACTTCCGTCGCTCGAGATGCACGGCAGCGTGTTCATCGCTGCCGAACGGGCACGCAAACGATTCTTCTGATACCTGTTTATACTGTACACAGTGCGACATTACTATGTTGATGCAGGGTTTACGCGATAACAGTTAGTAACCGTTGATATGAAACGAAATTTGATGCATCATTTATTATTTATTATTGGGACGGATGAGGGTTAATAAAATGTTTTGTGGAATTACGGTAAATATTCTAAGAAAACGGGAACTGCACGATCTAAGAAAAACGAATGTCCCCTCCACTGCAGGGCAGCGCATCCCCGCGAGGGGCCAAGGAGCTCGAGCTGCCTGTCGCGGCAGGTTCGGACAGGCACCGGGAGCGTGATAGTGGGGGTAGTCTATTCTATGTCATCGACTCTCGGAGCATCAGTTGCCCGGGACAGGTAACTACGCGATCTAAGGAAACAGTGCTGCTATGGAAGTACTTCTTACTGTACTTATAATGGAAGAAAACAATATTATTCAATAATTATTAAACAGTAATAACACCAAAAATATGTTATCATTTGCGTCGAAAGACGAAATATTTTGGCAAAGGGATTTTGTACACGACCTGTACACTCCGAAAAAAAGTGACTACTGCCGTCCCGTCTGGTTGCAGAAACGTATTAGTTACGGTCGTGCGTTAACGCCGCGATTCACCGTTAGAACGAACAATAAAATCATGGAATAGCGAGCAGTTACGGGATGATCATCGACGACACGACACGAAACAAGTGTTTGCCGGCGAGGTTAGTGTGTTTTTAAACGGCCGCCGATGCGCACAGTTCTCGCTCGTGCAATTTCGGTATTGATCAACGCGCGAGCCTCGTCGCGAGGACAACGGGAATGAATGCAACTAATCACGGAACAATATTGAACAACTGCTGGGAAACCGTGTGAACGTGGTTTCAGAATTGCACGTTGCCGGGGAAACGATGCGTCGCGTCTGGTACCCGTTATTTTTTCTATGAATATTCATTTTTATATTCATCAGGAATCAATTTTAAACAAACGAAATCGAGAAAAGAATTCTCTGCTGAATGTTATATGATAATGACCACAGACTGCGGAGTTTCATGCAAATTCCATATTCGATGGATTATTTTTAAAAAGTTCAATTTATAAACTAGAAAATCTCTTATTTCAATTTTTCGCAATATTATTCAGACTGTTGAAAATTGCGTTATCGTTAAATTACGGATTTCATATGTCGTTTAAAGTATCCGCGATTGCCAATATTTCGATGGAACTTTTATTCAATTTCAAACAGATTTCGATAAACTAGATGACACTAAATATTGTTATAAATATTCGCACAGTAATTATCACAGAAAAAAAGATTAGTTCCTTCGCGTGTTGTTTTATTAAAAGTGACACAGAGGTGTCGCGTGAATTAAAGGTGAGATTTCGTGACAAATTCCGAGGGCTACTCGCGCGAGCATTTCTAAGTGGGAAGTCGTTTAGTAATTTAAGAAGACACGGCTTCTGTCAACTGTCCAAATTGTATTTCGAGTGGAAATGCATCGGGATTCGTGGAGGTGTTGGGCAAAGTGAAATCGTTTTCACGTGTCAACGAATAAAGGGAACGCTGCCACCGGCAGAAAGGGATGGCAACGTAGGCGAAGTAGACGGAGACACCCCGAGGAATAAACATGAGTCGGGGGTGAACCACTCGTATAACGAGCGCGTTCGTTTCAACTTCCTGCTTCGTGCGAACGCCTCTGCCAAGTACTACCACGGCAAATAATCGCCTGATTCACTGTCTCCTCCAGTGCATTATGAATAATCATTCTCTCTAGTCAACACTCCCTTCCTGTGTCCTTCCCTTTCCGTTTAATTTCCACCGTGGAGGCTCCACTCCCCGAAACAAGAATTATGAAATCTAACATTCTGTTTATTTGTCTCAGAAGACCACAAACAATATTTGCAGCTACAGTCACTCGCAATAATATTCGGACACTTTTAAGGGGGTCATCTCCCATGTAAGAGCTACTTTTTCTTGCTTTTTTTTTTAAGGACCCTTAAAACATACAATCTTGAAATTCTTACCACACATTTACTGGCATTTTAACAGTCTCTCAGAATTTTTTCAAACCAAAATAACGACTCGGATCGACTGTACACCGTTCGGAACATACTCATGTGTACAAAAAGTAAGTTAATGGCGACCATGATTCCGGAGGTTCGATCGTCTGATATCAAAAATTAAACGGCATTTTAATTTGTAGACCTGCGGCTATCGCCGGTACCAAAATAATATAAAAATATCGACAATTGAATTTTTGGTACGCCTTAAACGTTAAGTTCCAAATAACGTCATTTCTTTTCGTCTTTTTCAGCTTAAAAAAAAAAACTATAGCAGATATCAGAAATATTTTGGTACGGGCGAGAACCATAGATGTGCTGACTGTACCATAACAATTTGAGCGAAATCCGTTCAGTAGTTTTTGAGATATCATGATCGCCAATATGAAAAATACAGTTTTGAGAAAAACGCGTTTAAAGATTCAAGTACGATTTCTGGAACTCTAAAAGGACGTTTCCAAGAGTAGTTGGGATGATTGACGATCCAGATCGTCAGGAATGAAGAGCGGAAAACTGTGTTACCTTCGCGAAAACATTGGTTCTTCGAGCCGGATAACTTTTTGGACCATACTTGGATTTTTTGAGAAGTTGGAATAATTCAGTCACTAAAATAATTTGAATAGGATTTCCATTGAAACGCTATTTAACGAAATCGAAAATTCTATTGCAAAGAAACAGCAAAAGCACAGGCTAGAATTACGTGTCTGCGACTCTATAAGGACGTTTCCAAGAGTAGTTGGGATGATTGCCGAACCAGATCTTCAGGGTGGAAGAGCGAAAAACTGTGTTACCTTCACGAAGTTCGTGCTCTAATTAATGCAAAAAGCGGGCGGAAAGGGAAGAGAGAGAGAGAGAGAGAGAGAGAGAGAGAGAGAGAGAGAGAGAGAGAGAGAGAGAGAGAGAGAGAGAGAGAGAGAGAGAGAGAGAGAGTGAGAGGCACATAAAGGTAATGAAGCCACAGAAAACGATCCATTCAGGCACGGAGTGCTATTCGCTCTGACGCATGACGTCGCAAAAGAACGTTTCAGCGATTCGATCCTCTCCCGTGGACATCCATCAAAGGCGATCCTGGTGATCCCGGTGAACCAGAAGGCTCGTAATTTTACCGCGAGGCGGAGCGGCGACGTCTCGCGCTCCATAAATTCCTGTCCCCGGACAAAAGGATCGGTTCCAGGCGATCCTAGATCCACGGATCTATAATCGGCGAATTTACCGAGCCGCGGAAGCACGGCCGAAACTATCGAATGTCGCAACGTTCCGCAGTGGTGGGCCGTTAATACGAGCGTCGCATGCACGCTATCACACCGCAAGAAATTTATTAGGGCAATGAATGCAGCGGGTCCTGGGATCTCCGTCTCTCTCTATCTTTCTCTCTCTCTCTCTCTGGTGTCCAGCGAGAACATTCACCTGGCTTTTGGGGAACAATCGCCATTATTATTGTGGGGGAACGCGTACCGGTGACATTTTCACTTAATTGTCCGTTTTCGCGTCGAAACGCGGGTCGAGAATGCTGTAGAACGCTGTATAAGTCACGCGAGCATGAATGTAATTCAGTTGAATAAATTCCGTGGAGTTTAAAACGGCTACACTGATAAAGACAATTTAACAGTCTCGTAACAAGACGGCGAAGTAAAACTAAATTCCGGTCACGGACGTCACAACTGTTTGTCAGTATATTCCATCATGTTGCGAGTAAACAGAATATTTATGAAACATATAATTCTAAAGTATGCAAGAATAATATTTTTTCATTGAGCCTTTCAGCATAATTGCTATTGAAAAATGTTAAGTAATTTACACGAATAATTGATCAGTTGATTTATCAGAAAATGAAGATTTTACAATTACGTCAGCAATATTACCTGCACAAATGCCATGATCTGTGAATTCATTTAAGGGCTAATCGGTGTGAGAATTCTGAGTAAATCACCATCCCCAGTGATTTTCAGGTGTTTAATGAATCCACCAAGCGATAGTACAATTTCACCCTATCCCCATTTCTCATTCGCTTATCGCTGCTTAATTATCGACACAGGAAACTTTTCCTCCCCTCGACACACCTAAACGTTTACCTCTACAGTCCAAAAGTACGTGAACACGTGCACGGTTGCAGATAAAACACCTTTCACACAGCAGAGGTAATTTTTTCCACGTGAACGGTCACGTGTTGCCATGTAATAGATACGGTTTACGTGGAATTAGAGTGGCACATGATCGACGATAAAACCAATAATACGGTCTCGCAGACGCGTCCCCGTCACCGGGGGCCAGTTAACTCTTCGTTGTTTCATTTCCGGGACGAAGGCGGGCAAGTTCATTTACATGTCGTTACGGAGATTCGTGATTATCTCGCAGGATCCACGATGTATGCGCGAATACGTTTCAAGGACCAGAGAGCAAATATCAACCGTTTAACTAAGTTGGCAAACACCGGCTAACGCGTTTAGCAGGGTGTTAGACAAACTTGTGGCATCTGCGAACGTTCCGTTCCAGCTATCCGCCAAAATACACTCACGAGGCCCCCGCAGGGGCACGCCGCAGCTCGTGATCGATGATTAATTCGGTAGGCCAGTCCAGAACTGAGGGTGCCACGGTCACCCTACTCTCTAAGGGAAATCTGACCCTCTACTGACGCTAATTGCCCGTAAAAATCATTCGGTTTGTAATTACCGTTCTGCTCTGTGACATTTGGCCCCCTGTCGTTCAGATTATAAATTACTCTGTTAATGGGTGGTAGTTCACCCCTTCTCGTATTATTTCCCTACCAATGGTTGGCACCTGCTTTATTCTTAACATGGTCGCTACCAAAATCACAGATACAGTGACAATATTCGGACACTCTTAAAAAGACGATAACTTTTTTCATATCCGACCATACAACATGGATTTTTTTTGAGAAGTTAGAACAATCGGTTTTGTTACGTAACGTGAAAAGAATTTTTGAAAAAAATTGCAATTGGTCGAAATTACAGAGAAAATACTAAATGTTATGTTTTACAACATTTTTATGTGGGCTCATATTAAAAATGTAGAAAACACGATTTTCCCAACACGATTCTTCTAAAAAAAAAAATTCAAATTGTATGGTGCAATATCAAAAAAATTATCGTTTTTTTTTAAGAGCGACCGAATATTAATGGGAGTCACCGTATATGTCTGAGTTATACAGTCGCTTAACTGTTGCACGAGTAGTCCCATGGAAATTGATGGCCGATACCGCGTTCGCAGAGTGCAATACATTCGTCGCCGCGAGCGCGTTACTGCGGTCGCATGAATTTGAAGCCGGACCTTCATCAGCCGATATTGCCGGTAATTATAATTGACTGATCTAGTTTAGAGATACACCTCGGGCGAGTTAGTCGAGACTTTTGAGGTCCGAGTTGCAGCTGGTTCCGGAGCTATCAGATGTTGCACAGCGGGAACCCCCTGTTTATAACTGTCTTTGACGAAACTCGCTGCACTCGCGAAACGTTCGATTCGGTTTCCCCGTGGGATATATATTCCCTGGAACCTTAACCGTTGCAGCTACCCACTTCCGAAACTTTTCGGAGACATTAAGTAGTTAAGTAGACGATGAGTTTTGAAGGACCTCGACGGAACTAGGTTCGGAAGCGATTCGTAGCAGTTGCAATTGATTTGGATTGCAGGATGACATTCGGGACAAAAATGATAACGTCTAAACTAATCAATTTTTGACCTAAGTACCTTAATCATTTTTTAAAGGGAATACAAAGATACATCGATTAATGCACCAAAAATATAAGGTTCCATTAGTAAAAAAGTTTATCCTAATTTTTTTTTTTTGGAATGAAAAGTTTTTTATGATTAGTTGTTATTGCAATTTGTTGTCAATTGTATACTATACAACTTTTCTTCGAAATATGTTTTGATTATATGGTTAAATTTAATTATATTTACTATAATGCTTAAATAGGTGACGTCAATTTCGGTAACTGTCTCTCAACTTTCTTGCAAGTGCCACACAAAAAGCTTTTATTCTCTTTTCCACTTCATCCGATATAACGTTCATGTTCAATAGAGAATAAAGTTTTTGTCTAAATTTTGATAGTTTCTTGGAATAAGTGTGTTCGGACATCCAAACTTCAAGCAAATCGCGATTACGAATGCATTTCTCTAACAAAAATTAAATAACATTGAGCGTTGCAATTTATCGCAGACAAAAATTATACAGCAATATACTACAATATCTTGTTCATACAGAACAGCGAAAATTACAGGATGTTTTGAACCGTTTTTTTGTATATTGCATTTTAAGGAAAAATCGCTATTTCTAAATTGCCAGTTAAAATTATGAATACCTCCGGTCAAATTCTCCATGCTTAAGTTGTAACAAACAGTTTAAAACAAAAACCAGTCTAAAAGAGCAATTAGAACACGAGTAATTTAACTTTTTAGCATTTAAACTACAATAAACTCTTGGCTGTTATTGACCCCGTATTCATTTTATTGGATAATAGTTTTTACATATACATTCCTCAGTTACCGACTGACGATTTTATTGGATAATTAGATTAGAATCGAACCATGATTAGTTTGATTTTTGTCCATTGCATGCCGCACTGCGCGACCGATGAAAATTCTGGTCCAGCTATGGTACGACCGCTTTGTCTACGTTTCACTGGCGCGTTATTGGAGTTCGAAATAATTTTCGGCAGTTCGGCATTAACGCAGTCGTCAGCAGTGTCAGGTAACAAGGATAATAGGATTATTATATGCGCCTGGCAATAAAGCGATTATTCCCGATCGAATATTCGAATTGGTTCACTGCTCAACGGCGCTGCGCGGCGGCGCTCGTTATCTGCTGCCTGACAGCTCAAAGATAGCCGGAGTCTTACCGAGATTAAAATTCCACGCGAAACGCGATATACCCTCTACCGAATGATGAATTGCGAATGCTCACGTGTCAAGAAAATTGCCGCGTAACGGCCCCCGCTTTGTACCGGTGTTTTCAACCCGGCGAACAGAGGAACGAAACAAAAAAAAAAGTTGTATTTCTGACCTGGCCGGGCAGAGCGGATCGATTAATTTTTGCTGACTACGGCTCGTTAGGGGTTGCCCTGCCCTGCCTCTGCGGACCGGTTGTCAGTGCTTTTTCATTCCGCGAAATATGGGACGCGTTTAATTGAAATCAATCCCGTTTTACTGCTAACCCAAACGTTTCAACCCGAACGCCAGCCAGCTTTTTGTCTGTCTGACGGAACCACCGCACCGTTCGTAACATTTTTGGCGCCGCGCGATTGCCTAAAGGATTCATTGTACATAAGATAATTATACGCCCGAGCGGATGATTAATTTATTAAAACCATTTGCATAAATTAATGAGTTTTGACTCCGGATCTTTGTGGAAAATAAAAAGCTTGTGCATCGATTGCGAGACACAGGAGCTAAATATATAAATTTATATTTTTCACTAATAATTTTAGTATAGTGACAATAATATATTAATACTCTTAGTTTTCTAATTTGTTCACTGTTCTAAATTGCACTTACTCATTTTTCCCATAAATGCATAAAATCCGGAGTCCAGTGATTATTCTTTTAGGAGGCACGGATGTCTTGCCAACATATTGTTTATAAATGTAATTTGCAGTTTCTTACTTTTCTCACTTTCATCGACTTAGTTTTGTCATAATTTTTGTGACAGTTTCTGTCATGGTCCCTCTGAATATTATGTCGTGTACTTTGAACGACAAAATACACAATTTGACTATTTTTAAGTAATCTGGAAGATTGTGGATTTTACGTACAGTGACTCTCTTAATATTCGGACGCTCTTAAAAAAACGATAATTTTTTGATATTGCACCATACAATTTGAATTTTTTTTTAGAAGAATCGTGTTTTCTACATTTTTAATATGAGCCCACATAAAAAAGTTGTAAAACATAACTTTTAGTATTTTCTCTGCAATTCCGACCAATTGCAATTTTTTCAAAAATTCTTTTCACATTACATAACAAAACCGATTGTTCTAACTTCTCAAACAAAATCCAAGTTGTATGGTCGAATATTGAAAAAGTCCTCGTCTTTTTAAGAGTGTCCGAATATTAGTGGGAGTCATACTGTAACTCTTGCACATCGTTAATTAAAGTGATAACGTGCAATACTGCTTGCTTAGCAGGCATCCGAATGTTTATAATCTTTATCGTATTATGTAGAGTGTAGAGTATAATAATGTATTAAAACGTCTGTACAGTGAACAAAATAATCTCTTCTCTGAGATTCAAATAGCAATAATATAAAAAATAAGTGATAACATTTCCGTGACAATATTTTTCTTCGCATCTTATGATAGGATACGTTGGATTTAATAGAATGTTGCGACTACGAAAACTGTTATCGAAGAAAACGTTGTCGGCGATCGTGGTAAAGAGTGTGTATATTCGAATAATATATATTTGAAAAGGGATTACGATCAGAGTGAAATGAACAGCGACTTTTATTCACCTGCTTCGCGGAGGACTAACAGGCTTTATCCGCGGAACGCAATATTCGTTTAAAGTTACCGTTCGAAACCGGACATTTCACATGTGTAACAACGTGATCCTTAATCCCAGCTCCCCGCGTAACGATGCCGGCAACGAATCGAGCTGGACGTAAACTAAGATTGACGCTGAATACTTACATTGGTCGGTTTGTCGAGCGCGAGAACGGTTAATTAGTTCGGAGCGTCGAGGCCGTCGAATTAATTGCAGGTGCCCGCGCCCTTTCAAGCTCCTGGCGTCACGGTTAATTACCGACAACGCGGCACTCTTTCCCTCTCTCTCTCTCTCTCTCCCCTTCTCTCTCTCTCTCTCTCTCTCTCTCTCTCTCTCTCTCTTGGTGCTCCGCGAAAAGGCGCTTAAGTCAGAACCCGTAATCCCGAACGGTGCACGCGATCCAACGATTGGAGAATCGAAATCGTTCCGAATGGAATAATCGACGGACACGGGACTCCCATCGATCTCCATACAGCGAAAGGGATTTCGGATTATGGTAATCTTTGAAAGCGGCCGGGCTATTAATCCATTAACGAGTCACGGGGCGCGTCGGCGATCTGAGAAATAAATCGGCCGGTTGGCCTAAAGGTTTACCATAACGATTCAGTCATTAAATTGCAAGGGCGATTCCACTTCATAGACTTTTAGTTGAAACCGTGCCCTCCGAGGCATTTCGTTAGCCACTGATTGCTGCACTTTGTATAATTTTTACATTTCCTTCACTCATGCATTATGAATGGTTTGATATATTGCGCTCACCTCAGAGCGACCTCTTCGAACGGGACGATCGTTGGAACTCGGCGATGGCCATTGTCGAGTACTTTGGATTGGAAACCCCTTCGAAGTAACGCGCAATTACTCGGAAATTGATGCCTCGTTTTTGTTGGTCTCAGTATTGGTAGTTCAATACGAGTAATAATCAAATTTTAAAAAAATTTCCTGGAGAATATATTCCATTTTTCTTAGATCGTACAATTCCCGTTTTTCTTAGATCAAAGCTTTGCCGCATAGTATACTGTCCCTAGACCAAAACAGCTCGAAATAGACTGACGAGTGATTCATGGTCCCAGCCAATAAAAAAAGACCATACTCCACAGTTTCAGAGCAGCGTAACGATGATTTGGCATTCGCTAATGACTGAGGGACGACCGGCAATGTCCTGTTTACCGGAGCATATGCACGCAACCAACGGACAGGGAGTGTACTGGGTTGATCGATGATCCTGTTTGTCGTGTAATTAATCCTAGGACGTGCCGCGCGACCATGCTTCTGCCGGGTGACGAACCTCGCGGCCGCAATCGAAAAACGTGCCGCGGGCAACACGAGCCCTCGTGAAACGAATTTTGCGATACGCGGGCACCGAGCTAAGCTCAAACCGCGAGCACAGATGAGAAAATGACCGCAGAGCCGGCTAACGCAATTATCGCAAAAAATGAACGGGACAGAGGTCTCGTCTCTCGTACGGTTGCATCGATTCAACGGGGCTAGTCGACGACCGATCCAAAAAAAACTAGGGAGCTTGTACGCCGGTTGCCTTCGGACTGTCGCAAAGAAACTTTAATCAACGGGGGAAAAAGGAGAGAGAAGGAGATTGCTTGGTATCCGTGCACGGACCGAGATGTCCTGGCTTGATGAAACCGTTTTTTATTGTGGCGAACATGTTTAATGCACCGTGATACGAAGGTTACGTCACTGAAGTGAAAGAAGCCATTTAATTTAATTATGTAGAATTTTAATTACCTCTTTTTGGCGCCAGTCGATGGGAAACGTTCTTCTCTTATTTTCATATATATAATTACATTCTTCTTGGTTGTACACTACAATCTCGTAAACACCGATAGCATTGTTATAGCGACGTTCATCGTGTATAACAATTTACCGGGTACCTAATCCAACATGGAGTGGTTGTCAAAGGGCAAAATTCTCAGGCTGTCTCAAAGAGGACGACATTTAATTAGATTCAATTATTTGGAGAACAGTTACTATCGCCAATAATGCCTCCGTTCACTCAAGGGTATTACTATACCACTTAAAGTACAAAGGGAACTTTTGAGGTACTTTTGCAAAAGTTATTCTTTAGAGTTTTTACCTGGGCCCAGTGGCTGCTCATAATGAGTCCCCCGACTCATCTGGCAGTCGGAGGGGTCTCATTACTTGGCGTCACGTTGACGAGAGAGGTTGGTTGTTTTTCTGTGTTTCCTCGCCACCGCTCATGATCTCTCGTAATCGTGATCGGTCGTTGTAATAGTTTTTGTAAATAGTTTCCTTGTTAAATAAACTTCATAAGTAAATGAGTTTAATTATTGTGTAACTTGCCACCTCAGAATTACCGATGCATAGCGACATTGACGAGGACCAGATTGGGAATGTTTTAATTAATTAATTCACAAACTAGCTCCCCTTTGATCGCCTAATCCGAACATCTCCTGAGAGGATATTAAAACGATGTTAAACTTGGTATCGGAGATTAATTTCGACTCTCTTGATTAGAGGACGCATATTCAACGATCCGAATCAAGAATTAGGATCGGAGAGTGTTTAACTGCCATAACGTCGCAAGCTAGTCTCTGCACCCTTCGTAGCTCTAAAAACATAGGGCGGCGGCTGATCGCGAATGTGAGAACATTTATCTGCGCCGGGAGCGTCGTATGTCAGGTGCAAACATCCGAGGTGATAAACGATTAGGCTAGTAACGTCTCGCGGGAGCCGTAAGACGTTCGTTCCCAGCTGAGCGTTTTTGAGCTGGGGTTTGCCGACATAGATCCAGGTAATTTCTCTTGTTCGCCACGTGAGATTGGAATTTCAAAGTTTGCTGGGCCAGCGGACACAGGAGAGACGATTAAAGTTTTAACTGGATGCAACCATGATGCCTCGTAGGTTGTCAGACGTCCTTGTCAGTGCACGTTGTTCGCAAGCGAGTCTTGTTTAGACGACAACTATGTCTCCCCATTCTAGTTACGACCTAGGCGGAGAAAGTGTCTGTAATTAGTGATAGGCGTGATACAAGTCTTTCTCATGATCTTCAAACAATTCGATACTTAAGTACTTGTTTGGATGTTTCGATATGTATGAAAAGATAAGGAACTTGTAGTCGATCTGTGATACCAGTACGTAGTGATGGGTGTGATACAAGTCTTTCTCATGATCTTCAAACAATTCGATACTTAAATACATGTTTGGATGTTTCGATATGTATGAAAAGATAAGGAACTTGTAGTCGATCTATGATACCAGTACGTAGTGATGGGTGTGATACAAATCTTTCTCATGATCTTCAAACAATTCGATACTTAAGTACTTGTTTGGGTGTTTCGATATGTATTAAAAGATAAGGAACTTGTAGTCGGTCTGTGATAGCAGTACGTAGTGATGGATGTGATACAAATCTTTCTCATGATCTTCAAACAATTCGATACTTAAGTATTTGTTTGGATGTTTCGATATGTATGAAAAGATAAGGAACTTGTAGTCGATCTGTGATACCAGTACGTAGTGATGGGTGTGATACGAGTCTTTCTCATGATCTTCAAACAATTCGATACTTAAGTACTTGTTTGGATGTTTCGATATGTATGAAAAGATAAGGAACTTGTAGTCAGTCCGTGATAGCAGTACGTGCCGAAATGATACCAAGTAGTATTGGTATCACGTCTTGGATTAAATTGGTAATATATAAATACAATATAAATAAATAAATATATATTCTTTGTCACAAGGAATCGATACTGCTTGAACATGCTCAAGGCCCATCACTATCTATAATATCCTCATCAAAATTTCAGTGTGCTAATTCAATTTCTTGATGACAAGTTTCAGACTGAGTTTATGATACACAATTTATCGTTCTATTCGGTCGAGCAACAAATTATAATTTTTCTCTGACATACACGAAGTGTATGAGAATGTCCACCATTTTTCAGCGTTTTTCAATAATCTCATAAAGGAATGTTTGAAATATCTTTTTGGTATATTTTTATGGTGCAAACATTAATTTATACTATCCAAAAAATATAAATAGATAATATTTTTGCCATTTGACTAGCAGACTAGACAAATTGGAAGTTACTCTATGACATTTTTCGAACAATTGTTTAGACTGAAGAATTTGTCGGAAGTCTACAAACGTTCACGTAAATTTTTCAACCCTAAAGTGGAGGGTAGTTTTCATCCGACTGAAGTACGCGTCAAGTAATGCTGCGAGGTGGATATCATATTAAAAGTTGTTTAGAATGTCTCTCGTGAGATTATTTAGCGGCCGTGTTAACTATCAGCGGAGCGGTTGAAATGCAATTACGATTTAATTGAATGCACGTCAGTTTCGTGCTCTGATTCGGTTTAATCTTCTGGCCACCTGTGTCACGCGACTAAACGCATTGTCCTTCGAGGACCAGTGAAGTAATTTCATTTGATGTCGGTTCTTCCCTGGACATTTGATCCCGGTCTTGTTCGCGATGAACCTCTCTTGCGCTCTCATTCAAGATCGCGTTCCTTTAATTTGCATCTCATTGTTACCTACGGATCTTCCGTGGCCTGTATAACCCATCACATTATTCATTTTATTTGTCTGAAGCACGCTGTCCGTGGACATTAATTATGCAAATAGACGATATCATACGAGAACTCTCGTCAGAGAGAAAATATTATTCGGAATTTCATAAAACGACTTACGGAAATTGACTTGAATAGAGTTTTATGGGACATAAGTTTTGATTAACTTTAAAGTCATTTCTGTAGTTTAATTGCACCAGTTCTTTATTGTTCTCATAATCTTAATTGTCCATAACTGACTCCACCGTTGCTACGTAAAAATATGAGGTAGGTGAAATATGGAATAGTAAAATGGACCAGAAGAATTTAAAAAGACTTCTAAAATTCATGACTGAAATACGATTCTTTCAAAATAAATTTTTAAGACTAGATCCTTCAGTCTAGTAAGGACGCTTTCGGTGATGCGCATTTAAAGCGAATGACATCTCCTCATAGGTCCCAGAACCCGTCGAAGCGTGTTAACTTTAACTTAGTTTCAGTTTAAATCTCCAATTTCGCAATTCGAACTGGGTCGAACAAATTAGAAGTGTCATGCGGAAGATCTATCGGGGAGATCGATATCTGGGAACCTGGCCAACGATAGTTACAGATTTCTCTAACAATCGTGAAAATAACGGTCCCATGGTCCGACGGCAATTATTTACATAACAATGCCGGGATTTGCGAAAGACCCGCGAGCCCGATAACACGAAACAGAAAAAGAGAGAGAGAGAGAGAGAGGGGGAACGCAAAAAAAAAACAAAACTCGTCGGATTTAATTGGCAGGGAACAAAAGTTAAGGCGAATGAGTTTTCGCCTGGCCGATAGAATGGAAATTCCACGCGTGGCTCCCTCCGCGCGCAGATTTCATTCGAATCGTCAGAAGAGTTATTCATTACGAAATGAAACCGTACGCCAAAAAAAAAAAATAAATAAAGCAACCGGCACGGTGGAAGTGGAACGTTGTGTATCTCGAAACAAAGGCGTGCTCGAACCCTGGCCGGCGGATTTTGAATCCGCGGGGGGGGGGGGGGGGGGGGGCGTATTAACAGCTCGGATCCACCGATTTTTACGGTGACGTCGAAATCGCGAACGCAAACACTCGACGTCGACGAGAGAAGTGCGGAAACAAGCGAGACAGAGACGCCACAGTGAAAAGAGAACCAACTATCGCAGCGGCGGCGCGGCGCTCGCCGTCTGTCCGCGGATCGCGTGCCAATATTCGCGGATTTTCTTTAAACCGGTTCAAAAGAGTACCGGGAGGGTGCGAAAAAAAAAAACAAAAGTAGAAGAGCTATTGACGGATAGGACGTGGAAAACCTGCGCAGCGCCGCACAGTGAGAAGAAACAATCTGACGGCGATCGAAAATCGATTTTGATAATATTGTAAATTAGAAGAAAATTCTTGAGGGAGTTAATATATGGTAAAGTAGATTTTCCAATATTTCGTTCTCTTGTGCCCGATAATTATAACTAGACGGCAAATTTTTATGCAAAATAAAATGGTGTTTACTATATTGTATTTGATCTTCTGATGAGCAGAGGTCATTTAAAACAGTAGAATGATTAAAGTATAAGAAAACGTCAATATACAGGGCGTATCAGGGTGATTATGTTCACCTAAATGGCTCCTCGTTGCTGCAACCGACGCAGAGAAAATGTCTATTTCGCATAGAGACGTGCTTATAACCATGGAAACTGCCACCGAAACAAAAAAAGAAAACGCTGGTAGCGAACGAGTTACGATATCGTTCCCGCGAATCACCGAGCCACGCGAGCCAGCCGGATTATTACTTTCGATTTTCATCCGGAGGTCAGCTTCGCGTTTCCTCCTCAAAGAATGGCCCGGGGAAAAAAAGCGGCGATTCTCGATGAGACTGCCCATTACCCGTAGTCCTGTCGCACAAAGGTAACCCACCGCCCCTCCGTTCTCATTCTGTCCCCTTTTGTTGGGAATTTCAATTGGCAAAGCGCTGCGCTAAGAGGCTCCTACAGTTTTCCTTACGGCCGTGTCGTTGAAGACAACGAGCCAGGCTAACGGGAATAAGGTCAGTTGATTAAAAAAAAAAAAAAAAAAAGAAAAAAAAAGAGGAGCAGAAGAAGAAGGCGTACACAGAGAGCGAATAAACGGGGAGCGTGACTATTCATACGACCAGGTATATAAAGTTCGATCGTTCGGCTTACATATGCAGATCCGTCGAGTTGCTCCGATACTATGACCCAAATCTGACAGATGAATTTGTATTTCCACACGACGATCAAACGTGCGTGTTTCGGTTGCTTTCTGCGAGCTCGCAATTCAATATAGTGGTTGGACCAATTCAATAACGGGCTCATTTAATACCGATTTGCGCGGTATTATCGACGCCGATATTTAGATCCACAAAATCTACCCCTGTGACGTCACGTTTCTTCACATGTATGATCTGAATCTAGTATTTTATACTTGGACAAAGGTATGAGGACTTCATGGAAGTTCGTGATAGTAAAATAAAAAAAGATAAGACTTACCAATGAATTGAAAAATAAAAATTTGGAAAAAATGGATTCTCTGGCCCTTTCTAAATTAGAGTACCGCCTAAAACGTAACGGTACGCTTCAAAGAAGTTCCAATCTCTTCTCTAGTCGCGAGAGTGCACTGCCCCTCTGCAGACTGCGTTTGTAATGGAGCCCTTTTATGCAACGTAATTGCTAGACCAATTGCGGCTGTCCCTGGTCGCTGTTCCTCCGAAGAAGACACGCGTTTGACCTCGCTTAACGCGAGTCCGGGCTTAGCGGCCCGACAATGGGCACGAGCGCGTGCAGGGACCTGAACTTCCATAATTTTGCGAGTCATACGAGAGGAATTTCTCGGCGGAGAGCAATGACCTACCCGCGACCACAATTGTATAATAATTCCACGCGTTTCAGCTACGGGACGTTCAACATGCATACATTCATAAGAACCCTTGGAACAAGCATACATAGATTTGAAACACAAATGAGAGTAATGTATCTTTTATTTGCTTCCACGAGACCGCAACGTCGAACCCGCGACCCTTGAGTTATTGTTACAGGAAGAGTGGTCCTTGACGGATTATGAATTTCTGGCATTATTTAACATTTTCATGTGACCTTCTAACAGTAATATAATTATTCGAGATATTTAAACTCGTTATGCATTTCCTCTTTCAATGAGATACAAAGTATAGGGTGTACAAAAGGTAGTTTGCAAAAGTTGTTGCAAAATTGTCCTTGACCTTGAATTTCAAGGTCAATTCTTCTTTCATCTACCTAAATTTACTTGACTGGAAAAAACCTTTATTTGCCTATAAAAAGAATGTGACCTTGAAATTCAAGGTGAAGGACAATATTCAGCAACTTTTTTTACAGATCTTCATCGATCCGAAGATGTAGAATACGCCTATGGCAGTCAAGACCAAACATTTCTTTACACCCTGTACAGTAAATACTTGATCTAAGAGAAGCCGTCGGGCTTTTTCTTAGATCGTGTAGTTCTACAATTTTTTATTTTTCGACATCCTCGCCGAACGTAGAAAAGGACAGCGTTGGTAAGAAGACGTGCGGCAATTACTGTATAATAAAATGAACCGTCCTCAGATAAGTACTCCTTTGAGTTATGAATCGGCGGGAGCCACCAAAGTGTCGGGTTCCTCTGAAAAGTCAAATCGCTAGATTGCGCTCTTCTTCTACCGCAGAAGCTTCGATCCATTGTGATCGAGGTCGTTTATCAAACGCCGCTTTGAACGAGATCTCCTCGACGATAGAGAACAATCGGAAAATTTGTCGGGTCATTAGCATCGGGCGACGCGACGTGGCGTCGGACGGTCTGCTGCACCGGCCAAGTCTATCTGCCATTCCACCTGCTGTCCGCGTTGGCTGATTAATGGTATTACCGGCTTGCAGCTTGCAATCGTGTTCCCCAGCCCGAGGGACGATTGTGCCGTACCCTCCCTATGGGGAGTGTCTTTGGAAACGGTGAAAAAAATCAGCGGCGAGCTATTAATTCATCGTCAAGTTTAATGACGGCGAGTGTCCATGATCCATCTTCGCTCGAGATCGCTTTGAAGCGGTTATTTAGAGGAAGTTTGAATCTCGAAATAATTGTTTATTGAATCTGGGGAGATGGAAGAGGAAGCTTGTAGACTTTTCATTAGATATACACCGTTAAACAATATTGCGTTAATTTGACGCACGAGGGGACACATTAAGTTGCAAAAATAAGGGACGGACGAGGGTTGTTGGATATTCAATATTTATATTATACTATGTATGCGTGAGTTGTCCGCCATCTGTGGGCCTATGATCGGTATAGTGAGTGTGCGTGCGCAATACACTCGCTCTCTATTCTATGCAAGCATAGAGAGTACACGTGTTTAGTCAGGAACTCGTACCGGTATTATACCGGTATTTTTCGGTTGCACATGTATACCTTTATAGAAACCTAAATACCGATATGACGTCATACTGCTATATAATTAAAAATTGCCGGTAAATATAAATAAATATACCGGTATTTTCGTATAGCGGTATGACGTCATGCGGGTATTTCGGTTTCTACTGTAAAGGTTATGAAGGTACAACCGAAAGCTACCGGTATAACTCTGTTGGCCCAATACCGGTATCAGGATTATACCGGTCAGTATTAAGTCATAGGCGTAATACCGATATGAAAATTTTACCGGTATTAAATCCCTGGTTTAGATTCAGATTGATTGTTCTTATGTATGTGTGTTATACCATTCTTCTGTTAACATTATATCATACATATAGTAAACCAAAAAGGCTCTCATTTATTTAACAAGGGTTAAAAAGCTGTTCTCGTTTAAAGAGCGAGCTAATTTCTAGAACACATAAAAAAAAAACACAAATTTCGCTAACGTGGCAACAAAGCGAAGGGGTTGCAACGGGGGTGATTATCGGTGCGTTTCCATCCCCCGGGGCGATCGCAATCGGAACACCGAGAATTTTGTCGGAACCCTCCGCTTGTCCGTCATTACCGTGGCGAAAGTAGCGAATTTCGTGTTGAATGGGAAAAAAGGGAGGCGAGGCAAAAAGAAAGAAACGCCGGCGGAAGCGGCTTGTAAATATGCAGGACGCAGTGTCCACGGGAATTCGTCATTCGGGGGCTGTACACACAATCTACATGTAAATTACGGCCAATCACCGGGGGCGCCGCGCGTCGGTTGTCCCGATAAAAATCTCTGAGAAAGCGCCCACGAACTTTTACGAGATTCCCGCCACTGGTATCGAATATCGCTCGAGGGATACCGTCGATACTGGTCCCGGGCACGCCACGGGAAATGCTATCGAGATTGAAGAGTATCGGCCGAGTATCGCGGCTGATTTTACGTATGATTGGATCGCAATATCCCCCAGCACAATGCGCCCCGCCACCGCTCGCGATTCAGCCTACGAATCGTTTACAAGAAAGGGAGTTTCGATACTAATAACCGTGGGCCCGCGATCGACGATCATTTCGATTGCATCCGTCAGCCGAATTGCCACCGAGACGAATATACTGTATTCCGTCGAGACGGAAGGGATTCCGCTGCGATCCAGTACGGCCGATTTGCATATGAAAATTGGAACCGTGGCACAGTCGATTACTCTTGACGCTAGCTTGAACAAAATTATTTTTTCTCGGTTTTAATTATTGTAACTCGAGTCAGCTTTGTATTACAGTTTCTAATTGCAAATGTTAATTACTATTTTAAGTTAATTACGATTTATATCGATAGCGGCTTGCGCTGAGCAGCGACACCTATCGGATGGTGTAGTTGAGTTATCGATCTATTGCGAAGTGTGTCCACGTGTTGGCGACGATAGATAATGTTCATTAATATCAAATATATATATACGATCATTGTGTTGAAAAGTGCGCGAATAATTCATTTACATCTTAACCAAACAACAAACTGACAAAATTTTCATTACAGACTCGGATAAAAAAAAATTGTAAAAATCAACGTTTACTATTTCATTCGCGATTTTTGCATTATATGTTAAGGTACTAATTACACCTTTGCCCTACTTCAATATACACAATTTTAAACGCAATCGGTTCTTGAACAATGCGCACAAGCTGACAACGTATCCATCATTGCCAAAGGTCCTGAAGATCAACAAGAACCTGAATTAAGTCCTGTAACACGACACCATACAAAGCGACGCGCGTTGTAAGCGTCGTAAACGCTGCTCGTGCGTGTGTCCTCGCACATCAAGCAGAAAGAGCAAACAAACGATGCCAAAGCTGCGGTCCGAGTTGCAATCAAATAGAATTTCATTACAAGTTTCATTCGAGTCGGCGCCGTCTGCAGGAGCAATATCAACCGGCACGAACTGCCAGGTGGTGGAGGCTTTAAACGTTTTGGTACTCGGAGATTTGAGGCTTTCACGGCTTTTCGTGACACAGTTTCTACTGTTGAGGCTGTCGGCTGTAAACAGTATCCTTTTGCTAATTATTCAGCTGACTGATGAGAAAGTCTCTCGTTCGACTGCAAGCTTTAAATTGAAAATTTAAGATACATATATGTTTTACAGATTTGTATGAAGTATACAGGGTGTCCCAAAATTCCTTCAACTCCCTGAAATGAGCGGTTCCCGAGGTGATTCGGAGCAAAATTTTCCTTTTCCAAAATGTCCGCCGCGGGTTTGTTTAGGAGTTATTAACGAAAAACACGGACCAATATGAGTGCGACCTAGACGCGTATTGGCAAATATGGTCCGGCGCGCCAACAGAGCAGAAATACGACGCAAGCCCTCCCGACTCATCGTGTTATGCATGTGTATTGAAAAAAGACTGCACCCCCTCTATCGTTGTGTCAGGACGACTCATACGTCACGACGCGAAGACCATAACAACGCAGACGGTACTCGCGTATCTGACCGCGCATCCCAAATACGACGAAAGTCGTCGCGACTGATCGCGGTATATCGAAAATTACTGTACTGTTTACACTAGTGTTTTCATGACTGATACGTCACGATGTATTGATGGACGGTTTCCGCGTATCTGCGATGATGAAAGTCCTCGTATCAACGACTGACAGAGCCATACGATTGCTGGCGCGCCGTACCATTTTTTCCAACACGCGTCTAGGTCGCGCTCTGATTGGTCCATGTTTTTCGTTAATAACTCCTAAACGAAGCCGCAGCGGACATTTTGGAAAAGGAAAATTTTGCTTCGAATGACGTCAGGAACCGCCCATTTCGGGGAGTTGAAGGAATTTTGGGACACTCTCTGTATACATTCTGAAAATTTCATCAAAATCGGTCATCGTTGCAATGAGTGACAAAAATGGTATAGAGTCTAGACAGTTAGGTCAATTACTAATCTCGCAATTGGAAGGGTTGACCAGGGACAGATCGCAAACTTCTTCGCTCGTCCAAAATGGCGGCCAGGCTCACCCAATATCACAGAGCACTTCTTTGACGGGACCCAACGAGAAATAGTCTAGCCTGCGAAGACACCAACTCCACCGGAGGAAATGAAGTTCGTCAAGCAGGTAATAACATTTTCCACGGCCGGATGAAAAAAAAAAACGACCGTCCCAGATTGCCACTAGGCGTCCGCGCAAGAGATCGATAAACACGATTCGAGATCGGGACAGTAAGTACTTCGGGAGTCGTATGAGATGTTTCCGATGAAGCAGACTGAAGAAGCTACTCGATCGCGAGGCGGAGCTAATAATCCGGCCTTCTGGAAATGGCATTTGAAATTCCTCGATGAACATTCTTTCTGTCGAATCGACGAACCAAAAGTTGGAGAAAAACTTTTTTTGTCTCGAAAGTGTCGTTAACGGTGGAAATTTGCAGATCCCAGCTGATCGCAACGTTGGCGGATTTTCATGAAATTTTCAGAATGCATGCAATTGACACAGATCTACAAAAACGTAGTTTTTAAATTTCAATTACAGATAAAAAAAAGTTGTGAAATCAAGATGTACCGTGACTATCCACGCAGAAGTCAATCAAGTACCATTTTCCCCAATTTCTCGAGATTGTATCAGCAGAGGTCGTCGAACTTTCCCGCATCCGTCGGTTAAAAATAACTGCATCACGTAGCGAAGTTCGCCCCCATTGCCCAACTTCTCACGTTTCCGCTCAAGGGATCGACTTATTCGTTCTTCCTTGCGAAAGACTTGAACGAGACTTCCAGTTAGTCGGCATAACCGCGGCATGGCAGCGAACAGCTGCGCAGAAAACTGCATTGTTCGGCTACTGTTTCGAGAGAAAACGACGGCTAAGCAAAAGTCTCAAAGACGTATTCACCCGGACAAGGTCTGTTTCCCGAGTAATTGCGGAGGCGGCTGATAAGGCCGCGTTTTACCGAATCTTTTGTCGTCGTGATTTCTTGGTAAAAATAATAGCCGGACGAGGCCAGAAAAAGCACAGATATTAAACAGACAAAAACTCAGGTTGGAGTTCGGTACATCCCGATTAATGACCGGCCCGTGGAGAATGTTGGGGCAGGGAATTGAAGTCAGGGAAGTACGACGTTCGCGGAGAATCGGATCGCTTTGGAAGAAGTCAAAGAAAAAAGTTTTCATGATTTTTTTAAGTACGTACTTGCGATAATCTGACAAAAAATATTTTAAACAAAAGCTGATCAGTTTTCGATTGGCTATGCATTCCAATAAAACAAATGTTCGAAAATTTCTTTTTTATTATTGTCAAGGCCACCTTCATTTTTTTAAATGGCATTTCAAGGTCATCCGAAGGTCATGGTATACTAGATCGTTGAATTCGTCTTGACACGGGCTGTAATACTGTTAAGTCAAAAATGCAAAGTGCCATTTTAAAAAAATGAAGGTGACCTTGACAATACTATAAAAAAAAATGTTTTTCGAACTTTTCTTTTTATTGCAATATATAGCCAATCGAAAACTGATCAACTTTCGTTGAAAATATTTTTTGTCCGATTATCGCAAGTACTTAAAAAATCGTGAAAACTGTTACGTGGGACATCCTGTATAATTAATAATCTTGCAAGTTGACAGCAGTGATATTCAGGACTGAAGAGTGTGACAATAATGGGATACGAGAATATGACAGCTTCATCGAGGGACGAAACTCAAATGGAAGTTAGGTAGGGCATTGTGCGTCTGTCGCTGTAGCAAATATACGAAGAAATAGGAATTTCGACGAGGAAGTGCAGCAGGCGGTGTTTTGTTGATTTAACACTAAACCTACCATGGCGAAATGACCGGCGTTCATTGTTGCAATTATTGAAAGTATAAAGATTCATTTGTGGAAAATAATGGAATAAATTTCCTTCTCCAAGCATCAATTTATAACTAAAAGTTAATGCTATCGGCACAAGGTTCGATCAATTTTTTAATAAATTTACAAAGCAATTTTGCAAATTACAAACGTAATAAATCAATAAATTAAGTTACAATTTCAAAGTTTGGTTGTATTCCTAAATTTCAAAATTTTCGCACACGCAATCTTAGTAAACCCCTGAAGATGATCGAAACATTGATCGAAACGTCGGGATTACGTTTGTAATTAGCAAAATTGCTTTGTAAATTTATTTAAAAATTGATCGAACCTTGCGCCGAAAGCATTAACTTTTAGTTATTAACAACAAGTACGATCGATATAAAGACATTATCATCTATTTTATATTGAAAATTATGAGCAATCTGAATAAATTTAGTATTACCATTTTTATAAGGCAACATTTACCTATACTTCTATAATGCTTGGTAGGTTTAGTGTTAAAGAAGCTGTTGACGGCGCAAACAGCTTCCTTTCCAAGTATCTCGGCGTCCCTGAGACGCGGGAACATTTGCGTTAACGCGACGAAGACTACACGGAGAGATAATGGCGGTGTGCGCTGTTTGCGTTGAATAAATTACAAGATAAAAACATTTTAAAAATTTCCTTTGACCAATCCTGGTAGTTGCGGGTGGACGAGATCGTCGAAGCGGTTCGAAAACACCCAAGAAACTCGTTAGCGTGGCTAGAGGTGGATTTAACGAGCCGTTATTAACGAAAGGGCCATGCGGTAAGTGGATAGAATCTCAGTTAGCCGAGGTTAAATTGCTGTCCGTGGAATTCGCCGGATTTCTTCGCATTTCGATTACTGTATCGTCGAGTTTGTTTCAAATGGCTCGCCTCTGGACGCGTCCATATCCGCGTCGTGTGACGCATTGTTAATGATAATGCGATGCGTTCATTAGTTTATAGCGTAGCGCGCGGGGGTGATTGATAGCTTCGCGGGAGAAAACGGAGCTCGGTAATTGTTATATGGGGACGATAAATTATGTCGACCGGAGTGACAGATAACCAGCCGAGGTAGGTCCGTGGGAATCCACGCGCGCCATTTCGCCTTAATTCGCCGTCAGAATTATTTCGTTACACTGGGGAGCGGCCTATTTGTCAAGTTTACGGGTCGGGTGTCTTCCCCACCCCCGCCGCGGCACCCCTATTTACGGTAGCGTCGCAATTTCACACAAACCGGGCGTGGGTTCAACGCTAAAGAACGGAGTTAAATCTGCGGAAAAGTGCCGCTAATCATCAACCAGCCAATCCGCGTCCGGATCTAGACGTTTTATGCATTTTAATCGTTGGTTAATGTCGCTGGATATTTATTCACGGCTAAGGAGACCTTTGCACGATCGTTGGCGACTGTGTAAGGAAAACATTCGTGTTTAAAAATAGTGGTGTTAACGATACTTTGAAGTTCAGCGAGACAAGGAATTCCTTTGCGATCTCTACAGGGTGGACACGATTTATCTGAAGACATTTATATATCTCGAGAACTATGCATCGGATCAAAAAAAGTGGGTAATGTAAGTTGTTCGTCTCACATTAAAAAAAAAAAAAAAAAATAGGGAGGACAACGATGCCAAACTCGACCCCCACCGCCAACCCCACCCCCAAGGGGTGGCGGTAGTGGTCGAGTTTGGTATCATTGGATGTCCCCCTTGGAGACGAACAACTTACATTACCCACTTCTTTTGATCCGATGCATAGGTCTCGAGACATTTCAATGTCTTCGGATAAATCGTCCACCCTGTATACTAGAAAGACAATGGTTTATTCGAATTCTCTGGTATCCAACATCGATGCAACGTCAATCGAGCATTCAAGTACAAGTGATTTCTGTAACTGTAATTAACAAAATTTTATTTAACACTAAACCAGATTTTTTATTTTACAATTATTGAAATCATAAAGATGCTTTCTTAAGAAGTTAATAAATATCTTGCAGCACACATTACAATAAGCTCCGCGCAAAGTATAAATAAATGAAATCTTGTCGTTTTTATAAAGGCAACATATGTGTCTGTTACTTTTACAGCTCGTTACGTTTGTAATATTGTATAATATTAATATTTTAAATTACAACTTCAACGCAAACGCGGCACGGGCTCCCATTGTCCAATTGCTTCCAAATTTCGCACACGTAGTATTCTCGAGAAATGTCACAATTTATGGGGGTGGGGGGAGGGGTAATACCATAACAAATCGAAAGTGGAAAAATAAGAAGCAATTGCTTTCAAATTTGGCACACGTAGTATTCTCGAGAAATGTGACAATTTATGGGGGTGGGGGGAGGGGTAATACCATAACAAATCGAAAGTGGAAAAATAAGAAGCACTCTGTGGACCACACAGCGCGAGGTGAACTGCATTAAACGCGGCTGCACTTGTTCCGCAGTCTGTCGTCGGACCGACGACCGTGGACGAGTGTCTTCGCGGATGATCTTTGAAGTCTGTTCCTTGGTAGGCGACTTCGTTTCGCGGCGTGAGGCCGACGAGCACTCTCATCATCGTCAAGACCGCTTCCCTCACGGGGGAGAGACGAGAGTATCGCGTCAGTTACGACAAGGAATGTTGGTTACGTCACGAGTATTGGGAAACGGGGCGTGCACAGCCTGCGCCACGCGCGACTCGGATTTAATTAAAACACCAGGGAGAAACTCCGTCGAGGGCTAAGCTTCCTGGTCGGATGGTTCCTCGGATGCCCGCCGTCTAGGTAGCAGCTAGTGCGAGTAATCTTTTTAAGAAACTTGTCTTCCGAATAATGAAATGTTACCATCTTACTGTTTGCTGGTGCGAGGGTTAGTCAAACATTAACCGGATTTCGTACAACAGCATAGTTGCTCTTAGCTAGATAAGACAAAGTAGTGGAATCTTATATAATCCAAATAATCAAGCATACAAGTTACTCTGACATGCTTTAAGACATGCTCAAGACATGCTTTAAAAGTTACTCTGTATCTCGAGTACTATTAAGCATTTTTATTAAAAGAATTATTCTTACTTTTCGGAATCAGTCAATTCTTCGACATGATTTCAAGCTTTCTTTTACACCTCCTTGGTCCTTTTTCATAGTTGAAAAATTTTATCGAGTGAACGTTGTTCGAGCTGACGGTACAGTTCTATTGATTTTTCCATATATGTTTTCGTGTTTGTTCTGACCACGCAAACAGCCCATTGGGAGGATTATCGTCTCAATAGTAACGAAGAGGTGGAGCACTTTATGTTTATATGTAATAGTAAAATTAATGTTATTTAGAGCACAATGAGAAATGGATACTTGAAACTGTTTGAAGAAATGCCTGCACGAAGAAGAGATCGAAGTACACGTATGACAATATAGTGATAAAGATACTTTCAACGATGTATAAAGGTCAAGACGCGGCTTGAAGAGTAGTGTAGCGCGCTTAATACGTGTATCAAACACGTACGAACTTGACTTAAGGTATACGTAAGTACGTGTAAGCCCCGAACGTGTGAAATTACGGCTTCTGTGTTGTATAAGTCGTGCACGTACTAAATTATGTAGGCTGTAGCTTAAACCATGCGACTCGGAGTAGAAAACAAGCTACATTAATTACGAATGGAAATGGCTATCGCGGACGTGTGCTTTATCCCGAGACTGACGACGACGACTCAAAGGATAACTTCAAAGGCGCGGAATCGCATCAAAGATACGAAGTTATTCAAAGGTAAAATATATAGTTCGATTAAACTGTTATTGTCGCCGGCGGGACACACAGTTCCAGGGTTAATGTCGAAGCGAGTGGGGAGACCCAATTTGCGAAACCTTGCTGCCCGGCACGGCCACCAAGTTCTGAATATTCAATAAATCCGAGTCCCGCGCGGAGCAGTCTTTGGCACAAGTCCTGAACCTATTACCTATGGCCGCGTAACGGAGTTACAATGTGGGATTCGCGAGAACTTAAAACGGCGACCGAGATTCTTCCACAGCAAGTTGGACCTCGTACAATCCTTTTTCTCGCTCCGACCTTGACCCCGCCGCCGCGAGAACATGTACAGCACCTTGGATTTATGGAAAAAGAACGTCCTAGACCCGTCGACGACGTACTTCCACGTGTACCACTCGTTTCGCGGACACGGAATTCTTCTTTATTTCATCCTTTCGGAGACAATACCCGCGCATTCCTGCGCACCGCACTTCTAAACGTCAAGTTCGTTGTGCCTGGAAAATTCGCGTCTATGTTATTCGCAGACCTATAGCAATTCGAGCAAGAGGGGGTCCTTGGAAAGCTCAATCAGCTTGGAATCTCTGATTGCATGACAGGCCGCCGCTCCGGGCCAACAGAAAATGTAATAAGAACGTGCAGAGAAATCCGCGCGACCCAATCTGCACGTCAATGAGACGTTAAACTTTTCTACATGAAGTCGCAGAATTTTAATATTCACCATTTCTTGATTACAATTAACCCGGCGTTAGTTAGGTGGGGGTCTGGTACAGAACTCAGAGATTGTAGATTTTCGTTGAAACATAAAGATGTTTCATTGTGTTCAGTATTTTTGAATAATAAAAATTTAATTTTGTGGATCTGCGTTTTTACTCTGTAAAATTACAAGCCTCTTAAGCAATACCAAATCTTATATTCATGAAAAATTGTGTATCTGTTCTTATCAATTTTTCTATCATCCTATAATGTTTATAAGTGTCAATCTGAAACTGAAGGGATGGACACCATTGATGAAGACAACCCGCTTCGGAAATTCTGCAGAACGCATAAAGAAGACGTCTCCCGCACAATTACGAAGCGGTTAATAATACGCATTGTCGGAGATGTAATTTTCAGAAAACGAAAAGGAAACGCGCAGCAGTAAAGATGATCGGGATTCGACGGTGGTTCGAGAATGTGCAGCTGTTCACTGGAAATCGGAAGAGCAGCGCTCCCGAGATTTCTGGGTCATTCCCGATACATAAATGCCACTAACCGGAGGGAAGGAAACTATTAACGAAATGCATCCTCCATCGGCGATCGATTGGTAACTAGGCGGAGAAGAAGCTCCGCGATTCGCTGTATTACGTCCGTGTCTGTTCCGTGAAATCCGCTCATCCATCAGCAATTAGCAATTACCATAATTCAGCCCAGGAAACTTCCTTTTCGAACTGGGAAATGGCTACAATCTCCTGCCGCGATGCACGATTATATGGGAAATGAATCGTGAGAAAAGGATCCACGCCGGTATTGTCGCTGGAGCGTGAGATTGAGAAAAAAAAGAAATTTCTGATTAACTGACAACTAAAATCGCAGGGACATTTAACTATTTTAATAGCCGGGATAATTGGCAAAGGATTATACTAACATCCGAGTAGGCGAGAATATCGTCTTTAATACGATGGTACCAATTATACAAATAATCCTATTAATACAATTGAGTGGTGTGAAATGCTTCCATATTTGCTGTGACCGAATGTACAGGGTGGTCCAGTTATCTTGAGACAGGCAATTATTACTGCACGCTAGAAAAAAATGTTTTCTACGAAATATTATTACTTATCGATGTAGAATAAAAATATGGTTTTCCATTTGAAAAAATGAAGTTGCCCTTCATCTGACCCTTAAAGGGCCATTATCGAAAAATGTGCGTAGCGCCATTAAATGTGCCCCTTCATATCAAGAATATTTTATATAAAACATTTTTTCATATTCCTGCTGGTTTCCGTAATACATAATTAACTGTCTCAAGATAAATGGACCACTCTGTATATATAAGATAATATAGAGGAATTATAATAGTTAATAAGCAACCGTCCTTTTCCAGAAATGATTAGTCTCAAACCTCTTCACTTCTGTCACTAAAGGAACTTGGATCAGTGTCGTTATGATTAATTTATGAGATCTATCAATCAGCTCGCGCTTCAATGTTGAGCAACGACAATGTTGCTGAATGAAATTCTGCAGAGAAGCAACTCGAGAGATCGTTGACAAGAACTCTGCGTGACGTCTCTGGAGCCATCGTTAAAGAGGCATCTGTAACTTAGTTCTCAGCGCGGTCAGTTAATTACCATTTGCCAGATATAATTAGCAAGGGGATCACGTGGAGAGCTTACGTTGTGTTATTCCGAGGCTGGGACAAGAAGTTCGTGTTTAATGCCTCACGAGGCTCTGATTACGAATGAATTTATTTATGGCCAGCAGCATCTTAGGCGAACGTTACGCAAGAGACACGCAGTTTGAATAATTTCCGTGAAATGCGATAGAATCGCCTTATAATCGCTCGCCAACTTGGAACTGGAGAAAAAGGAAGCTTGAAATTTACCCAGTGATAACCAGAAAAGTTTTAATCAGGGTTTAATCCGTTAACAAACTTCGTTGCGTGTGGTTGCTATGATATTAATAAAATCTCTATTCTGCTTCGCTGCGTTAGCACGTTCGCTGTCGAATGAACATGAAATATCAACGACGAGGCGCCTCGA
Source organism: Lasioglossum lativentre (assembly GCA_916610255.1). Taxonomy (NCBI): domain Eukaryota; kingdom Metazoa; phylum Arthropoda; class Insecta; order Hymenoptera; family Halictidae; genus Lasioglossum; species Lasioglossum lativentre. Next base: position 23,039,024 of record OU744362.1, on the reverse strand, counting down.
GTGGGTCAAAATGAAAATTGTCTACACAAGATTCTTTTATTATAGAATTATCGTCAAGAGCGTCCGAATATCAATCGGAAGTCCACTGTAAGTTAATCGCAAGAACTCCAGCGAACGAAATACGTTTTAGTCAACACTTTATGTATCGAAACTGTTCTATTTCCTCGGACGAGGTAGCACTCGGCAATCAAACCGGTATATATTCAGAAAATAACGACCGATGGAGAAGTAAATGGGTCAATTCCAGAAAACGAACTTGCTTCGAAAGTTCTTCAATTTTCAGCGAGAATTGATCGAGTTATTCTCCTCGGCGCAAGACTACGCTTTCGAAACTATATCTATTCTTCCGGAAGATTGGAAACACATTCCTCGGTACGTGTCGTTATCGAATCGATGAAATACAAAGCTCGTTTAGGGAGGAATTCGGGCGGACGTTCGCGTGGCGACGATAAAGACATCGCGCGATATAAGTTTAATTGGCACTTGTAGGCGTGCTTGTTCCAATTAACGGGAATCCGCGCCGCGTGTCCGATCGGCAGACAATTCGCGGGCGACAACGGTTTCGCGAACAATGGACGACATTTCGTTATAAACGAGGGAACAGAAGAGAAGAGACGACGACGACCAATGGCCCGGACCGCTCTCTTCCGTTTTCGAAACGGTCTCAAGAACTTCCAAGATTGCCTCGGCACTCGTGCCACGAAGCCTTTTAATTTGGCACAATGGCATGGAGAGCCGGAAAACACGAAAACCGGCCGACCAAGACGTAAGAGACGCTGCCAGTGATTAGTTGGCCAGAATCCCCTATATCCGACACACTTTCAGCTACGTCGCTTCCATCCTACCTCCCCCGCACTCGCATCTTCTCGGTATTGAACGTCTGCTCCTCAAAAACCACTCTTTCCGGATACTCACCTGTAACAGAAAACGAAATAACCAACATTAGGAATTGTTCGATCTTGGGAAACACAATAATTTTTATTCACACGTATTTGCGTAACATCGAGATGCCAGCCGTTGACGTAATGTTACACGGAGTTTATACGTATATGACACGAAGCGAATCGTTTTTCATGCATGCACCGACAGGAATATCGATGCCAGGTGGATTCCGTGATTGTGTAACAATTGCTTGTATTAGAAACGTTCAATAAGGTTGTGGAGCTCTTTTTTATTCGGTTTTAATTAGAAATTTGGCCCAGGCTGTCGTTCGAGCTCACTTTATGAATACTTTCGGAACGATGTATGTTTTTATACTCTTCATTTTACAATTATTGAAAATATAAAGTTGCTTACGTTGGAAATTGATTCGATAAAAATTGCACAAAATCTAAATAAATAGAGCCTTGTCGTTTTTGTAAGCTGAAACATTTTTATCGCTTTTAGTGCTCTTTTCGGTGAATAAAGTATCGATGCGGAAACGTTAGACGTATTTGAGAATGAAAAACATTTAGTACCATTGATATTTTAATATAATTTTTAGAAACAATTTTTAATTTGCATAAAGTTCCGCAATTTAATAATACTGCGTTGGCAGAATATACCAGAGAATAACTTTCAACTTGTCGCAATATAAAAATGTAATATTTTTCAATCATCTTTTTTCTCTTTCTCCATCGCCATAATTTATTATTTCCACTGGCTAAACCGTTGCATAAGCGACATATATGTGCGGAACACTTTTCCTCCTAAATTGAGTTAACTTTATTGCATATTTCAAATATAATCTAAATAGAATTTCCATCGGAACTTTCAGTCTCTCGATCAAGAAATAACCTGACTGGGTAGGTAGGTGTTGGTTTATAGGCGTAATATACTACACTCGAAAGCGTAAATAAAAATAGGATATCCGGGAAGGATATGCTTGAGGCGTCAAGAGAATCTCTCCCTATCTCGGGAAATAGGTGGCTGATCCACTTCTCGATAAACGTATCGAGCAGAGAGTTCCATCTCGAAAGCGGAATAGCTCCTTTCGGGAATTACACGGCAGCCACCGATCATTTTTAACTGTCGCGAGAATTTATTGCGGGACACGCGAGTCGAGGCTGCTAGTTCTTCGGCACAGTCTCACGGGGTGATATACAGTTACGGTAATCACCGATTCTTACGTAGTAGCTTTGGTAGAATGCGATTCCCACTAAAGTACTTCGCACGGATTTTTTCGTCTGCCAGTACTACTGTCGGAGTAGTGAAAATAATCCTCCAAGTTGAAAAAATTGAAAAATTAATAGAAGAAATACGGAACTCTGAAGAAATTAGATAAATTTAAAGAAAAATTCCGTTTTATTCAATTTAACACTAAATGTACCACGGTCATTTAACCGGTTTTCTATTTCATAGTTATTGAAATTATAAAAACGCATTCATAGGAAATGACTGAATTGACTTCTTCATTTAAGCACATATGTATAATATGGTTAAGGGTTCCTTTTTAAGCAAAAACACAAGATTGATTCGTCTAAAAATATAGAGCTTTATTATTCACCACATAATAAATAATTATTGCATACTTCCCACGTGTTATACTAACCTAAAAATATGGAGAATCAACACAAGATTCTTTTAATAGAAACTTGTACTTGTAGCTTTTATCAATTAAAGATTTTTATTAGTTTTACTCACGAATTATCAATGAAGTTTATTTGTAAGTTTAGTTGTCACTCTGTCTATATCTATCTGCTTACTATCTCTAACCTTTCAAGTGTCCGCCCTCTCTCGAGCATTATATGGCTCACTGGCACATACACAAAGCTTACATGTATAATAAAAATCATACAAAGTTCAAGTAAATTCAATCTTCTCATGTTTCACTTTTACATGTTTTATGCTTGATAGGTTTAGCGTTAAGTTTCTTTCAATGAACTAAGAAAAATTGTATTTTCCATACAGATTCGCAGTCTAGAAATAAATAAGCTAAAAATATTATACATATTTTATAAATGTCCGAATATAATAGATTGGAAATTGGATAACTCATTATTCATTTTTAATCTACTTTTCAAAAAATATTCCGTAGTTTATGAATTGGTGTAAAGTTACGTTTATTAAAGAATACACAATGTTACCGTGCGTACAATATTTTCCTAACTCTGACGCCAAGATACACAACCGAACATGCTTCCCACTCCACCATGGGGGTTGTTTCCACCCCTCGAACATGACTGATGGTAGCTTAAAAATAGGTGTCAAATATTTTTCTGGGAACTAGCTTTACCCAAGTCATTGACGGCTATCACTTCGTCACGTCCCTTTGTCAATGTCCGGGACAGGCGCCCGGTTTTCCTAAAATCGCGTGGAGCCGAAACTGCTTGAAACGGGGTAGATGCGGGGATGCCTGGGAGGTAAAGGGGAAAGGGAGATGTACGAGAGACAAATCGTGTATGCGAAGCGAACGGCGAGGAGTGGGTCTCGAGTGTTTCAAGTTGGCAAGCCGCGAGGCAGCTTCGGCGCTTTCGCGGCTCGAGTGCCACGAAACCAGCGGAAAAGGCTTCAGCTCCACGCGCGCGGTAGGGGCGCCCGTTCGCCTCGAAGAAGCCAGACCGAAGTCAGCGATTCCTATCCTCGCCGCAGAATAGCGACTTATTGCTCTCTATCGGGTGGGACCGCCCTCGAAATGACCTCTGAGCTTGGGCGCTCACCTTCTTTTCCCCATCGAGCCCGAGCTTTCCGACATCTGTTCCAATCGTCGTGATCCGCTCGATACGCCGATAAAAACGATACCGAAAGCACCCTCGAGCATTATTTTCACAGTCGTCACGTCTCGCGGGTCGTTAACACCGATCCGTGGGTTCTGCACGGCCCTTGATCAATCTCTGCCACGGCCTCTGCCAGGGCCACCAACTACAGTGGAACGAAACGACCCGATTCAAAATATGTACATATGTATATCGAAAATTTCTGTCGGTCTGTAAATCAGACATTTAAAAAATACGTTTAATAGATTTGCATCAGTTAGGAACATTCTATTGGCCGGGCAAGTGATTATTCGACAGTTACCCTGCATAATCCGTTGGTAAGTTCCATGTAGTTGTGAAACGTACATTGTCATTCATGAATTTAAAGGACCTATCGAACTTTGAAACAAGGAAACTTCCTCGCGAAGAGGAACAAGATAAGCCCGTTATATGACCACGGAAAAGCTACATTATTCTGAAACCGAGAGATAATTCCTGATGTCCAATAACATGGACCAGTTTAGTATCCAGCAACCAGAGTTGGGCAAAATTTTCATCTAAATAAAAATTTCGAATAACGAATAAAAAATTAAAAAATTTTTATTCATTATTCGATGGTCCACGTTTGTTAAAGTTGGCAGTAATTGCGGAAAGATTTATTCGAAGCCTTCAAATAAAAGATACAGATGGAAAAATTATTCGACGTTCGAATAAAGCCACTTCGTATAAAAAAAAATTATCTTTATTCGTTGGATAAATTCTCGTCGAATATAATTATTTATTCGACGCTCGTCGAATAAACATACTTTTTTATATTCGAACCATCGTATAATGAATAAAAATTTTTTTACGTTTTATTCGTTATTCGAGATTTTTATTTAGATGAAAATTTTGCCGAACTCTGCCAGCAACGTATATGTACTTAACAAACACTTTGATTAATAAAACATCACGAAAGTCGAATAAACGACAATTATATCTCGACCTTATTTCGTCCACCCAGAATAGGCATTTCTGCAGCGTGAACGCGATCAGGATTTCCTTAGATCGTAGAGATAGACTGTCTCTTTATTTTTTCGCGCCGCTTGCGCCGAGAGAACTCGACAGTGGAAATGCGCCTTGCGTAAACACGCTCCAAAGGACACACAGTGCAAATACACTTCCACGAGTTCCGTCCGAAGAAAATTTCTCGAGGAAGCTTTCCACGAGTCGCGAGCAGGCAATCGATCATAATCCCACCCTCAACCAAGGACGACGGAACTTCGATAGAATTTCCAGGGAGTCTGTGAAAGCACCGACCTGATATCTGTACCCTCTGCTGTATCCAGAGATATCCCGGATTCTATTGGCCACGATGTTCCGACTCCGATAAGCCGGGAATCGAAGATGAGCTGCTGGCAACTGTTTGCGAAGGGCGCTGTTTGTCATACACGTATGTGTGCGAACAACTTTTTGTTCTCAAAAACACCCGAGTTGTTATGTTAACGCTTACGCCGTCGTTTGCTGGAAATTCCCGAATCTTTAACCATTTGACTGCTTTGAGCAGGTGCTGTCTAGCATGTGATTTGCAATCGTTTCGCGTACTGATTTTTGTCGTGAATTCATTAAATCCGCAGTCTAATGGAAACGCATTCAGAGAACGCGTCGATGCGTTTTTTTTTTTTACATTTATCGATACCAGAATACTTCGCTGAATGCATCGATGAAAAAAAAATCGTCAAACAAATACACTTGTTCGCGGCGCATGTTCCGATAAAAGTTGCATCAAATTTCGCAAATGCATACTCGAATGTAAATTGAAACTGTATCGCTTTGACTGCCCGGTGCTATGCAGAATTACGCAGCATATCAATGTTTCATTTGAAAGATGCATCGCGGAAATGTACGAAACTTCTTGTCGAAACTTTTCGTCGAATTATACAGTACGATTAGTTCGCGTTTGCTATTCATTTACACAGCAATCTCACTCGGAGTAATTACGCTTCGAACAGAAATTGATATTACAAATTTAAGTACCTCTCGTTTTGCCGAACATGTTCGGGAACGCGCGCTTACAAACAACGTCTAATGCACAAGTTCCGCCCAACTCGGCACAAACAGTGATCTAAGATTATCAAGGACAGGAGATACCGGACTGTCATGATAATTATTCCGATACACGCCCCAATTAGCAACTCTCAGAGAAGCAATGCTACAGTCCTGTGCAGCACGGTCTGTCAGCAATAGTACACATAGGATCTCTTAGCGCACAATAGCCGTCTACGTTCACACAATACTCGTGGTGGTCCGGAAGATGTGATCCGGGCAAATGTCTCCGGGCGATGGTGCAATCTTTATCCGAGTCGGTTGATACGTACGATATTAACCCTAAGAATTCTTCCACTCCTCTACGAAGCCATAGCTCGAAAACTACTAAATTTGAGTGAAAAAATTTTCAAAAAATTATTTATTTTTTTATTTTATTGTACAAATGAAACATTTGTGCCAACGTTTGCTGTACTCGATAACAATATTGAAGAATTCAATTCCCCTCGTGACAGCCCATGGCTCGGTACAGATTAAGACTCGTGTCCCCACTCTACCTTCCCCTTCTACGACGCTATTCCCCCCACGCTTCAGCGGTCCGGTCACGTGACGCGTTTCGTCTCTGTCGTGCACGTGTCCGGTACTGGCAGAGAGAGGCAGAGTTGGGGAAAGTAGTATTTGAAATAGTAAATATTAAATAATCCTATTTATTTAAAGAGTATGTGAACAATTTGAAAAATAAAATATTTTATTTGATGCAGTAATTTTTGAAAATAGTATTTTATTTGAATAATATTGATAATATTTGTATTTTGTCTCTCTCTCACTTTATTTTCAATTTCAATTGTAAATATTATTGCTGAAAATAATGATTCGAATTCAATACATTTATGAGTGTAAATCGTTTCTTAACGATAAGATACAGTGTATGTTTATGCGGTTTCTCAGAGTATTATAACAATCCAAAAGTATTTCAGATTGTTAAAGAAGAAATATTTTATTTTCTGGATCAAATTGTTGAAATCGAAATATTTTATTTTGAGGTTCAGATTGTTCAAATAAAATACTAGGGTAACTGCATCAGTGAATGAACATTTAAGAAATTGTTCAGGAAGATATTTTATTTTAAAAAAAAAATATGTGAATTAAAGGAATCTCATATATGCCAAATGGCTCCCTATACTTCATTTGTCAAAAATAAATGAACACAAATAAAATGAAATTATTATTATTTGTCTTTGTTAAACGTTAAATAAAAAATATAAAAAATACCAGTCAATGGACACTACATTCTAGTAATTGAACAATGATGGAAAAGCAAAAAATACAAAAATACAAAAGCGTTCATTTACTGGTGCCCGTTTATTCACTGGTGCAGTTACCCTATTTTCTTTAAGCAAAATAAAATCTAAAATATTAAATAGTATTTGAAATATCTGTTTCGCCAAATAACGCTCACTTCTGGAGTGAGGGTAACTTTTTCCCCTTAATTCGTGCTCCCTCCCCTCATCCGTGAACCCCGGCTCGGTATTCCTGGGGTTAATTCGTGTCCACGAAACTTTGACCAGAAACGGGACAGCACAAAGGCAGCATCCATATTTTCCGAGGAACGAGAGCCGAAGTGCTGCGACGAGTATCAAAACCGGCGCCGAAAAAAGCTCTCGAGGAGACAGAAAGGAACCGCGTCGCCCGGGACCGTCAAAATATTCGATACATATTCAGTGGATGTATTATGCGGATTTGCATTCCAAAGACAAAAGGGTCGTGGGCCGAATGTGCTTGTTCCGTCGCGAGCAAGCAGGATCCGCGTCGACTTGGACGAGCTTTCGGTGGCCGTTGCCAGGTGGCCGACATTAGCGTTCTAACACATTTCGCCGAATTTATGATGGATCCGCGATCGATAGGAACCCCGGAAGCGGGTTCGTTAAACGACGCAAATCGTAGGAAGCGGCCGCTATACCGCATTGCGAGACCGCATTACCGAGCCGAACAACCTGGTAACGCCCATAATTCATAAGCTTCCATAACCATCGCGCCGCTGCTGCGCTGACTCCCGTGCACGATATCTCCAGTTGTAACGACGTGTTGGCGAGGCGTGCCGAACAACCTACAACCTACACCCTCTCTCGTTTCAACCGACCCTTGAGCGCACCCACGCACAGTGGCGCGATCTTATAGGAATGTTGGACATTGGAACGAAAGGGTAAGATAAGATGGTCGAAATTGCCCCCAGTCTAAATTGATTTTTGGCCACACCATCTGATACCGTCTTCGAAGAAGACATTACAAGTTTCAAATCGGTACCCCTATCGCAACGGTAGTTATAGGGTAAACCTGGTTTCAACGAATTTTTTCTCCTGTTCTGCTCAACAGGAAATTACGAAAAAATTCATGAACAGTCTACCTAATAGCACACACAACTTTGAATTTTTCCCGTATTTTTTACTGCAACATCGATTTTTAAAAAATTCCAGAATCTTCAAATTGAAGTTGATTTATATTATATTATCAGAGGACCATATGTGTACATACGTGCTTTCAACGAATTTTTTCTCCTGTTCTGCTCAACAGGAAATTACGAAAAAATTCATGAACAGTCTACCCAATAGCACACACAACTGTGATTTTTTCCCGTATTTTTTACTGCAACATCGATTTTTAAAAAATTCCAGAATCTTCAAATTGAAGTTAACTTATATTATCAGAGGACCACGTGTAGATACATGCTTTCAACGAATTTTTTCTCCTGTTCTGCTCAACAGGAAATTACGAAAAAATTCATGAACAGTCTACCTAATAGCACACACAACTGTGAATTTGTCCCGTATTTTTAACTGCAACATCGATTTTTAAAAAATTCCAGAATCTTCAAATGGCTGATTTTATATTGAAGTTGACATATATTATCAGATGACCACGTGTATATTAGTATGGTACTTGTGTCTTATTATGATTATTGTGTTTTTTCTTTCTGATTTTTCGGATCAGGCAATGTTTAAAAAAATTGAAAATCTCCAAGAAATCCGAAAAAGTTCATCATAGAAAGTCGACAATTCTGCCGAAGAAGATTGATCTTTTCCAGGCGAGAAAACCGGGGGGGTACGAATATCACGAGCGAAACCGATTTATATTCGAACAATCACGGAACCATAACATTGTAATCTCGGTGCGGCATCGTACGCGTATTGATCGCGCTTAGCACGCGCGTATCGCTCGCTTCCGCATAATCCTGGTCGAGATTACGAGCCAAAATCGATAGGGGTTGCCGGATACCGGTGAAAAAATTTTATGTCGTCGCGAAACTCCTCGTTCTCGTAAATATCCTCGGAGAATCTCCCGGGGGAAAAACGCGCGTCTGGCTTGCAAGCTCGATCGCGTAGGAAACTCGAGTTTTGGAAGCCGACACGAAATTCGGAGGGCAGATTCGGGAGAAGGTTTGCGGCGAACCGGAGAAGAAAAGAGAGGATCGCGAAGTTCGTGCTTGGTCGATTGATTCGCGACTTTCCATGTATATCTCGGGCGAAATTGGGCCAAACAAGTATCGATGGCGCGGCAGAAAATTTCGCAGCGAAAACGTTCGGGAGCCGAAAGCTAAAAGCCGCGGCCCAATTCCGGCTCTATCTGGCCTGATCGAGTTAAACGTCATATCAAAAATGATTTGTTTCGCTGGATTCGGTGCACTCCGAATGGAAAAGCACGACTCTGGTTTCGAAGCCGGTTAGACACGGGCTGGAGACGGTAGTGGGTCACTGGAAACCACCGAAGGAATTAACTGCTTCGCTTTTGATCTCTCAAGACAATAGATAGAACACGCCGCAACAAAGCACCGAGTGCTCATCCGTAAAACTTCGCGAGGAGCTACCTCTTCGTTCTTCATTTTTAATAACTTTTTGAATCGATCATGGAAGTCCTTGGAATCTCGGTAAATAGTTCGCCGACAGGTTCTAAGACGTCGGATGATACTGCAATAATTACACTCGGGATTTTATGCGTTTATGAAAAAGTAAATGAAACAGTAAAAACATTCGAAGAATTTAACAATCGTTACCAATAAATTTCATCTCTTCAGGTTTACTATGTACTTTGACTTTTGTTGGATTTTTAGAAGGTTGCGATTTGCTAGTTAATTTCAATTTATACTTGTTGGAATTGACGTACAAAATTTTTACATTGCACGAAAATCAGCAGTATTGCAATGATGCGAACTTTGCAGAGTTTGGGAGACGTTATTCACTATGTACGATCAAACTGATGAGCTACGCTAGTTCGTTGTCTGCAACGTCTTGCATAACGAGTAACATCGCTGTACACGCGTTTAAATTACAGTCGCTTATTTGCGCAGCTGGCAGAACATCTGAACAAATATTTCTTGAGACTTCGATAGGCTAGGATTAAAAGAACAGGAAAGGTTTTACTGAAGATATCGTCTTCTATATTATTCGCTAATGGTGTTTAAAGCTATACTTGTTTAGCTACCGCGCGCTATGGAAGGGACTGAAACCTCAGTTCGCCAATTCAAGACAGTTGCACGCAAGATTTTGAAATCTTGAACAATAGAGGAGCAGAAAAAAAAGTTAACCCATTTTACCGTGGCCTACTTTAACTCCTCGCCTTAGAATATCGAGCCAGACTCGCGGGGAAGTCTTCAAACTGAATTTAATGAATATGAACTTTCATTCTTCTTTTCCAGTCGAAATGAACTTTTATCGGTTATTTAGGACCAATATTCCGAGAGAGTTTTATTATTCAAATGGAGAATGTTCTACAACAAGAATTCTGATCACAATAATCAAGTACCGAACGAGTGCATACTATCAAAGAATATCAACTTCATAAATATTGAAGTAAACGTGAACTCATTGTTCATATCTTTAGGTAAATGCATATCATTTAATATTGAAGACTAACTATACTATTATATGAAAATTTTTATTTTACTAGTTCGAAAAATTGAGGTTCAGCTGTGTTATCATTCCCTTATCAATGTTTACCCATTTGAGCAAATGTTGACTTAGCAACGACACGATAAAACTCCATTTTCCTATAATAAATTATTAGCGATAAAATATCTCTGATAAGCAGAATGTCAATCGCTAAAGGTTAAAGGGTTTCAGAGATATTGTAGTTTTTAATGCTACATTTTTACTGCCATCTTTATTGCATGCACTTCAAAACTGTTCAAACAGAATACATATGTGCCAAGTACACACATTTTTACTACCATTGGGATATACACTCGTGTAGTATAAAATTAAATAATGATTCGAATATAATTGAACCTTCACATTCAATATCTACATTTGTTAAATGTTACTTCACGTTGTTATCGCAATTTAACATACAGCTCATTGCACTTGTATAAATTCATGTAACGTAAGATAAATAAATAAATTGTACATGACACTGAAATTTCACATTCATTATCTACATTTTTTAAATCTTATGTCATTTTCTCATTACAATTTAACGTAGCTGCTTATCGTGCGTGTATAAATTCATGTACAATATATCCTTGATCTAAGAAAACGGGAACTGTACGATCTAAGAAAAATGAATATCCCCTCCATTGCGCCTCGATCGCCGGTGTGAACCATCGTGTGGTTCTTGTGAACTCATTTCACGAGTACCAAATGTTTTAAGTATTATGTCTCTTTAGAATTCAACGTAACAGCTTATTGTCCTATTATCTGCTCGTAACGAAAGAATTTGTTGTCATGGTTGGATGTCGTTCCTGCATAGGTTTTTTAAAAATTAAAATGTCGGAGGCTAAACGAATTGAATTAAATTCGATAGGAACGAAAGCCTGCAATGGCATTTTAACAAAAGTGTCGCTTTAAAGTACTTTCAGGGCAAAAAAGGTGAAATGTTTCTCCGAGAGTGAAGATTGTGAATGTTTTATTTAGGGTACTAATTTACTGCGAGTCGGTCAAGTATAGCGGTGTATGGGCACAAACAGTGGATGCTGAAGGAGGCCGATAATGGATTCACTCGCAACTCTGGAAGCTTTGAGCCGACGCGCGACGGCCGGTCTACTCGGTCCTTTTGCCGAACGAAATTTTTCGCATTCGTATCTGGGAGTGGAGCGAATTCTCGAGGGAGCGAGAGAGAGTGAAAGAGGGGAAGAGAGAAAGAGAAAGGAAGATCCGCTCGAACGGTTCCCTTGGAAAGCTCGATAAAACGGAGGAAAAGTCGTTGGAAGTCGAACAAAGAAGGCGCCGGGAGAAGGAACTTCGGGGATCGTTCGCTGTGGCGGTAAATCGCGCTGTTCTTTCGCAAACGAATCCGCCGAAGAGACACCACCAAAGGGCGCCGCAAAGTTGATAAAAAGTTAACTGCCCATGATCTAGCCCGTTCACTTAACGCTCTGCTCGCCTCCTTCCCAATGCGATTGCTTCACCAGACAATTCGCCGAGTGGATTCACTTATTGGGATGAACAAGAAATCATTGTATGTACTTCGGGAAACAACAGAATTTAATGGGATCTTCTGGAACCGTGAAAAATCAATTTTCTTTTTCCATCTCTTTAACCCCAAAACTTACACAAAGTACCTTGCCTTATAAAAATGGCAACATTAAATTTATTGAGATAGTCTGTAATTTTTAATATAATAGATGCTTGGACAAGGATAATTATTCCATTATTTTTCATAATTGAATTTTTACAATTTCCATGATTGTAAAATATAAAATCCGGTCATTGTGATAGGTTTAGTCAAATTAAACTGTAATTATAACTAATACATGTGTCCTAACAACACCATAAAAATATGAATGGATACATAATGTTTCAAAAAATTGTTTAAGCACGATAAATGCTTCGTCAAATTTTTCGCGCAAACAATAAAATTGCTATCTATGTGCTTCTGCAGTAAAATGGACTTTCGTGCTGATACGTTATTTATCGTCATAGTTACGGATCGGAGGCGGTAGTACATATAGGCAAACAGACGAAGGCAGTGCGAACTAATGCACATGTGCAACAGATATTGTCCCAAAGAGGATCGGAAACATTTCTGATACGTGTATGGACCCTCCAGGGCCCAAAGGACTAAAACCCGTCGCACAGCTTGCATTAGCTTTGACACTGAATTTTGCACACGTATTCGCCTCGCGCAGTGCAACGATGTCATATTTCGGGAAACGCTGTTCTAAAGCTGCCACGGAAAAGCTAGCCGCGCGTTCAAGGAAGTTTCCAGCGTCCGAAAACAGTAAGACCGGTGTCAGTTCGTGGCAGCGAGACTTCCTTGTCCCGTCAAGAGTTGGTTTCGCAGTCTGGTCCGACGAAAATTTGCGCTAATGGAGTAAAAGCTCGGCTGTGTTTGACCGCGCCACACTACTTCGTAGCCAAAGAAAACTACGGAAACTAGTAGGCAAACTCCGGGGCTACGTGTTCCCGGCGAGTTACCGTCCGGTTTTTCGAGGACGAGCACTCGAGTACGCGCGGAAAGCAAACAGTCTGCTCGCAGACGCTGCCAAGTTTTTGCCAGCGTGCTCGCCTAACCGATATTGCTATCTAACTATTATTTGCCGAAAACGGAACGTGCCCTGCCGGAGAGAATTAACAAAAATCCGCTCGCCCTGGTAAGTTCTGCTTCGCTTACCATTATTATACAAATTCGTGTCAAAACATAGGCGCTGGGCAACGATCGTGTCCACAGCGCAGGTGACGCTGTGCTCCTACGGGCTGTAACTCCGTTAATTTGCAAAATTCAAGTCTAATTCTTTGAGAACATATTTTCGAGATGTTATGTTGTTCATTTAAACATATGCTATATATAGCATGTATTAAATGTATGATAAATTATAAATTATGCTTCACACGTAGAGTAAATATTGGGCAAATTATATCGTGTTTGATCTTGTTCTAATCAGAAAAATGACAGAAACATACCAGTGAAAGCCCCACAAAAAAATAATGAAAAATAAAGCATTTTTAATTGGCATTATGTAGAGTGAGAACACGCGGACCTTTAAACTGTGGCGGCGACGGCGCGGCGACACGCTTCGGTCACGCGATTCGTATTTCATTCTGTCCTTCTCTATGTTCGGCTCTCTATTGAAGTCTCGCTCGGCACGATCGGCGCGATATCTAGACGCAGTCATAATTCAAAAATAGTGTCCGGGCAACGAAGGAACTTTTACGGTTATTATCGACTGTCGTTGTCGGTGAAATTCAATTTTCCTCACTAATTACCCGACCGGAAGGCAAACACGAGCGGTAACGAATTTGTTCGTATAAACTCCCTTGCATGTCCGTGATATAGTTAAAGGTCGCAATCACTTCCTACGGGTTATACGGAAAAATTAATTATTGTTTGTGGGGAGAAATGATGTTACAGAAGCCATTTAGGCCATTTTGCAACCGAACGATACAGTAAATTTCATTTCAAAGTTGATTATACTCGCTACTTTCGTGACGTAATTAAATAAACAAAAGGACTGGAATTTTGCCGCGACATCGTCACGGTAGTGCCTCATTTCCGTGTACCATTTAACTCGAACAGCGTCCCGTCTCGCGTTGCGTCACATGGGCGCTGGTAATCGTGATACAATCGCTTAATTATTGGTTGGTAAGCGAGCAATTCCAGCGCAAAAAATTATTAAAATTATTTAACGTAATTGCTCGGGTGAAAGTATTCCCTTAGTCGGCAACTGAAACCTATCAATTACCGGGGGGATGTGAAAACAGAACAATGAATTATTCAGTGGAACACCGAACGAGTTCCCTGGTAACGCACTGCATCAAATATTCGACATGGATTTCTTTTAATTAGAATGATTGGGATGTATCCTGCATCGTCGACGTTCACAAAAGATTGTTATTACGGAAGTTGCTGGTACGAAGGCACGAATTATGTGATATAGTCTTCTCGTATAGTACATCAAATTGCATGGGTGTTTTTTTGGGTGCCATAGGGAACTTGGCTCCTGTTTACAGGATGTTTTTGTTGGGATTTCATCTATTTTTGTTTAAATTTCATCAATTGTCAAGTAGGTATTACTTTTATCCCTGATTAATTAATTCCTAAAAATTTTTCATCTTTAAGGTGGACATTAAGTAAATAAATAAATGCATCCCACCACTTAGGTTACGCTTTTTTTAAGGTGTAAAATTTCAAAGTTCATTATGTCAAACTTTGTTTTTACAAGTTCTAATTCGTACAAGAGTCCATGGTTGAATTCAATTAAAAAATTTCAATTAAAAATTTGTTTGTTATGGTGGACCTGTGTACCAAATTTCAAGCTTGTAGGTCAATGGGAAGTACCAAAAAGGTTTTGATGATCTGTCAGTGAGTGAGTGAAGTTCTCGCGAAGTGGAAGCACGTTGTAGAAGGAAAGGTAGCTTCTCTAGCATGCATGAAACTCCCACATGAATGGTGTAAAGGGTCCGAGAGGTACCTTCGTCGCCAGAAGTTGAGGAGGTGTCTTCTGGTTCGGGCGACGATCCTGGCGACCCAGGAGACTGTCTGCCGTGTCTCGAGTCTGGCCGGCCGTACTCGAATCCTCCGGTTGTCCCCGATCCCTTGTTGTCTTCGTGAAGGCGTCCCTTTTCAGGGGACACGGACCTCGCGTCCCTGGTGTCCCCCGTATAAGAGCCTCGCTTTCCATCCCTCGCCTCGGGGCTGCCCAATCTTTTACTAAAGTCGGTGGGCATTGCTGAACGTTTCCTGAGGATTCCGTGACGGGAATACGTTTACGGCTCGGCTCGGCTCGTCTCGTCTCGTTTTAAACGGCGTTAAACAGACGATTCGATCGTTAACGGGCTCGATCGAACGGAAACTTAAATTAGGAAGAGATCGCGCGCCGATCTTGCCAAGAACGATCGAATTGCCGTAAACGATGACTTCTTATCGCGCAATCTCGCGTCCGGTACGCCATTCACGGAAAACGATTCATTGTTACCGACGTACAGTCAGTCTCATAATTGATGGCACACACTTTACAGCGGAATAACTTTTTTATTGATGGACCAAACGATTGTAGTTGTTTTTTTTTTTTTTTGACGTGCTGGATGGTTTAGTAGACCATATGTTAAAATTTTGGAAAAATTGGGTCTAGAATTACGAAAAAAAAATAGTAGAAGTTGTGGGAAAGAACTTTTTCTCTTGGGATGGTAACGAATATTTAAAAGATGTCTTTTGTAGGTTCGTATACATGCTGGAAATTTCATTGAAATTG
Source organism: Lasioglossum lativentre (assembly GCA_916610255.1). NCBI lineage: Eukaryota > Metazoa > Arthropoda > Insecta > Hymenoptera > Halictidae > Lasioglossum > Lasioglossum lativentre. Next base: position 23,023,145 of record OU744362.1, on the reverse strand, counting down.
ATCAAAATTTCATTGGTTTATATCATTGTATATGGTTTATGAGACTGACTGTACGTATTCGACGGATGTTTGAGCTGCACTAATTTTCGAGGAAAGAGAATCGAACTATAAGATTGTCTTGAAACGTCCGCTGTTGACTTTGCCCAATGTCGACTCTCGATTAATCTCAGATTGATACGAGATAAAACGCGCTCCGAAATGATAAGACTATGTCAAGTTTGGTATAAGGACTTTAAAAATTGTTTTGTTGATAAATTTTATATTGATTTGACGTTTGATCGGTTGGTAATTTATCACTTGTAGCACTCTACGTGTGTTCATTTTTTTTTTACCGATATATGACAAATGTTGAATTCTTGGTTGATTTGTGCACAAAATACTAAACTGCTAAAATATTTCATCGGTTATCAGAGAAAATCAAAATTTGTCTTACACAAGTACATTCACAAATATGTAAAATAAAATTGGGGAGTAAAGATTTGAATGGCTTAACACTTAAACCTACCAAGCACAAAACATATAAAAGTGAAACACGTTATAGCAGTGAGAAGATCGAATTTACTTAAGCTTTGTTTTTATTATATTTTCTGCTTAAATGAAGAAATCAATTCAGTCATTTCCTATGAAAGCGTTTTTATAATTTCAATAATTATGAAATAGAAAACCGGTCAATTGACCGAGATAGGTTTAGTGTTAAGAGGGTTAAATAAATAGTCGAATAAAGCACAAGCTCGCAAAAGAGTGCCCGTAAACGTTCAGAAAACCCGAAGAAAAATCGAGAGCTATCAAGTTGTCAAACATGAATGAAAACTTTCCGCGTCAAAGCTTCTATTCGTCCCGACTTGTTTCCAGCGGCCACACGTTACTTCCGGTAAGCAGGCGAACGGGACTGAAATGGTCTATGCCGAATGCAACAGGAAGTCTTCGTACGCCGAGAGGGATCGTTTCGCACCGATCGTGAACGTACTCCCTGGAGTCGCCAGAGGCGGTGGGCGATCTCCTTCCGGTATAGTCCCTGTACTCCGTCGACGACCCTGAGGATGTTTGCTGGGGTGATCGTCTACCGCTGGTCCCTGACTCTCTGGCATCGCGGCAGGCGTCACGGACATTTGCCAGGTCAATGTTGGCAGTAGTCTTTGCTTCTTTGGCGGGAGATGGCGGCGGAGACGTTGGTGGCGAAGGTGATGGACTTCCTGCACGACCAGAACTGTAGCACACGGCTGCCTTCCGCAGAGTCTCCCTGCACAGCTCAGAGAACATGCTGCCTCCCCCATGGCCGTGGCCCTTGCGGACCACTAGCCTTTTGTTTCTTCTACGTCGTCCTCTCGTATCCACGCTCGTTTCTCCTATTCACGGAGTTACGTTCTCTATTCCTGGTAATCACTGATCACTCTCTCAGTACCCGTCATCACGATCCGATCTTCGGGAACCCATGACTCGCGGCACCACCGACACCGTAAGCCGCACAACCGAACTACATCATCGCTGGTCTACACCTAGGGTATTCGACTTTAATCGATCATCCATCAACGGATTCGATTCTGTCTGGGGGGATCCTCGAGCGACCGTACGCGATCCCGAATACGCTCCTCTTTTTAGCTCCCTGCCGGAGGACGCTGCTACGCTCCCTGACCCCGATTCTAAAAGCGAACCGCTCGAACTTCGCCGACCAGTAGAACTTAAGAATACCTCTTCAAGAACAGGCGGTGAAAGGGATAGAAGCATCGGCGTTGACTGGCCGCGCCGCGCCGGTGGCAGAAAGGGTCAAGATGGACGATGGTTAGCGTGTGCGAGTGCCAACACAACTAGACGAGACGTTTACCGGGGGAAGCAAGGTCTAACTCACTTCCTGGGGGATCGGTTACAAATTTTCCCGAGTAGGAACCTCGGAAAAGCGGCAAGAGCGAGTTCGGCCCGTCTGCATGAAGCACACTGAACGTGCCGAAAAAGGATCGAAGCATCGGTGTGTTGACACGCCGGTGGCAGAAAGGGTCAAAATGATGGCTAGGGGAAAGCGTGTGCGATTGCCAAGACAACTGGACAAAACGTTTATAGCAAGGTCTGATTTTCTTCCTCCGGGATCGGTTACAAATTTTCCGGAGTCTGGCAAGACCGGTGTTCGGCCGGTTCCCATAAAAAGCACGCCAAACGTGCCGAAAAAAAGCTAGTCGCAATATAAGCACAATAGGCAATGTTAGCTGAATTTAAAGAATACCTCTTCAAGTACAGGCGGTGAAAGGGATCGTAGGTTTGGCGTTGACTCGTCGCACCGGAATGGCTATAGCTGGCCGAAATTCGTGTCTCTGTTAATTGTGCATTATCAATTGGAAACAGGAACGAAAGTTACATTTCCGGTTTAACCAATTTCATGAACATTTTTTAATTAATTCCACCTATTCTGTAGAAACACGGCCCACTGTGCGCCGGTGACAGAAAAGGTCAAGATGGACAATGGTTGGGGGCGGGGGACGTATGCGAGTGCCAAGATAACCGGACAAAAAGTTTACAGGGTGGAAGCACGGTCTGATTTACTTTCTCGGGGATGGGTTAGAAATTTTGCAGAGAGCACGAGCCACGGCATAAACACGTTCGCGCGAGCCTCGGATAAGCGGCAACCGATCGGGAAGAGCGGGGTTCGGCTCGTTTCCATAAAGCACGGCGAACGTGCCGGGGGAAGGTACTCCTCGCAACACAAGCACGATAGGCGGTGTTAGTTACTGGGGGAGACCAGGAAACGTTTCGTGGGCCGTAGTAAAAACGTCTGGCCGGCTGCCAGCCGTTTGAAAATTTACTGGCCTCCCTTCGACCACGACAGCACGGCCAACGTGGACTGTCGTGAGAGCCTCGGACGCCCGTGCACGGAAGTCCATCGCATGGCGTCTCGTTTGCATTACGCCGGAGTAATTTCACCGATGGCTATTAATTCGACGCGAAAATAGCCTAGCGATGCGTCTTTGCCCTTTCGACACACGTGCCACGCTGAATGAACCGAACCCTCTCCTTCTTCTACGCCTGGCAAACTGAAATTGCTACCCACGAACCTTCTCGAGAAGACGCAACCTCGTATCGAACAGTTTTCACTGTGCTTTTATTCTGAATTTTGTGTGCTGCAACCACGATAGACGTCTTTATATGTCCTTGACTTTCAAGACCCAGCCATCGAATAGTGGAAAAAGAAAACCACGTTTCTAGTCTGTTTCTGTTAATCAATACGGTGGAAGTAATTTCTATAGTACGAATTAACACTAAACCAACCACTGCCCGGTCAAATGACCGGTTTTATATTTTTCATTTTGCAATTATTGAAATTATGAAGTTGCTTGCATGGATATTGATTCGACAGATTTTTTTGTCCGAGCACATATTGAAATAAAAATTGCACAGAATCTAGATGAATAGAGCCTTGTCATTTTTACGAGCTAAAACATTTTAATCGATTTTAGTGTGTAAATAAAAGTTCTTTAAAACATTACATCGAAAGATGTTACGTTTGCAAGCTAACAATTACGCCAAATATACAACGGTTTGATTTTCTATTGTTATTTCTTTTCTGCGTGTACTTATAGACATTTCGCTCATTGAAGCTGCAATGATCTTCGATGTAACAAGTCTCGAAGTTAACGAAGTCTTCGGGAATGGGAATTAAAATAAGCCGAGTATAATGGCAACGCTGAATTGGATTAAAAGATGTTCCTTCGGTATAATAAGGTATTCTCTGGCAAGAAGTTTTTCAAAGACTAATGGATACGGCGTGAATGTTCACTGAACTGAGCCGTTGAAAAGAAACTGTAATGCGGCCTTCGCGAAGACAGAAAAGGAGAACAGACTCCGTTAGCAGATTCCCGGCATCGCCGCAAAGTAATGCAAATTTAAACAACGGAATTACATTGTCGAACTGCAATCCATACCACCACTCGAGAATTAGTAATGATAATGTGGCCCTGGAGCACAAGGCGCCGGATGAGACTGTACCAGCGAGGGAGTAAATACGTATCCCGTATCCGGAGGCTTCGCAGTGCTATAGCAATCCTTTAAGGAAACCCTATTTGAATTTCATCTCCGCGTAAAACTGAACACACAAAAACGGACCAGCGTATTCGCCGGACTAGTTGAATAATAACCATGGATATATAATAACCAATGGACCGATGATAAGATAAATATGTGAATACGGGGACGGGGGGGGGGGGGGGGCGAAGAGCGCACGGTGATAGATGAATGTTGTCGATTGTTTGGCGATGGAACAACTGACGGACGGCTTTAAAGCCCTCGCGGTGGAAAACGGGCGGTTCAAACAGTTACGACACTAATTAGTTACATTTAGTTACATTTAGTTTCATTCGCACGGTCCAAATGCAACCGGGAAATTCGTTCGGACGCGATACAGGCGCGCGAAACGCAATAACACAGCCAAATAAATTCGCGTGCCTTTCGCCGTAAGAACAAACTAACTGCAGAAACTTTTATTTCCGACCCTGTGCCAGTCCAATCCGTAAATACGTCCCAAGACAGATGCGTGCAACCCGCAGCTGGGGTTGCATTATACCCCAACTTGATCCATTAGTTTCGCAAAAAGAACGTCAAATGTCCCACTAGCTTCACGATTACCTACTTTTTTCATTAATAAAAAGTAACGAAATTTTTGTTGCTCGATGCGATAAAGACAATTTCTTCGATTCGGTACGATCCCGAGGAATCTAAAAGGCCCGAACATCGATACTCTAGCACATTAAAACAAACAACACTAAATCCACCGATACCATTTCATCAAGATCCATTAGTTTTGCAAAAAGAACGTCAAATGTCCCACTAGCTTCACGATTATCTACTTTTTTCATTAATAAAAAGTAACGAAATTTTTGTTACTCGTTGCGATAAAGACAATTTCTTCGATTCGGTACGATCCCGAGGAATCTAAAAGGCCCGAACATCGATACTCGAACACATTAAAACAAACAACACTAAATCCACCGATACCATTTCATCAAGATCCATTAGTTTTGCAAAAAGAATGTCAAATGCCCCACTAGCTTCACGATTACCTACATTTTTCTTTAAAAAAAAGTAAAGGAAGTTTTTGTTACTCGATGCGATAAAGACAATTTCTTCGATTCGGTACAATGCAGGGAAGCTAAAAGGCCCGAACATCGATACTCTAGCACATTAAAACAAACAACACTAAATCCTCCGATACAATTTCATCAACACAGCCAATTGTAATGCGTCTATAAATAAAGTCGACTGTAAAACGAAAGGTTTACGAGTGCTTTAAAAACAAAGGTTTATGTACCGTGTCTATTAGTAACCGGTGGTACAAAGAGCTGGCTGGTGATTCCACACGAGAAACTGAATGGGAAATATACGGATGGAATTACTGAATATTTGTCTTCTTGGTTCCTATTACTTTTCTATTTGCTAAATCAAGTTACGAAACCGAAAGAATAATTACCGAGAAATTATAGTATAATGGATAGCACAACTTCGCGCGGGAACAAATGCACAAAAGCTTCAACGGTTCGATCCAATAGACTGAAAGTTTTCGATGTTCGGTTTCGTTTTCGAGAGAAAGCAATTTGAAAGTTCGTCGAGTACACACGCACTTAATCATGTCCCAATTCTGCGGATTTCACTGTAGAGTATCTCCACCGAAAAATATTGTAATTGTATTTCCCTCTGATATTCTCCATGGCGGAAGAACAGATTATCGATCACTATTGTCACTTGCGATCACTGATTTATAAAATAACATTAGCATTTAGACGACACAATCATTATTTTGAAAAATTAAAATAACAGCACTCCGCACTCGAACACGTCGTAAAGATTCGACGAAAACGACGTAGGCATGATATATATCCAACAGCATTCGAATAAACAAAATTCTGCAAAATAAAATTTTCTCTTTTCCTCCACGTCCTCCTCGCTTAGTACAGATATTAAAGGAAGTTTGCAAACAGGTTGAGAACGTAGTCTACAGCGAATCCCATTGGGGTGAGACTCTGCAAGTGCACGCGCACTCGATGAACTTTCAATGCCGTTTTTCCCAGAAACGAAGTCTTATCGTCGAACGTATAAAATTCTACGGTTAGATAGAACGTTTCCTATGACGTATATAGAGGTAAATTATTAGTTATTGTAATAGTTATTGTAACACTATCTAAGACAGAAAGAAGAGAACAGCAGCAAAATTGCATGAAAACTTTTTTTCTAATTTTTGCGTGTACCGATAACATTGATAAATTAAAAAAGAAAATGTTACAATATCAGTCGATTTTCCTGCTTCGCACGAGAATCCCGTCTCGATCAAAGAAAGCTCGCATCATTCCCCGGCAGAGTAATCTCGCGAGCTAATCGAGAGAGAACAGCGGTGACAAGGGGACATTAGGCGCGCAGCTGTGCCCAGCGCTGGCAATCGAGACGTTATCGGACGACCGATAATCGCCCAGTGGGAACCGGCGGTCTTCTGCGTCTGGTTGCCCGGAAATTCCCGAGACAATTGGTGGTCCAATCTCTTCAGTTTCACGGAATGCCACTGGTCCGTTTCGACGTTGGCCGTTCGAGGAACCTAACCGACACACCACTCTTTCGTACCGAAACACTGCTCGTCGATGCGCGCAAACATTTCGTATCGTATGGTCTAATTTGCGCGACGGATCCGCAGCGGAATATACGCGATTACACACGGGAATGTGATCGCGGGCTGCTCAAACGAATCCCTCATCCCGCGTCAGTCAGCGAGCGGCGCGGCGCGGCGCGGCGCGTTCCCAGTTTCAGGCCCGTAAAAAAAAAAGTCGCGTCGACCCGATTTGGCTTTGCCTAGAGGATCGTCGGCGCGTGAAACGAGCATCGGATTATCGCGTGTCCCGATGCGGGCTTGCTCGAACAGAGATAACAGATCCCTGACCGGACAGGTTTGGCACGTCCCTGCCCAGCCAGCTACGGATCCGCTGGCCCATTCTCGGACCAGTAACCTTCGCGACCTAATGGAAATCCCCGATTCCGCCGGATTGCAGCGTGTAGCTGACGTCGATGACACTAGTACCGTTGCCAACCGCTCTGCGACTGCTGGAAAGGCTACCCGAGACAATTCAACCGCAAATGTCAACGATTCGCACGAGCTGACGAGGAGATTGCCTTCGGCTAACTCTTCCTATTTCTCCGAGAGAGAGGGGGGGAGAGAGAGAGAGAGAGAGGATGGGTCCGGATGTGAACCGGCTGAAGTGTTCCGTAGGAAGTGTCGGAGGAGCGGTTACGGGTCAAGGATTCCACCGATGCGCCAATGAAGTCTACCCGGCATTATTTCACCGCTAAATGAGATCAATGTGGTCACTGAGTAGAAGGGCTCCGATAGTAAAAGACTCCAGGCAGGAGGAAGATTTATGAATGAGACCCAGGGACGACAGGCTCGACGACAGTGATGAAGAAGGTTTGCAAAATCAACCCCGGGAAGTGGCTAGCGCCGGGTTAGGTAAGAAGAAGATTAATGTGTGAGACATTGAAAAGAACAATCCTCGACAAGGGCCGAGGGAGATCCGCAGTATGAATCTGTGATGAAATGGCCTAGACTGTGTCTCGATTGAAAAAGTAGTCAACTAAAATTTCAATTGCTGAAATGGTTAGGAGATCCGGACTGAATCGGAAGATTTATGAATGAGATTCATCAGAAACGAAGAACAATTGGTCTGGGTTGAGAAAGGAGTTAACTGTGAAATCCTAGACAATCGCAATTCCACGAAACTGAGAAAAATACAAATATTGTCGATGTTGTAGAATCAATGAATGTCAATTAAGTGTTCGATCAGCCGGTTCTACTCCGTGCGTGTCTCTGGTCATTAGGGAAGCACGTAGATTACCGGTTAGAGTAGAAGAAGCGTTGGGCTCGAACATCGGGGGCCTGGAAAGATCGAATGAGTAGTTCGAAGGGCTGAATGCGCATCAGAGATCCAAGGGACCACTACATGGAAGAGCACAGCAGCATCATGGACTGTTACTAATGCACGCGTGTCGGTCTATACAGAGGTTCATCGACGACGAACCAACACCATGCCAGCTCCGCGAGCTTCCGTCAGCCTTAGAAATAGAGCACAATGCCACGATTCTTCCGACGTCTGACGCGGATAGCCGCATTCCTGTTCACGTAGCACACGCGAGCCGTGTAATTCATCGATTATCGTGTAAGACGTTTTATTTTTTTTTTCCAGCTTGCGAAAGGCTTCGAGCTACCAATCGGTCTGCTGAAACGACATCGGGGCTATTGTTTGCTCAATTGGAGCGATTGAGAATCGAGCATCGACGGTGACGGGCTTTTAATCTGTTTGGATTGAATCGATGTCGTCCGTGCTGTCGCCGATGATAATAATTAACACGTTCGCAACGAGTATTCATGAGATCCCGGGTATAACGCGGGATTCTATATTCATCGTGCGTTAATAAAGCAGAACAATGCTCGCTTTCCCACACTCGCCGTGTAATTTCCACTCAAATACCTGTCAAAAAAAAAAAAAAAACGCAAAAATCGCGTAAACGCGTAAAAACAGTACAAAAAAGAAATGGATCTTATTTTGAAAATCGAAAGCATTTGACAATTTAAACCACATGCACGATCGAACGCGAAGCTCCGTTTCATTAAGAAGAGTGGACAGCGAGTTGGTTGCGATGAAGCAGTTACGATAGGAGAATCTGGTATCGGAGATGCGGATCGATCTCTAGATCTTGGCAATTGCACCGTCGCGTCGGGCAAAGGGCGCGTTAGCAATTGGCGAGCGTGTCGAGGCCCATTAACGTAACAGCGAAATCATTATCCAGCTGGAGAGAAGCGGCGCGGAGCCGATCGATCGAAGAAACGTTATCCAGTGACAATCGGCGGAAAATACATGGACAGCGGCGGATCGCGGTTAAACCAATTTAGGGGCACGCGGAGGGAGGGGGTCGCGGCAGGGTGAAAAAGTGAAACGCTCATAGACCGAGAATCCCGCCGCAGATCCCACAAGCCCGAGCTAATTTACTGCCCCCTATTATTTGGCGAGCACCGTGAGAATCGTCGCTCCTTGCCCCGCTTAATGCCGGTGCTCACGCGGCCGCTACGTTATACGCGAAGGGGGTAAATCATCCTGTCTTGAGGCGGCCGAATGTGTAATTCGCTCGACCATTAATTACGTTAATCGTCGGTCTCTCTCTTCCGATGTCGGTCGCTCTTCGGATATTAAAAGGAGACTGAGAACGGACGGGGGTAACGATGCAGCGTCGTTAATCGTCGGTAAACACGCTGTCGACGACATTCACCTAACCCATCGAACAGAGACTCTAAACCACGTGATCCGAAAGCATGTAATTTCAGTCCCGACCGACTGCTGGTCGAAGAAACGGTTCATTTATTCCGAGATATTTATATTTAGAGCACAGCTTCTGTGGGAGTTAGCATAGCAAAGAGACATCGATTACCTTGGTGACCAGGTATATATATCGTTCCTGCTCGTGGAAGATATCCTCGGACACATGACAGGCAATAAAGTTAGATTCCCCAACCACGTGAAGGGAAAATCACGATTAATGGTCGCAGCCGAATTCGCCCCGGTAAGCTTTTCGGTGGAAATCGTCTTTGGGAGATAGCCTACATTTCTCAGGACCGTGGCAGCTCCTTGGCCAAGCGAAACGGAAACGATCCATCCGTTCACCACGTATCCCCATCGTAGGAGAAATACTTTCACAAAGTTGAACACCGTCGAATTGCACAAACACCATATTATTTCCACGTGACGTGGATGAACGTTTTCGGGACTATCGCGTGTACCATACGATGCTACGCAATGTCGAGTTGAACGGATTCGCACCGAGTAACCTCGAAGCATCGAGGACACTTCGTCCTCCGGCAAATAGGAAAAACCGACGAAAAGTTATTACAACGAGTTAACGCCAATTTTCATTGATGTGTTTTCGTGGTAGTTGTGTCGAGACAGAGAACTCGCGAGAAAGAGAGAGAGAGAGAGAGAGAGACGTCGGTCGGGACACGGTCGCTCGAGAGAATAAGCGGCGGACTGCGGGGGCCACGCGTGTCCTTCGCAAGGATGCACGTCGGAGTACAGGGCGTGAAAAGGAGCCAGGAGTGGCGCACCTGATTGACAACGCGGCAGGAGAGAGTGCGCGTCCTCGTGGCAACGCGGCACGTCATCCTGACCAGCGGGCGGACGAACTCGAGCATAGAGAGGGTGAACACGCACAAGCCGGGATATCACCTGTACACCGCACGGTCTTCAGGCGAGAACTGAGCCCGCGAGGGAGGGAGCAAGAGAGGGTTGACAGCGCGTGGGAGCGAGCGAGGCGGACGACCGTTCAGGAACAGGGGTAGGAGGAAAGAGGGAAAGAGCGACGACGACGCGCATCGCGTCGCTGCAACCCCTATTCTGAAAATTTGCGGAGGTGGAGAAACAGAGAGAACGATAGAGCGAGAGGGACCGAGAGGGATAGTCGGGAGAGGGGGTGCAGCGAGTGGAACGTCGAGGGCGAACGCGCGCCGCTCGGTTAGTACGGTTGTAGCGGCTCGAGGGAGGGAATCGGAGGGAACCAGAGGGAACCGGAGGAAACCAGAGGGTGCAAGAGGGAATCGGAGGGATGCGGAGAAGCCAGAAGAGTAGAAGGGGAGAGGCAAAGCTCTGCCGGCGGCTCTGTTGGCGAGCGTTGCGCCTGCCCCCCGTCAACGTTTGCTTCCAACGGAACCACCAACGTCTCCTACCCTCTCCACATAGTGGCGCTGCTGTTGCATCGATCAGCCGTGCGCCGCCACCACCGACACTCCCGAAATGGTCAACCCTCCACCTTCTGGCTACTCCTCTTCCTCTCCTGTTCTCCGGCCAGAGCGCGCCGCGCCGCGCCGCGCCGCGCCGCGCCGCGCCGCTCTGTCCGCCACCACCTCCGCTCAGAGCGCACCGGTTAATTCCGTCGTTGATCTTCTTCCTCCGCCCACGCAGCTGACCCCCCCGATCTATCCCCGCAGTTCTACCCCCTTCGATCTTCTTCTCGTCAACCCTTCGGATGCTCCGTCATCATCGGCCCCGTAACTCTGATTTATTACGTCCCGCCTTCTTTCATTGCAACCCACCCGATCCCAACAACCCCTTCCCGCCGCTCTTCGTCCCCCACGTCGCCGCATCGCGGTCACACGGCGGATGTTTTCGTAGTGGTCTCTCGCCGCTGACCTTGATCCATGGAGCACCGAATCCCACCACGTTTCGGTTCGACGAACTATAACGAGTCGCGAGAAGGCAGGATCCGTCGATCGAATGCGCTTCTTTCAATGGAATCCCGAATTTCCATCGATCCTCCGCGCCATCCCCCCTCCCCTTCTCTCTCTCTCTCTCTTTCTTCTCTGTTCATCCAGGCTACAGAAACGCTGGGAGCCGGCGTGTGACCTTGACTCGGCCCGAGGGACTCGGACCCGCGAGCGGAGCTCGGGGAAGGGTCGCGGGAACCTTTTCGCCCCGGTGAAAAGGAGAGTCGAGGAGGCGGCCCCCGGTGTGTTTCACGCACCCGGTCCTCTCTCTCTCCTCCTCCTCCTCCTCCTCCTCCTCTCTGTTCCTCCTCACCCGGGCTGTGCTTCTCTTTCGCCTGCTACCGTCTGCTCAGAGTTCTACGGGATCGATAACCTTGAAGACGATATGGAATTCGGAGAGTCCCGCGCCCCTGACGGATTACGGGACGCGGAGGAGGTCTCGAGACCCGGGTATCACGCCCTATCAAGGATATCGGTGCTATAATCCTGTATGTTGATGGTTAACGACGGGCTGCCGCGAGGTTATTCTCTGTAACGAGGTTTCTAACTAGACGAGAAGCTACAGCAATGGTTAGTGTCAGTGCTGGAACCAATTTCTATTTCCATGGCAAATTATAAGGTAACTTTCTGCCTGTAGAATGTAGTTTTTATTATTAGAGGAAACGAAATTTGGAACGGAATAAATTTTGTTTGTTTATCGTTTGTTTGTACATCCTGTATAAAACTGGCTAAATTGGAGCTAACGGATACAAAATAGTCGGTGTGTTGTAGGATAGATGCACAACGCTCCGGGAGGCAGAAAAATGAAACCTTTCATCGAAAAAACTTTCACGAAAATAATCAAATGGAGCGTGGATGCAATAGGACAGCTAGGTAACAATACGTATAAATATTCCTCTCGGTGGGAAGGAATTTTCAATCTGCTTGGCTTCGGTATTATTTGCACTTTCGATCGAGAAACGATCGGACCCTTGCACTCGACGGTTTTGCTGAATTTCGAGAGTTTTCATTACCCCTCTGCAATCGTGAGACCTTTAATATCCCGGAATCGATACACCCAATATTTTTTATTACACTGCATTCGATGAACAACTGATATCGCCGGAACTATAAAATCTACGGGATAGTACGAGAGCCCGGTGAAATAATACCGGAGCATTTAAGCGGATACTTTCGATGAAATACAACATGGAATTCTATCAAAACGTCTAGTACACTGTAAAAACTGCAATTTAATGTTCTCGAGAGTCTGCAAAGCGGAAATAAGGATGAAAGCATTCGGCGTTCTCGCGCATAAGAGATACATTATCTTCTCATTTTCATCTGCTCCATTAATTGTTAATATCAGTAATTAAACTGTGGATATGTTTATGCGTTGGAGAAAGTTTATCTAACTTACGAAACTCTCGACAGAAAGAGGATATTTCTCTCGGCTCCCATTCTTTAATATTTCATCGGCGTATTTCGCAATTCTTTCAAACAGGTTAGTAAAGTTGCATATCGGAGTATAGGTAAATTATACATTACAACAAGTTCTAATGTATAATTTACTTATATTCCGATATGTCCCATATATTCGGTATCAAATTACGTATATCAACCCTTTGTGGTCCACAGAGTTCTTATTGTATCCGTCTATTTTATTATAGCAAGTTCTAATAAAATTAGACGGATACAATAAGAACAACTCTGTTGGACCACAAACGGTTCATATACGTAATTCGATACTGAATTTATGGGACATTTCTCTGGCACGTAATCTGATGAAATACGAGGGGTTTTCGCAGCGTCAAATTAAAAAACGGTGCAATTGATAATGAGATGGGCCAAATTTCCGGCTTTCGATGCGGGTCGGATCGCCGCGGAATCGCGTTAGACGCTCGTCTGTTCAACTCATCTGCATTACTCTCGTGAGTGACATGACTGGAATCCACATACGGGGCGCTGAAATTCCAGACGTATCTAGCTGGGGTGGCTGTCGACTGCGTCCACTCCGAGCGAGCCGAGTTCAACATTGGCTGACGGTTACGCTCCCGTGCCAAGAAATACTCGTTGAAGCCATTTAACCATCTCCTTTTCTTGTTTCGCCTCGAAGGAATTTCCGGGTGTGAGTTATGCCCCTAGATTTACCAGCACCGCCCGGCCCGAGAGCACGGAGAAAGGTCGCGTCGGCGAGTACCCTTACTAAGAAATAATTAGACCCATCTACTCCCGTCTAAATATTTACTCGCAAACGTTCGCCAGCGTTACTTTCCGAATTTCTATTTCCGTTTGCTCTGCCCGGCCGCGCTGAACCAAGTGGAAGGTAAACGGATTAACTTGAGATTCGACTTCGATCCGCACACCAATTTATTAAATTATTCTTCCATTTTACTTATCCAGTATCTTTGCACTGCTTAAACCATCTGCCGGGTAACAAAGTTTACTGTTCTGAAAATGATTTATTTAGACGAATGTTAAGTTTGGGATAAACTTCCGAAAGCGAAAAACACCTTCGATTTTGCTGAAATTTTTGCCAAAGCTTATCCTTGATTAGAGAAGAAAGTTCCCAAAAGGATTTTTGGCGACGAAGCCTCGTTTGCCCCCCAGCCCTCTTCGAAGTTTTGACAGTTCTTACTAAATATTTTCGAAAATATTGATTTTAGAGGAAAAAGTGTTAAACTAAAACTGAAGCTCATAAAAAGCTCTACAAAAACGGTTATATACATGTTTTACGTAAACCTATTATTTTGGCTGTTATGACGCCGCATGTCACGTACTTTCACTTTCGAGATATTGCCATTTAAAGTTTTGATCGCTTTGTACAGGACATCGGTTAAATTGCATTATTTTTTTGAGCTTATCGAATTTGTTTTCCTGACTTTTTTACTGGTAAATACGTATAGCCTATACTCTGAAGCTCAATTAATTCATAAACTCAAGTTTTCGAGATTGTGACATGCAGCGTTTTTCCTTACAATCATAGATACATATTATCATTTGATTCCTGTTTATCGCATTAATAACATTTGCCATTCGCTATTCGCGTACCACCTTCGCTATTCGCGTCTCCCACAACAGTTCCTATCGTACCAATTTTATATATTTGAGATCGCATGGACGGGACAGGTTCGGAATTGCAAGATGTGCTCGAAGGTCTGGTTTTATCATGCCCACGAAAGAGTTCGTAGGAGTTCGCGCTGAGGAACGATAATATTGGGGTGGGTTTCTTGCATGAAACGCTAAATTGTTATCGCTCTTTGCTGTTATAAGTTTGTTATGTTGTTGCCTTCTCCGACGTCTCAGACCGAACTTGCATGTATTATCAAATGCGCTGTCCGAACCAACTTCTTCTCTCCCCACGTTTATGAGCGACTTTTATGCAAGGAAACTCGAGAATAACGTTCTCGTTGGTTCGAGACACCGCCAACGTGTACTCTAAGGTTAACATTCAGAATCTTGCATTTATTTCGGCTGTAAGAGCTGTTTTACAAGTCGTTCCATGATGTTAACCTTTGGATGGTGGAACTTGGGTGCATTGTGATCCGGTGTTACAATCGTTTCATTTAGAATTCCAATTTTCTCGCAAACAATTTAAATTATTAGCTGTAATAGGCTTGGTTGAAGGATTAATATCGATCTGAAAGAAGTACGTGAAAAAATGTGTAAACAATTTAACACGCAAGGATGTAAGGGTTAACACTAAACCAACAAGCACAAAACATATAAAAGTGAAACAACTTACAGCAGTGAGAAGATTGAATTTACTTAAACTTTGTCGTCCCATGTGGCAGATCCAAAAAATCGAAAAATTTGTTTTGCACAAACAGCTTCTATAACATTCCTAGAATATAGCCGCAGGTCTACAAATTAAAATGCCGTTTGATTTTTTTAATATCGGATGATCGAAACCTCCGGAATCATGGTCGTCATCAACCTACTTTTTTTTTTTACACATGAGTGTCTTCCGAACGGTGTTAAGTCGATCCAAATCGTTATTTTGGTTTGAAAAAATTCTGAGAGACTGTGAACATTTCAATAAATGTGTGATAAAAACTTCAAGATTGTATGTTTTAAGGGTTCTTGAAAAAAAAAATCCTAAAGAAGCAAAAAAAAGTAGCTGTCACATGGGATGACCCCCTTAAATGAAGAAGTCAATTCAGACAATTCAGTAATTTCCTATGAAAGCGTTTTTCCAATTTCAATAATTCTGAAATAGAAAACCGGTCATTTGACCGTGGTAGGTTTAGCGTTAAAGGACAATGCAGTCTGTGGAATGGTCGAATGTAAATATCGCGCTCGGTCTTGAACAAACGTTGACCAGTGCATGAATTTTTTCCAAGCACCGTGTTCAATATTACGGTCTCCAGCAGCCTGTATAATCACTGTTTGCCGAGCAGCCACAATGCCGTCGGCCTCGCCTAGTCACAGAGTTAATTAATGCGCGAGAAATGATCTCCCGGGGCGATTCTCGCTTCCTCTACATTTTTCTCGCGTACTCGCGATCCGTTCCTTGCAATCGCAAGGTGCGATAGTCGATATTTAAAAGAGGCGTATTACAGCAACAACAACAACAACAACGCAGATTCAGCAGAAGCTGCATCAAAGGACGCAGCGATACTTTTGCCTGCCAACGACGACAAAGACTATCGACAATCGTAGTTCCGTTCCCGGCGCGCGACAAAGCTGCTTTTGCTCGTCGCGCAGCGTTCACAATGCTGCTGTTTCTCATCGAAGAAAAGTTGCCATTAGGGAAAACTTCAATAATCGCGAAAGTGGTCCCGTCGAGTGGAAGATACTCGACGCGCAAAGCAGCCGGCACGAGTCCCCGGGCAGAACGCGGGGTTAATTATCGAACATTAATTTCGGTTCGGTGGAAAAAAACGAAATTCGTTGATCGCGATCGAGAGTTGCGGGTTGCGTGTACGGGTCGGGTTGGGACCGTCGATGAAAAAACTGACAGAGGCACAGGCACTTGACGTTGTTTTCCTTTCCATCGTCCCCTCTGTTCTCGTTCCGATCGTTTCGAGGGCTCTCCCGAAGCACGGATGTTCTCGCAAGAGGCGTTCCACAGCCAAATACTCTCGCACGCGTTGCATCATCGACGAATTAATCCGAGTTACTGTCGCCACTTACGTATTCTGGTACATATTTCACATTTCAACATACAGTAAACACTTAATTCTTGTCCAACAGCCGTGTTTTTCATGGACAAGAATCGTGCCCCAGAAGTGCTTTTTGATTTATGACTGCGTCTAGATATCGCGCCGAGCGAGACTTCAATAGAGAGCCGAACATAGAGAAGGACAGAATGAAATACGGTTCGCGTGACTGTCCGTGTCTCTTTCTTTCCGATGCGTTGTTCTTCGTTGCCTTCGAAACTTTCATGGTCGATAAAACCACTTAATACAGTTCAAATTATATCGTGTTTGGTGTCATTTTAATCAGAAAAATGCCAGAATTAAGGTAGTGATAAGTCCCATAAACAAATAATGAAAATTAAGAGATTTGTAAAATCGATTCGTGTGTAATTTTTTGTGTTTACACTATTTTGTTAGATATGAAGGTGACCTTCAACTTTTTAAATGGAATAACGTATATTTTTTTTATATCACATAAAAGCGCGTGTCTAGACGAATTTATCCATATATACTGCACAGTGACCTTCACGGTCATGTAAGGTCAGAAATGGAAGAAACATTTTGAAATATTTCATACCAAAACACCATCCGATTCGTATGAATAAGGAATACTAGTAAACACATTGGTATGAAAGCATACAAAATGTTTCTTCCATTTCTGACCTTGCAGGACCTTGAAGGTCATTGTACAGTATTCGGATGAATTCGTCTAGACACACGCTTTCATATGATATAAAGAAATATACAGCATTCCATGTAAAAAATGGAAGGTCACCTTCATATCTATCAAAATAGTATAAACAGAAAGAAATTTTTAAATTCTTACACCGGATGCCGACAATTTTTAATTTGCACGAAGTCTAGTCATAATTCAGGTTAAAAAGAATGAAACATTCTCAACCTATCGTACTTCAATGTACTCTTCATGCTGTACTTTATTGCCAACGCTTTGATCTCTTTCGAACAAATTCCACTAATAATACTAATGAACCAATGCGAATTTCGGATGCGATACCCCGTTTCCCGAGAGAAGCTTCTGGCGCATCGATTTTCCATTTTCTCGCCGGCCACGCTCTCTAGCCGCCTAATTAAAGCACACGCGCTCGAACGAGCACCTTATCTTCCACAACTTATCGATGTTCTCTCCGTACACACGCGGCCGGAAATTTACGGCTGAGTCGATTTCACGACACGCGGCCGCCTACGCGCGAGAAGAAACAAATAAATATAATAGCTGTCGCGTTCTTCCGATAGAAGGAGCGGAATCGATACCACGCGCGCTTCGTCTCGCCTCCTCGTTAATTCCTCGAATATCGAGCTCTGGTACCGGGAGAGCCTCCATATTTGTCTCGATACTCGCACACCTCGGCGAGCCTTTCGCAGCCGAGGCTTTTTACGAACCGGTATCGGCTTCGTTTCAATGACACCTATTGATGATCGAGTGTCTTCCGACGGGGAGCATCCTTCTTTTCAGGCTTTTCAGACCTCGTTCGTCAACGGCGGGACACGCTTCTGACTCGGATATCACTTTTTCCGCATCGAACTGCTAGCTTATGCTGTTCCTAGAGGCGCGCATTAGTCAGATTACAGCGATGCCTTGATACACGCGGAAATTTCGTCACCGAAATGTCAGTAATATCGTGTACCCGTGAGACAGTACTAAATTCAATTCGTTATTTTATGAAATGTCTAGCGTGATATTTGTGACACTTTTCTGATTGAAAAGACACCAAACACGACACAATTCCGGTCATATTTGCTTCTTTAATTCGCGAAATGATACAACCTCGATTATCCGAACTAATCAGCAGAACTATTCAGGTTTAAAAAATTTTGTGATTATTGGGATTTGGTAACTAAATGACTGAAAACACCGACTATCTTTTATAAACTGTTTTAATAAACCAGCTCGGAAGGACGATCCTCACAGTTCGGCTAGCAGACTCGAAAAAGAAAGAAAGAGATGTGGCAGGGGCGAAAGAGAAAATCAGTCGCCCATTTGAAATAAGGAAAAAACCAAGGCTGAGTTGTTTATTGACCTGGCCCTTGGATATGACAAAGGGTCCAATGACATCCGGTCTGTTATTCTACGTTAGAGAAACTGCAGTGATCCCCATGAGAACCAAATTAATTTTTGCTCTATGGCAGTTACATTATTATTGCTAATAATCCAACAGTGATCGACTTTAAAAATCGAGCAGCTAAGAGATTAACCTCTTTCTGTGTCCTGTTATCCTTGACTCGAAAATTCCTCCGATATAATCTATGTATAGTAATTTCCCTAGACCCGTGTTTCATTTCAATGACACCTATTGGTGATCGAGTGTCTTCCGATGGAACATCCTTCTTTTCAGGCTCTTCGAGCCTCATTCGTCAACATCGGGACACGCTCCTACCATGAAAATCACTTTTTCTCCGGCGAACCGAGAGCTCGCGGGTATTTCTACGAGCATACATTAACCAGATTATTCCTCGCATAGCTCGTTTCACCTTCCGGCAGCAAAGATCCTCGACGGAAACTCACCGTTTTTCGATTTCCACGGTCCAGTCGTGTTATTTTTGCTGTTTAACATTAATACTTTCTCGTGACTGCACTCGACTCGTTCGATTTCTAGATTATCGGTCCTAATGCGGGAAAGTGGGCTAATTTGAAGTAGCCGCGGCAACCCTGACATCGCAAATGTCTCTTTTTCAGGGTATAAAGTAGGCTTTTGCAGTTCTTGCGCGGACGATGTTAAATAAGCTTTCTCCATGTTTCACTCGCGTTTAGAATTCATTAATGTACCTCGATGACGCAGACAGTTTCCCAAACCTGAACTAAACCACTAAATACAGTTCAAATTATATCGCGTTATAGTGTCATTTTAATCAGAAAATGGGTGAAAGTTCCATAAAAAAAATAAAAAAATTGGAAGGGATATTAGTTTTTCTTAGATCGTACAGTTCCCGTTTTCTTAGATCAAGGATTTACTGTATGTGTACTCATTACGAAAATTTAAATAGGCGTTTATTGGGACTGAATGACGAGAAAAAATCTTCTAGATGTGATATTTCTGTTTAAAAATGTTCACTAAAAATATATTTAATGCACCTCATTAGAAACATCTTTTGTACAAGCTTCGCTTCAACGACACACATTCTACCGAGAGTATCGAAAGTGATCCTCTCTGTCTCTTGTTCATGCGAGTAAGGAACAAATTAGGCGGACCGTGTACACGACACCCCGGTGGGAACCAAGATAAAATCAAACAAGCTATCGCATCGATGCCTCGGCACTCTATTTCCTACGCACGGCTGATCCTCCCCGCAGACTGCCATGCCGGCGGGCCTATTACCCTGTTTCGGGACCGATTCATCGTCCATCACGTTTTGATTGGACCGTAGAAATGCATCGCCGGCAGTGGTATCGGCGCGGCGGTCCCTGGACATCGGCCAGAATGATATTTCGAAGATGAGCTATGTTGCTCGAAGCACGTTGCCCCCGCGGAGCCGACGAGGCAACACGGGAACGGTCCTCGAGAAAATTGAAACTGCCTCGCGTGTACGTGACTCTAGCAGCGGTGTTTTTGGCCGAGTACGTAAATAACAGGCGGCTCGTGGCGACCCTCGCCAAAGCGCCTCGACACACAATTTTCTACCGTGGATTCCGAATCTGGGGGAAAACGTCGTTCTCAGCCTTGTTGGCCACTTTTATTCGCGAGCGCGATTTTATCCTCAGACCCGCTGAAACGACGAACCCTGGACCGTCGAGACACGTTCGAATTCAATTTTTTCGCTGTGTAAGGCACACGCTTGCTTGTCATCGCTATTCACTTATCCTGTTCAGAACCAATCGGAATCGTGCAATAAATAATTCACGAAGATGTAAACGAGTGAAAATTATCAGGTCTGTATCGTCGGTAACTTCATTTTTAAAAGTCAGAATAAGAAATGAAATTATACAAATTATTATTACACTCTGTTAATATAATAGCAGGGAAGGTGGTTAGGTTGTGAGACGGGTTTTGTTTTTGGGCTGTAACTTTTTGCTTGATGAAGATATCAAAAAGTTCTATATACCGTTGGAAAGGTGAAGGAAATACGCAACTTTTATACGTAAAATGTTTAGTGATTTGATCAACGAGTAAAATTTTATGGCAAATTTTCCGAGAACATGTTTTTTTGCTTCCTGAAAAAAGTGGTTGTGTTGTGAGGCACTCGAAAAAATCAACTAAAAATGGTAAAATATAAAGTAAAACCCATGTAACTTTACATGAAAAAGAAAAACTGTGTTTGTCGTATATGCGCAAAACTCAGTATTTCATCGTAAAATGCAAGGAAAACACTAAATGAAAATGCATCACACTCACCTTTTTCAATTGATTCACTCAACAAAATAATGTTTTTAAAAAAATGAGTAAAAGTTTTGGAAATTGATTTTTACATACGATGTCTGTATCTAATATAAGCAAACACGTCTATACACCTCGGTGCTAGCACAAAAACTAGCAGACGTCAAAACAAAAATTTGACAGCTGACAGATTGGAATTATCGCGATTACGCTAAGGATAAAAACGACTGTCTCACAACCCCACCACCTCCCCTACTGTTCGAAGAATCTGCACCTTTCAAGCAGCGTATTAAACAAATCGATCTAGATCCGAACGAGTTCAGGGAAAAACTTTTTTTATATGCTCTCAGCCTCCCACCGTGCAGCCGTTAAACACATTGACGATCAACAGACTCCATCGAAAAAGGCGACTCTTATTCCGCGTAAAAATCTCCCGTAAAGACGAAGCATCGTAAAACAGCCGCCGCGACGCTCGCGGCTCATAATATTTCCTTAGAAGGGGAATTCGCGAAGCGCGGGGGCGATGGGAAAAACCACGGAGGGTAGTTTCACCCTCGCGCGCGCCTGTCTCGTGTCATTGTCTACCGCGGACCATTGTACCTGTCTGGGCGTTGCGTCAGGAGAACGCGTGTCTGCAAATATTGATGTTTTGCAAACGAAATTTTCATTTCTGCATTAAAAAGCTGATATTACGGAATTGATTTTTTAAAAACGATTTATTTCATAAAGAATTTTTCTGCGCGTAACCCTCCAACCCTCTTCTAGCTAGATCCCTTCTAGTCTAGACAAGAAATGAAAAGGTTCACTGGGAGGGGATAGAAATGTAAAAGGAGTATATTCCACGGACCGGCAGTTTATTTCTCGACCCTAATCTGCTCGTGGTTAAAAAGTAAAAGGGGAAACGAATTTTCGTACGCAGGGTATCAGACTGCGTCGGATAAAACGTTCCGTCGAGAACGCTGTAGGAATCGCAATAGTCGCGCTGATGAAATTGGCGGCGGGCGGCGCGGCGTATCTCGGCCGCCATAGAACGCACGGGTGCACCCTACGAACCCGATAAACGAATTTCAGGTAAAAGCACAGTTCAATCGGGTATCAGATCCGTCTAGAAGTCGAAGGTCTGCCAGGCTGCCGCCATCGATCTCTAGCCCATATTCGACGATATTACTGGTCCAATCTTTCCAGCACCGAGCGAACAGCTCGGGCGAACAGTTCGAGTGGGATCGTCGATTATCGATCGCGGATCCATGCCTCGGGATCCGTTTCATTCGCACGACGGCGAAAGCGTAGCTACGGGAGCCAACATTACCGGCAAACCTTCCCTATAATTCATTTCGCTCTCCAAACTGCTGCCTCTCTCGACTCTGCGAGCTTTCGATGCAGACCAGTTTAACCGAGAAAAAAATTAGAGGACACGGTTCGGCTGGTTACCAAGTGCCGGATGTCTGAGAGCTGTTGTCCAACTTTTCAACAGCCGCGCGATCTTACAGAAGTGCTACAGAAATGTTCGAGCCGAACTTCCGCTGCAATATTCCAGATAGTAGACTTTTGGGATTTGGAAGAGTAGCGCGGCATATGAGAGGGATTCTTAACGCGGCGTTGGTTAGGTGGGGTCTCGAAGACCCCAGAGATTTTAGATTTTCGTTGAATAAAATAAAGATGTTTTATTGTGTTCAGTATTTTTTGAATAAGAAAAATTTAATTTTGTGGATCCGCGTTTTTACTCAGTAAAATTACAAGCCTCTTAAGCAATACCTAATCTTATATTCATGAGAAAGGTATTTATTTCTATAATACAATATATTATTTCGGGGGGTCTGTGAGACCCCACTTTCGATACATTTTCCCACCATACCAACGCCGCACAGACTGGTATTTGTGCTAAAAACCTGGCAAAACATCGAAATTGTAAATATTTACACATAGAGCTGTGGTTGCGTCCCAAAATAGATAGATAAACATGCCGTCACGTGGTGGACTCCCTATCTGTGGTAACCCAACAAGTCACAGGTGCCTGCACTTACAATTAGAACCTAGCACTTGTTCGAAAGCATCTTATTGTTGTGATCATTTTTATGTTGACAGTGACTTTTATGGCGAAACTTATGACGGATATTGTTGCACAAGGTGTGTACATTATATTAATCATATTTTTACCAATGTTAAAATCTTTTTATACGTGTTTCTACCGATCTACAAGCCTGACTAAAAGCTCCTGGATTTTCATTACTTTTCTTGCATATATTAGTGTTTTTAAACATATCGCAACAGCATAAAAGTTACGTGTTGTTAAACTTCAGGATATCTAGAATCACTATACCGCAAAAAAGTTTTCCCAAGTTTTCACAATTAAAGAAAAATAAAGCTCCAAATATAGCCCTTCTTTTGTTATTTGGTTAATTTTCTTTTTCGTTTGATCCAGCTCCTGTGGATTCCGTCAAGTCTATGACTAAGAGAAAGCACAAAGCGACTGTTTGATGAGAAACTGAAAGATTTACAAGAAAAGTTAGTGCCTTAGTTTTACATATAAACACCCATAAATAAAACTTACTATCACTATTATGTAGTTAGAAATAACTCTTTTATTCATAAACTAACTGTATAACGTAGGAAAAACAAGAAAATATTTTTGGCCAGGGTTTTAGCACAAATACCAGTCCGTGCGCCGGGTTAACAGTCTTTACAAGGACTGTTTCACCAAATGGCGTTTCTTGATTCTGACGAAGCAGTACGTGTAACGCGAAATTTGGAAAAGTATTCGACACGTACAAGATCGAAAATAACATTGCCAATAATTCATCGCGAATTTGGCATTCGCACAGTGGCCCGTTCGATAGTTTTGAATACACATCATCGACTACTTTCGTCCCATGCAGTCCCGTCAAAGAGGGTAGCAAAGTTTGAGAAAATACTAAAAGCCGCAAATCCCTTCTCTCAATTTTGATGTCAGTTCGGTTGCAATCTCAATCAGTGCTTAACCTCGGAATCCTCTTTCCGTGTACCGGGGTATCCGATTCGAAAATTCTATAGTAATTCCCCGCGGCCGAGGATCAACGTCGTCGCTTCCATCCGGATTCAAGTGGAAATTCGACCGGAACGAAAATAAACAACTGAATCTTTTGGAAGAGGAAGCCGCTGGTACGGAATCAGTCCATTGGAGAAACTGTTTCGCGAAATGGCCGGAGTACGCCGTGGAACTCCGTAACCCGACATTAACGATCGGACGTATCGCTCGTTACCACAGCCCCCCCCCCCCCCCGTTATCGGCCCCAAGATTTATGTCAAGTGTATCGAAGGACTTCGGCATTTTTATTCGATCGCGATAACGTCGACGCCGCAGCTCCTTTGTTCCCCGCATTGTGGCCGGTTCTGTGAACCAGCCCAAAGACCAGTCGTCGAGGGTTATCGAGCCAGGGGAGACTTTCCTCATGGGGCAACCGAGCCAAAGAACCTCGTGTACCCCGATGTCGCGGCCCGATATACCCATATCGCTCGTCCGAGACGTTCCCTCTATATCCTCCACGCGTTTTTCACCTGTGTATCGCCTCGTGGACTTATTGATCACTGAAATTTGACGAGTCGCTTACTGCTCCTTGGAGACTTCCTAGGAGTGTGCTACTTTCGAGTACAAGGTACTCGGATATTGTTCATATATTTTTTCAAGATTCTACAGAACGAACCGTAAGATATTATTAATATTCCTGATATTTTTTAACCAAAGGGATTATAACATGGGTACCTGAATCTCGACTGTTCCTTGTCGAAAAAGTTTTCTTTTCTACAGAGTGTGCTACTTTCAAACGCAAGGAACTAGACCGAATGTAAGATATTGTTAATATTTCTGATGTTATTTAACCAAAGGGATTATAACATGGATACCTGAATCTCGACTGTTCCTTGTCGAAAAAGTTTTCTTTTGTCCAGAGTGTGCTACTTTCAAACGCAAGGAACTAGACCGAATGTAAGATATTGTTAATATTTCCGATATTATTTAACCAAAGTTTTCTTTTGTGTAGAGCAGTGATGGACACGGTAGGGGCCCCTGAGTTGCTTGCTTCTCCCACCAACTTCGTCAGCTATGGAGGAACATATGAGGGGGGGGACGAAGCACTGGAAGGCACGAGGCACCGATGCGCAGCGAAGGTGCGCGCTGTACAAAAGAGTAGTTGGTGGGGGATGCTCCGCGGATCCTTCTTGACTGCGGCAGTGAAAAATGCCCATCACTGGTATAGAGTGTGCTATTTTCGAGCGCAAGGAACTCGGATATTGTTCATATATTTTTTCAAGATTCTACAGACCGAACCGTAAGATATTATTAATATTCCTGATATTTTTTAACCAAAGGGATTATAACATGGATACCTAAATCTCGACTGTTCCTTAGCGAAAAAGTTTTCTTTTGTATAGAGTGTGCTACTTTCGAGCGCAAGGTACTCGGATATTGTTGATATATTTTTTCAAGATTCTACATACCGAACGTAAGATATTGATAATATTTCTGATATTTTTTAACCAAACGAGTTTTTAACATGGATACCTCAACTTAGAAGATCTAAAGACGATGCGCCTCTGGCACCGTTTTAAACGGTCTTAAAAACGAAACATCTTCTCTTTTTTTTTGGACAAACTTGTCCAGGCTCTGGGCTTGGCAGACGTGACCCAGAAAAGAGTTATGTTCGCCGGGTCATACTTGACCTTGCGTAAATGCATTATGCGGGCGCTAAGTGTTTCAGATGGAAACTCGGTTCACGATGTTACCGTCTCGATGGACGGCTGTTCCGTGTCAAATTAATCGTCCCGTCGCGTCGTAAACCCGGGCTCGTCCGAATCCAGTTACACTTTCTTAGAGCTGTTGGAACAGGAGCTAAAGTGTCTGTACCGGAGATCGAAGCAAACAGATGCTGCGAATTGTAAGAAACCGAGGCCAAGTAGAAATTTCTTTCTTCCTTCAAAACGTTCGGTGCGACACCAATGCCCATAAAAGTCACTCAAAATTAGCACAACTCGTATTTAATAATACAAGATGACTTGTATTTAATAATACAAGATGACTTTTATTTTATAATTCGATGACTAATAAACATATAGCGGTTCGTCCGAATCCAGTTACACTTTCTTAGAGCTGTTGGAACAGGAGCTAAAGTGACTGTACCGGAGATCGAAGCAAACAGATGCTGCGAATTGTAAGAAACCGAGGCCAAGTAGAAATTTCTTTCTTCCTTCAAAACGTTCGGTGCGACACCAATGCCCATAAAAGTCACTTAAAATTAGCACAACTTGTATTTAATAATACAAGATGACTTGTATTTAATAATACAAGATGACTTGTATTTAATAATACAAGATGACTTGTATTTTATAATTCGATGACTAATAAACATATAGCGGTTCGCAATTCATCCCGCATTTAATTCCAACATTAAAATTCACGCGGCGCGGTTAATAATATCCTACAAATAAAACAGAGGAGTCTGTAAGCATGAACCATTCAATTAGATGCTCATTACGTATTCATAAATGTCCAGTATGTCAAGAACTATCGCGCCTAAGGCCCTTCGGCATAAATTGTTTCTAAATGTAAGGAGTGGATCGAGAAACGCAAGAGGAATAGCTATTAGGTCCCATCATGCCTGTAGCGCTTAATAGACCTACGCTTCATCGGCCAAACGTTCGAATGAATATTCTTTTGAAGCGTAATTTGGTGTACGAAGGGAAAAATATATGGAAAGAGAAATTTCAGCGATAAATTGCTGTTTTACCAAATGAATCCTGCCGTTCTACCAGATACGTAGAAGCTACTGGTTCGCAAACATTTCCAGAACGAAGGTACTCAACAAAGAGTAAAAATCACAGGTTTGCAACGTCCACCGACCAATATTGACGAGCGAGTTTCACGCAAATTTCCATGTTATCGTTTTCGATTAAAACTGACATTTCATTCGATATTTCCAAATGTTTACGGAATTTTTATATAAATGTAAAGTCTGTCCGCGTATCCAATACAGTTTCGCCTGACAGCAAAAAGAAACATGCGTTTCACGCGTTATCGAGGAATTTACGAACTGTATAAACTAGATCAATTATACAGACTAATTACTATGCCGATCAGCACTCGGAAAGGAGTAGTACGCACGGGAAGAATTTATGGAGAATATCGAAACCAGTCTTTTCTAGTTCATGATCGTTGCACCGCGACGAAGGAAAACCGGCGCGGTGCGGATGTAGTGTATCGCCGGGACGATTTCTCGAGAATTAGTTCCGGTTCCAACGGCTTAAACAAGCCGACGACGAGCTGCGATACGTCTTGCTTAGCGGGGAAACTCGCGAAAAAGGAATCGACGCTGGGAGACACCACTAAATCTACCAGTCGTCCGACGACTTTTTCACAAGCCACTTGGAACCGTACCAACGGAATCCCGCGGATGTATCCGACGAATGGAAAAAGATTCCTGAAATTGTGTACCGTGCTCAGGGAAAACTTTATTACCCTCTCCGGGATTTTCGAGGTGTTTTTCTACGGTATTAACAGAGCACGCATACACGGTTGCTAGAAAAACTTCATTCCTTTTGAAGAAAATGGTTCATAGATCATTCGGTGAACTTATTACGCAAACCGTTACCACAATATTCTAGAATTACAAATACGAAAGAAATGTTAACAAATAGGCTGCCCCCGCCCGGCCGGACGGCGCGAGTGGACCTGTCGCGACAGGTTCGGACCTGCACCGGAGCGCGATACCTACGTTATCGACTCTCGGAGCACCAGTTGACCGGGCCTGCTTTAATCGACGGTATACACGATCTAAGAAACAGCACGGACCCAAGGGTTTCTCTTAGATCAAGGATTTACTGTACATGGGTTACAGTATTGATTGAATGAAAATTTTATTCAGAACTGATTTTCGAGATTAATTTTCAAACAATGTAGCAACGATGACAGAAGATCTTTACATTGCGATATCATGACTACAACTGATTACACAGTGAGTACGTATTGAACGTTTATATTAGGCGGCTATGTTAAACTTTATTTACCGACTATATAACGTTTCATCGGTTTTGAATGTTTAAACCGATTTTTTCACGCAACAGGCGTTCTCCAGTCGAACGAGTCTCCGAGAAATTTAAAATGCAGAGAGCTTTAAGCGCAACGCGCGAAGATACTGTGAAGAGAAAAATCGCGGGTCTTGTGAAAACTTTGAAACTGGTTTATCGAGGCCTTAGGCCAACTGGAAAGTTTCGCGGGCCGCGCGATTCTTTCTCCGTAAACGGCGTGAAAGAGGAATAAAAGTGTCTCGGAATTGCAGTCTCGAGACCTACGCGAGTCTACAATGCCAAATATCGTTGTTGATAACGATTCTCTGTGTATCGAACAATTCTTTCCGAACTATTAATGCGCGAGCATACGCTCTCACCCGTGTGCTTGTGAAGATCAAGTGGCAGGATGCACATAAACCTTTGATGAATACGCCCTCAATCATTAGCGGTGTATTACGCAACATGTGTATTATAGAGCATCGAGGAATTAACATCTGAAGGATTAAGCATTCAATTTAGGATGACTAGAACATCTATTGCGTCTGACGATTATCAGGACTTTACGCATTTACGACAGAAACGAGTAGTTGTGCTTTAAAACAATATAAAGATTAATAGAATTAACCACATATTCAATTTATTAACACGTTGACTGCCGAACTGTCATCAACAAAAATTCCACAAGATCAAAGTAATTAAAGTTTATCGTACTTGTTTCATTCAGGCAACTGTATTATGAAACAAATTAATATTTAAAGATAGGCGAAGAATTCGGTCACCATGCAAAATAAAAATGTTGTGTAACATTAATAAATTTAATAAGTCACAAGTAATATAATGAAGTTCTAAAAAAATTTTTCATATCGTCACCATTTTGTGTTCCACCTACTCACTTTTACCATAGATGCATAAAATCTAGCGATAAGCAATTTGTTAGTGGAACAACCGATTACCATAGATTATTTCCAAGAGGATCGTTCCGACACGTTTGCGAACTGAAAATTTCTTTGTTCCCGGAAAAATTCTGTCGAGTATCGATTCCTCCATTAAAGTGGGCAGAAGTTTCGCCGACCGGTTGCGATCCTGATTACTTTTCTTATGCTCTCGCGAGATCCTTTCGTTCCGGAGGTGGCGAAGTTTGGCAAACACGCGATCTCGCGAAGATGAATCGGCGGCAACGCGAAGTAGTTTTCTCAACCGATGAGTTTCTATTGGAATTCCACAGGCAGAGAGCCTAGTCTTCCATTTGACGGTGACTTTTGCGCGGTGGGAATCGGAACGGGCTGAAATTAAAAGTTCAGCCAGGTAAGGGCGCGCGAGCGAACGCTTCGAATGGATGCCCACATCGTCGAGATTGCTTCTGTTCAACGAATGTTCGACGCAGCATCAATATTTATCATTCCCAAAATTTATTTCAAATTCATTTCGCACGTTACCGTAGAAATTAATCAAAGCGATCCATTTGGTCAAACGGAAGCTAATTTTTGCGCATCAATTACGAGATAACATTAATTTCGCTAATGATTCGTATTTCATGATCCTGTATTGATACTGTACAGGGTGTATCAAAAGTAATGGTCATCCGTCCTAGGGGTGAGTCTACACCTCTGGATCGGTTTGTAAAAGAAACTTGCCTCAAAATTGTTTATACCAAGTTTGGTTTTACATCAACACCTACTCATCCAGAAGAGAAAAAGTTCGAGAGGAACAGAATGTCGCAATCAAATTGTTATTGAGCTGTTAAAGTTTTTGCAAAATTTTGATTGTATGGAGTTACACGTATAGACAAAAGCTTTCTACTACAGTCCACGCGACCGTGTCGACGAGACAGAACATAATTTTGTGCGTGCCTCGAGAGTAAAATAAAATTTAAAGATAATCCATAACTCCATTCAGATAATAAATTTGAAGTTGCAAAATATTAAAGAAACCCGTATATCCATCGTTATACAGTGACTTCCATTAATATTCGGACGTTCTTAAAAAAACGATAACTTTTTTGATCTTGGGCCATACGATTTGAATTTTTTTTTAGAAGTGAGAGCAATTAGTTTACTACATGATGTGAAAAGAAATTTTCCCACATAAAAAAGTTGTAAAATGTAACTTTTATTATTTTCTCTGCAATTCCGACCAATAGCAAATTTTTCAAAAATTCTTTTCACGTTACGTAACAAAACCGATTGTTCTAACATCTCAAAAAAAATTCAAGTTGTATGGTCGAATAGGCAGAAGTTTAGTATAGTGACAACGCCGGAGGTGGTGGGTGTTAGGGGCGGGTGAGTATGAGGGGGGTAATAAGAAAGCGAAAGAATTTTTTTGAGAAAATTAACGATTACCGAGATATTTGCAAAAAACTAGTACTGCTACTTACGTAAATATTTTCGAAAATATTGATTTTAGAGAAAAAAGTTTCAAACTATATCACTATACTAAACCGCCGCCGTCGAATATTAAAAAAGTTATCGTCTTTTTCAGAGTGTCCGAATATTAGTGGAAGTCACTGTACGTAAGAACACTAATCCTACATAATAAAATACATACTACTGTAAAGTATAGGTACTTACAAATTTTTCAGGGTCTTCCGTTCCTTCGGCGGATCCACAGCACACTATTATTTACTCACGCGAATACGTCCGAATAATTTGCCTATCTTCCGAAGCCTCTTTTCGAAGCAGAAAACACCCCACGTCTACACAATTACCAGACACTATGTACACGCTTTCCGAAATCATGACTCATGACAGCTAACGAGAGAAGTTACTCCGACAACGATCAAAATAATTCTGCATACAATCCAGCATACATACAAATGTATTCGATGAAGGCTGTTCAATGGAAACAAAAGAAATCGTTTCCAAGGAGATATTGATATTTTGAGAATCATCTGTGTTCCGTCGCGTTCCAGCTTTGTTTATATTATTGCTGCGGGCACATAGGCCCGACTACTGGCGATATAAATACCTGGAAATGACGTTCTAGCAGGCAAAAAACGCATACGGCTCGGCCCGAGTTGTCCGTTTATTTACAACCACCGCGCTCCGACAATGCAACATCAACACGTGCGATAGAGCCACCGAAGCGACGGGCGGACATACATTTATAAATCACGCCATTGACGACCGAAGACAATACGAAAAGAAATTTCATTGACAGTTTCCCACTCCCCGACCCGAAGTGCTTACGACACACCCGCGTCCAATTAACAAACGCTACATTTCCCCACCTAGATCCACTCTAACCGTTCACGAAAAAACCGGGGTGACAATCGCAGTAATGTTTTGATCGTGGTCGGAGTAAACCTCTTCTCGTTCGCTGTCACGATTTCGGAAAGTGTGTTGCATAGTGTTTTGTGCTTCACAGTTATTAAGACGTATTCGCGTAAGTGGCAGTGTCCTGTGGATCCGACGGATTAACAGAAGATTCTGAAAAATTTGTAAGTACTTTATAATATTTATATTCTTTCGTATAACAATGGGAATAAAGTTTCCATTCGTTAAACGTGTATAAAGATCTACAGTTTAATAGTAATTACAAAAGCTGTGAGTTTCCATGGCATAGTTCTCTTGCAACCTTTCTCGTTGATCCTTCTCTTACGTACGATACAAAAGCGATTGTACAGCAGGGTAAAGGTAGCAACAAGCATAACAAATTTCACGGGACAAAACGTCCAAAGTATCGTTCCCTAAGTTGAGATTGGTCGCCGTTCAAACAAAAGACAGGGCGAAACAACACACGTTTCTACGGTGCACAGTCGCGAACAATCGAAGCGCGTTGAACCGCGACACCGTTTAAGCGGGTAGCTTTTCAATCGAAATTGCTTCTGAAATTACTACTGAGAAACACCAGAGCAACGTTTCGTCACCATTAGATCAATTTCCATGAGCACTACTGTGCTACAATAATGATTAAGAGCGAGATTAAGTCCGATATTTAATAAAACTGTAATAATTTTAACGAGGGAGTTTCACTTTGTGTTATTCGATATCCATGCGACGAATTAAAGGCGAGAAGTCCGATATTTAGCAATGTTAGTAATTAACGAGGAAGTTTCGCTTCATGATATTCTATTTCAACTTGTATGGAGTCATGTTTCAATTCGTGTACAAGGTGTATTCAAATTATAGAGGCTGATTTCGAACTAGGGAATGACAAGTTTGAGAATTGAAATAAATGTAATTGTATACTATCGATACATAATTTTCAACGAAAACAGATAATACAATTACAAAGTTTGGTTATATTGGGTCGCGTACATTTTCCAATGGATTTGCATTCGAATATACCCAGTGTAAATTTGAGTGTAATTACACGGTTTTCTAGAAAATTATATCTCCGCTGTTTACTGTACGAGCAAACCAGTACAATTTTCCCACTCAAACAACCTTTTAGTCCTTAATAGTTTCAGAGATAGTTTCAAGAGTGGTAATTTGCAGAGGGTGGTTTCGCCCTTCAAACTTGAATCTCTGCTGATAAACAAAAAAAGCTTGTTTCTGGCTTCCCTAGAAA
This sequence comes from Lasioglossum lativentre, assembly GCA_916610255.1. Classification (NCBI taxonomy): domain Eukaryota; kingdom Metazoa; phylum Arthropoda; class Insecta; order Hymenoptera; family Halictidae; genus Lasioglossum; species Lasioglossum lativentre. The sequence goes on along the minus strand of OU744362.1, from coordinate 22,990,881 downwards.
CCTAGAAAGTTTCGTCAAAACTTCAAGGGAATAGCTGCACAACATTTCTTGCCAGAATGCTGCAACTTATAACAAAATAATCTATTTTCGTCCCGAATCCGTCTCTGAACATATGCTCGCTCATTATAAACTACTTTACGTCCTAAATACCGATTAAGAAAATCGTAAACGCCACTTGAACGTTGAATACGCGCGTTTAGAAAAGCAATGGATTTCTCATTTCTCCCTTCAACGACTCGCTTTCACCGACAAACTCGATTGTAAATCCCCTTACCGTCGGTGAGAAGCAGATTCGTGTGCTTAATTCGCGAATCAGGCTTGCGTCGAAGTGCCGTTTGATTGGCACCAACGAAGTCAACGATACGTCGAACGGCAAATTCCGTCGGCGACGATTACTTTGTCGGGATACGAGCGTTAGGGTAGATCGGGACTAATCGACTAATGAGGTTAGTCGACTAATTTCCTTTAATTATATCATAGATTAGATAGTGCTGAAAACACGTGAATGATATTAGCTCCCCTATTAATGCATTACCGCGACAGAAACTCGCGTGAAATGTCAGTGAGAATAAAAAATCTAAAATGATTAGCGTCGAGCAAATATTCTTGTTTTGACTATTGACATCTTGATTTTCTCGCTGTTGTTAATACTCGTAGCAAAAAATGTTTCGGCGACGGCTTGAATAGTGGTATCGAGTGGAGCATATTCTGATGTTATTAGTTTTTTTGTGGGTGGATGCGTAAAGGTCATGTAAAGGTCAACTTTGTGTTTACAATGGAATGAGGTATTTTTTAATACATTATTAAATGTTACTACTATTCAATACGTTATAAAAAAAAGTACTAACCTATGTATGTCGAAAAGTTAGTAGTTCGGGGAATATTTCAATTTAAATGATTCTAAAACACCATTACTGTCGACAAAATTAAATTAAATTTCGTTAAACCATTAAAGTCTTGGTACTTCTCTGAATGCTACAATTCTTATTTGTAAAGTTTTCGCATATTTCGTACACTGTCTTCGGAATAACAAAAATACTCCGGTTGATAAAGCAAAAGATTTTTTCAATGGAACGTGCAATTTCGTATGAAACATTTCGGATGCCGGCGTACACGTTGTGCCGGGTATAACTCGATGTAGCTGAATGGAAACCTAGAATAACCGGGACCGATGCGATGGTTCGTTTGTGT